>JADMLD010000991.1:1978946-2615392 GCA_017589585.1 Phylloscopus whistleri | reverse complement strand
GCAATATTAGGCAAATACTTATTTCATGAAGAGAGATTCACCATGGGAGAAAGGAAAGATGACAATGTCATAAAAGGTTCTTGTATGAGAGTCCTCAAAGAGCAGAAATAGTGAAATTGTGGGAGTAACAATGACTGCAGACAAAATAATCTTAAAATGTTCAGAAAAATTAATGACAAAATTAAAAGACAAAATAAAATGTTATAGGCAGTTTAAAAACATAAGTTTTATGAGTGACACTTCATTTGCATTTACTTTTCATCCTTCAGCTGTATTTCCCAAGAATCTTAGCATGAAGCTTCTAATTCTTGTGTACAAAACATTGGTACATATTGAGAGCATTCCTTGCTCAACCAAGGTCCTAACCCTTTCTTCTGGAATAAATTTCATTCCATAACACTAACTGGTCTTTGAAAGAATTCTTTGTTTTCTATTATACTGTGCATAATTTCTTGAGTTTTTCCCTGACATGATTTTTTAAATTAAAATGACATCACAAGTTATGCCCTGAAGAGTAACTTATTTGACTCATTTGTGAATAAATTATTATTATTTTGATGTACATGATTTTATTGTTTTAAAAAATTATTTCCAACATTTTACATTTTTAAAGGATTTTTCCTTTTTACATCCATGACCTTAAAGCACCCTGCGTGCTTTTCCTACCAATAATTTCATTGAAATTAATAGACATATAAAGGGTGAAAAAGCCTTCAGCGGTGTTGCCACTTGAATAAGTTCTTAAATCCAGTAATAAAAATAGGCATGTGCACACTCTAACTGTTATTTTTAAATGCCCTAATTTCTGTAACAATCTGCTTATAAATTTAAATCCTAACCTCACAGAACTCTACAATAACTTATTCAAATAGATGTATTCTGTTCAATATTTTGTAAAGATGTTTATTAGAGAGACAAATATTTTTGAAACTAATTTTATGTGGTGTTAATATTAATAAATTCTTGGGTACTCATTAATCTGTATTTCATTGGTATTTTCAGTTTCCCTGAAGAAGCTGACTAGTAATGCTTATTTCTTTATAGACGTATTTCAATATTATTTTCTGAATTGTTCCACAGATAACAATAATTCTTTTTTAACATTCTCATTGAAGCTGTAACAGCTGTGCTATATCTTTCTGGATGTGTCATCCTTCTTTTATCACCAGGAATAATGAATGAGAAGGTCAAATAAACACGTACTTTTGGCAGAGGACAAATAAAAAAGTAAACAATCAATATTGTTTCTAAATACAAAAACTAATGAAAAGAATTTTAATGGGAAAAGTGACTCACAATTATAAATACAGAAACCCACTATGTAGAACTAGTTTTTGGCTGTCCTTTCTGCTCTTTGCTTCCTGAGCTGAGTTGCAAACTTCTATTACTGTTATCCAAATTCCATTAAATAACTCTGAGATTATATTATTTGTGAAAGAAAGTTCCAGTTTTAACCACTTTAATAAAGGATTAAGATAAATTGATGTAACAGATATACTTTGAGAGTATTGTTTTTAAATTGTCAACTTACTTTAGAAAACCTGACCTGATCGATATGGTTCACATTGGAAACTCAGAAAAGACATACCAGATTAATTTTATAATGGATTTTTTTTTTTTTTTTTGAGAAAACAGTGAGATTGCATAATAGTCTGAGGGGCAATAAGGTTCCCATTGGAAACTTTTTTAAGATACTAGTGGATGGTCAAAAAGTAGTTCTCAGTATCTAAAGGGAATACAATTGTAAAGCAACTTAAATGTTCAGTCAAGTGATTGCAACATTGCAGAAGTGGAAGGAATCAAATTTTTGACAAATATCTTTGTTTAGAGAAGTCTGTGAACCAATTAAAAATCTATGACATATATAAAATTTAAAAAAATATAAGAAAAAAATAATCATCCCATAAGATGATGTCCTGAGAACAGGAAAGAGGACTATCACAGATATGGCAATGCTGTAACATGGCTCTGTGACCTATTACCTGGGGACCTGATGGCATTCTGATCTTACAATGCACAGCAATTCAGAAGTGAGATGATCTTTTCTCAGATGCAGTATAATTTCCAGTGATAATTAGTGCATAAATATAATAATTTTACTGATAATTTATGCAAGTAACCAATAATCAGTTAGAGGGCTAAATATTGGAATGGCCTGCCTGGGGAGGTGGTTGAGTCACCATCCCTGGATGTGTTTAAGAAGAGACTGGATGTGGCACTTGGTGCCATGGTCTAGTTGAAGTGTTAGAGTATGGGTTGGACTCGATGATCTTGAAGGTCTCTTCCAACCTGGAAATTCTGTGATTCTGTGATATATAGTTTATTTCTTTCAGTAATTTCTTCTTCAAAACAATTCTAAATTAAAATCTAAAGCACTTTATATACGTCTTTCTTTCTGTAATTTCTTCTTCAAAACAATTCTAAATGAAAATCTAAAGCACTTTATATATAAATCACTTTATATAGGTCAAACTTACCAAATTTTGGAAAGTGTTTTCTGTCGCTCCATTTTTCTCTTAAGATAAAGTTAAATAGCAGAATAGATGCCTGTGGAATTCATCCAAATGAAAAAAAAAATCATTAAAAGAAAATGGAGTGTCAATATTACTGGAGAAATCCTGAGAAATTGTACTGTTTTCCCTGAACCATCAATGCCATTATCTGTCTCACTCAACCCATTTTTACACAGGATATTCATCAAGGAGCATTACTCATGGAGGCTTCTGAGGGTTTGTTTCTGTGTAGAGTCCTTTTGATATTCCTTACAGAACATGTTCATTTACATTTCCTATTACAGTTAATTCTCAGACATATAATGATCTGTTTTGAGTGGAATACTTTATACACTTGGTTTTTGCAATTTGTTATCCACCTTAACTACCAAAACTATTAATCTGCTCTGAAAATAGAACTTCTTTCCTTTCAAAGTTACTTCTTTTGTAGGTATACAGATAATGAAGGAAATATGGGACATGAACCTGGACTTATTCAGTTGTAATACATCAAAAGGTGTCAGAGAGAAGCTGTGATGGTTTCATTACGTTCTATATTTCATTTGACTGGAAGAATATAAAGCAAACCAGGCCCATCTTTAAATTACAAAGATAGTTTATTAATACACACAAAAACAACAAGAAAAGGAAAAAAAGACAACAACAACAACAAATGAAACTTCTAAAACATCTTTCTTTCTCTTTCTAAGTTTTTTACCTTTCTTCACTCAACATAAAAAGACATGACTTGCAACTTCAGCCAGTTTTACCATTTTAAAAATAACCTTTTATCAGTTCTTTTAGGAAAGGAGTCTCTCTGGGTTCTATATAGACATACCATACCCATTAGCAGTTCTCTCAACACTGCACATAGGCCATATTTGCTTACTGGGGTACTGTTTAAGGATGCCTCCTCTAGTATGACACAAAGATTCTCTTTTTCTATTTCCAAAATTATCTCAAGACCCAAAAACAAATCTCCTCTTTCTTTAGGAGCAAAAAAGCTTCATATCACTTTTAACTAGAACCTTACATCTTCCCAAAAGCATTTATATGTTACAGGAAACAAAACCAGTTCAGTCTTTATAGTTTACCAGAAATGTCCAGCCAAAATTAGGCCACTCCTTGTCCTTTTGCCTTAATGTCCTTTTCACTCTTCCCTTACTGACTGTAGCTTCATGCCGTGTCTTTCCATAGTTCTTTCGCTATAACTGTTCTTCTTCTGGAGAAAGATGATGTTTAGGAAAATCTATCTGCTCACAACAAAAGGTTAAACTTTTCGGGCTGTCGGGCTGCCCACGTGGCTCTGCGGCGGGAAACTGAGTCGTTTAGAAGCCGTGCGCTGGTTTCTTCGGCTTGAAAAGAATAGCAAGGGCGAAGGGGCACTCCGTCCGAGCTCTCTCTCTCTCTCTCTCCATGCTGTCCGCCTCTCCGCGAGACAGCGGCTCCTAAAGCTCCGACCCGGCCTGCCCCAGCTCCGGCAGCATTGGGGCCCGGCCCGGCCCGGCCCGGCCCGCCGCAGCCGCCCCGGGGTGGGGGGGGGGGGGGGGGGGGCGCACCGAGGCCGGCCGGCCCCGGGTCCGGCAGCATTGGGGCCCCTTCCCGGCCCGCCCGGCCCGTCGCAGCCGCCCCAGGGTGGGGGGGCACCGAGGCCGGCCGGCCCGGCCCGGCCCGTCGCAGCCGCCCCGGGGTGGGGGGGGCACCGAGGCCAGCCGGCCCCGGCGGCCCCCTGTCCTTAGTCTGCCACCCCACAAGACAAAGAGACCGCTCCTCCCCCCCACCCAACCTTTTTAAGCATTTTGCCAAAAGTCGCAGCTTGTCTTCTACTGGATAAATTGCTTGTCAATCAAAAAAGCTGACCCCGATTGGAACAAAATCAGGCTTTTCTTAGCCTATGACAGAAGCCAACCAAATTTAGATCATGTCTAACCTGCAAAAAAGATGAACCTAAATCATACTTTATAGCCTGCCATCTATTCAGCACAGATTAAATGCTATGTATTATTTACTGTAGTTGTAAAGAATAGTGTACAAGCAACTTCATTTGGATTTATAGAGTATTGACCCATTTAAAAAACAAATAGCTCTAATTTTAATTATATTTTAGGAATTGAAGTATGAAAGGACAAATATTTTCATTAAGTGGACTTTTTTTCTTGAGAATCTGCCACTTACAAGGTGGGCATACTGTTTCTTGTAGGATTCAATCTCCTGACAGAATGACAGTTTTCTAAAGCTTTCCTCACATCTTCTCCTGTATTTATGCTTGTGAATAAAAGATACAGTTTTTTCCAGTATCTGACAAGTGTAACTTAGTGCTTCCACCAAGAATTACTCTTTCTAGGAAAGAGAGGTGACAAATGTGAGAAAATGTTACAATTGTCTACAGCTTCTTTGTTGAAAGGGAAGCATTCAACAGTCTTGACTTCCTCCTTTTGGGCTCTTTAAGGACCCAAGAGCCACAGGAAGTAAGGGCTTCTTCAAAAAGATGTTTTAAAAGAATATCTAAATTTCACTGAAATTCTTTTACAGAGGAAGTGCTCTGTGAACCTTGGTCTGCAGTTCACCTCAAACCTGCATCTTCAGCAAGAAAAAAAACCCTTTCTTTTCCTTCCTTTTTTTTTTTTTTTTTTTCATTTGAAACTAGGTTTCTCAACTATTTTCATTCACTGATGCTGTGTTATCTGCAAACATCTTGAGAGATGCTACGACAGACAAAAAAAAGCATTCAGGCCATTCCATCATCCTCATCTTTGTCCTGTGTGTCTATCAATGAAAGCAAAGGTGGATATCAAGAACATAAGTTACTAATGTTTACTGAACTATGCAGTATGGGAAACATTAGAGACACAGAAAACATTTGAGTTGGACCAGATGTAATAGTTAATTAGGTAAAAAAAAAAAAAAAAAAAAAAAAGCTTCAGCATACTTTTATTGCAATCATCCCTATAGAAATTCATCTGTTTAAATGAGACATTCAGGAAAGTCCTTTTTTTTCTATTGCAACAAAAACTAGCCTTGAAGAAAATTGAGTGAAGTAATATTTCTGGGGTGAAATAGGCTATATGAGTTTTGAGTACCTCTGAAATATATTCCATCAGCAAATAAAAAGTCAGCTATGGTGATGCGACCAGTCATAAATGTGGCCTGGTTAGAAGGAGACAATTGTCTGCTGAAAAATAGTAACAGAGAAAGACTGGAACGGTGAGCCTGGGAGCTAGACCTGTCAACCTGAAACACCCCTGAAAAGTGCAGCTGGCACCTTTGAAGTGCAGACAGGGTACTTAGGAAACAAAGACATCCTGAGATACCACCATTTAGCACAAAACCATGGGGCTCCAGTAAAAACTTATTGTCTGAGGAGCTGGAAAACAGTTCATAAAAAATATTTTTTTTCAGGAACAACAGCAAACATTACCTGTTATTCTCTGTTAAAGGTGAAAATAGAAATCAAGAACTTCTATTGGCTTCTCTAAGAGGGATATCCTACACTCTCTTATGTTGCTGTTTCAAAAAGGTTTTAATTTTTTTCAAAAAATGAGCCTTTCTCTCTCTGAGATCTTACCAGGTGGGATGCCTGACTGATTCCAGACTGTGTCCAGACTCTGTGGCATGGATCATTTTTAAAGAGAGACTCTAACTTATTGTTTTGGTCTATCCTCACCTTTCATCTCAAGGGTTCTCTTGATCTGTGATCAGTTTGTCCCTCACTTTTGGAATTGTTTCCTTTTGAAATTGATTTCAATTAATTTTTGTGGTTTTGTATAGTCATACAAGAAATCTATAATAGGCATATCTGTTATATTGTTGATAAGTTGGCTTGATGATAAATTGTAGTAGTTTATAATAGCCTCTAGGTATTTGCTGTTGCTGTTGGTCGTATGACAACAACAATTGATATTATTGATTGATACCATACTATTGATTGCTAGTATGGTATCAATCAATAATATCAATTGATATTGATAGATTGATTTCACTGTTGTTTGTTGATAATTGGTAAAACCTTATTTATATTCATTTTATTAATCATAGGTGTACCTGCTACTAGTGATTTTTGTGACTTTGGTGGCAATCTGAATTAAAGTAGTTAAATTTAGAGGATAAAGCTGTGGTTTTGTGTATTGCATCATCCTATGAACTCACAGCCACAACTTCTAAATACCTGAAAGTTGGGTAAGCCCTTAATTTATAACAAATAGTCATAAATTCAAAGTCCTCTTATGAACTTTTTTAAAGAGTTATAAAATATTGCATAAATACATAACAAATATCCAGACTCTCTATATTGCATTGGATTAATTTACTTACTCTTCAGTTTTTATTAAAGTACAAAACATGGCAAACTTTGCTAAAGGGTGTCTTGTGGTGATTTAAGATCACAAAACCATTAAAACATCCTAATGAAAAATTTTCTGTATAATTTACTGTTCATAAATTAACATTTTTTAGGAGATAAAACTATAAGAGACAGAAATTTCTCTTCTAGATGGGGACAATCTACCTCTCTTCATTGGTGTATCTTTCAGCCTAATGCTGTTTGAATAGCCTTACATGGTCTAGAGATAAAAAATTTCTGTTCTGCCCTGTTGTAGCATGTACTGGTGCAGCTTTTCTGTAGTGGTATATGCTATGCAGATCTAAAAGTTGTATCTAATTCTTGTTATAGGAAAAAACAACACTGAAATACAAAGATCATACCTGTTATTTGTAAAAAAAAATAATTACTTCTTCGAACAAAAAAAAAATCACTTGAAACAATGAACTTCAGTTCTATTCTGATTTCTTGAACTATGCTCCAACCAACACTAGATGGTGTACAGTTGACTTGTTTGTTGAATTAATTTTGCATCGAATGCCAGAAATAAAAGCAAAGTGCTTCTTCTGCTGTTTTTACTCGGTTATAGAAATGTCATCATGGCTGTAGTTGGAAGAAAAGCCAGCAGGATATTGAGATGTTAATTAGGAGGAATATGAGAGGAAAATAATCCCTCAAGGCTCAAAGGATTTCAGAGGGACATGTGAATGCTAAAATTTCAGTAAGCGAATCACAAGTTCCTGTGAAGTTGAAAGGGAAATAGGAAGGGAATACCATGAAATAGTTCTGAAAGAAATATATATATTATATATATATATATTATAATATATATATTAGAGGAAAAGCATAAAGAAAGATGGAACGGTAAAATGAAATTGAAAGAATTCCAAGGGAGACAAGAAAACAACCTAATCTAGAAAAAACTGTATTTGGAATTAAAAGTCACGCTTTCTCTTGGATGTATCAAGATCAGAAGAGCTATTCAAAATTATATTTCAATTCTGTGTTCAAGGTGAATAATAAAAATGGTCTTTAAGGGCCTTTAAGTATATCTTTAAATACTCTAATATTTATGTGACTTTTCTTATTTAATAGTGTTTCTTCTACCTGCTCTATTCTGACAGGCAAATTAGGTGGCAGCTAGTTTGTGGTTATTTTTTCATTAAGGTAATGTGAACTATATTTTCAGGAAATGGAAAGTGTTTTCCATTCTCTAAAAAACAGATACAGGGTATTTGAAAGGTAATTAAAGTTCTACTGACATCAGTTCTTTGGTGCAACAGCTGCAAGTGTAGGAGGCCTGAAAAAGATAATACAGTCCTACGCTGTATATTTTTTGCCCAAGTTCTCTTGATATCGCCCACCTTGTCTACTCTTCTGTTGGATTGCTCAAATTCCACTAGCTTTCATTCCATACATTTTACAGCCTATGTTGTTCCTCTTAATAAGACTGATCCAGCATGTAATTTGGTGAAAATCTGAGTGTAATTTTTGACATACATGCAGATGTATCTAACCATAGTAGGTTTATTTCATTTTGAGTCCTTCAATGACAAAAAAATGCCCTAGTGAGACAATGATGCTCTTGCATTCTGCCTTAATAAAGTAGTTACACCAATAAAGATGATTTCATGCACATCTCAATTAACAGTGTCAGTGCCTCTGTGAGAATGATAATTTCTCAGCTTCTAAAACCACTGCAACTAAATAGAAATTCATAAGCCATGAACTGCATTTACGCAATAAATGGAAAAATATCTGCAACAGTTGCATATGTACAGTACAGGCTGTTGAAAAATAAGTGGACACCTCTGTTTTATATATATGGAGGTTTTGTCTCATGAAGAGACAAAACTTGGCTTTCCTTTACATCTTACATGGAAATAAGTTACTAAAGCAAGACCATGGAACACATACACTTGGACTAATTATCTGGGATATTGACAGGCTTTGGAATGTGAGGATTTAGAAAGCAAATTAATTATTTCTCTCTGTTCTTTTGTTCTTGAAGATCACTATTTTTTAGTGGACTGTTCATCACGCAAATGAAAGAAATTGACATCCTCTGAATCATTCATTTGCAGGCTTAATTTTTATTCCGTACTAACATCAAAAAAATGCATTATATATTTACTTTCTAGAAAGTCCAATAATAAAGTTAATAAACCATATTCTACATATTAATCTATATTCCACGTGGAATGCTTTTTAAAGTTAGTGTTAATCCTTTCAGTAATAAATTGTTTTTCATTACTGTTCCCTTCATGTTTCCTAAAATTATTTTCTATACAAGACAGCCATTTCATGACAAAACTATATTTCTAGCTATCAAAAAAACAAAGAATACACAACCAAATAATATCTTTATTTCAAAAACATTGTGATTTCATTATTTTTATTGGTGTTTTATTTAGTTAGCTATTTTATTGGTCTTCATGCTCTTTCAATGGAACACAGAAAAACTACGCACTCCCACTCTTCCCTCATTCTTGAGGCACCAAGATTTAGTAATTGGGATGGCATTCTTCTTAGGAAAGACTATTGCATTTGGTTTTGAGCACACCAAGTAGCTTCACAGCTCACCTATGTGAGGAGAGGGAGATAGTACTTCTGAGTAAATGTTCTCTCTCAGCAGTGTTCTAGTTACTTTCTGGCCAGGTTGACCCACCCTAAAACTCTTGAATAGAATGGCCGTGATGGTGTCTGCAAGACAAAGCAAGCAAATATGGAGAACAGTTCCATTTTAACTAGAATGTGTGAAAAATAAGTAGGTTGCATTTTAAGCAATATCACCCTCTGTTTTTAAGAAAAAAAAAAAAGCCAATCTAACAACAGTTAAAAAAAAAAAAGAAAAAAGGTGTAACTACTACTCCTAGTCTTTGCATTACACCAGATGTTGGCTTAATTGGACAAATACTGCCTGTTATGATTACAGCAAAGCCTATTGTAACTGTGGGTATGAGAGACACTGACACAAATCACCAGCTGGTATAAATCAATAGAGTTCCATTGACATCAGTGTATGCACATTGATCTTCACAAGCAGAGGTTTTGGCCTAAAATTTTGTAATTATAATAAGGGAGGAGTATATGAAAGGTGTTTTCACATTATTATTTTTCAGACTAGAAAGGTACACATGAAAATTTCAGCCGTCTCCGTACATAATGTATTGAGTATCTATGATAAAACTAAATGGATTACCACAAATTTAAAATTGCAATTTCGTATTTCCAACTACCATGAGATAAAAAGACATTAAAAACATAGTCAGCATCAGGATTATGTGGAAAAAGTACAGAAAATTTAATCTATTTTCACGTCTGAAATTCCAAAAATAAATCTAATCTTTTTAGACTTTTTAAAAATCTTTTTTAGACTAAAACTTTACTACAATATTTAATGATAAAAAATCAATATGTATCTTATAAATTCCATCATTATAAAACAGTGAAATAAAAATCTCAACTGCCTCACTGACAAATGCATGAAAAGAAAAAAATCATTGTATGCAAACACAAGAACATTACAATCTAGTGTTGACCTTCACTCTTTAATAAGGAGACTCAGCACTGAATATATGCTGTTTTGAAGGGCCCCTTGAGCTTTTATTATTTTATTGTGAACTCTGTGCCTAGAAACACTTAGCCAAGTAAAACACTTAGCCAGGGGCCTCCCTTTCCTACTAAGGTCTGGTACAAACTGTAGTTAACAGATTATGTTGAAGGGCCCTTCTGTTGGGTGCTTTCATTGTTTCATTCCTTGGAGTACTCCAGCTACAAGACACCAAGCTGATTACAGGCATTGTAAACAGTCTGTCTTGTTTTGAAATTTGTATGTAGGGTAATGAGCATTGTAAACATATGTAAAACTTCACATTAAGTTATTTTAGAGCTGCAGTTCAGTGCTTATTAAAATTCTGTCTTTCTGGCCTTTATCAAGCAATGTCATTCAGCTATAGTGATTTCACCAGGGGTGAAATATTCCTTATTCAGAAATGGAAATCCTAAATTCCAGGAACACAATGATACAAAGGGGTCAGGCTCTCCCTCTGAACCATGGATGTCACTTTTTCTTCCCCAGAAAATGAAGTAGGCATAAAAAATACAGTTAAACAAAGAAACTGCTGCTAAAATTTCAGCTATCTTTGACTGTGATGACAAAAATGGTTAGAAGAACAAGTATGCTCTTGCCAAAATGGATTATAATTATAATATTTTATAATTAGCACCATCTTTGAATTTTTAAATATATTTATCTTTTAAAAACATTCAGATCTCTCATTTTCCACAGACCCCCCCCCACCCTTCTTTCTCTTTCTGTATAAAGCTAAAAGAAAATTAAATGTTGGCAGTTACAGTAGCTACATAAGTGTGGCAACATTCCAACATTCATACAGACAGATCTGGAATCATCTTTCCATGTGCAAAAGTAGTTGAAAAAGATTTTAGCACTCTAGACATTTTATCTGGGTAAGATATTACTCAGTGGAAGGTGATTGACAGCAGCTCTTATGTTCGAAGATTTTAACAGAAAATGTGCAGTGTCTAATAAATGGTTCTCCTTGCACTGTTCAGCCATTTATTTTTTAGGAAAACCACATGCAAAGCACTCTGGGTCAGATGCCAGGGAAATGCTTCATTGTCTTATGTAGATGAGGCTGTCCTCTTGTACAGACCAACTATATTTACCAAAGTAATTGGTAATTGTTACATAGAATATCACTTCTGCCACAGAAACATGACCACTGGAGATTTAATGAGCTGAACCTGTGTCAGAAAGGAGCAGTTTTATTTACTGCTATGAATCATTTTAAGTATCCATCAGTGTGTAATTTTTGCTCCAAGAGGCTACTTTACATGAATCAGTCAAATATAATACACCACAGTTTCAAGTATATTTGAGCTCATTAATACTTCCTCACAACTTACTGAGATCTGCATTAAGAATATAGATCCCAAGAATGCTTTTTAAAGGGTGATGAATCAAAATAAAGGTATTTTTGAAAGGACAATCACTGTAAGATGAGTAACTTTGGAGTAATAAATTGCTGTCAAAAATTTTGAGACTAGATGCTGCCCTCACTTTCAGTAGTGTCAATCAAGAATAAGTCTTCTGAAGCCAATGCAATTATTTTAGGTTTAAATCTACGTGTCTGCGAGCACACAGTGATTCAGTTCTCTCCCTAAATTAAGCAGGGTTTGTTCATGCACTCTTTTTTCAGATAAACATGTATTGAGGTAAATGTATGGAAGTTTTTACTTGAAGAAAGAATTATAGATTAGTAAAGTACTAGATTATTATAACACAAATTACTTAATTCCATGTGAAATCTATTCCCTCTGACACTCCCCAATGTACATACACAAACACAAGCCCACATATGCATGTATGAACACATGAGCTCCTGCAAAAACCTAAGGACATAGGCTTTGCTCCAGGACCATCTCTGAGGCTTGAAAGCAAAATAACCATTTTCAAAACCAGAAGCAGGCAAAGAAACAGTAGTGAGATTTGTGACAAGTTACAATAATGCACACATCCCCAAGTTTTGGCCAAAACCTTAGCACTCCCTGTAAGACAGATGTTTACTCTAAGTAGACTAGAATATCTAGCAGCGGAGTGGATTTTATTAACATCTCACATTTTTTTAAGCCTAATATAAAATCCTCTCATAGGAAAAGTGGAAAGAAAACTTATATAAAACATGCATCATAAAAACCCTTCAAACAATGAAAACACTGAGGAAGTTCTTTCATTTATCTTTATTATTTTTCAAGTGTTGTTCAAAGATGTCATCTAATTCATCACTTCACTGTTTTATTATGAACTCTAAGTCTACAGCAAGGTACTTCAAAAGCGCTTTTCTGTCTGGGACAGAATTTATCTCCAGTATAACAATGAGTCAAGATTAATTTTTTTACCTTGTTTGCCTTTCTATTGTTGCATAAGATTATAATTTTGTTTATTGTCCACTCTCCCCTTCTGTTTTTAAGAGTTCCATTTGTATAGAATATTGCATGCAATAAATCATTCGTGGCAGAAGTAGTAATAATATTGACCACACATAACCATTTATCATTATGTTTATCATTGTGCTTGCTCTCTCCCTGCCCTGCATATATGCTCCCCACTGTACCTGCAACACCCACAGAGAGAAGAAAAGCTATGCATTTCTGTCAACAGCGGGGTTTCCTGAGTGGAACTGGCACAGATATAATGTCACAGATACTAGTGACAAAATAGTAGTATGTCTGGAGAGACAAGACCAGGTGTCAATCTTACGGACTTCAGTAGTCTTTGGTTTAGGCCTGAAGGAAGGGTGAAAGCACAGCACCATAACAAACAAATAAACAAACAAACAAATGAACGAAATAACCCAAAACATTAAAATGTAGTTTTGTACTAAAATGTGAACATCCCTGACCCCAGCAAGAGTTCAAAGGACCAGACTCACCATTACTTTAATAATTTTAATTATCAATATGCACTTACTATTTTGTGTATTTTGAATTTGTAAAGGAACCATTAATTGCACTTTCTATTAGATCAGGTAGCTTTTTAATGTTAATACAGACTATTCTGTGCTGTTCAGCTATTCCAGGTATTCATACAATGTTATTTCTCTGTCTCTTTTCTATCATTTCAGGGATAACCTTTGAGTTAACCAGTGCAATATCACCCTGTGGCTGTAGCTGGATTTCTGTTACCAGAAGCTGTTGCTACAAAGGACACAGAAAAAAAACCAAAACATTTTCCTTCTAAATCTTTGAAGGAAATTAATCTTTCTATTGGTTGATTAAGTAAAGGATTATAAACTTGTTAAGTGATCAAAATACAGGTGTGGAAATGTTTTATGCTCTGTTTAAACCCCAAACACTGCACATTTCCTATATTAATAAGCCAGTTTCTCTGCCCTTTGAAATTATTCTCCAGTACATTAAAACTGAAATTCAATTATCAAATAGACAATTTCAAACTTGCATGTTAATGGCATATAGAACTTTCTCTTCTGGAAGTCCACTTTTGTTTGCTAAAGTGATTTCACAGGACTAGCTGCCCCAATAAGTTGGAGTTTTCTTTCTCTTTTGAAATCACTTGGAGAACTAAAGCAATGTTCTTCCTTGCCTGCATAAGAGAAAGAGAAGTGCTAATCTCTCAAACCACTACTTCAGAAAGATGAATTTACTTATTTCATATTTTATGCATTAAAAATAATTTTCAAAATAATTTCACTGTAGAAAGACTGCTTTGGAAATTTTGCGGTAATAACATACACAAAGTATAAATGTCGAACTGGTAACTCAGTAAACATTACAGCCTTCATGTTGTTTAAAAATACAAGTCTTCTTAAGTTTTGTCTGTTACAAAAACTGTTCATCCTTTGAATCTGTTTTGCATCTCTTTTCCACACTAACAACCTTGTATATTGTGATTGATCTGCAATCTATATGTTTCAATTGCTTGCAACTTTTTGTCTCGGTTACAACAGCATCTATTTTATATGCAAGTACCAGATCTGTGACTTCATCCTATCCCTGTCCTGCCACCAGATACAGACACGCTTTGTTCTGCCTCTTTTCATGCTGGAGGAGTTTTTCCTAGGGGTTGCTCCTTGTTCTGAAACATGAAAATGTGTGAAGCATAAAACTCCAGCTGTGAATACTTACCTCCCTGCAGTGTTAAAAAGTTCAATATACAAAACACCTGGTTTCAAGCAAAATGTACACTAAGATATATGGCAATGAGACAGATTTAATATACCCCATAGGGCCCTCAAGCAGGTTTTAAATTAAAGACACAACATAGTTGGTTTCTTTTCTTTCTTTTTTTCTTTTTTTTTAATGAGTCTTTATTTCGTGAATAATGAATTGATACTTCTTCCTACTGAAGAGAAAGTCATAAACAAAAAAGCAATTTTTGATGAGCAGATAGGATGAGGATTCATTGTTATGCAAATAAAATCTGAAATATAAAGTTTATATTATGAACAGAATAAAACCCTTTTGTTCCATGCAGAAGAAGTATAGAGGGTCCCTGGAAATCTTGACATGGAGTACGTTGTTCGGTTCATTTGAGGTTTATTTATACATTGGCACATAGACTACTATTCGAAAATAATAATAGAACCTATTCCTCTTACCTTATATTTTGCAGACAGTATTTTACATTTCTACTTGGCTGTACTTCCATACAGAGCTGCTCTAAATGCCCAGCAGTACAGATGTACCTTCAAATAATTGACAAGAATTTCACAAGAGAATATAATTAGGAAATTAAAAAAAAATCATAGGTCACCAAATATTGTTATAATGGTTTCATATAAAGATAACGAAATGCTGCTTGTGTTTTCACTCAGGCCCACATGCTCTTTTCTCCATGCATTGTATCTTGCCTAGTTCATAAACTTTCCTATTGATGATACCAGTTTTCTCTTCAGATGATAACAGGTATAACATTAAGAGCATAAACTTCCCAAAATATGGGAGTGTGAACAAAAATGCATTCACTTCACTCACATTTTAAAAGGACAGAGTTCTGGTGTTTGTAAGACATATCTATTAAGTTACAAATGTAAATTTTCAATATTTTGTTTTCAGAAGAATCTTTGGGTCTCACGTGCTTGATGCCTGAATACTCAATATACCCATGTAGCTAAATGCTGGGTAGGATCATTTCTCGTATGATAAGATATGATGAACTTTGGACCCTGTGGATGAGCTTGACAGCTGATGTAGGAGACAAAATAAGCTTCACCATTGTCCATAGCTAAGACAAAGCCAGAAACAGATTTTTTGGAAGTCACAGAAAGCTCTTCCTCTGTGGGGGAGTTCAATCTTGACTCAATTGTTTTCTGACTCATCACTATGAATTTAATATTCAAATGTCTCTTAAAATAGAAAAGTGCTTGTCGGGTGCTATTTCTTACCTATAATATAATGGCAGCTGGACATAAACATTGCTAGAGAAATGAAGTGTAAACAAAGTACATGCATATCATGCAGAAACTAATAACAGACTTGAGAGACTGAATTCATGGAGACGTTTTGTGAATACGTTAAAGAATTTTATGAAATGTGTTTATTTATCCATATTTTGCATTTTCAGTGACCAATCATTGAAAACATAGAAGGTTTCAGTCATACATAGTTAGTGAATTTCATACTCTCTTTCTGTTAATAGTCAAGACTTCCCAAGTGTAACTGCTAAATTTTCTCATCTTAGTGGTCAACACCAAGTAAAATAGATTTATTAATTTAAAGCTCCTTAAAGAAGCCATTACCTTTATATATCTCTAGAGGCATATGAAGAAAGAATTATTGGAACAGATAAGGAGGAGGTGCAGTGAAGCTACTAGTATTAAAGAACATTTTTATAATCTACAGTAACTCAGCATTATATAAATAAATCAAATTACAACTTTATGTTTCTGAGGAGTTTCAGTAGCTGTGTGCATACCTACACCATATCAAATTCAAATTATGCTTAACTTGTCTTAAAATACAGACTGTATAACTTCATTTTTACCATATGCTAAGGAAATAGACCCAGGCAGCTGCATTGTTCAAATTATATGCCATAGTATAGTTACAGAGCTGCCTCAGCGCTGCATTCTTTCATTGTGCTTGCATAAAACTTTGTTTACATTTGTGCTTAGATATTAAAATTAAATTTATTTTACAGAAAATGTTATTTAAATCAGCTTGATTATTACTAACAAGAAAAAAATGTGGTTTTATTCTTCATGTTAATATCTTAATATTCTGGTCACCATTTATTTAAGAATTACTGTTCCAGGCTTCCTGGAAGGTAGTAAAACAAGATGTTAAAGTCTTTTACTCCCTTTAGTTGATACAAAGTGTGTATCATAAAAGCAATATGAAGTATGTAATAAATACTTAAAAAAAATCTGATTATATTGGTTTAAATTTTTATGCTTTTCTTTTCTAATTCACAAAATTAACTGTCTTGTTTATGTCTAAGAGTCATCTAAACATATTATTTCATGATGTTATTTATGAATCTACCCTAAGCACAGATCATCAGGACTTAAATATGTAGATGTATATTTATCTATGTGTTAATGGAATTTTCATACTTTTTGGTTATAAAATTTCAAGTGTTGCTAAGATTTTAATCAAATAAGACAGTTTAATGGATTATCCTTCTGTGTTTACTGCTTCAAAATGAGGAAACCTTCCAAGGAAGATAAATTTCATTCATAGTAAAATGTGGTCTTACAGCTTGCCTTAGTTCTCTGCTGAACATTTCACCAGAATTCGAGGCCTTATTTGTTCATTTCAGGTGTTTAAATGCTGACCAAAAGGAAAGAAAAAATATCACATTTATATTTTTTCTGGCCTGATTTACAAAGATGTTAAGTACCAGAAGCAAAGAGAAATTATTTCTTACAGAAGGAAAAAAGAAGTGCTATGATCAGGAAATGTCAGGATCAACAGTAATGTTCTTCCAAGAATGAGGTGTACTATGTTTGCACTTCATTAAAATTGGAAAAAGTAAAGCAAAGCATAATCTTGAATTAACTGGACGGTGTAGTCTAGTAGAACTCTCAGATAAATAGATTGAAAAATGCTTCTTCAATTAAGAGTTCACAACATTGTCTGGATAAATTGAATTTTCTCTTTCAACAGCATATTAAAATATTTATCATCATTTTCTGTGTAAATGGTGTTCACAGGCTGATTGTGATTTCAATGGCTGTATCAAATTTTGTAAATTTTAAATCAAATCATTGAGAAAAATAATTTTTGTATATGAGACTCCTTTAGAATGTTCAGCATGCTTATGTATTTCTCATATTTATGATTAATTGTTTAAATAAGTAGCACTGATCTCTTAAGTAAAGAAAATATTTTAAGCAGAAAATCATCAATGCCTAAGAAATAACAAATCAGAAAGGCTATGTTACATAGGTATGATAATTCCACCAAATAAAATATTTTTAGGATTCAAGTCTGTTTCACTATATTCAGTGATTGTCCAAATATTTTCGAACAGTGCAATCTCAAAAATAAACTCCATATATAAATTTTGATTCATAAAATTCCTTACAAAACTTTTCTTTTGTTAATTGGGGAAACAGTACTTAAGAATTTTTTATCACAAAGGGTAAAATGCTAAATTGTTACAAATCATAAATGTTCAATGAGATTTCAAGGTTTTAACGAATGGCAATGATGTTCTTACAATGATAGATTTTAGCAGGTGATTAAATATGAAGTAATACTGAAACTTATTTGTAAGAACAGTATCACTTGCTTTGGAAATAATGTGATTTTGGTTTTCGTATTTTAATAAAAGAAGATTCAGAGCCTTCAGAATACTTTCTTCAGAACCAAACTTTGATCACAGTTTGTTTGCAGGAGAAAACTGTTTTTCAACAGTAAGAAAAGGAAAACATTAATTGAACACCCGCAAGAAGTGGTATCTCTCAGATGTTTCATCATTTGCTACTTTTGGGCTGCAACTGCCTTCTGAATCAATTTTTTAGGAGACATCCTAGAAACAGACCATGAAAATATATACAATTTAAAAAAAAAAACACCTCTGTCCTGCTTTCAGAGTGGGGAAAAGAGAAGTACGAATTTTAAGGATGATCAACCTTAATTCTGTTAGTATTAATCAACTTGAACTATTACAAGAGATTATATAAATTAAATTGGATTGGATAGGAGAATTTCTTTTTCGTACTGATGAAAGACAGTCATTACTCATCAATTTCAAAAAAACAGATTTTTAGTTTTGTTTTGGGGAATTATTCAGCTATAGGAGAGGAGTGGTCCACTGATGAATTTTCCATTTTGTAAACACCTTAGGGGGTAATTTTATGATTTATATTTCATTAAAATAATAGAATTTAAAGAAAAAAACTGGAACAGCTCACAGGTGATGCTGAGTTGGGGGAGGGGGTTGACCATCTAGTGGGTAGAAAGGCCCTGAGGAGGGATCTGGACAGGCCGGATCTATGGGCCAAGGCTGACGGTACGAAGTTCAGTAAGTTGAAGTGCCAGCTCCTGCAGTTGGGTCACAATCACCCCATGTAGCACTACAGGCTGGGGGCAGAGAGGCTGGAAAACTGCCCAGCAGAAAAGGGCCTGGGGGTGACGGGCAGCAGCGGCTGGACATGTGCCCAGGTGGCCAGGAAAGCCAGTGACAACCTGGCCTATATCAGCAATAGTGCGGCAGCACCAGAACAGTGATTGCCCCCTGTACTCGGCACTGCTGAGGCCACACCTCAAAACTGAAGGGCTCAGTTTTGCACCTTTCATGATAAGAAAGACATTGAGGTCCTGGAGCAGGTCCAGAGAAGGGCAATGGGAGCTGCAGAAGGTTCTAGAAGCTAAGTCACATGACTGAGGGAACTGGGGTGTTTAACCTGGAGGAGTCTCAAGGGTGAGCCACACTCTTGGAAACCAAAAGAAAACGGTAGCCAAGAAAGGGATCATCCTCTTCTCCCAGGTATTAAGCAACAAGACAAGAGGAAATGACCTCAAGTTGTGCCAAACAAGGTTCAGGTTGGAGATCAGGAAGAATTTCTTCACTAAAATAGTAGTTAGGCATTGGAATGGGCTGTTTAGGGAAGTGGTGGAGCCACCATCCCTGGAATTGTGCAAGTGACTGGATGGGGCACTCTGTACTATGGTTTATTTAGCATGGTGACATTCAGTCAAAGGTTGGTCTTAATGATCTCAGAGGTCTTTTCCACTTTTATGATTCTATGGTTCTAATATCTGTGTTCTTTTCAGTAACTACACTTAGTAAAATAATACTTTTCTTTTAAGGCATACTTTTTTGCTGAAGGAAAAATTCTCATGTATCTTATTTTGATAGTGAACAAAGTGCTTAAATGTATAAAAGACTAGATGGTTTACAGTTTCTGTGATCTGGCAAGGAATTCTATCTTCCAGAAGTAGTGTCCACATGGAACGTGAAGAAGATTATTCTTTTATTTCTGTCAGGTGAAATATAAGAGTCACACTGCAAAGGCAGAATTCTGCATCACTAAAAAGATTTTCTGTTCAAAACTCCTTCAGCCTTGGTGAGGTACGATATTATGTCTCCTCTGTGAAAATCAGTTAACACTATTTCTTCACCTTGACTATCCAGAACAGCCATGGTTTAGCCCTTTGATGATAAATTCCATGGGACATAAATTTTTCAAAAAGTCTTTGAAAAAGACTAAAAATGTCCCCTGACATCTGTAGCTAGGACAGTACTGAAAAAAATTAATCAAAATTCATTTCTCATCTTCAAAACTGCCCTTTTCCTTTCCGGAAAAACACAGCTTGTCTTCCCATTCTGCAGATGTTAGTACTGTGAAATAACATATGCAGAATCCCAAGCATTATATGAAAAGGATTTATTTAAAACCAAAATAAAGTAATTATGGTAGACGACATTTATACTATTCTGTTCTACAAAAGAAGTTTACTGTTCTCTTGGATTTTTATTTCTGTTGAATTTCAGTATAGTTAAATTTTAGTATTATTCCACAGAATTATCACAAAAAATAAGGATAAATTAAATAAACACAGAAATATAGAAATTATTCTCATCAAGATGATGTCAAATGCTCAAAAATAAGAATACTCTGGAAATTTAAAATTTTTTTTACATACACTCACAGTAACTTCCCTTTTTTCACATAAAGTATTGAAGGAAAGTATGGTGTTGGACTTTGGTGTGTTTTTTCTTTTTTTTTTTTTTTTTTTTTTTGTTGAGTTTTTTTTTAGTTGGTTGGTTAGCTTTGTTTTTTTGGTTTTTTGTTTTTTTGTTCTGCTTTGTTTCATTTTCCTGTAGAATAGCATCAATTTCTTTTAACTTGCCTTATTCCCTAGAAAATATGTGATTAGAGTCCAATGTCTGATATAATAATTTCAGAAGGTGCATATGTCTGTTACATATTTTATTTTACATTGTCTTGTTCAACTGTTACTGAGTTGTTCCTCCTGAATATTAAGCCAGTCAGAACAGTCCTTAAGATACATCTATAAGTTGTGAATTTTTACCTGATATCATCATGTAGAAAATTATCTTCTTTCTGGAAAGAAGAATAAAATCTTGTTTAGTTATGCTACTGACACAAGCTTTTAATTTATATTTGTGATCACAATCCATTTTCTGTTCTTTCTTTTTTTTTTTTTTTTTTTGGTTTGGTTTGGTTTGGTTTGTTTGTTTGGTTAGTTGGTTTTGTCTTTCGTCAGAAGAAGTCTGGCTTCAGAAAGCTTTTTTTTCATCTCACACTAATTAGATCTATTTCATTCTAACACAATCAAAAAAAGTTTGAGTAGTAATTGATTTATGAGGACTCTTATGCATCTTCCATAGCAGTAGAAACTTGATACATTGATACACTCTGCTTCTCCTTCATTCCTAATAAAACATCTAGATTACTTTTCTGCTGTGGAAGACAAAAAAGAAACTGCACATCTCTGGGGAAAAATGCTGAAGTGTTAAAATAGAATTTGTTATAGTTAGTCGAGAGATGGCAATGGTCCTTTTGACTATATCTACATTAATAAACTGAGCAGGTCTGGAGACTGGTTTGCACAAAATATCAGACTGCCTTGTTGCTCAAATGCCTCTTAATACACACCTTCTACTAGAGCAAGAAGCATCCTCTCAAGCAAGGTGTAGAGGGGGCACACATAGGTCAAGGCTGTTATTAACACACCTATGAATAATTCCTTCATTTTCTGGAATGAAAGAGAGTATAAACCATATGGATAGGGGATCTGTTATGCGACCTCTCTTCATGGACAGCCTGTATGTCCTGTCTCTTTGTGTTGATGCAGACATTTTTTGCATTTAAAATATTTTGATAAGCTGCCTGCAGAATGTTTTTATGGAAAATCCTTTTTTTTAAATTATTGTTTGTTTCTCTAATTATTTTGTTTTATGTTTACCTTGCTTCACATTTTCACTTTTGCATTTTTGCATGAGCTTGGCCTCTCCCTCTTTCACAAGAAATTATTACTTCTTTCTGAAGACACAGCGATTTCTGTTTTTTCTTGTCTTTTGACACAAAATACTTTGTGTAGAATCTGCAGTTTCTCTGAAGTCATATCCTGGTTGTTTCTGACTTTTCAACACCTTTGATCCAACTGCTGGCATAAAGCGCTAGTATAACAAAGTAATTTTATGACAGCTTCTTTATGAACTTTACATTTCATTTGCTCTGAACCACACATTAGTATTTGACGTTGCTTCACAGTGAGATGTGGAGGAGTCTAGGCTACCACTCTGTTTGTTTCTCTTTCTGGAATACTGAGGATAATATAGACAAATATCCTTATTGTCTTTGCTCAGGACCTTCAAAATATCTTAATGGCGGACCAGGTTAACCCTAATGTACCATCATGTTTCACTGCACAGGCTACCTTTAAACACTGCTGGGATCAGGGAAGATAACACAGAAAGAAGTGAGACCAGGGCCTGATTCATAGGCACGTAAGATAAAGAGGACAAAAAGATGGATCACCTGAATTGTCTTTGAGCAGTTACAGAATCACAGTTCTACGCTAGAATGCTTTCAAATATGACACTGTTACCTTTTGCCCAGTCCTTTTTCATGTTTGATGCTCTCTCTAGGTGGCTCTAAATTTGAGAACATGTAGTAAAGGTGTTGGCATAACACTTTGTAACTCCCAAGCCATTTGATTTTCCTAAATAATTTGACATGCTTTCACCTCTCTTCTCTTCTAAGTTGTTTCCACAAGAATAGAAAAAAACTCCCACATTAAAATATTTTAAGATCTTGAAAATAGGAAATATATGTTGTACCTTCTTTATTTTAAATTAATGAAATGACTAATCTATAATGCTAGCTGTCTGATTATCCCCTGGTTTAAGAATAAGTTCTCCTGCATCATATACAGTAAACTAAACAGATTTTCTTCTTTCAAAACTGAATAAGTAGGTTAGGGAAGAAAACCAAAGGACAGGAATTAGGGGAAAACCTGTCATGTTAGAAATCCAAAATATGCTAGGTGAAGTTCCACTTATCCCACTAATAGCAAAGTCAATATGCCTACAAGCACTGAGTAACGACACTAAAGAGTAATTTGAATAGCCTTTAATAGGAACTACTTAGCATAAGATAAAATAGACTTTCCCATTATAAAAGAACAATCTAAATTAAATTACTGAATCTTGGGAAAACCTACTATAAAAGCAGATGTGAACAAGTAAAATATAGCTTGTATGGATAACATATCTATATTAATGTATGTGATGCATCTGTGGATGATATCAGTTGAGCTGATCTTGTATTTTCTAACTTTATATCATATATTTAGGTTTATAATTGTGTAGGTAATTTCTGAGTGTACACACAGACATGAATGAATGACCCAATCTTTGTTATAAATTTCTTCATATTTAACTAGTTACTGATAATAAATTCTCATTAGTTATAACACATATAAAGAAAAATTGTTGTGGCATTTCCTTTAAAGAAGGTAGTGGGAAGAAGAAGTATGACTCATAGTCGCACAAAGATTCCTACAGAGACTTGTTAGGGTGTATTTTTTGTATCATACTTGTATAGATTTCTGCACAAGTTCATAATATAGTCTTTTTACATAATGTAAATGGCAAAAATAATTTCTGACTGCAATGAGGAGCCAACATAAACCAGTCAGTTGTCTGATAGTAAAGAAACCATGGCATTTGGTGAAGAAATAGGAAACTAATATAATCTTAGGACTCACTGCTTCTGTCTGGATTCATACACATTTTATTGCTGGTGTCTAGTGAGAGAGTGAAAACACTTTATTTTTCTGTATAGCTAATGTAGGCACCGAAGAAAAAAATTATCTTTAAATAGCTGCTGTTCCTGCTCATACGCTCATGCATGAGCAGGAGCAAGTGCATGGAGAGAGTGAGAAAAATCACTAACCTAATTTCATCAGTGTCTGAAGTGGGCAAAATAGAGCTAAATACCATTTCTCGGGGTATTTAATGGTCATATCAATCCAAAGTCCACCCAACTTCATACTGAGAAGTAAATATGAATACTTTCTGCTTTCAAAATCAAATTGTTGCTCCTAAGTAGCTTTACATGACACTTGATGATGATTGTTTCTGACAGTCCTGTAAAATTAGTTGTAAAACACTATAAATTATTTTGAATTCTAAATTCTAGTATTGAGGAAAGTAAGATCAGTCCTCTATTTTCAAATAGCAAAGAGACATGAAGAAAAAAAGAAAAAGAAAAAATGGTAAGTAAATAAATATATTTGAAGGAAAAAGCGCAACATTAACCTTGTATCTTTTAATATGTGGAAAATTATACCACCCTTGGTGATAGAGAATTAATTCAAAATGCTATTATACATCTTCTGTAACAATTTTTCAGGAAGGAAAATTTGTTTCATAATAAATATCTTGTTAATCTAAGTATCACTTACAGCAAATGAGAGGGGGGTGCTTTAGCCATCTGGTTAAAAAGAGTATAATCAGTAATTCTCCACAGCTGTTTACTTTGATTTTGAATGTTTTGAAAATGGGTAGCATATTTCATCTAAGACACAGAATTGGAGAGACAGTACAGGTGTTAGGCTCTCTCTCACCTTCAACATGAACTTGCCACCCCACTCTGAGAAGACACATTCATCTTCTTTTCATTATAACAGAGTCTTTCAAAGGTTGTTTATACTGTGAAGACTTATTCTGTGTTAGTGATACCCATGTAAGTCCTAGGTTGTTGGTTATAGGTGTAGTGAATCATTCAGGGTCACGTGATGATATTAGTCTATAGATCTACCACATATATAGATAACACTATATTTAGTGAGAGCCCTCTCCAAAACAAAAAAAAATACCTAGTTACCTGAGATATGGAAAAGGGTAAGATACTCAGTGACATTTTTTCCTTAGTCTTTACTAGAAAGTGCAGCAGCCACATCATTCAAGCTGCAGAAAAAAATGGTAGTAACTGGGAGAATGAAGAACTGCCAACTGTAGGAGAAGATAAAGTTCTAGAATACCTCTAGAATACCCAAAAGTACACAAGTCCTTGAGACCTGATGAAACTCATCCTTGGGTCTTGACGAAACTGGTGGATAAGTTGCTTATCCATTACACTGAGAGGTTGTGGAGGTCAGGTGAAGTTCCCACTGAGGGAAAAAGGGAAACATAACCTCATTTTTTAATAAGAGGAAAAAGGAAGAACTAAGGAACAAGAAATCTGTCAGTCTCACCTTGGTGCAGGCAAGATCATGGGGCAGATCGTCCTGGAATCTATACTAAGAGACCTGGAAAATAAGGAGGTGATTCACGACAGTTGACATGGTTTTTCTAATGGCAGTTTGTGTCCAACAAATTTGGTGGTTTTCTATGACAAGCTTACAGTCTTCTTGGATGAGAGAAGAGTAACAGATGCCCTCTACCCAGATTTGCGTAAGGCATTTGGCACTTTCCTGGACAACATCCCTGTCTCTAAGGCATGGATTGGATGGACTACTCAGTGGATAAGGAGTTGACACTGTAAGCATTGAAGTCAAGAGCTCAATGTCCAAGTGGACACCAGTGATGAGTAGTGCCTCTTGTGGGTCATTGTTGGGACTGGCATTGTTTGACATCTTTGTCAGCAGCATAGACAGTGAGGTTCAGTGCACTCAGCAAGTTTGCCCATGACTCCAAGCTGTGTGGTGTGATCAACATAAAGAAGGGAAGGGATGCCATTCAGAGTGACCTTCACAGGCTCTACAAGTGGGACCATATGAACTTCATTAAGTTTATCAAGGCCAAGTGCAAGGTCTTGCATGTTGTTCAGGCTAATTCCAACCACAGATACAGGCTGGGCAGAGAATGGATTGGGAGCAGCCCTGAGGAGAACGACTTGGGAATATGAGTTGTTGCAAAGTCACAGGACCTAGTAATGTGTGCTCACAGCTCACAAAGACAACTGTACCTTGAGCAGTATCAAAAGCAGAATGACCAGAATGTTGAGGGATTTGACTCTGCCCCTGTACTCAACATTCTTGAGATCTCATCTAGAGCATTGCATCCAGCTCTGAGCCCCTCAACATAAGAAATAAGTGCCTGTTGGAGGAAGTCCAGAGGAGTGCCTTGAAACATCTCTGCTATGAAGATGGGCTGAAAGAGTTGAGGTTGTTCAGTTTGGAGAAGAAAAGGCTCCAGGAGGCCTAATTTCAGCCTTCAGCACCCAAATGGGTCTTACAAGAGATTAGGGGAGGGACTTTTCACATGGGCACATAGTGATAGGACAAGGAGAAATAGCTTTAAAATGAAAGCCGGTACCTTTAGATCAGATGCAAAGAGGACATTCTTTACAGTGAGGTTGGTGAGGTACTGAAACAGATTGTCCAGAGAAGCTGTGAGTGCTGCTTGACTGGATGTGTTCAAGACCAGTTAGATGGAGCTTTGAGTCAGTTGTCTCTGTCCATGACAGGGGCCTTGGAACTAGATAATCCTTAAGATCCCTTACAACCCAAACTATTCTGTCACTCTGTAAATGTTAATTCTTTAAAAATCACCATGAAATATGACATTTTGAAAGAGGTTCTAGCCTTGAAAGAGGGTGGTATCAATTTCCATGTATTAAAAGGGATTGCATACACTACACAGCTGTTGTACCTAATCCTTACAAGCAGTGAAGCTAATTAGCCTTGGCACAGCAACACACTGACATTGCTACGTTGCTTGGGTTCTGTCAGAGTAGCTCAGGTATCTCCACAGAACTGCACAGTTCAATGCAGGCATACACAACAGGAATCAAATTCTCACTTCCCATACTCTACTGCTTAGATAATGCCAACTCTGAAATCAAATAATGTCTCTAATTAAAAGAGCATTTTTAGCAGAAAGGAAAATCATGCTAGCAGATTGCAGCTGAATAGGGAGGGGAAAGAAATGGTGAAGACACAAACCTGAGAAATAAAACGTGAAAAAGAATGTACCAAAGTAATATATTTTAGATTCTTGTTCTGTCATACAGGTCAATGTAATAATTTAAACCAAAAATATAAATTTTCAGGTAACATAGTAAATCCTGCAGCTATCATGAGGGTGGGCAACATTCCAGGTGGTTGAGACAAAAGAGGCCTCATAATCTTAACTATTGCTTTGAGTTAACAATTATTTTTTCCTCTGTAACACAATGAAAAATTCCTTTTTCTTACATCTCATTCACATAATTTCTGGAACTTGGCCTCACTTTAGAATAAGCAATGAGAGAAAATTATACAGAAGCATGACAACTTTTCGTAATAAAATAATAAATTATCATCTATGCTTATATTACATATTTTTACCTCTACCTATTTTGTGTCTACACAACAGCTAAATATTTTTCCAGCAATACTATCCCTGACAAATGTTTGCAATACTACTAATGTTTTAACTGGACTATGTAGCCTAGACGTTTCCTGAACATGGTCCCTTAAGTTCCAAGCACACATCGGTATGTTAATACTAAGATTGAAAAATGAAGTTCTGTTCCTCTCACCCCAAACCGAGTAGTGCATTTCTTCATAGTATTCTATGTTGATTTCAATGGCACGTGGAAAATATTCAAACTGGGAGCAGTAACTCATTTAATTTGTCCTTTACTCTAAGCAAGCAGGATTTCAGCAAGCCTGACTGGCAATGTGCTGTCTGAATGCAGTGCATAAGATGACTATGCCTAATTTGTCTCAAAAGATTTTTAAAACAGCTGTCAAGGCAGCCTGAAGAGACTTTTGGCTTTTAAAGACTCCTGTGGAGGGGGAAGGTACCAACAGCTGCAAATTACCACAGGCAAGCAATCCAATTCCACATTTGGGATTTGGTCCAATCTTGGACCATCAATAAATGATTCTTGGGCAGATAAAGGCCTCAGCAGATCTCACCTGGCATAAAGCAAATAGAAGTGGAAGAAGCAGATTGACACAAGCCCTTCCATTCCTACATTACCTCCCACTTGCACTCAGGGTTAATGGCTCGTACTGTCCTGTATCATGCTGAATGACGGCCCCTGGTTTACTGAGGAAAGGCCTTTAAATAATTCCGTGGCTGTTTATACTATTAGACTGACACCATAGAATCATGTACAGAAGCTGGTTTTCTGATTTCCTCTTTGGTTCTGTATTTTGTCACCACAGGTATCATGGAAAAAATGGAAAGTTTTCAGTGGAGCAGGTCATCAAAATTCCTCCCTGTCTTTTATCTTAATCCTCTTCCTTTCAGCCTGAATTCTTTTTGAGTGATGTGTCACAGAGCTTCTGGCAACATTATACCTGCCATTGTGTTACAACCAAAATACATCAAGCCCTTCAGGCAGTAATCAATTGTTTTCAGTTTGTGAAAGCAGTTAGAAAATCTGGACTCGAAACATTAAAATAATGGGAACACTTAAGCAATCCAAGTAATTTTAACATGACCTAGCTTCCACTTTAGTATCAGGAATTGTGAATGGAAAGAGGGAAAAAAATCTAAGCTGATTAAAATATGTGCTCTTGTAGGAGGAAGACCAACTGAAATAGACACCTTGGTTGAAGGTGCAATATCTATATAATTCTGTACTGTTGCATAGGAGGAAGTCATAACCCTGTCAACATTTTTTTTTATATTCTTACATCTCACAGTTTTTGACCAAAGTTGCTGCTAGTCAAGGTCTGTTTTTAGAAAAATGTTTCTGTGTCAGAGTGTGGTGGGGGAGATGCTTTTAAACTCTCTTTGTGTGCATGTGTGTCTATTTGAAAGACGTTATCAGCATGTCAGGGTGTGTGTCTTTGGCGTCGTCTGGCTGTGAAGCTACACAATGCATCCTATGTAAGATCTGCAAGGTGATCTCGGTTTTAACCAAGCCCCTTATACCTACTATCAAGGGTGACAGGCAGAGGGAATTTTCAACTAATTCATTATTTTTTTCCCTGCAATTCAAACTCAGAATAGTATTAATGTACCAACCAACTCAAGTTACTCTACTTCCCTTTTATCGAATATTTTAAAATTGAAAGGCGCTGAAAAATATTTCAAAATTATTTCCTTTGCCCAGAAACATAACAGCAACCAGAATAATGGATAACTCAGTGTTAATAAATACTTGGTATGTGCTTAAGCTAAACAGCTTAAGTATGAGCAAATGCTTTTTCCTGCTTTACTGAATCAAAATAAAATCTAGGTAATCTCTTTAAAGAGGATACCTAGATGTTTAATAGTCTCATAGTCATATTTATTTGTGTAGTTTGAGATATATTTTGTGGAAGAAAAGTTCAAGATACAGTTCTAGCTGTCTCTCTTCTTGTGTGGCCTTGTAATTTCTTTTATCTTCTGATCTGATGTTTGCAAAACTCTTAATATTTTGTATGCCAGTCGGACCTCATGCTCCCTACAAAAGGGAATTGAGGATGTGCATATCTTTGGTAAGAGGGTATAAATCCCCTCCCTCTACTGTTGCCCCTAGATGAAATCTTTGGGGGAAAATATGTTGTATCTATATTAAAATATGTTGTATATATATTAATACACTATATATAGCTATATATGCACACAATGTATATACAAAATAGGTGGATCTTAATCTCTGATTATGGCAAATTCTGACCAAAGTGAAGCCCACAGCAAAAGTCCAGGATTTTTTGATAAGTCATTATTTTCTCTCTTATCTTGTCAGATGGGTATTTTCAACTGTAACTGATATACTGACATCTCATGAGTCCATTGCAGCTATATGTACATCAGTGAATTGAAATAATCAATAGGGTAGCATCCATACCATTTATAATGTCAATATGGTTCCTCACAGAATTTTAGACTACAGCACAGTAATAGTCTTAGAAAATATCCAGTCGTGGCTCAGGGCAGGCTTTGCTGAAGCCATCTTGACCATATGAATCCAGATTATGCTTTGCCATTTACTGTCTGTGATAGGTAAAACATGGCCATGATCTATTTTATTATTCTCTGTATACCTCATATATTTTTCATAGAGAATCATTTATTTAAATGCAGGCTATGATTTATGAGTTTTACGATTAGTGAAGAAATTAGTTTCTTAAAAATATAGCTCCTCTAGAAAGAGTTTAAGAATATATTTTAATTTCAATAGAGAGAATTCTCACAGGAATTTTATTAGAGATCTACTGACCTTTATACTGTAAAAACTTAAAACATGGCATTTACTTTTCACCTTAAATGGGGTACCTTGGTAAAAAAAATATAAAGAAACTAAAAATTAAATTTTTTTTTTGTTTTGTTTCAGATTTAGTCTAAATTTTCCTTTTTTAATGTCATTTTCCTACCATAGCTTCAACCGTATTTTGCTAAACATCCCAGAAAAACCCACCAGTTTTTCTTTGTAAAAGTCTATCCAATCACTTATCGTTATAAATCTCCCAAAGGACTTGTATAAAAATATCTGGTTTTCCCCATTATTTAAAAATACCACCTTAGATAACACAGTCTTCTGATTTGTGACTCTGACTTAGCATCCAGGACAAATACTGAGTCATGGAACTGACTAAAACTGGATTTTAAAGGTATATTGATGTAGTCACATATGTATATAGAAATCATCTTTTCTCTACCTATTGTTGTGATTTAAAAATGTTAATGCAATATTCTATTGACCTGAAACACAAATAAAAGTCTGTGTGTGCCTCATATCCTCTGTGCACACCTCATATCCTGTTCTTATGTATTGCTTTCTACTGTTCACATTCATTTAGAATTTAGTGTATGAACCCAAGACAGTGTATTATAAATTATAGTGAGAAAATAAATAGAACTGGTCAGTATCAAATGTATGATCCGTGTGGTGTATCTGTGCACGAAGAAGTGTTAAATCAAAGCTCTGACAGCAATCATTTCAAGGCATCTGTGAACACTATTGTGGGTATCAGACACAGCAAAATATGTTGTTTTTTGTTTTGTTTTTGTTTTTTTTTGTTTGTTTTTGTTTTTTTGTTTTTTTTTTTTGTTTTTGTTTTTTGTTGTTTTTTGTTTTTTTTTGTTTTGTTTTGTTTTGTTTTGTTTTGTTTTGTTTTGTTTGTTTGTTAGGGGTGTTTTTTTTGGTTGTTTTTTTTTTTTTTTCCGAAAGCTCCTACTCTGACCTCCAGGCCCTCTTTTTGATAAAAAGCAATAAATTTCATTATATACTTTCATGAATAAAATTTTAGAATTTGAACAAATGATTCAGACTGAAGAAAATCCTACCCGTTTGTCAGCCTGGCATTTTTCCTATGCATCTTACTCTTGCTTATACATAACTTTATACTCAGAAATTAATATAGAGTTAACTGCAAACAATACAAATATAACCACAATTTTATTTATCTATTTATCTATTTATCTATTTATCTATTTATCTAATCTATTTATCTATTTACGGGATATATATGTGTATATATATATCCATACATATTAGTGACCATACAAATATATACATATTTTTCACTTTAAAATTCTAATACAGTGTTTTACACTTGCATTAATAACCACTTAATATATCCCACAGCTGCTCACCTTTAAGATTTAGTTCAGTGTGAAGATTATTTTTGGCAAACATGGAGGAAAAAATATAGAAATGTGTGTAACATTACAGTCTGTTATCCAAAAAAAAAAAAAAAAAAAAAAGCTCTGATTTAAGACATATAAATAGTTTTAAAAAATCAATTAAAAGGCTATTAAAAGTAACAGAAGACATTTACCAAATAGATTGAGCCAACAAAGAGATATGATCCTCTGTGATCCTGCATAAATTGGCGTGTCCTTACGTTGTTATTTTATTCTGGAGAAAATGTAGGAAGGAAAGGAAATCCTAAATTTAGAATTTGTAATCAGAATTAAATCAGAAAAATTCTTAGGGATCTCTAAGATACTTAGAAATGCCCAGGAAAAAAAGATACAAGAGCTACTGTGAAGTCTCTGAGTATACCAACTCAACACTAAAAACAGATAAAAGACGAAAGAGATTATAGGAATAGTTTGGGGGGAAACCCCTCATAATAAAAATTGGTATCAGCAAACTTCTGTTGTTTGTGCCACTTTGCTTCTGTCTTGCATACCAGTTGTAGTTCTAATCACCTCCTTTCTAACAGCACTTCTTAGAAAAAAGGTAGAGAGAATTGTGACAAGGATGATCAAAGATGGTGTATAAAAGATGAACATAAAATCATTAAATATTCAAACGGTTGAATAAGGAATATTTGTCTGACAACAAAGGACCAAAAAGGAAACCAAATAAAATATTCAAACACTGTTTACTGCAGGCATAATAATATCCTTTCTCATGAGTGTAGAACTCACAGACTCTGGATGACAACAAAGAAGTATAAATGGATAAGTGGTTAATTGTGAATGCAATACTTGCTCTCAGGAAACCTTTACTGTGCATTTCTGGAAGAAGCAAAAGTCTGCTTAGGATTTTGCCATGTCTACTTGCCTTCTGCTTAAGTTCTTTAAACATTTCCAGTGGACATATCAGACACAGGCACTGAAACAAATTATTCCCTCTCATAAGTCCTAATATGTGGGGATTTTTTCCATATGATCTTTAATAACCCCAAAATACACATCAATGTTCTATGAAATAACCTTTTGAGAAAGCACCATTGTCTTTATGGTACAATTCATGCAGATGATTTCCTATAAACATTGTTTGAATTAATTTATCTTTGAATTAAAAGTTAAAAAAAAAAAAAAAGTTACTTTTGAATTCAAGTAAAATAGCCATGTAACATTTTGGAAGACCAGCACATGGCATGTCTAAAGAAGTCAGTTAAATCTCGTGCTCTAAGTCCAAGAAATTATGTCTGCATTTTAAAATCAGAAATTCAGATACAGATAGACTGCATGCCAAAAAAGACATGAGAAAGCAATGTTTCAGGCAGAAGTTATTTGAAGAAGTTTTGATCAGTATTTTATTTCATTTTCTTTTGATAGGTTCTTCAATAAATATAATAAAATATTGTATTGCTTAAATTTGCATCAAGATTTCATCTAGGAGTTTAAAACTGGCTCTTTTTAAATTTCTTTGGGAGGATTTCTTAAAGAAAAAAATGTTCATCAATTAAATTGTTCATGAAATCTAAAGTTAAAGGAGAGATGAACATTAATATTATCCATGTGGAATTAATTAAAAAAAGATTCTCAGGCAAAACAGGAACAGAAAAAAAAAGGAAAGCCCTACTTCCCATTTCATGCAACCTAACCTTGGTCCATTATCTTTGGAAGACGGTGAAGGGCAATGAATAGGAAGCCTTTAGATAAGTGATATTTTAATTATGTCTGGAAAGGAGTTCTGTGTAAAAGACTGCATGAATGGAAGAAGAAATTGTATAACTCGTTATGTTTATTGGTAGCAAAGTGATGATATTTTCATGAATGCAGAAAAATATCTCAAGAATTCCAGTGGAAACATATGCTAATGAAATAATAGAATTACTGCCACTAACTCACCATGAGGTATGGTTGGAGACTATGAAAGTGATATCCTTTTGGCCTCCACTGTGAAATCACAGACCTCAGGTTATATGAATGATATCTTTTAGTAAGAACGGATCCAATAATATGAAGTAACTAAGGAGAAGCCTAAAGTCTTGACAGCATTTGTCTATGCTTTGAGAAATTTCTGCTGGCTTTCACCTTAAATAATCCATTATTTTAACATCACCTGCACTTCATTACATATAACCATGTCTGGCATTTCCAAAAAATAGCAAATATCTGTATGGTTCCATTATGAATACGATTTTCTGCACCGTATATGGCTTAAAAGCCATTTTAAATCACATTGGCCAGAAACTTTGCAAGTTTATTTCAGAGACTAACATCCTGACCATGGTGTGGAATCCTTGGTTATTTCACAGTGAGGACAATAAATAAGACACATCTGGAAATTCAGACAAGTCTCTTCAGTGCTCATTGGGATCAAGTCTTCTGTATCCATTTTCACACAGAGATCTTTATGTCTGCACCAACTCACACACATCTGCTGTGGCTGTTAATCACCTTGCTACACCAGCCTTTGAATAGCACAAAGATCCATGCCATGACGTTATTACCACATTCTTCAAGAGGTGTAACATCAGGTGTTGCTGCTCAGCTTAGACTTCCATATTTTCTACCTATCTTGCCATGTAAACAACCCCTTACTTTTAAGTGCAGATAATCCTTTGTTTATTTAAACAAGTAAATGCTATTTGAACAGCATTTTTGTTGAAGGTGCAAACTTCTGACCTGGAAAAACGTTCACAAGCAATAACATTTGCCTCCATCTCCCTTCTGCACTTACATAAGTTTAAAAAAACTCAACATTATTAATTACTTCACTTCAAGAAAGTAACCTGCAGAACTTGGTAAGTGACAGAATTGTGACAGAATATAGAGAGATGCTTCTCATATCTGAAATAGATAAGTAGCAATGGAAGAAGCAAATCAGTAAAAGCATCAAAAACTAAATTAAAAAAATATGTTAATGACATGAGTAGGCTTTATACATTTAGAGAGTAAAGTTACTTGAAAACTAGTTCATTTGTATTTCAGTTTAGTAAAAACCATCCTGGGATTTCCTTTCCATAGAAAATTCTATCTCTGAAATATCCTTTCACCCTCTATTGGAATAAAAATTTAGCAAACCCAAATAGCCTTTGTAATTGCTTCCAAGTTCTTTTCTTTTCTCTTTTCTTTTCTTTTCTTTTCTTTTCTTTTCTTTTCTTTTCTTTTCTTTTCTTTTCTTTTCTTTTCTTTTCTTTTCTTTTCTTTTCTTTTCTTTTCTTTTCTTTTCTTTTCTTTTCTTTTCTTTTCTTTTCTTTTCTTTTCTTTTCTTTTTTCTTTTTTTCTTTTCTTTTTTCTTTTCTTTTCTTTTTTCTTTTCTTTTCTTTCTTTTTCTTTCCCTGACATTACTGTAGAGATGTTTTTCAGAAAAAAAAGTACAGTTTAGAAAGTTTTTGACATCTCAAATTTACCTGTCTATGACCTGATTGTGCTAAATGTCAGATTATTTCAATATGATTCATATTAGTAAGGAAATAGAGAGTTGTAAAAAAAAAAAAAAAAGGCAAAAACTAATAGAACTTACAAGTACCCTTCTTAATTTTTATTTTTTGAGATACTATAGGAGAAAATTAAATGGAAATATACTAATACCACTAGACAACAAATATAGCAGCCAAGGTTATCTGCTTTCATGTTATTTGTTCTATCCAGTCAGTTAAGACAGAAAAATCATCCCAGACTAAAATTTTCAGGCAACCTATGAAAATACTCTTATACTGATTCTAACATGAATTACAACTACATTGTGGTCAGGTGCAAGAGAGTTGAGACGAGTTTACAACTATATTGTGGCAAGTTTAGATTTTTTTTTTAATGTAGTTGTCTTTTGTAAAATCCCAATCTGTAGATGCTCCAGTGCCTCACTTAAGAAGAGAGCAGCACTTAAATAGAATTTTCATATATATTCAAATATAATAGAGTAAAAATGATGTACCCTAAAAGATCATCAAAGAAAATGTAACCCAGTTATTATAGATACATATTTTATGCACACATATTTGTCAAAGTGCCAATGATTTTATAATCACCCACAAATTCAGACACCCAGTTTAGAAATCAACACCTTTCTTTTATCAGTTCTCTCAATATTTTGATATTTTGTGTATATACATCCTACTATGGATGAGGTGAAAAAGCTTTGTCTTAATATGTACTGAATATGTGTTTAGTCATTGGTACAAATAATTATTTATTCCCTGCTTTTACCAATGATACAACCTGCTCCATTTTCATTATAAGCCCATAACACCTCCGTAGGCAGAGCAGCTGCCTGCAAGGAGGCCAGACATTTGGCAAGTCCTTAATTGATCCATTGATTGTGCTGATGTGATTTAGTGGTGTGGCACAGGAGCTGTCCAAGACCACGCAACTGCAGCCAGCCTTCCTCAGGATGACACTGAGGGTTCTGCAGACCACAGTTGGTGTCACTTCCCAGCTGGACTGTTAATATTAACATGAGTTTGCTTGCATTTAATAGTAATTACAAAGAAGACATGCATTGCTCTCTAAAGGTCAGACCTGTTTTTTTCTCCAGTCACTGTGGCACTGCTGAAAGTCTTTCACCTTTACTGACAAGGAATGGAATTAAACAAATCTATGTATGTAACTGTAAAAGAAAACAGTGTCTTTAAGGTTTTCCTGTTTTCTCCCTTGATTGACCTGTGCACCAATACAATAAGCTAAATATAAAAAATTATAAATTAAGGAAAACCTACCTAATCTCTCAGACTTAATTCAAGCACTCACAGGAACCCAATGAGAATTAATTGAGTAAAGAAAACTCCAGATAATCAGGCCTCCTCCATTTCTTTCTGCCACATTCTCTGTCAGGAACATTTATCTCTATTTTACAGTGGACAGGCAAGTAGGAAACAAGAAATTAAATTAATTTGATGTGCTAAACTAAAACTCTAAAAGTATTTGAGTATAGAAGCCCTTCTCAGATTGCTGGAAACAAGCTACCTAGGGTATTATGTTTAGTATTTAATACAAGAAGAAAAAGACACTTTTCACATTTTAAGATTGGCTGTTCTATTTTTAAATTTTAATGTTCTGTATTACTGGCCTTGAACGTACATGTATGAGAGACATGCTTTATTTTTAGATGTAAAATTTAAATGGCCAAATATATATTTTAAGAAAACAGTTCAATATGCAGGCGTTTGTACTTCCTCATTTGCTCTAAATATTATTGGTTCTTATTTAGGGTTAGATAGTTGTTTTAATGCTATTAAACTTGACTTGGCATTTTAGTTCTATATCATAAAAATCTTCATATATATATATACATATATATGGGGGGTTTGTTTTTGTTTTTTTTTTTTTTTTTTTTGTGGTTTTTTGGGTTTTTTTGGTGTTTTTTTTTTTTTAATTTCCAGGGAGGAGTGAACAGCTGCTCAATTTCTCTCGGTCAAGATAGACTAGGTAGCTGTGCCACTGATTTCTCTGATCCAGGATTTTAATTGTTTATAATCTACTATGCATCCACTGATGGATTCCACTTGCTCTCACCAACCTACCTGTAACTCCCTTTAGATTCTTTTAGGTCCATTAATCTCTTCATCAGCTTTACAGTGGCATTGTATTCCTGGGTTTGCCTGTTCTTCACGTACGCATTTTATAGTTCAGATGTGTTTTACACTTTGCTGTACATGCAGTCTTCTCCCTCATTTATCACACTTTTCTCTCTGCAGTCATACGTTGTTGGTAGCAGAGGTTACACCTATACAAAAAAAAAAAAAAAAAAAAAAAAATCGGCAGGGGTAAACCTCTAGCAGTGGCCTGGGCATGCAACTGTCCAGATTGAGTGTATATTGGCATAAGGTTAGGCAAGGTAACTGGAAAGTAACTACCTTCCACATAAAGCTCAGGCACAGTATAGGCTATGTAGGAATCAGAGACCTGCCATTTTGTATACATCAGACATATTTTAAGGAAGACAGGAGGGAGTGAAACCACATGTCCTGTTCAACTAGCTTTTAGGTGAAGGAGCTGGAGAGTCCACTGCAGAGTCAGCATTACCTACATTACAAAGGATCAAAGACATAGACCAAAGTCTTGGGGTTCCCAGCTCCAAGCCTTCAGTCAGTGTTTATTAACAGCCAAACTGTTATCAATACACATGCATTACTCTTAGACACATCCTACCACGTAGGTACTGATGTGGGAAATGCACAAATACAGGTTTTAAAATTAGAACAAGAGTTTGTTAACATCAGTAGGGCTATATAATTAGTTTTACCTTATTTCCTGGTGCAAGATATTAAAAATGATGATTGGCTCACCATTGAACAAATCATCATGAAAAGGCATTTTTGTACTTAAATGGAAATTCCCAGAATGGATATAAGATTAATTTTGTAATCAATCTTTTTCTGATCAGAGACAGAAAAAGGAACAGTAAAAAAAAACAAAAACAAAACCCCAAAACAAATAAAACAAAAACAATTCATAGAAATTTTAATTTAGTAATAATAATAAAGTTGCACCATGTTTTTGAATTTAAAAAAAATTGCAAAGTGCTAAAAACCACTTTATTTTAAAAGATGGAATCTACTTCCATATTTTTGCCTGCAAGCTTTCCAACACAAATAAACCTTCCCTATTATTTCTAAAATATTTTTCTAATTAATTTATTTAAAATTTATTAAATTTATAGTCAGTATGTCAGCATGTTGACATTTATCTTCTCAGATTATTTTCTCACAACAATTCACTTACTGAAATGATGGAAAAAAATGTATGCTATATGGAACATAAATAATAAAAGCTTCCTTAGCTTACCTTTTACATGCATTTCCATATTAAAATACTCTAAAAGACAAATTATTAAATAACTCTAAAGTTAACAATAAAAGCTTGAAAATCATGAGGGACTAAGCAGCTTTGAGTATCCTGTCTACAGGAAAAGCAAAATCCATGTGTTACATTTAAGTATATAAAACCTTGCCAGCTTCTGACCACACTGCCATAAACATATTTAATGTAACAAAATAAGAATGTTATCTGCTTCTCAAAGAGCGATTTGGCAAAGGATTTTTGCTTTCGAGTATCTTTACACATAAAGGTAGGGAGCCCTGATGAGATCTGTGAGAATGTGTTGTGTAAACATACTTGTGTTCAGAAGCATCAGGAGGACTGAACTGTAACAGTAACATAAACTATTAAGAAAACTTATGAAGGGAGGGAATTTACCTTGGTGTGAAACTTGGTTGCAAGTGACAGGACAATCAAATCCCTAGTGTGTATCTGTTACGGTAAGTAGCACTTCATTGCTTTAAGTGAAAACTGCAGCTACATAACAGAGAGTGCATAACTTCATCATTTCTCATTTTGTGAAAACGCTAACAGTGCACAGACATCAAAAACTAATCTAAACTATTAACACAATACTCAAACAAACTGAAGTGATAAGTACAAATAAAAGTATCTGTGTTGGCTGAGTCCTGGAGTGATGGCTGATTTATCTCACAGAGCACTTCGAAATCAGTGTTTAATTCTTTTTTTCTCAGCTCTAGATCACAGGTCATGTACTTAACTACACAAATCTATTTAAATAAACAATGTGCTTATGCGTCATTATTCACTCTGCATGGCTGCAGTCCAACTCAAAGGAGATGGGGGCAGGAAGAGCAACAGTTATCTTTGTCAGAAGAAATGAAGGGGCAGATTTTCAACTGATATATCTTAATATATTCTGTTGCTCAAACACTTATTCATGTTGCTGACGGCTTTTGAACAAAGTAGTTTGATAAAATTTACAAGGTATCACTGGAGCAAATTTTGTGTTGTACTATCTACATTTCCATAAACATTGAATCAAGTACTCAGATGTCCAAACTGGTGGATTTCAAAACGTGAAGCAACACAGGAAAAGTTATGTCACACCAACCAAGATTTTTTCACACAAAGAAATTAATACTATTTCTCATAAATACGTGAACTGAAGAAGTGAAAAAGAATGCCATTTGCATTTTAGTTACAATTAATGCCTAAGAAAAAGGTCAGTAGTAATTTAGACATGCTTATTGTACCTTCTTCACATATTTTCTATTTAACTAGGACTAGCATAAAATCCATACTTTAGCTCTCTGAGATTGTTCAAAGGTATAACGGCTACTAGATCAGGGTCAGCTTTCAGTTTAGAGTAGGTGTGTGCTCAGAAGATCCCACTAGCTCTAGTTACTCTCCATTGCCCTCTGATACCTGACAGTTTAGCGTAACCTTGTAGATTTTATAATCTCTGTGTATTTCTCTGTGGTGATTCATTTTTCCTAAATGGTTCTGTTCTCCCCCAACATGTATGGTTCATTACCAAGTTGTTGTAAACCACCCCCCAAGTTGTCATTCATTGTAACCCCATTGTTACCCAACCCCTCCTACCCTCAGTATCCCATTGGTCCGGGCCTTGGGTCTGCCCCCTCTCTGGAAAAGCTTTTTTAAGCTGAAGACGAGAGGAGGCAGGCCTCTTGGTCTCTTGATCTTGCGCTCTTGCCCTCTCTCTCCTGTCTTCCCCCTTCTCTCCCTCCCCCTCTTCCCTGTGGGAGCCATGCCGCTCCCCCTGGTGTGGGACCCCCAAATAAACCCTGTCTGATCAACACCCTCGAAAGCCGTGTGGTGTCTTTCCTGCCTGTGTGCTGCTATTAGCTGCTACGTGCTGCCAAGAGAATCCTCCCTGGAAGCTCTGGTAAGGCTCCTGTACCTCACCTCCCTTCCAAGACCCAGAAAGACTTGTTGCCAGTTCTCCTGCCAATGCTAGCCGGGCAGAGGAGGAAAAGCAGGAGAAAACAACATTTCTCCTGTTATACCTCCTGGTAGCTTGAAAAATGAAGACAGAATATTTTTTTCTTTGCAGCAAGATTAACAAAGAGTAGATTGATACTCTTTTCCTGTCAGATTTTTTTTTTTTTCCCTATCGGTTCTAAGATTCAGGTATGCAGGTGAAGCTGTTAGCTTCAAATTTGTTGGTTTCCCTCTACACAGAAGATACTGCTGTCCAGTGTTAATTGATAAGGTTAATACATTAAGTTGCAGGACTGTTTAAAAGCATGTGCTTCTCTGAAAATATAAGCTAAAATATTATTTTTTCTTGTGTGATTAGATAGTTGGGGAATTTTTTTCCCTAATAAAATACATAGTTTATTCATCATATTAATATAGGTATATACAACAAATGAATTATTATTAGTTATTTATTACATTAATATAGTTGTGATAATTTCTGATTTCTTTTTTCGCTTGCACACTAAGGGAAAAGCTCACTACTGGTCTTTTTCCTCATGGCTTGTGTTTAATATGTAAGAGCAAACACCTGAATGTCAAGAATTTTTTCTCCCAGACAATAAAGTTGCAGAATATGGTCTTTTAATATTTGATTATTATTAGCTGGGGGAAAATATACAACTAGCCTTAGTTAGGTCTGGAATTCACAATAACTTAATCTCAGCTGCAGGTACTGTCTTACCATCCAGCCAATGCTGACAGACATAGACACATGCATTTATTAAGTCATCGAAATTGCATGTCTCACGTATGGAAGATTATCAACCTGTGTTGATGATTCCTGACATTCCAGAATACTGACCAGATTGATGGGTTCAACTTTAGATAGTGCATAATGAGCTCATGGCTCCATAAAAGCCTCAGCTCTCAAGGCACAGTGGTGACTGGGATACTGGAGAGAGTGTGTTCTGCCAGGCTCTGAGACTGGGCTGCACATGTACAGAGTGGGAAGATGAGAGTAGGCACGTATCTCCTTTGGGTTCCAGGCCACCAAATTTTTTTTCATTGCATCAGTCGTGCTTTCCTTTTACACCACACAAAGTACTGAAAAAGAGAACAGAACTGTACTTGTATAGTTTTCTCTGTGACTGAGGCTGAAACACAAGTTATGGGCAATCTGACACCTCCATTTGAATAATAAATACGCTTTTCAACAATTGCTGAGTATCAGATGGAAGAATGAAAAATTAATTATCATTTAATTATTTATCAAGGACATGAATACAGCTTCTTTTCTAGTGAACGAACTCAACATAATGATTTTTGCAAAACATTGCCTTTCTGTCTCATGATGAGACAACTGCCTGTCTCCACGAGCTATCTGATAACTATAAATAATGATGCAATTGAAAGCTTATAAAAAGGAAAAACAAATTGTAAACATAAAGAAATAACACATATTTATAAAAATCCATCATGTGGAATGTGTTGTGAATTACATCAGTGAACTGATGCAATAATTGAAAAAAATATTATTTGCCACTGAAGAAGAAACTAAATGTTGGTCACCAAAGTAAATCTCTGGTTGTGTCAAAAGAAGCTGATAAACTTTAAAAAGCATTTAAAATTGATGCTACTCTAGCATCTCAATTAAGTGACACCAAGGTGCTAACTATATAAAACTTCATTAACAGTGAAGAAAAGTGCACCACTTTTTAACAGAACATCTGTGAGACAGAACATCTTGTTTAACAAGAATACTTTCATCATGCTTTCAGGAAAATCTGTCGTAACTGTTAATAAGATAACAAGTTTAATTGATAAAATCATCCTGGAGGGGAGAACTTATAAAAGAGGAGTGACATAAAAACCAGCTTGCATTTATCCTTAACATTTACAATGAAGATTATAATTTTTTTTTCATTTTTTAGTGAAATTTTTGAAGAAAACACAATTGAAATTTACTTTCCAGTTAATTAAAAAGATCAATGAAACCAGTCCTGTGATTATCTGAAGTAAAACATTTTCTGAAATTGTAACTGGTAATTTAAGGAGTCGAAGATAGTGTCTCTGTTTTTCTCACCCTTGATGTGTTCTGTGCTGCAAATCAAACTAAAACTACAGTAAAAAAAATTGGTGGTTTTTTTTTTTCTTTTCCTTTGAAATGCATATTGCAATTTGGGGGTCTCTAAAGTTAACAGTAAAAATAGAGGAATGTTGAAAAGGACCCTAAGTCGTGTGACTTTCATGATGCTGACTGAATTTTAGAAGAAAGTTTTGTGGACAGGTCCTTGAATCAATTCTAAAATCCAAAAAAATCCTGCTGCTACATTGCACTGCACTTTGTAGAAAAAACTCAAAAAGCCAGCTTCAGTTCAAGGTTACACTGCATTGCTTTGGAAAAGATAGAAATCTCTGCTTCACAGACAATCTCATTACCCAATGCTCATCCTAAAATAAACCTAAAGCAACTATGAGAAGCAGTGTCTGAGACACTGCACCTCTAAACATTCCCAGATTCACAGGGCTGTGTGTGCTTTGTTGCACTCTTACTTAGGCTAAGCCCCAAGGTCATACAGGTCCTTCCTTGCTGCTTCTCACCCGTGGTGTGCTCCACCAGGGTACCAGCGCAGGCAGTAGAGATGCTGAGACTTTGGAACATGCCACAACACATCCCAGTGGGATGATTTGGGTAAAGACAAGACAATTAATTTGAATTTCAGAGAAATTTAGGTGAGATGAATCCTCCAGCTTTTACAATGTACATAGTCTTTTGGGTGTTTTCTTCAGCAAGGATGCTGAGAAGGAGAAAGAACAGCATTTAATGCTCTCCTGCTCCCACAATATTTCATGTAATGACCTGAAAGTATATGTTGGTAACATACACACGGCCTTTGGGAAATAGTGCTGTCGGTTTTTATGCTGGAAGAATCTCCCTAGCACTGAGATCTTACTCCTAACCCTTTTACATATTATTCTGCTCCTTACGACCCAGAGCTAGTCCACACCACAGATCCTCATGTCATCATACAAAATAGTGATTGATATTAAAGAAATATATCAACATTGTTTCTTCCTTTCACACCATGTTTATTTATCACAGTTGTTCAGAACAAACTCAATAACATTGTTTTGAAAAGTTGCAAAATTCAACAAGTGTTAATATAGCCAGAACAATTTGTTAACATTATTTGAGAATATCAGTAGGTGAATTTCATGTAACTTATTGAAGGAAGCATACTCCTAGGATTAAATTTATTTCCAACCACAAGGAAATAAATAAATTGTGAAATGTGTCTCAGAAGACTGTTGAGTTACTGCAGACCTTCTCTTGATCTCTACAGAAATTTTTACTTTCAATGTCTCACAGCAAAAATACTTGAAAAAATTTTGATATTCTTATATCACCAGACAGCATTTTACAAGTTATTGGAAGTAGTTTATAATATACATATTTATTTATTTATTTTCTGTACTGTCCCTACATTTCAAGTCAACAGGTACATATAAAGAAAAATAAGCATAAGTTTAAGAGAAACTTTAGGTAATATAGCAATTACTCTTTCTTTTCCTGTTCAAATTATGACCCATGTTGCATTGTCTATAAGGGAGGCAAAATGTAGCATGTGACAGTCAAAAACCATTCAAATAAAACATATTCAAACAGGAAAGTAGTTTCATAGTGAAGCAGAGGTTTACCTACAGCAAAACTGTAATCTGACTTGAAATGAGCAATTTCAGACAGAATTAGATCTAAAATACAGAGAGCTAATATAGTTTCAGCAGCTGTTTTAAATATACATAAATAAATAAATGAGCAATTTTTTTCCCTAGATAAGAAGAGTATTCATAAGAAGTTTTCACTGGATTAATTTTCCATTAATTTGTCTGTGCTTGCATTCTTAACATTAGTTAAACAGTGTCTCTTACTGCTTTGAGATAGTTCAAAATGAGTGCTTTCAAAACAGAGGTGGAATAACTGTAAAAAATCCTCATTGTCATTGTTAATTAAAACTTAAAAAGTGGAAAAAATATTAAAAATATCTATGGCTGCTGAATTAGAATGAGTTTTTGACTGTTATGCAACCACAAATACCTGTCAGATACAGCTATAGCTGTTAATTTAATTGCAGTTGCTCTTAATTTAAACCTAGCTCATATGACACCCTGGCAGGGTAAGCAACAATATGATAAAACTCCTTGAAGTCATATTGCTTAGTCAACACTTCTTCTTTCTTATATGTATATATGTGCTCTGAGCTTAGCTTAGGACATAGCTAATTTTTTCATTAGTCAGTTCAGAGAAAATAATGATAGCCAGAACTAGGCAAAATAATTATATTTTCTTCCAACCACAGTGTAAAAAACATTTATATAATTATTCTTAAATTAATTTGAAATTATTTAATCCAATCTTTATAGATAAGTAAATTATTACAATAATTTAAGTAAATTATTACAATAATTTTGATTGACTGTATAAATGAAACATAGGAAATATCTTGGGAAGCATTTATTTAATTATTCACTAAATTTTTTCCCCCACAGAACAGTTCAATATATAAGGTTATAATGCAGTTATGGAATTTGTGGGGGCATTGATAATGGCTTTGATATAAAGCTACGTGAGCACATATCTAAAATTTTACTGAATTTATGATACTTTATTTGCTACTTGTTTCCAAGTAGGCACAGTAGATCAACATTTGCTGTAAAACTTAACACAATAGGAGACTAGTAGCATTAAAAACAGACAAAAGAAGGGAAAATCAATCACAAAGCTCAATAAGATGAAAGAATGACATGCATTATAATCAGGAACAGAATGATAAATCAAGCAAATACTAAAGCTTTTAGGACCTTGACATTATTCTTTGGATAGTTTTACAAGGAGATATTTACTGTAAAAAATAAATTACTTTAAGAAGGTGCAGAGTAAGCAATTCTCACAAATGTGTATCTAAATAGTTTCTAGTAGCTGCTGGTGAGCAGAAATAAGATCTCACATTTTCACATTTAATAAAGAATCAAGATCATGGATTATTTCACACTCCATATTGTTATATTTTGAATGCACTGTAGTTTAATAAGTCAAAGACCACACTCAGACAAAATAATTTTTTCATTTTGTGAATCAATTGAATTACTATATTATACAAAATTTGGCACAGACACTTATGTGCATGCATGTGCACAAATACAAAAGAAAAAGATCATTGCCAACATGTATTACATACAACTAATTACTTAAAGTTCAACCTTCCTAATTTTAGGTGGCTTTACTGAAATCCTGAAGTACAGTTATTTTCTTTCATTTCTTTCACGTTCAGAGATTGATTGCCTTTGCAAGAACTAGCATGCAATATTCTATGCTGTTAAACAACTGGCATGGTTCCTGACCTAGTCTGACTTAGAAAAGCAGAATGTTTAGAAAATGTATACAGTCATGGCTCAGGATTGAGAAATTTCAAATGAGTAGCTCTAATATTACTACATGTGTCTGGGGGTAAGAGAATTTACCTGTTTAGGCACATTTTCTACTGTCTTAATTGGCTTTTGGGGTCACACAGTAGTCATTTTTTTTAATTATATATTTATGAGAAAGATTTAGGGACAGTGAAAAACATTGACTAAGTTCTATGACATTCAATAGAATAGAGATGCTGCATGTTAATGCATTTCACTTTTAATATTACCAAATTAATACATACATAATTGTATTATAAATCCTATAAAACACTCACTACTCAATCTTATGGTGGTTTAAGGCTAAAACAAGCTTTATACTTTGCTTTGCTGATTCTATAAGAGTATCAACAGTTTAATAACATTCTGCTATCTTGTCTTGCTTATTTTGCTTTTGACCCCTTTGGAATGGGATCACAAATGGACATACTATCCAGCATTCCCTGTTTCTGTTGTGGCTTGCAGTCACTGACAGATAAAATGGGATTTATTTGACAGATATGCTGTCTAAAGTTTTTATACTACTATATTTTTAACACTTAAATCCTAATTTATGTAGGCATCTAAAGTGTTTACCGTGATTTGTTCTCAAAACCAGAACTTAAGAGATTTGATGATGTGGAAAGTAATGATCTAGTATTACTTTCAACGTTTGGTAACTAAAGCACAAAAAGGACTACGAAAATAAGCAGGTAACATGAAAATTCTGAGGACCTTCAAGGGAAATATATATATAATCCAGAAGTCTATTTGTCGTTTCTGAATGATATTGACAGTAGGTCAACTTGGGTGAACTCATACATTTTTACAAGGTTGACATTCAATTGAGTTTAGCTTATGCAAAAAGTATTTTGGAGTTATATTTGCTGATACTATCATATTCCTTTCCTTCTTTCACTATTGCTTAGTTTTAAGAAAGGCTAGGAGTTTGTCCAAGGGCATATTTTTATTCATAGTCATTGTCAGATAACCTGTGAAGCACAAAGGCACTGAAAAATTCTCAAAATTGATGAAGTAAAGAAGTGATTTAAAAGCTGATAAAAGCAGAGAACAAGTTCATATCAGATAGATAAATCAACAGTTTGTATCCATAAAGGGCTTCATGCTCTGGTCTAATAAGAAAAATGTTAGCTCTGTGTAAGTAACAAAATGGGTTACATAAAATGTGTTTGAGAGAAAGATGCGGCCCTGTGGGTTTTACTACAGGAAGAATCCACAATATATTCCAATCTGCAGCTATGGGAGCCTGTAAAACAGGACATAATATACATAACATGTTTTACTTTACCAAGGACACTAAACATGGAAAAACACAGCAAATGTTGCAGCTTACAGCGGATAAGTGGTTACTGATAGTGGTGATCTGAAGACAATTGCACAAACTCTACCAGAATTACATTTATAGTTCTTCCATGCTGTGTCCAGTATTTACATTGTGGCCTGTTTCCATTTCCTCCTCACATTCAGCACTATGAAAATGAAATATATTTTCTGCCTTCATCTACTGTATAGTTTGAGTGTGGCTGAACTTTAGAAACAGGTTATTTAAACTGTGTGTATAGGGAGAGAGGATAAGTTGTAGTCCATTCTAAATCTTCTCTTGCAGATACTTAGGAAACAGGCTGAAGCAGAAACATACATTTAATACCATGAATTAGAGGCATTTTACAATTAAATAAATAGTTTGTGCTTCATTTATTCAAGCAGTCAGTTTACATAGCTGGAAAATTTGTTATTGAAAATTGTATGCAAAATTAGATTCTACATCCGTTCATTAATTCAAAAAACTCACATTACTTCTATAATCATGCCATTTTGCAATTACTATTTTACTTGATAGATTCAAAGCCTCTCAATGAACAAAAAAGATTATTTCATTTTTCTCAAAGCAATATCCAAAGCCACAGAAGGATAACAATGAGAATAAAAGCGCATTTTTCATGAAATTTCATCTACAGGATTTTTTCAGCTATTAAAATACTACTTATTGTGATTTTCAGCCCAATCATTTTTTCTGATTCACTTGGGCAGCTTTGAACTTTTTTAAATCAAGAAGTTAATTTGAAGGCATGAGACATCCACCCCCCACCCCCGGCTTTGTTATTAATAATAATTGGGAGATTTAACTACCTTCGTCAGACAGGAAGCTTTTTCTTGTGTTTGAAAATAGAAAACATTGGTTCAGCATTTTTTCAAGTACTTTTTACTCTGTGGCCAGAGAAAAATGCCAGGAAGCTTTCGACCTACTTTTCACAGAGAAAAAAACAACAACAACAACAACAAAACAAAACAAAACAAAACAAAACAAAACAAAACAAAAAACCAAACAAACAAATAAAAAAAAACAACAAACCATAAAATAAGAAGGCATGTGACACGACGCTGGAGAATCCCAGCTAGCTCACACTCCCCAACACCACGCTGTGAGTGGCCGCTCCAGCGCCGAATTGGGATCGGGTGATGGTGGAGCAGAGCTGCTGATCTGGTAACAGTGAGGCTGCTCTCAAATGGCAGTCAGTTGTGATGTGCCATGGATCAGAGTAAAGAACAGGGAGAAGGTTTCTCGTGTGCTTCTCAAAGGATTCACTCCCCAAGGGGTGCAGTGCCGAAAAACCGAAAAGCTCGCGCTCACACAGTCTTTTAAAGGGGGGAGGAACAGGGGGAGGATACAATTCTTCAACCAATCAGGGATATAATGGGGAGGGGATTGAGGATGGACTCAAAATACGACAACCTATAGGAAAGAATATGGGAGTTGAAAGGGTCACATGGACCAACTGGGCATCGAAGAACAGGGGAGTTCCAGGGTGGGGTTTAAGCAGGGGGGTAGGAACAACAGGGATTGACAGGGAACTCTCTGGAGAGCAGGTATTTAGGGAAGATTGACATTATGTGAATGAGGTAACAGGTGGGTCTAGGGGGTGAATGACAGCTGGGCAAGGGAGGAGAAAACTTGGGGTAAAACCACACATATCAGGGGGAAAACAGAAACAAACCATTCAAAAGGGTTTACAAAAATATGCATAAAGAAAAACACACCACCACAGGCATGAAACTTCTCATGATTGCTTTACTTAGTACAAGGTGCAATTTGAAGTGCTTCAATTTCTTAGGTAAAAAATGTACTGAAAACTTGAGTCAGGTAAATGGTTATGAATACATTAAATAATGAAGGTAGTTTCTTCTTTTCTCAGTTTACAATTCAAGGGGTTATATATATATATATATATATATATATATATATATATATATAAACACACATATATATTACTTGCAAAAGAGCTTGCTATTCCTGTATGTATACCAAAATAAATATTTTTGGGTAGGGTGGGGTCTTTTGCTTTGTTTTGGGAATTTTTTCTCTTTGTTGTTGCGTTTACACTTTTTAGCTAAAGTGATTTGAGAAATCTGAAGATACATCATGCTTAAATGGCTTCAGTTCTAAATTGGAGGGGAAGTTTATGTTTGCTTACTTTTTCCACTAAGAAAATAAGTTTAATACAGCATTTAGAAAATTTTAAGATTACCTTTCTAGTCTTATTCTGTGTAGAAAGTTTTGGTTTTTTTATTTTTTTCTATCAATCCTAGGATGCTTTGGAGTGCATTATAGAGAATGAAATTAATATTCAGCATCTATCTCAGCAAGAACAGAATGAACATTGTCTTTGTGGTATTTACTGACTGGTTTCAGTAAACCTTAATATTACCTAAAAAGACCAAAACAAAACCAAAAAACAAATTCAAAAATATTTAGTTCTAAATATACAAGATGAACTTTATGTTATTGCATGCAAGAAATTACTCCAAGATTGTAATGCATATATTCAGCACTATGCTTAGTTCAGAAGTCCTAATAAAGGAAAGTTATATAAATTAGATGTTAGCTTTTCTCTATTTAAATATAGAATAATATCAAAAAATAATTCTTAATGCCATAATTTTTCCATGATCCTTACTTTACCTTCAAATTTTAATCTTCGCTGTTCTTCAGTTATTGTTAAATGGAAAGAAAATTGCTAACTAAGAAAGGCTGAAATTTACTCTGTGGTGGAGGCTAATGCCTTGCTATTTGCCACTTAAACCATATTTTGAAGGTTTAAGTAGGATTCAAGAGGTGAAGTTGCTGTGACATATCTCTGCAGAGAAACAAATTTCCCCTTAGCAAAGCTTACATGTTGCAAAAAATCCTCTAGTCTATATACTGAGAACATAGTTTATAGAATACTCTATAAACTGACAAAAATCCACACAGACCTCATATACAGAGACACGTTAACTGTATTGTTCCTAAGGTAAAAGCCACACTCCCTTCATTACTGGTTTATTTTAACAGAAGTTGTTACGCTTATCACTCTGATATTTTATTTTATTTTATTTTATTTTATTTTATTTTATTTTATTTTATTTTATTTTGTAAAAGTAAGGACACAGAATTAATCAGTCCCATCTGCATGCACAAAACACATGACACAGGGAACAAAAACCATCTGAAACAAAACTATGCTTCCTTTCACAAGCAATAGGGGAAATTAATGTCATCACTAAGCTGAAGACATAAAGAGATTCAAAATTAAAAATCCTTTTAAAGCTTCCAACAAAATTCCTATAATCAGCAGGAAGATAAGTAATGATCAAAGCCCCTTAAAATAATATTGCTCACCCCATTAGAACTGCTTAAATGTACCCTACCATTCATCAGAAATTATACAAGATTACTGCAGAAACTATGCCATTGTTTCGGTAAGAAGCCCAGATGTTTTAAGGGTAGACTTCACAACTCACATAAGGTTAAAAGCCAAGACTGAAAAGGAAACCAAACCAAACCATATAACCCCCTCCCCCCCGCCAGCTGCAGTTATAATCCTTCATTATTGCTAATGTAACACTTCATAGGTGCTCAATTGCTCTGCCAAATTGCCTCATATTGAAGTTGAGTCATGGAAAGGGAAGCAAAGTGAATGCTTGCCCAATGGAGTGATATTAGCGTTTTGGTTAGGTTTTGGTGGGTTTTTTTATTTCCTTAAACAAAGACGGTATAAACCTATTCGTTTTTCTTTTCTCCTGCAGAAGCATTCTTCTTTTGTTAAATTTCATTTCAGCTACACTGTGATTAATGAAAGAAGAAAAGCACTGTTCTGCATACTTCATCACTAATGTTGCCCTATGAAATAGCCCCAGGGATATTGCACACTGCTAAGTGTCAACTTAGGATCTGAAAACATTTCTAAGTCCAGAATAATGTGTATTTGACAGTTCTACTAAACGTTTGAGATTTATTATCTACTATGCTGTGTGTTTTTAATAGCAATATCGTTATTGCTTTTGTTGATAACAATTTGAAGTGATCACCTTGTCTCCTCCTTTGGACATTCAGAGGTAGCTCATATGTTTATTAGAATTACTTGTAGATGGTAGAAGTTTGAAACAACTCGCAGCAAGCAATTTCTGAAACTGCAAAGTGAGTGTCAGCTTTTAGTAGCTGCAGTGTGCATCTCATTGTCATATTTATTTATCTAGACTTAAAGATACACAAGTATAGGTACTCCTATTTTATGCTTCAGGTATGATTGTCAATATAACTGCCATGCAAAAATCTGTATGAATTAAAAACAGGAGCACACTTGTCTCAGATACTCATACCCAAGTAAGACAAAGACTACCCAAATAAAATCAATACATTTCACCTACAATCCAAATATGTTGTATCCACTTTTTTTTTTATCAATTTTTGTTATTCTCAAATATTTTATAACAGCTTTTTAACCACAACCCCTACACACAATCAGTGTTCATGATTACATTGCCTTGAAACCCAGGAAAATTCAATCACCTCCAAAAAATCTCCAAGAAATTATTCAAACAAGTTTAATCTATGTCAGCAAATGTCTAACCAAACATAATAGGCAACTACTGCAAGTAATTTAGAATAGAATAGAATAGAATAGAATAAAAATTCTTTTCAGTTGAAAGAGACTGGCATGCTTTTAAGGGCACAGTCCAATTACCTCTTAAACAATGACAGGCTTGGGACATTAACCTCTCCTTCAGGAAACCTGTTTCAGTGTTTGACCACCCTCTTGCTAAGTCCAGTCTAAACCTCCTCTGGAGCAGCTTTGAATGATTCCCACATGTCCTGTCACTGGGTACCAGAGTGAATCAATCAGCAGCTTCCTCTCCGCTTCCCCTGCCCAGGAACCTGAAGAGTGCAATGAGATCACTCATCGGCCTTCTTTTGTCCAAAACAGACAAACCCTGCATCGTCATCCACTCCTGATAGAAAGTTCCTTCTCATTCTTTCACTGGTTTGTTGCATTCCTTTGGACACATTCAAGGACCTTCACACCCTTCTTAAACTGTGAGGCCCAGAACTGCACACAGCACTCATGGTAAGTCTGCAGCAATGCTGAAGAGGGATAATCGCCTCTTTAGATTAGCTGGTCATGTTGGGTGCACTCCAGGGTGGTATTTGCCCTCTTGGCTACCAGGACACACTGCTGACTCCCACTGAGACTGCTGATGACCAGCAGATCCCCTTCTGCAGGGCTGCTCTCCAGCCACTCTCCTAGTTTATACACAGAATTACTCCATCCTAGGTGCAGAATCTGTTATGTGGACTTGAAAAAATTCATCGCATAAATCACAGCCCAGTGCTTCTGTGATGATAGCTCAGACTATCTAGATCCCTCTGAAAGGCCTCCTGTCCTTCAAGAGAGTAAACAGCACCTCCCAGTTTGGTATCATCAGCAAAGCTGCTAATGGTGCTTTCAACTCCTGCAGCCAGATCATTGGTAACATACGGAATAGATCTGTCCCTAGAACAGAGCCCTGAGGAACACCCCTGGTGACCAGCTGCCAGCCAGATGGAGCCTCATTCACTATAACCCAGAAAAAATGGTAATGATGAGACTTTCTCCTTCATCAAGAACATTGCCACAACTTTTTCAGCATTGCCTCCAAACTTGTAAAAGGCTAGTCATTGTAAACATAATACACTATCTTATCTCATATAGAAACAGGTCAGGTACCAATAAAAATGTTTGGATTTTATGAGAAACTGTGCTTGCTGAGGTCAATTTGGGAAGTAATTCTGGGTGAATAAAAGCACTCCTACTCTCATTTTGTAATTATCTGGAACAAATATGGGAATAATGACAAAAAAACCTCTCATCATGATTTATTTCAAAGAGAAGATCATCTACCAAGTGTAGACAAATGGCAAGATGGGAAAAAACAGTTGAGAAAGAAAGCCAGATTGTTTCGTTGAAGCTACTTGCACAAACTTAACCAGAAACGGATTACAAATATGAGCTACTCCACCACGTTAACAGATAACATTCCAAACAGAAAATAAATGTTTTACCTCTAAAGAAACCAATTAATTTTTTAATTAAAAATTAAAGCCTTTTTTGACTCCCAAAAGAAAAGTCAGTGTTTTCTTGGCAATTCCAAAAACCAGAAAGAATAAGGAATAAAACATTAAAATATGGAACAGAATTTTCTCAAAATAATTGGTTTTCAGTGCTAATTGCAAAATAGTTATTTCTCTTCCTGATTCAGGAGGCACAGATTTTTTTATTCCTAATTTCTAAATTTGTAAAGGTAAAAAGGAAAAACATATCATAACTGCTTGAAAACCTTCACTAAATATTCAGTGACACAAGTACAGATGTGAGATCTAGGGGATGACAGCAGGGCAACTGCTAAGAGCTTTACACTACAGAAAGCCCAATAGACCAAGCAAAGTAGTTGGCCAAGTGATTTGCAAGAATGATGGAAAAGGAGCCTGTGACTTAAACTCTTCCTTGAGCATTCAGTTAAGAATAATAAAGAATAATAATAACAATGCTTCACATCTCTCCTCTTAAACTGAAAAGGACATGTGCTATAAATTTTGTGAAATGTGAGAATAATCCAAGACTGATTTAGACAGAGTAGATCTATGGTGGTCTTCTGGATTTAATGGATATACACCATGTGTGAATTTGGCTACTGAATGAGAATTCACACTTTCTATTTGGGGCTATTTTAAGCATCTAGCATTGGCACAAGTTACAAGATCTGTAGATAGGAGCTGATAGTCAATTAAAAAAAATTAAAAGGAAAAAAGAGGTATCTCCACAGAATTATCAAGAATATTGAAGTCAGGAAATTTGGCACTGAGAGTGATTTCCCTTTTCTCACTTTTCCAAATATATGATTTGTCTGTTTTCCCTAATACTTCATTTACATATGCAGATTCACATAACTGAAATCCTATTACTGTTATTCAAAAATGTTGCATTTTAAAGAGATGCATAAAGCATTCATATGTACCCAAACCAGTACCTCTGCTAAAAGTTTTAAATAAAATTATCTCCCGTGTTCAGTTTATATTCAAATGTTTATAAGTTACCAACACTTGCCATGAAAAACAATTCAATTATTCAATAAACAAATTATTTTATTAGGAAACAAAATTTCATAAAGTTACCAATGTTATGAATTGTTGTGAAATGAGAAACAGGTAATAAATTCTAAATCTGGGTTGAAGATCATAGAATTTCAATGCAGAAATCTGCAATTTTTATGCAGCTGGTAATGAAGTTTTGCTCAGAATCAGACAATCATATGTGTTTGTGAGGTTTAGTTTCTTAACAACACTTCCATAATCCTTTGAAATGAAACGGTGGAAAAATCTTTCAGGAGTCATAATTTAAACTGAACTGTAACTGATATAGATCTATTAAGTAGAGGTTTATTAGCTGAAAATAATGTCTGAAGAAATTTGAATTCATATGGATCACAAGTTGTAGATTCTAGTATTTTAACTTAGACATGGAAACGTAATTCAGTCTGCTTAGATTCACTTGTCTTTGTAGACATTTTAATAAAAGCAGCTAATATTAAGGTATTAATAATACATTGTTAGTACCGTATTTACCCAAATTCAAGAGAAGTTTTGATGTTTGAAGACAAAGTATTGAAAAGTGTCAGAGAAGTATATATGCTTATATATACTCCAGTAAAAGATGAGGTAGAAAATTAAAACAACCATCAAGCTCTCCTAGTAAGTGGGAATTGTGTCAAAATTTAAATGAAATTTGCTTAGGTATTCTGCTTCTTGTGTGAGGGCTGAACCAGCAATAAGTTCAAAGTTTTATTTCCTGCTAAAATTAAGACATGTATTTGGTTACATAACAATTGAAACTATTAATCATGGAAACACATCTAAATGAAGGACATACACTATGTGTGTATGACATAACATCACCAATGGATCATGGAGAACATTTTTTTTTCTTTGAATGGAGGTTTGGAGGTTTTGCTTGTTTGTTTGGGTTTCTGTTTTGTTAAGAAGCACAGACAAAACAGATCCCCAAACAAAATCAAACCTGGAATTAGGTCTGAAGGAAAGGTTTTGTATATGTTTTGGACAGGAAATACAGGAGTTAGTTAGTGTGATTGTAATGTTCTTCAGAGGTGACATTGTCCATGGAATCTAATGATGGCACTGTGATAAATGAGGGGCATGTAATGGACTTCAGTAAAATCTGAAACTTGTTATGAATGATCACATACTTCACTGAAGTCACATTTTACAGGCAAGTATGACTAAGATAATTTAGTAAGATATTACATATGTGTTCTAAAACTCTTTACATAGCACCAAATATATTTTCCCCTTATCCTGCCCTGGTCTTAATCCCACACAGGGTAACGGTACTGAAATCATAATGTATTGCAACAACAACCTTTAATTTTTTTTAAGAATATTATGAAAAGATTAAAAAGATACTCAGAATAGTTCATTACCACTGTGTATCTTGTTAGTCCAGCTTCCATAATCACCTCGATTAAGCAGATTGTGGCTCAGATCTCATGCATCTATTTTTTGGTAGGGTGTTTTTACAAGCACAAGTAACATCTGTCCTTTTCATTCTCTTCACAGCATCCAACCACTCTGGCAGATGTTTCTAAAACCATACTGTCTGGTAACATTTAAAGGAATACAGTATTTGCATAAACACTGGGAATTCCAATCTTAGTACTTTCCATACTGTTTTAATTTTTTTAAGTCAACATTTTTTGTTCTATACACATAATTTTGTTTTACTCCTCATAAAGCAGACATTGTGTGCACACATCTGTTAAATCTGGGCTGCATTTATTACAGTTCTCCTCTTCCAGAAACAGGAAGGATTAATTACCACAGACCAGCTCTAGAAGCACCCCCGTGTTTCTTAACACACAAAATTAATTCAGAGTTGACAAAACTCTTTCAGACACAACCTGCTTCCTGCTGATGGCGCTTTATTAGCATATTCTTCCCAGAAAAAAAATGCCTTATAGACCCCTTTTACCTCTCCTCAGAGTTCAATTTGTAAAGCACTGAGTGACAGGCAGCAAAATGGCTTGAATATATCTAAGGCAAGTTGCCAAATCCTCCCGATAGAAGCACTTTGGAGCCTTTGTTCTGAGTACATTAAAGTCACAGAAGGTCCATGTACTGTAGACTGTACAGGGCAGGCAGGATGTTCACAGTAAGACAAAACAGCAGGTGATAAATGACATTAAATAACAGTGAGAATTTACCACAGACTAAATTAACTACTGGAGTGAAATGTTCTCAGCTCTAAGGCTATATTAACAGTGAATTTATAATCAGGTGATTATAATTCTTTTTAGTGTTCAAAGAAGTCTATATGTAAAAATGATCAAGACAGCTCTATTTAACTCCAAAGACAAGCTGTTGGAACGTGTTCTAAAAATGATAGAGAGTAACTCTCCTTTCCACTCTTGTTGAGTAATTTACACAATAAGTACAGAAAAGCAAATTTGATTGCTAGATATCTGACATACTCTATTTCATGAAAAATTAAAGCCATGCTGAGTTGCTCCTAGCTGGTCAAATGCTTGAAAAGAGGATTCTGTAATTTCAGTTTAAGAGACTTGCAAATGAATATTTCCTGGCTCTGAGGTGAGGGGGGAAAAAAGGTGAACTTCTGTTATCTATATAAAATTCTACTGAGTTTTTTCTTTTCTTCCAAGATTAATATTATAATTTATGTAGTAATCATTTCACTAATTGACTTACTGAACAAATTCCTGATATTTTCTACATATGTGATTTTTGTAATAGTAAAAATATTATTACTTCTTATAAATAAAAAGCAGAATCCCAAGGGGGGGAAGAAATTATTTCTATATTTAATTTACATTTACACATTATCTAACTACACATTTATTGAATATTGCACTGTTTATTTTTCTAGCACTTTTTTTTCTCTACGTGGAAAGACAACTTTTCATTATACTCTACAGACTTCTTTTTCCTTATTTTGGTTGCCTAAAGTTAACACAGCTCGTCTAGAATAGCTGTCAGAATCCGCAAATTTTTTTCTCTAGGAAAGGAACACAAACATCTAAAGACAGTAAAACAACCTAAGCAAGCACTGAAGATCAAACTCAGTAAAGAAAAAACAAGACAAATGCAATAGACAAGGAAACACTGGGTGAGAAGAACTTTGAAGAAAGGCCTAAATGCTGTGTTCTAAGGCTTGGTGCTATTTCCATTTAAAATTCAGGGGTTTTTATAAAGGAACTTTGTCCTGAGTGCTATGGGTATTTATTAAGGTGCACAGGATAGAGGAACAAAATTATAGAAATTAATATATTTTATATTAAGCTAGGCTAAATTAACAAGTTTACTTTGACCTGGTGGCCTCACACACAAATATTCAAACCCAAATGTTGTCTCTATGATCTATCAGCTGAACACAAGTCCCAGATTCACTCTTTCCCTGAGAGATTTGCCCATTTCTGAGAGGAGGAAAGATTGTAATGACAGGTGGAAGACTCAAAGCATTTGTTTATTCCAAGTTGTAATTCATTCCAATTGCTCCTAATTTCTCAGCTTGGATTTACTGCAGACGTCACTCCCAAAAGGAAATAGGCATCAACTGTACTTCATGAGTATATATAACTACTAGTTGTTACTCCATTACTGACATCCTAACAATATGATATAAACAGTTTACTTTCCACACACTGTCCACTATGCTTCATAGAACAGAAGTAAGAGGCATAAAGGAAAAAACATATCTTATTGTGTTCTTATCTTATGAATTCCATGCACATGGAATGTTCATTTATTCCATTTCTCAAAAGCTTTTAAAGTATATTTAAAATTTACAATAGACTGCTTGTACTGAGTTAAGTGAAAAAAAAAGAAAAAAATACCATAATTTTCTAAACCTAAGAGTTTTGAACTACAGTAACACTATAAAACCAGTTTAAATAACTATACTGTTGAATGGTCACAGTGGACTTGTCACTTTTCAGAAAAACAAAAGAAAACTGGGTTCCTATGATTTCTCCAGAGGTCAATCAGGCATGAGGGTATTTTTAATTATGTTTTTTGGCTTTTTTCAATGCATATATTTCAAGGGAAACATTCCAAGCAGCATTTCATTCCAAGAAAAAAGATAATAAACAAGTTATAGCAAAGGTGTCACGTTGTAAGCATTATCAAATTCTTCAAGAGAGAAAAAAATTCCTCCTGTGTACTCTCACAAGTTCCCAAGGAATGCACTGGATCCAGATGCCAAACACATCATAGTGGGTTAAATCATATATTTTCAGTTTGATGCTTTACTGTAAGACAAAATCTTGCCAAGTATTTTTCTTTAAAAAATACATTCTGTAGAGCAGATAATGTTACATGACTTTTTTTTTAATTCAAATACTTAAAATATAGCAGTCTAAGATTTATATTCAACCAGTCATTTAAGTTCATAAAATTGCATTAACAGTAATCAAATGACCCCAATGTGAAATAAGAAGCTAAAAAAAAAAAAAAAAAAAAAAAAAAAAGCTTGATTGAATATTGTGGTTTCTTTATTTAATCAGTGAAAGGCTACTTTGGAATTCACTCAACAGAATGTTTTAGAAATGTTCCATCTCTGTGTTGGAAGATTTCTGAATTCTCAGATTTCATCTTATGACATTGTCAAAACCATCTATAATTTCTTCTTCTGGGTGGAGTACAGTCATCAGTGATCAGCAGGCAAATTTCATCTTCTGGGTGGAGCTGTGTTGTCAGTGATCGGGAGGCAGAGGTAAAAACATATTCTGAATATGGTGTCTTTGGGTCCTCCATTTTCCTGATTTAAAACAGCCACAACAGAGTTGTAAGAGGAAGAAAGTCTCCTCCCTTTGTACAGAGAGTAAGCTTGATTCTCAGAGTGCTTTAAAACATTATTATTCAATTACTTTCTGTTTTAAAAATATACATGCAATCATTTTGCCCTTTGATAAGGTAGGCTCATAGTTTCTTATCTTTATCATAATTTCTACAAGGTGCTTCCACAGCTGCTTTAACAAAACAACAACTACAATAACAAAAGCATGCACAAAGCATGGGAGCTTTCTATCTGTGCCTTGGAATCCAGACTGACTTTAGTCTTGGCTTCTCCATCAAAAGGTCAGGTTACACCGCAAGTCTTTCATCAATTGTTCTGTGGTAAGGTCTTTTGTATTTCTGATCTTGATGTTGTTGCTAGGGTAGACTTTTTTCAGTGTTTTGTTTTGTTTAACTCCCTATACTTACTACATTGAGATAAATATGCATATGATGCAGCTCTCAGCAGACACAGTTCTGTGCCCTGTGCCTCAGAGCAAAGCAAAGGTATGTAAATTGGCAACAGCAGTTTGCTGTCTCTTCTCTGAGCAGATTGGACCCCAAGACAGGCCCTCTGGCACTCTTTCATTCTGCTGTTGATGCTTGCTATTGTGGAGTTCTCCCTGGCTTGTTCCTTGCTGTTAACACTAGGAAATCTCACAAGCATTCAAAGGAAAAATGTCAAAGGTCATTAAAAAAAAAAAAATCTCAGTGTGTGTTTTTAAGAAATGTCATATTATTGTTCTTTAGAAGATGTATTAAAAGAAGAAAGAGAAATCCACAAAAAATATATAATCCCTAATTCCATGCTGATTTTTTGCTCAAAATGAAACTTTCATAATTGCAAATATGCAAAGGAATATCAAATATTAGGTGTTGCAGCAGTCTTTAGAAATAGAATCATGAATTTTTGATTGTGCAAGCAGACAGAATTAAATTTATCACATATTATTTTTAATGGACTGCCCAGGTTACTAAAGAGTTGAAAGCACCTAATTTAAAACTCTATTGGGAACATTAATTACGTTTTTTATAGTTACAATCTGCCAACTTTCCCATGACTGCATAGCAGCAAATTTAAATTTCCTACAGACTTTAGATAGCTGTACTTCTAAAGTAATGCATATTCCACAGCCCTAATATGCAACAGTGGGCAAATATATAGACCATGTGAAGTGTACTTCTGCTACTTTTCTCTTACAATGGTACATGTTTGAGAATTTGAAAACTAATTTTCTTGGCTCAGAATTCTATGTATGCTACATTTCTTTCAATCTCTAATGTTAAAAGCCTGAAAAATGCTGTGTTTGATGACTCTGCACTACTTGCAACATGCTTATTACGCAAGGAAAGGATTCTACATTTTAATTTTTTTTCAACATAATAGCAATTCTGATCACAAAAAAAAGAAAGAAATCAAAATTTAAACCCTTTACAATTTACTCCCTGGAAGCCTGCAGCCATTAGTCTGTCTCTATGAATATGGTTTCAGAAAAAAGTGGTCAGGGACTGCCTGCATGTGTAAGAAGTTTCCTATTTTATACTTCCACACATTTTCTTCATGTACACCTAGTTACATCCAGCTGCCGTAGCCAACTGCTGCTGAAACTGATCTTGGCTGTTCTGGCAGTCTCAGTCAAAACCACTGCAAGCAATAGGCAGATTCTAACTCCATAACTCACTTCAGCTCTCGGAAGAAGTCAGTGGGTTTTGGCCCAGACTTACTCCTGCCTGAGCATTTGTGAGACAGGTGCAGACCCCTAAAATCATGTTTCTTTCTTGGTAAGAAAAGCATAGAAGTAAGTTGACCTCAGTGGAAGAAACACATTCTTTGTGTCTGTGTGTGTGGGAAAGAGAAGTGGTATCACTGAAGCACCAAAAAGTGACATGGTGCTGAGCACAGGCTATTTATCTTGCTAAATACACAGGCCAAGTCATACAATCTTTGTTCATTTAAAACTACACTGATTCCAAAAGAAACTGACTACATAATTTCCCTCACTATGAATAATTCTACTAGATGAATATATTTAATGCACATGAATATTTATCACTTCTAGCTTATGAAGTATTGCTAGTACTGAAATCATTGTGAGACTAAAACAATATTCTGCATTTAAAAGGTCTTTTTACTATCTCTGTGTTTGTCTGCTGTTGAAGAAATCCTACAATAATTTCAGTGAGGTTGACACTAACATCTGCAGTGGGGTACAAATATCAGAAGAAAACAGTTTGCGTTGAATGTCTTACACATTTCTACTGACATTAACATAATTGGTATTTCTTTTTCACCTTGTCCCTGCCCCAGTAAACTAATAATGCTGAACATAACTGCAATAGTTGTATTAAATACAATTGTGGGATATTTTATCTCTCAAAGTTTACCAAAACACTTATTCAAGTTATTGCTTTATAAAGGACATATCAGTTGTGGGATGTTTTGCACCAAATATTCCACAGAAATTTGTTTGACTCTTGGGAGCAAAATAAATCAATTTTTTAAAAATCTATCTATTACCAGGAGGTGCACAGTATTTATTGTAAAATATTTTTGGAGAAAAAAAAAAAGAAGAAAATTCTCAAAATAGAAATCACCATTCTACTGTTTTTTCTACTAAGGGCAGTTTTATATTTATTTACATTTTTTATTCATTTGTGGGTATGCCAATACATTAAATATCTACATAGTTACTATGCCATATGGAAAAGTCTACAGCATCTAAACTTTACCATAAACTTTAAAACACTATTGTTCAATTACTTCCTATTTTAAAAATATACAGGTGATCATTTTGGATGTTTTTAATGAAGTAAGGTTAACATTTGAAAAGTTCAGACTCTCTGATAGAACTGCTGGAAAGGACAAGAAACAGCAGATTGTTTGGTTCTTATGTCTTGTAATAAAATCAAAATGCTTACCAAGCTGTGTTTAATTTTATTGAAGTAATCCAGAAGGCAGGGATAGAACCATTCACAATGCTGATGGACAAAAAGGATCTCTGTGTTTGTACAACTTTTTAACTCATCACATGACATAGTGTACCACAGCAGGCCCTGCTAAGGGTATATATACCATTTCTGTCTTCCAGTAAATCTGTGCTGGAAATTCTTCTTAGTTATATAAAATAGCTGTGCTCTTTTGTTTTTGTTTTTGTTTTCCCCAGTAACAATGTTTGCTTGCTATTGATACTCAGGGAGGCAATTCCAAACTTTGGTCAGCAGGCTACCGACAATCCCTACCCAGGTAGCTGGTGCTGTGTGGCCTGGACTGGATCCATCATACTACCTTTCCTTTTTTAGGATAGTCAAAATTCTTGCTTCATGAGGGAAATGGCAAATGTTTCAGGCATCAAAATCCTGTTGAACTTATTTTGCTCTCCTTCCTTTCTTAAGTTTTTCTACAACTGCAAAACATGTTTTTAGCAAGCATCATGGAGTCAAAGCTTTAGGCAGAAAAGTCATTACAAGTACAAAATTGTGAAATGTATGTCTCTGTTCTTCACTGCATATTACCATTCCAACATAAGCACTGTTTATTCCTACAACACATTTTATTTTGAATTGCTGTTTGAATTAAGATTAGGCAAAAGAGGTTAGTTTTGCAGGGTTAAGTGATAGTAAGAAAAACAAATATGACAATCTCTTACCTTACTTTGAAGCCCAAGCTTTAACATCCTTTGAAGCTAAAGAACAGTCCACACACAGATTAGTTATGTCATATTCCTCATATAAATATTACAAGTCTTGAATGTTTCTGAAAATCACCATAAATTTTAAGATTCATTACATCTAACAATATAAAGTTCTGTAAATTCTTTCCTTGTCTGAAAGTATATTATACCAATTATTCTAAGATTATTTGAATTGTCCTCTGGAAGTACGTTCTATTACTGAAACCTAAATAACTGAGATTTTATATTTAAGTAGTTATGACTTCTTACAAATGGTATTTGTTTCTACTATAATTGAGCCCTAACGTGAGAATTACAAATGCTTTATTATCCTGGAAAATCTGAGAAATACCATAAGGAAAGTAGGATGACAAACTTTTAGAAAATTAAATCCAGAGAAAATTAATTCTGTCTGAGCTGCAAACATAAAGCACCGTAGAACACAGCCCAACAGTGCACATTGCAATTCCATTATCTGAAATCCAGGGGTGGGAGGGGGTATGTCTCAAATGTAGAAAGTGGACTCATAATAAGAAAGAAATATAAGAAAAATGAGAAATTTCAAACTAAAATGGTTGAAATGTTAGGGAAATTTGCTAAAGTGCATAACCAGAACTTCTGTGTAAATGTTATAGTACAAAATCTTAGGTGTAACCTAGGAAAGAAAAATTCAGTCCCCAAATTGTTGACTTGGTCAGAGCTCCATCAATGATGTTCAGCATTTGGCCTTTCCCCTCATGTTGGCAACATTTCTTTCTCCTTCCTGTCAGATCTCAGATGACAATAATTTCATATGGAACTCTCTGCAGAGTGCTCTTCTACTCCCGTGTGACTTTGCATACTGTTTTGGCTCTCCCCCGCATATCTCAGTCTGGAGTCACTGTAATTTACACTGCTGAATAGAAAAACCCTCTGTATATAAGGATGGGAAAAAAAACCAGAAAAAGCAGTGGCAAATAAAATACAGCCATCCTAGTGTGTTTGTTAAATTACATTGTCTTGTTTCCCTTTCCTTCTCTTTTGCCAGTCGTATCAGCCTTTAGTGCCTTTTATCTCAGTGGTGTCTTAAGGTCCTATGTTAATTTTTTCTTCGTCTGATACTCCAAACTCTTGTTAAAAGTCTAATTGAGCACTGAAACAGGCTCCCCAGGGAAGTGATCACAGCACCAGCCTGACAGAACTCAAGAAGAGTTTGGACAATGCTCTCACATACGTGACATGACTCTTGGGGTGTCCTGTGCAGGGAGAGGAGTGGAGCTTTGATGATGCCTGTGCATCTCTTCAAACTCAGGATTTTCTGTGATTCTTCAGGTTGCAGGACAACTCAACATTTTTTTGAGTATCTGTGAGAAAGGACAGATCCATATGTCTTTAAACTCATACAAAGGTTTCTCCCAACTGATTTCTAATTGAGCTTCTTGCAATTAATATTTTAAAATCATTTGTTATTCTTTATGCTCATAATAAAAAAAATGAACCAACCTCAAATGAAAGAGTAGCAAGCATGTATAACTCAATTGATCATTTACATAATTATATTGCTCTAAAGCACAAGCTTCTCTTTCATTCCCTGCTGTTCATTATATCTATTATTTTGTCATCAAGTAGAATTGTTTGAAAAATGTCTTCCATGTCTTATATCCTTCCATTAAAAATGTATTTCTTTTCTGTTCATAATATGCAATAAAGTTTAAAGCTCAATTCAGTATAAGTTTTAAATTGTAGGACTGACATAAACGTAAAGTTCTTTATTTTTTCAAGAGTAAAATTGTAAAGATCTGTGGAATGTTAAGGAATGGGTATATTTAAAATAACACTGCATACACAAGTTAAAAGCACCATTAAGAGATGAGAAAGAATATTATTATTTAATAATTCTTCCTTCTTATATATAAGTTTGTACATATGCAGACAATCTTTTAAGCATACCACCATATTTCTGGTGAATTCATTATAGTATAATAATGTACTTTCATTACAGAAACTTACTTTTGACAGTCAATACCCTATTTCTGTAGAACATTAAGTTCTGTTTCAATTGAAATGTTGGGGCATACTAGATGACTGGTTCTTAAATATTGTTCCAGGCCCTTTCTCAAATTTTTATATGTTCTTACTTCTATCTGCTCACAAGTGGTTTTAGGAGGAAAGGTATCACCTGTATAGAAAACAGCTGTCTCAGATTAATAGTGACAAAGTGAATAAAGTCCCATAGGAAACACTAACATGTATGAACATGTTTTCTGCAGGAATTGATCTGCTATTCAAAAACTCATGATCAGATTCAAGGATATTATGTGCACTTGAGGGAAAATACAACTGTGTGGGCAGAGAGCCCATTCTGAGGTGGAATCACTGTCATTGTGCACCCCTGTTCTAAAGGGGCTGAGGAAATTGAAGGTGACCTATAGCTGGCACAAAACTCACTTTAGTGGGGTTCAGTATGGGAGCATATAACTTCTAAACAGACTTTTATAGACATCAATTTCAAAATGTTTCCATGACAAAATACTATACAATGTAGGTTTGGCCTGCTGTGTGAAGCACCTCTTATTCAGCATTTCAATGAAATCAAGATGAATGCAAAAAGATTCAGCTAGGAAGAAAAAACTACGGAAAGAAAGAAAATTCAGATCTTATTTTCCCCAACTCTGAGCAAAATTAAGTTCCTCCTCTTGTTAGTCCTTAGACAGAACAATGTTAAAAAAGTATCATAAAGACTTCTCTTGACATTAGTCTTCCAGTGTTGAAAAGAACTCCATCGGAATTATAAGTATTGAAAAAAGTAAATCCTTTATTTAACTGGAATTCAGTGAACATGTGTTTCAAAAGCAAAAACATAATTTGAAAAAAAGCCAATCTAAGAATTCTTTTTTTTTTTAATCATAAACAATTTAATCCCTAAGACGTCCTTTCATAAAGGAAGGAGCTAGTCCAAATGCAATAAATGTATTAAAGTTATTGAAGGAGCTAGTCCAAATGCAATAAATGTATTAAAAAAGGTGAGTTTTTCTTTAGTTTAAGTAGAACTGTACATTTCTTAAATAAAAATCCATACAGCCTTAAAAGAGCCTGGAAGACTGCCTATCTCCATTTTTATTTTTCTTACAGTCAGGTAAATGTAAGATTACAACTGAATGAAACATGTCTTTGGTAGAACAGGCCACAGGGGCTTCCCTTTTTCAGAAGATCATTAAGAGTGTCCAGTAGCAATGCATTTCCAGGTGTGTCTCCATTGATAGCAGGCTTGTCAAGAGTTCATCATTTATAGCTCTATGTTGGTCATTTGCTGTACAAAGGTCCATTTGTAAGGATGGGTGTGCTAACATGAAATTAAACATTCTTTATGTTTCCACTTTCGCTTTCTAGATTTTTATATAGGTAATGTAGCTGATTAGTACGAACTTTCAGTTACAAGGCAGACATAGCTCTGGATGCTTAGCAGTGGTGAATTGTGCTTATTTATAGCTCTAATCTGTATAGAGGAGAAAAAAATAAGACAGAGGAAAACTGTTAATGATCCTGATAGGATTTACTTTCTGGTTTTCCCCCTTTACACTGATTTTTTTTTTTCATTTTTGAAACTAGTTTAATGCCACATTTGTGTTTACAATTCATAATATTGGGTATTTTGGGGGTTTTGTCTCAATTTTTAGCCCAGTTTTGGAGGAATTGAGAGGAATGGTAATCTGTCTTGTGAAGGCATCGATGTATTGAAGTCTTTCCCTTCTTTGATACATTTCCTTTGCTATTCAGAGGATCTGAAGAATACAAATCTGCACAAAACTGGGGGTGAAAAGTGGAGTCATCATGATCCTGCCTTGGTTGACAATCACGATTCCTTTTGAAGAGCTTCTCTCGCTAAAAAGAGAAACCATCTATCCATTGTTCAGTTAAAGTACACTTGACACAGAGACTGTTAAAATTTTGTAATATAAATTTTTCATTTGAGATAAAATACATTATTGCTATTACTACTACTATTACTGTGATGTGGAAACAGAAACTGATACTTTATTCTTCAAATTTCTTTTCTACCAAAATTTATTAACTATCTGAACACATACATTGTAAAGCACATCTCCTTTCACAGGAAAAAAAGAGACACCAAATGAAAGTGTCTGCTTAATGTCAAATAAAAGATTTAAATACTCTGTTTGGCTTTTTATCATCCATGAGTGTTAACTGTTTGAATAATTAAATATTTTTACCTATTCCTTAATCTTCAATTTTACTTCTATGTCTGTTAAATATTTCTCCAAATTCTTCAATAACATTTAGATTTTATGTCATATTCAAGTTGGAGAAAGAGAACATAGAAGTGCTAAGTGGAACATTTGGCAGAAGGCTGGTGTCTAGCTGCTAATGCCTTCCAGATTAGTCATATGATCATAAAAGTCCTACCAGAAACTCATATGTCACAACATACATCTGAAAGATATTTGGTAAGTTTGTTTTTGCTTCCTTAAATGTATCTTATCTTTCTTCCTTATATTCTTCCTCTTTTTTTTAATAAATTCTGTCCTCTTTCCCCAACATTGCGTGTCAGAAATATTTTCCATGCCTGCCTTTAGTGAAATGTAATGGGGTGGCAGGACATAATAAATGTCTAAACCCAGCATAACTTCTCTGTATCTTAAATTCTACTTGCTTCTCATGCACAGCCCCTAAAGCTGAGTTACTTCCAACAGTGCAATATGATGAATTTCACACTACCACCTATTTTTGAACCAACTCATGGAATTTTGTTCTAGGCAAACCTCAGCTGAGCGATTCTTTCTGGTAAATGTGATTAGAATAAATTACACTTTGTTGCCTACAACTGCAAATGTTTTAATATAATTTCTCTTATTACATCAGTCAGCACTATCTTCTCACCACTTTCAGTTTCTTTCTAAGCTATTGCCATCTCTTCAGATGATGAGACCTGGTTTAATTACTACTCTATCCTTCAGATTTCATTAGTGTGTATAATCAATAGTGATACCTAGTGCCAAAGATGCATTTGCGTTATTTTTTCAATGTATTTTTATTCAAAAATATAGCAAGCACACCACATCCTCTTTGACTATTTTTGGAGAAATAATATGAATTAAATTGGGTGCCCTATCCTTTTTCTTTATAGACATCATTGTGGGGTCTTGGGTTTTTTACTTCCCTAGATTTGGGTGGTTGAGAGCCTTTTGCTCTCTAAAAGGCCCTGAGCCAGATGCAAGAACAAAGTGGAGTCTTCAGATTCTTGTTTTTCAAGGTTTCTTGCTTATCTTTCCATTTGCTCTGTGCTCTGCCAAGGTCTCTGCAGAAGCACGGGCAGCAAGCCACTCCTCCTCCGATGGAGGCTCGTCACCTCTTATACCAATTATTACGTATCTGTTATTTACAGTTATACACCAATACCTATCTATACTATATTATATATACTAAAGAGGCAATTTCTACTCTGACCCAATCTCCTTGAACTACTTTTGTGCCACCATCACAGCAGAAGATGGAGACGAAGAAGAACTCATAGCACCGCCCAGAATCCTCCAACTTGTCCCCATTCACCTCCATTCTAAAAACCCAAACCTACAAAATTTTCCACCCTGTGATAAACTACACTACTGTCTTTCACACCTTTGTGTCTTGCAATTCCTCTCTCAGTGGTAAAAGCTTTTCCCATGTACTGAAATCAAAGCCAGTGTCTTCCTGGGCTCTTTGCCAGGGTCTGTAACCCCCCTGTACAGATCCCAAACACCCCTGTATAGGTATCAAACTCTTTTGCTCCAGTCCTAGACATTTCTGACGAGGTCCCTGACCTTCCAGGGTAACCAAAGGGATGCTCTGGACTCCAACAATGGGGTTTATGGTGGTTGTTTTGTTTTGTTTTGGTTTGGTTTGGTTTTTGGTTTTTGGTTTTGTTTTGTTTTGTTTTGTTTTTGTTTTGGTTTGGTTTGGTTTTTTGTTTGTTTGGTTGTTTTTGTTTTGTTTGTTTGTTTGTTTTGTTTTGTTTTTGTTTTGTTATTATTATTATCATTATTATTATTATTATTATTATTTCAATTTAAATACACTCTGTATGAGCTTTAAAATATTAAAACACTTTTATTAATAGGTTACACCCTGCAATCTTAAAAAAAATTACAATGTCTCTATGCACTCTCAGTATATAGTCTCTTCTACGTATGGTAACTGAACCTTGACAAGAATTTATTTACTTTCTAGACTGAGTTTTCTTGTGAATTTGAATATGTGAGTCTGTACAGGTATTGAGAGACCAGTATGAAATATATGTAATGAAGGAATAAAGCAACAGTCTAAATCTCTGTATGTGAGTTGGTTATTATATTCTTCTGTTTTACTCTGTGAAAAGGCAAAGCATGTTAAGATGGAGTTCATCTAAAATGGGTCAGATTAGTTAAGACCTACAAGCGATATATGAAGGAAAATAAACTACAGTTTGTTTATATGTATAAAATAAAGACAATCTATTGAAAGGACTGCTTTGGAAGTCCTTTTGGCTTTACCTATAAGTTTATTCACTTTCATTAAACCAGAGAGCTGAACAGATAAACAGATCTTCCAGTTGATAAGTGTGGCACATTTACCACTTTCACATCAACTGAAGTAGCACAGTAGAGTTAATAAACCTTAAAAACACTGGATTTTGTCAACAAGCTGAGACTGTATATTCTGGTACTTTGGCCCTTATGATCAAGGTTAGTATTTCATACTTTTTAGAGAGGAGTATACAAATATCTGCAGTAGATTTACCATGAGGATACATATCACAATGGAGTTTTATTTTCATTAAGAATATTTAAAGATAGCTTTTCTCTTTTTTCTTTTTTTTGTCTTTTTGTATAAAAGAGAGTTTTCTCTATCTTTTACTTAAAAGCTTATTTTCAGCACACTATTAACCTCAGTTTCAGCACAGATTTTGACATGTTTTGACCCCATGCTTTTAGGCATGATAAACTCCTTTATATTTACAAAGTAAATGGGACAAATACCTTCATGTCTTCCTGTTTCATGAAATGAAATCAAACAGTTTAATATGTATTGAATATCAGTAGTACTGCAAAAAAATAAATAAAGCAGGGAGCATACAAACTACAAAGGTTGCTAGTAGTATTTCAGCCATTTGTATGCAAGAAACCTGTCAAAATGTCAGCATACGGTATCTTCTAAGACCTATAATAAAGTCATAGATTTGCAATTTTCTCAGTGCAAGCCTTAGTGCAGATTAATGATATGAAAGCCAATGAAAATCACTTTTGAAATTACAAAGGAAACACTAATTATATATTAAATTTTAGAGTTGCAGAATAATAACAGAAATTGTAAGATGTCTTTTTTTCTGGCTGCATATTTGTTCATAAATCACACCCAGTAGGCTAATCCTTTTGGCAGTGTCCCAACAAAGTACATAGATATACTTTTAACAGTGGTGATTTCTTGCCACTGTTGAAACAGAAAAGAGACAAGAGAAAAGCCACCTGGAGTCTCTCATTTAAGCAAAAACTAGTTTAGACTTGCTTTGATTATATAAAGATGAACTGTAAAGAAATTATGTAAAGAAAACTGTACTCATTTCTTCTGAATATTTTAGGAGGAATGCAGGAATCTGAAGGTTTTAGGAGAGTGTACAGGGAACAGCAGACAGGCTCCATAATGGTATTATCTGGGATTCATGGAGTCACAGAATGGCTGAAGGGACCCATGAAGGCCCTCCTCAAAAAGGGAGTCTGTTGTCCATTGCTCAGGATCACGTTGAGATTTTTTTTTTTTTTTTTTAATATATGTCTAAGCATGGAGACACCACAACTTGCTGTCTGTCAAGAACCAGTCAGTATCCCCCTCCCTGTGCTGGCAAATTAAGTAATTCATGCACCATTGTTGTGATTCATTTTTCCTAAATGGTTCTGTTCTCCCCCAACATGTATGGTTCATTACCAAGTTGTTGTAAACCACCCCCCAAGTTGTCATTCATTGTAATCCCTTTGTTACCTGACCCCTCCTACCCTCAGTATCCCATTGGTCCAAGCCTTGGGTCTGCCCCCTGGCTGGAAAAGCCTCTTTAAACTGAAGACGAGAGGAGGCAGGCCTCTTGGTCTCTTGATCTTGCGCTCTTGCCCTCTCTCTCCTGTCTTCCCCCTTCTCTCCCTCCCCCTCTCTCCTGTGGGAGCCATGCCGCTCCCCCCCGGTGTGGGACCCCCAAATAAACCCTGTCTGATCAACACCCTCGAAAGCCATGTGGTGTTTTTTCTGCCTGTGTGCTGCTTGCTATTAGCTGCTACATGCTGCCAAGAGAACTATCCCTGAAAGCGCTGGTAAGGCTCCTGTACCTCACCTCCCTTCCAAGACCCAGAAAAACTTGTTGCCAGTTCTCCTGCAGATGCTAGCCGGGCAGAGGAAGAAAAGCAGGAGAAAGCAACACACCATGTGGTACACAGATACATGTGGATGACTTTGCACTTTCCTTTGTTAACAGAGCTCCACAAGGTTCCTGTCAGTCCTTTTCTCCAGACTGGTGAGGTCTCTCTAAACATCAGTACAGCTCTCTCGTGTACCTACCATTTCTCCTATTTTATAACATTAACAGAATTCCTCAGAGTACATTATGCTTTATCATTCATTAATAAAGATTCTAAAACTTAAATTTTTCAGTGTTCTTTCCTGACAGCTGCCAACTTAAAATACATATATTGATAAACAAACTGACCAGTACAATATCTGAAATTCTTATATCTGTTGAAAATATATGTCTGTATATGTTTTCTATTTCAGCTCCGTTTTTCCATTAATTTTTTCATACCACTCATGCCTATATTCCACTTTCAGCTCAAATTTCTGCTTTTCTGCTTAAGTAATTTACTTTTGATTTCTCAGTAACACAGACAAATGAGTTAGAAAAGCTTTTATTTGCAGTTAATTTTGTAAAGTTTTCAGGTATAGCACATTGCTCTCAAACATTACACTTTTGTTAATAGACTTATTTTACTGACCTTCATTTTTATTGCTTTCCACCATAGCCTTTATTGAAACTGTGGGGGCAACCTTTAAAAATAATAGTGCCAATGTCAATCACACAAAAACTACACACAGAAACCTTCTGCAAAATGATCAATTAAGGCCTAAATACAAATGCAGCATAGCTCGGCAGACTGACTGGATTTACAGCCTCCAAAGCAAAGTATACAATTAGCTTCAAATGCCAAACTTCACATGCCATTAAAGTGGCTGTACATTAAAAACAACAAAAAAATCGTGAATTCTGCATTCATGATGAGTAGCCTTAAGAATTTTGGTGAACAAAAGCTATTCTGCTACACTCATTTGCAAAGGATATAATTACTTGTTCTTTCACTTTCTTGGATAAAGATGGCACATATGAAAAATAATAGGCTGTCAATAGCCAAAGGGGTAAGAAGTATAATTTTAACAAAGGAGTATATTTAGGACAACAACAACAGATTTCAGCTGAATATATACAGTTCTTCAGAAGATTTTATGCCGAGAAAGATCTATTTGTAATTTATATGATATGTGGTATTTCTACTTTGTTTATTTTAATCCTCATGTTATAAAATTATTACAATAACAGTAGCATTTTGCTAATGAATTTGCTGCAGTTTTAGTAGCATTAATTTGTTACTGCAAAAATACACCTACAATTTTTAGAATGTTCAAGACTTCTTTGTGTGCACATACCACAAAAATATTTAGACTCCGAGTACTTTAAAAATTGGAAAAGGTGTTGAAAAAATTCATGTTGGCATTCATTCCATTCTGTGTCCATGTCTGTGACAGCATAACAAATTAGAAGAACAAATGTGAGCCAAATGTGGGAATAAAGAGACATGATTCCTGCCCAAATTTAATTGCAATTAATATTGTCTAGTAGATTCATAATCAAGATTGCATAGTAAAAGCAAATTGTTTTGATTTCTGATTAAAAGTTACGTAATTGTGAAGGCCACTGAAAGGTAATATTTTTATTTCATTTTTCTTGCTATATTCCTCAAAGTTAGTGGACATTAAAGACAAATAAATAGTTGTTTCATGTGTGGTCATGAATGAGCAGGTTAGACAAGAATTTGTAAAAAAATTTTTTTTTTGTGAAAATTTTTATTTCATTATAAAATGAGAAATTTTCATATTTCTTGGAAGTTAAATTGTTTCTGTGATGGAATTTCTGGACAAAATATGGGGAAGTGAGGAAAGACCTTTTTGCCATGAAGGGAAGAGCCAACCCCCTTTTCAGATAATTTTTAAAGTATTTTAGACTCTGGATTTAAACGTCGTATCGCTCATGTATGAGTCTTCCTATTAGACATATTTATCACTAGCTAATCAGTTAATTTAGAAAGTATTGGAAATTTTATCAGCATATTTTAAATTATTATCCTGAACTATTTGATTTTCTGGAGTTGATATCTGTATGTCCTTGTCTATAAAAAATAATTCTCTCTTTTCTTAATATAGCATTATGGAATATCATGGCTTTATAACTTCATGGATCGCAGAGTAAAATATTTTAGCTGCCTTTGCAGATTGCTGTCTTTCACTGTACAGAGACAAATTGTGAGGGGAACAAAAGGCCTCCCAAAAGAAATTTAGAAGTCTTAAATTGCATTGTTAAGTCTACAGGGAAATGGCTAGGTTGCTGACTTACCCCTGGCTTAAGGTCGTGCTGCAGAGCAGAATATCAGAAGTGGCTGGATACGTGCCATGAGAAACTAGGGTGGACATAGCGCATGACCATGCTGACAGAGGTTAATAACAGCATCATGATGAAAAGCTGGATGTCATAGGTGAGTAAGGGGAAGTTACTTTACAGATAGCCAGGACTGAGGGACGGCAGAATTATAATAACTGGCAGCAGCGAGTTATTATCAGTATTAACATTCACTATCAGTAACAACATATAAAGCCAAGATTGCCTAAATAAATATTTTTTGGATGGATGTAGTGAATCTGGGAAAATGTAATTAGGGGCAGGTTGTTTATATAGGAGTTAATTTAGACAGAGAAAAGGAGGTATGAGGCAAATGAAGCATAAGGAAACAGAACAGGAGAAAATAAAGTAAGAACATAACATAATTGGGGCTGTCTGGAGATATTTACAGCCCTGAGCTTGATTATTGTAGCTAAAGCAGGAAAGGAAGTCAACATAATTCTCACCATGACACGTGTTAAAGCAGTTTATATAACTAGGGCCAGGGACAAGAGTAAATGGGATGTATTCCTTGGTTAGAAGGAGGGTGGTTGGGACAGAGTGATCAGACATCCTTATGTTGCTGTGTCAATGTCCATTCTAGGCTTGATGACATCAGCATCTTCTCATACACTTCCTAGCAGATATCAAGATGGATTGCTTCAAGAAGCAGAAAAAAATCACTCCTTTCCCATTTACAACCCTTCCGCTGCTTTCACCATGTGAGACAAAGGAAAATGCTGGGGGTTTGTTGCTGCGTGATCCATCAGCAAGAAGTGCCACTGGGTGGTTTGCTTCTTATCTTAGTATTCTCAACCAGGATAAATGTTCAATCGCAGTTCTGAAGAATCCAGAAAATTCTGTGTTTCTTTGTTTTGTTTTGTTTTGTTAATAACGAGGTACCTATTCAGTACAAGGAACTGAATCTACTTATTTCACATCTTCTGCATTTTAAGGAGAGACAGAGTCTCATTTTTCGCTACATAAATGTAGCTTCATCTGCACAGATCTTTCTCTCCTATAGATACTATTTTTTATCTAGCAACTACAATTCAACATTTGGTGAATCATTGCCAAGAAATGACTAGCCATCCAGCAGCTCTGAGTTGGAAAAGTAATAGTATAATCATACACAGATTTATCACATTAAAAATATCAGATAATATATAGGCTGTAGGAAGAAAACGTAATACACTTTTTGTTGTCTCACTGTGTCATCCTGAACCTCTTATTCCCCAGCTGCTCTACCATAACTATTAGTTTCCCAGCCTCTCTAGTCCCTGTTAAATTATCTGAGCTTTGTTTCATACACTTTGCCCATTCTATTTCCAATTCCCCTCTGCACTTGAGCCATACAAGTAATGTGACTTCTAGTCAGGCTGGAGGCTGACTGCTCTGCAGACAATCTAAAGATGTGTACATGCTGACTTATTAGCTTCACAGTGTCATCCAAAATGGAGAGTCTGATAGCAGCCTCATTTTATCTGCTTATCAAGGGAATTGATAGGATTTATTTTAGTTTAGTTAGACACTGTTTTCACAAAAAAATCATATTTTTAAAACTTTAGACTGTCAAAATTCGTTGAAATCAGTCAGAATCCACTCATTAAGAGGAATAGCTGGTGGAGAGAAAGAAAGATTACAGTTCCTTGTGTTTTTGTTTTCTGACAACTGTTCCAAATATTTGCTTTTTATAAAGACGTGCAGATAATGCATTGTAATCCACGATCTGCAGTGACTGCACCCAATAGTTCTCAGGTACGACTGTGAGAAGAAGAGTAGAAAGGTCTTCACGGGGACTAAAAGATCCATATTGTTGATAGTAGAAAGAAACTCCCTAATGCACACCAAAATTAAAACAACAAACAAACAAACAAAACCAAAGGGAAAAAAAAAGTGTGTTTATAAATAAAAACACTAGAAGACCCTAAAATTTTATTTTAACATTAAGAGTAGATTAAATAATTCAACATACTGGAATTAAGCCTTGAAAAGAAACATCAGCAACAATAAAGCGCCTGAGGATATGAGGCCTAGTTATATAATTCCACCAGTTTGGAGTTCTGAGATACTGGTCAACACAAAGAAGTGCATAAGTTTCTAAAGTAACTAGGGATGCATGTGACATGTGAAGGATGGGTTAGAAAAGCATGGATCCTCACTTGATAGTGGTTGGAACATCACTTTCTAAAGTAGGATACTTACGTGTTGAGTTACATTCACTGACATCAAAAATGGATAACAAAGGTGTTATCTAAAGGTGTAATGTAGACGTAAACAAAACATCAGACTTCTTTTGGAGCACTGGCATTTATAATCATTGTCTAAATATTCCATTAATCAGTTAATAATCAGTAAATTAATATCCTAAAATATGACCAGAAAATTGTGACCTTAAGTGACTCTTCTTTTTCAAAGTAGGAGATTAGTTATTCAAATAGTGTATTTCCAACTATTCATTTATATTCTTTTCACACCTGAGTCAAATGTTCTGCTCAAACCTTCATTTTTTTACATATTCTGTGAAGTAAGACTTAAGGTTTCCTTAAAAAGGTAAAAAGTACCATTGCACTTTTCAGAATAGAAGGCAAGGCTTAAAATAATGTAGAACATATCTCCACACTAGTCCAGAGACAGATTTAAGCAACCTGTGCTCCAACACATCAGGTTTCAAGAAAATACTGATACAAAATCACTTCAACCTCTCAGAAATAAGGCATCTGAGCCTTACAATTCCTACACAAATAGGAACTAGAACATCTAAAAACCTTCTTCCCCACTAGAGTAGAGTCCAAGAGGAACAGACTGACTTGAATGGGTGGAATTACCCATAGGAAAATGAAGCTGTTCTCACTTGCATCATTAGCTGACTTTTGAATTCCAAGATTTGGGGGAATTTTGATCAATGCAGTGCTTCAGAAAGCAGAGTGTGATTACAACTATGCTTCATATTTCCCTTCCTATTTTGTAATTAACTATGTTTTGATTTCATTTTCTTGATTAAAAGTACATGCTTTTTGTTTCATTTCCTCAGTACCCATCCTCCAATAAATGAGGCAAAATTACAGAAGACTTATGAAGTTGTCAAATAAATTAAAATTAGAAAAACCCACAAAAATCCCAATAAACCCTACACAAAACAAATTAAATTGAATAAAAAACCCACAGGAAACAAATAAACAAACAAACAAAACCTCAAAAAAGAAAATCACACAGATGTATCTCTTGATCTCAATTTTCAGGTATTACTGTGGTAGAGTGGTCTAGTCAGTCAGAGTAGAATGAGACATTGGGCAAATCCCAGTTGACTACAATGGGGGAAAAGGCCAATAAATTCATTTGATGCAGCTGACCAACATGTAAAATGAGCCAACAAAAAGCAGGAGACACTGTCCCTCTTCTGACTTCTGGAAGTGACAGAAGTGGTTGATGAGAAAGAAAAGAACAGGTAGAAGATAGTCAAAAGTAGAGATAAATTGACTTTTCTCAAAAATCTCAGTAATATAGCAGCAACTTTTATCATGTATGAAGGTAAAACAGAGAAACTGCAGATGTGGCTTCAGAAAGAGTAGCAAAAATAGTTGGTTATGTCTCAAGCAAAGTGTGTGCCGTTACAGATTTCTTTGTGAAAAGTTATTTTTTCTTCCCTTACTAATAATTACCCTTCCACAATAGCAAGTTAGATTACCAGGCACCAAAGTGCTATTATTTAAATATCAACACACTTACTTTCTTAATTTATAGACAAGCCAGCAATTCAATTTCATTTATTTACAGAGCAAAGATATTACAGTATGTGTTAGGAATACATGGAATCTTTTCAGCAATTATGGTTTTCTGCAATCATTACATAAGTATCTCTAATTATTCCTTTATTACTTTCACTTTTGAATGCTTACCTCCATTCTAAAGAGCAGATAACATTATTCAACTGAAGAAGATGGCAAAAATTTCCTTTATTTTCTTCACATTTTAATGCAAAAGCTGTTGACGAAGTTTCTCTAGAAGATAGGGATGAGGCAGGAGAAACACTTCTGATACCTGAAATATCACTTCCAGCTTCTGAACACTTTTCTTCTCAAATTGGACTACTGAAGCAACACAAATTCCATTTACATTTTGGTTGTCTTAATCTAGATAAGAACATAATGGACGGAATATGTGCTAAGCCAAAGTTGTATACAACCTCAGTATAAACAGCAAATTTTTGAGAGCTGATAGACTCTCCATCCCTGGAAACATTCAAGGTTAGTTTGAATGTGGCTCTGAGCAACCTAATCGAGGTAAAGATGCCCCTGCTCTTTGCTATGGGGTTGGAGTAGATGGCAATTGAAGGTCCCTTCCAAACCAAACCATTCTATGATTCCGTGGTTCTTTAACTTACATTTCATATGTAAGTTTCAGCTAACAGTTTCCTGCCAACACAGACTTTTAACTCCTCAAAAAAGAAAGTCAAAGTTTTTTATGAAAAAATTCAAGTTCTTATGATGCTGTATCACTAAAAGCTGATATTCGCATACAAAGAGAAGGTATTTAGGAAGCCGAAAACTATAAAAGGTTAGCTGTTGTGAACAGCTGCCTCTGTGTCTACATTTGCTGTGAAAGAGAATACGTAGAGATTAGATACACTGGGCACTGTGCTGAGAATATTGGACAACGCAAGGAAAGTAGTAAAACTGGATAGGTGTACAGTGTCTGTGCAAACACCCTGCTATCTTACTAGCCTAGGTAAAGGAGAATAAACTTAATTGTAAGTTGTAGAAAAAAATAAAATATATTAAGTCATTATTATGCTCTCAAATCTTCAGTCTACGTTTTGCTATGTCTGATGAAACAAAAGTTTCCTAGGCCTTGGCGAAGTGCTTAGTCTAATCAACTAGTCTAACATCACAATCAATATTATATTTGTGTTAGTCTTAACACTTACTAGCCAACGTCTTTAAAATGTAGGTGTTAAAAGCCTAAATGGCCACAAAGTGTAATCATCTCCTTTGAACCATCCCAGGGAAAAAAATAAAAAGTGATGATACTAAAAAAGAATATAATGTTTATATCACCATACTTACATATTTCAAAATACGCTTTGCTTTACCTTTCTGATAAAGTCATAAGGCCTATTCATAACTAGCAATATGAGCTGTAATTTTTACTTATTGCTTATGAATCTGATAAAGAGATAATTCATGCATTCCATCTAACTCTTTACACGAAGTTAAGTGAGGAGATCCTTAGAGCATCAAGGAGAGCGTGCAGAAAACTCGCTACTCGGGGCTTCAGGAAAGCAGACCTTGATCTCTTCAGAGATCTGCTTCCTGAAATCTGGTTATTATTCAGGGATCACCTCCTCCAAGACCAGAAGGCTGTAGAGCTTTGTTCTTTCGTGAACAAGAAGCTTCTGGACAAACTCAAAACAAAACAAAACAAAAAAATGGAAGCTTAGAGAGAATGGAAGCAAGGACAGGTAGCCAGGGAGGAAAACTGAGGGACTGTTTGAGCAGCCAGTGATCAAGCCAGGACACCTAAAGCCCTGATAGAATTACATCTTGCCAGAGACCTCAAGGGCAAGAAGAAAAACATTTACATGCACATAGCATGTAAATGGAAGAGTACAGAAAATGTGGGCCTTCTTTGGAAAGAAACAGGAGACTTGGTTACTCAGGGCAATGAGAAGGCTGAGGTATTCAATGATATCTTTGTCTCAGTCTTCAATGGAAAATGCTCCACCACACCACCTGCATTGTCGATGGCAAAGGCAGGGAGTGGGAAAATGAACTGCCAGCTATAGGTGAAAACCAAATTTAAGAATATCTAAGGAACCTGAAGAAGTCCATGGCAGCTAATGAGATGCATCCATATGTCCTGAGAGATCTGACAGAAGAAGTGACTAAGCCAGCAGCCATCATATGAATTTGATGGAAAGACCAATTAGTGGATAAGGAATTGGCTACATGGTCACACTTGAAGAGTTGAGGTCAATGGCTTGATGTCCAAGTGGAAACCAGTGATAAGGGCCTCCCTCAGGAGTTGGTCTTGGTATCAGCTTTTTTTAACATCTTTGTTGATAACACGGAGATTGGAATTGAGTGCACCCTCAGCAAGTTTGCTGACAGCATCAAGTTGTGTAGTGCAGTTGACACCCTGAAAGGAAGGGGTGCCATCCAGATGGACCTTGACAGGCTTGGGAGGTGGGCCTGTGAAAAACTTGTGATATTCAATGTCTTGTCAAGTGCGAGATCCTGGTTCAGGACAATCCCAACACCAATACAGCCTATGAGGAGAATGGATTGAGATGAGCCTTCCAGAGAAAGACTTGGGGTTGTCTGTAGATAAAAAGCTCAATACGACTCAGCAATGTACACTTGAAGCCCAGAAGGCCAATGACATCCTGTGCTGCATCAAAAGAGGTGTGAACAGCAGGGTCAAGGGAGGTGATTCTCTCCCTCGACTCTGTTCTTGTGACACCACACTTGGAGTACTGCATTCAGCTCTGGAGCCCTTAACAGAAGAAAAACTTGGACCTATCTGAACAAGTCCAGAGTAAAGCCACTAAATTGATCACAAGACTAGACCACCTGTCCTATGAGGACAGGCTGAGTTGGGCTTGCTGAGCATGGAGAAGGCTCCAAGGAGACCTTAAAGTAGCCTTCCCATATTTATATGAGGCTCACAAGATGGTTGGAGAGTGACTTTTTTTAAGGATATGAAGTGATAGGACAAGAGGAAGTGGCTTCAGATTGAAAGAGGGTGGATTTGGATTAGATATTAAGAAGAACTTCTTTGTATGAGGGTGATGAGATACTAGAACATATTGACCAGAGAAGCTGTGGTTGCCCCACCCCCCTTATTCAGGACTAGGCTGGATGGGACTTTAAGCAATCTGGTCTAGTAGAAAGGGGTCTCTGCCAATGGCAGGGGGATTGGAACAAGATCATCTTCAAGTCCCTTCAAACCAAACCATTTTATGATTCTATGAAAACTGGGCTTTCACATTGGAATTTGAAATGATCTTTTACAATTATGTTTTTATTTTCCACATCTGAATAAGGGTTAGAAAAAAACACTCCTTTTTAATTATGACTTTAAAAATTATCACATTAAAATATGCTTTATGATTGGTTTTGTTTGTTTATATTGTAGTAGGAAAAAATAAAACAAAAAACCCACATGCTTTGAAATTATATTTTTTCATTCTTCTTTACTACTGAATGAAGAACATGTAAACATTTTTTAAACTTTCAACTGGAAATATATACATCTGCGATTATTTTGTGAGGCTAAAAAAATATGTTGACATTATTACATGAACTTTGACCGACCTCTAATAATTGACCTGAATGCTCAATAGGGATATTGAAATATTGTATACATGATAAATATTTTCCTCAGTAGCTGTGGGAAGAGAGAAAGAGAGTGCAATCCTTTATGTTGTTTAGGGTGTACTATGAATAGAACCAAATGAATTTTCCATGAATACATTCATATTATACTGTAAAATGCAATCATATGACAAGTGTCTAGGAAAAAGTGCTTGGAAGAAAATCATCAACAGATAGACTTTTGAAATAGGAAGGATATATTGCATATTTTACCACTAGCAAAATTGCTATAATTAGAAAGTAAAATTCATGACTTGGTATGCATAACATTTTATCTGTATCGATACACAGAAAAGGATTTTTCCATTTAAACTTTAAAAAAATATTATTTTATGCATCATACAATATAATGAAATATGTGTTACTGCAAAAGCAATCAGCTTAGACAGCTCATTAATCTTTCTCATACAAATATTGTGATCCCTCTATCTTTCCTCAACTATTTTTGTGTGTATGATTTAAAGATCAAAGAAATGATAACTAGTTTCCATGACAGCTTGAGATACAATGTGTTCTGCAATATGATGAACAATTAAATTCTGATTTAATTTCCTTTATTATTTTATGGTAATATAACATTAACAAAATAAATATGCTCTGATTGTGCTGTGTGGGGGAAGCAGTTCCCTGCCTTAGCACTACATTCACATATTTTCTGAAACTTACCAGATTTCCACTACTCTAAATAATTAGTAGTGACACAGTATTCTTTCACAGAGCTTAAAATTATATCTCCACAGCCCTCATTTTGTAATGATACCCAAACCAACTCTCATGGAGACGTCTTGTGCAAGCAATGCAGCTGCAGTTCTCCTCCCAGGGTATGTTAAGAGACTCTTAAATTGGCTCCAGTATTTGAGTCAGCTTGCTCAGAATATGTTAATTTGGATATTTCCAAGTGGCCCTACTATGCTAAATGCTCTGAAAGAAATATTTCCATTACTTTCAGTAGACTTTGGTCTAAGGTCTAAACATCGTGTAGCAAAAAATTGCATATAAATGATACAAACTGTATGTAAACTCATATTTTATTTTGTTCTTTATATATTAAACTCTGACATGTTTGTTAAGATGAAGTCCCTTGTTTGATTCAGAAGGCTGGGATGACGATCTGAGGTTGCCAGTATTTATTGCAGAGATGTTCTTGAGCTTTTGGGGGACATTGCTTTTGGATGTACTCAAATTTTTCTCTTTAGATATAATGCAGTCATTATCTGCAGATGTGTTGAGAGTATGCTCTCCCTATTCTGGAAATAAAAAGAATTGAAAATTTGTTAACATAAAGGCATAGAAAACTAATATAAAAACTGCATCCTAAATAGAAAAAATGTGTCTAACAAAGTGAAATTTGTATGTTCCACGTGCATAACTATATGGTGTGCAACTATCTTCCAGATTCTTTGATATCTCTATTTGTGGCTACCAACACATAGATAGTAAAACCCATTCACAACAAGTTTTCATTTGAAAATGAAAAGTGTTCAGAACTTTTCATTTTCCTCAGGAAAAAATATTGAAGTTATAAATGCCATGAAATGGGTGACTTCCTTTACTGTGAGATAAAAAGGATTCTTTTGTCTACTGCACCAGTGACAATGTGAACTCCTTAAGTAAAACTGCTTTACAAGGTTTTGTCAAGTCAAGTGTTATAAAAACAGTCACTGAGCAGTAAAAACACTGGATGCTCTATCCTATAATCTTTTTAGCTGTAATTATGCTTAATTTCACTATTTTGTTCCATGAAGAAAACAGTGAAAGTAATCAGTAGTTTTCAGTACGTCGCAAAACTCAAGTGCTCTGTAAAGAAAGGTCAGAACATCTTTGCCCAAAGGAGTGTCTACTCACTTCAGGTGTTGTTCAATTTGTATGTTAATATACAAAAACACTAGAGCTTTTCACCCACTCTTTTCTCAGCTCACTTTCCTTGGCTAGTTTGGACTAAATAGCTGACATATGCACAGCAAGTGTTGCAGGAAACAATGACATTTCAAGCTATGACTAGACAGAATGTGGATGTCATAAGGACTTTAAATGTGTACACAGAGAGAACTAAATTACTTACACAATGCTTCAAACATGATTAGTCAAACTTATTATATACTGCAATGAGGACAAATAGATAAACTAAAATTCTGTTTGTTTATTTATTTTTTGGCCCACTGTGCTTCATTAAGCATCACCAATAGAGAATCAAAGTAAGGCCTAAGCATCAAAGACAGAATTTTCAAAAGCACAAAAATCAAGTAATTTATACACAGAGGGACAGACACATAATTGAAATCTGAAATTACCACAAATCTACACAAATACACTCAAATACACTCTTTACAAAACAGTTTACAAGTGCTTAGGGTTTAGCTTTTTGTTTGTTTTTGAGAGGGTTTCCTTACACAGCTCAAAGAAGAAATCACATTAAACCTGAAGAGCTCAGCTTTATCACATTTTAGGATATCCCATCTGACACTTACATATACAACTCAAAAAACACAGGAATCCTTTCACAATTAAGTGATCTTCACTAAGAAGGGTCCAAGAAACTTTTAATTTAAACAATTTAACTGTTGAAATTGCAACAGCCCCCAAACCAGTGCATGTCTGTCTTCCAAGGAGACATAGGCTCTGTCCCAAGTACACATTCCAAAACCAGGATGCAAATAAGCAATTAAAATAAAACTGCCAGAAGCTTACTTGATCATAGTGATGTAATCTAGGAAAAGAACCCAAAGCACATGCTCCCTTCCCAAAAGCTCACCAAAACCAAACAAGTTTTTTTCTTGTTTGACTCCCTGATGTTTTGATTCAGATTTTGAAATGATAATCAGTTTCAGTTGAAATATTATTTTAAAATAAGAAATCTGATTTCATGTGCTCAACTAAATCTGAAAAGGATATATAATTTCTGATATAAATCTTTTGAGATACAGTAATGATTTGTCATTTATTCGGTATTTTATGTGTATTTTCAATCCTTGAGAAGAAGCCTATAAAAGAACCAAAATTCTACAAATGCAATGAAACTGTCATCACTATTTTAGTTCTAGCTTAAATATTGTGTGGATTTGCTGAAAGATTACTTTAAATTCCAGAGAAACAAAAGTTGTGTTTCATTGAGTTCTTTTACTAATAAAGAGAGGAAGAGCAATGAAAAATTTATGTAATTCAATAGTTATCCTACTTGCACTTATATACATCATATTCTCAGAAAATCTAAATTCTACAGGCAGGAAGAAATGCTCAAAACTCAAAATCCATTAAACATATTAAGTAATGAATTAGGACTGCCCAAAACTGAGAGAAGCTACCAATTATCTCTTTTCCTTTTTAAAGTATCTTTTGAATCTAGTGATGCTTAGATTGTTCTAGTAGTGCTGCTTCTTGTATATCCAACAAGAATTAAACCAAAATATTTTATAATATTAAGCCATAACTCATTACAATTAAATTAGCTCTTATGAAACAACAGACAACCATAAGATCCAAATACAGATGTAGAAAGACAACTCTGAAGTATGACACTTATTTTTTTAACCATAACCAGAAAGCTTAGATCACTATATCAGGACATCATTTGCAGCAAAATGCAGAGATTATTTTCATCATTGCTCTGTTAAGAAATTTTCTGTTTTTTGGAAAAAAATAGCAAGCATGGAGTTAATCAACACAGTCAATAACTGTGAGTCTTTAAAAAAAAAAGATTCTCTTCCCTTGATTCTCTAAGTGCAGTAAATAAAAATAAATCAACAGCAAATACAAATAGTTTATTCCTTAGATTGTTGAAAAAACCCCAGAAATCTGTCATAAACTCCTCGTTGATTAAGATGCCAATGAGAAACACATTGTGGGACAATATGTACCAATATAGATTGTTGTTAATTGCCTTCTGTTGTAACCTCTACCCACAACAGGTCAAATTGTGGTCTCACTTATGTCACTGTAACCTCCGTGGAATTAATGATTTGCCTGGGCATTAGAAAAAAGGTTTGAGCCTTGAATAGCCCGAGATGTTGTGGTTTGATGTGTATGAATGAGCTCTGTCTTATCATGCATATATGCATATGATACACTTTCCAATCTTTATTCTAATTAAAAAAAAAAAAAAAAAAAAGTAAAGCAGGATCCCTAGAGATATACAGTATCAGCATTTTATTTTTCAGAATTACGAGGGTATAGTGTAGTACATTTTCTCCTCTACAAGCAGATTTATTTAAGATTCTAGACCAAACTTCTTAAAACAAAGCAAGCCCATGTGGACCCTGGAGTGCTATAGGAATGGAGGGAGCCAAAGCAATAGGAGATCTAAATGGAAAAAAAAAACTTGTTTTTGTTTGTTGCCACTGAACATGTAAGGACCTTTCAATTTTAGGGATCACACAGCCTTTTACCTCATTTACCCTGAATCATATATAGTTATAGAATTCTTGGATTGATAGTAATGGAAGATGAATTTTTAAAGATGACAGATTTTTAAAGGAACTTGTAAGACAGCAATCTCCATATCCTAAATTGCATTTTCCGTTTGAGTGTCTACCTTTCTGTGTGAGATACGTTCTTTGTCAGATTACTGTCATATTCTTATATCCACATGCAATCTTTTCGCTTTTGTCCAGTCTTTCTCTCTGGCTGAAGGGCATGAAGTCTATGTAAGTACATCAGATTTCAGTAAAGAAAAAAATTTCTTTTTTTAATCTTTTTTTTTTGCCTTGGTCTTACTAAATACATTACATATAAGAAAAAAAAAAAGTAAGTTGTTAGAACAAATCTGGAATGCATATGCAGTTTAGGAAAGAGAAATTGTGTTGTCTGTGAGATCATGCCTGCATGCCTGCATGCCTGCAAGTGACATGAAATTTGTGTTTCATAATCACAGTCTCAGCACCTGATTTTTTCTCTTAGATGTAGCCTTCAAGTTCTCTTATTTATTTTTTTTTTTGTTTTATTTATTTTTTTAATTTTTTGCACTAACACAGAAAAAAATCCGTTTCTATTCCATAACTCTTAGCATACTTGCCTTTGTTGATATTTCTTGCTGCTTCTGTAAGCTTGGAAAGCCTTCCAGAAAGCTAACATCAAGTTGGATGGTAGAGAGAACAAGTATTTTTATTAATACTGCTTACTATCTACTGAGATTTTTAATGAATGAATTAATGGACGAGTGGGATCAGATGCTGAGATCGAACTAGGAAACAAAAGAGCTGCTGAACAAGCAGAAAACATAGAAGACTTGGACTACTGCTGTTATTAGCTGTACAGGTAAAGAAAAAATTGACATTGCTTCCAGGCAAATGCAATAAAACTGAACACAAGACTATAGGGGAATGCTATCAAATATATATTCATTCCTTAGGCACAGTGAAAACACACAATCATTTGCTGATGTGAATAGTCATAATCCCAAGTAGTTTAACAGAATTGCAGCAATTTGAATTAATTGGCTCTCTTCAGAACTTCCTAAAAGTCACTGCTCTAATGGTAATATCTTCCAGAGCTTCTGAACAGCTGATACTAACTGGATTGATAAATGCTGCAATGTACAAGAACAAAAGAAAAGAGGGTCCAGCATTGCACAAAATCTTTTGTAGACTAACAGGCACAGAAAAGTAAATTGAAGCTGAGAGGAGTATTTCAAAATTCATAATGCTTTGAATCACAGGCGCTGGATTATGAGTTTGATTCTGAAGTGTGAAACACCACAGAAGTTACAGAAGCACAGACCATCTAAAATAAAGTATCCACTTTTTGTCATCATTATCTTTTTATGATAAATGCTCAGTCTGTTCAAAGGTAGATTCACAAGTTTTCAAGAAAACTAATTACTGATGTGAATAGTAGTGCCTTCGCTGTGAAAAAATCCACATAGCAGGTGTTGATGGAGATAAAAAAAAGTATGTGTTTAGCCCTACTCCACACTGAAAGGGAAGTGATAAAGCTGCTTTCAGTTTCTATTTGTTTTTGTAAAAAACCTTACAAATTTTGATAGAAAAATATTTTAAAATTGACAATAGCTCATAAGGTTCTGCAATTTTAGGTCATCCGTTTTCCTATTCTTGGGTGGGATAGAATTAGTTTTCTTCCATGTAGCTGGTACAGAGCTCTGTTTTTGATTTAGTGTGAGAATAATGTTGATAACACAGTGATGTTTTGGTTTTTGCTCAATAGTGCTTGCTCTAAATCAAGGACTTTTCAGACTCCTATGCTCTGAGAGCAAGCAGGTGCACAAGAAGCCAGGAGGGAGCATGTCCAGAATAGCTGATCCAAACTGGCCAAGATATTCCATACAATAGAATGTCATGCCCTGTATATAAACTGAGGGGAGTTGGCTGGGATCTGCCAATCCCTGCTCAGGGATGGGCTGGGCAGGAGCCCATAACGTTTTTTGGGGGGGTCTTATTCTTCTCTCTCCTTTTCATTACAATTCATTATTATTATATTTTATCTTAATTATTAAGCTGTTCTTATCTTGACCCACTGGTTTTACCTTTTTTTTATTTCTCCTCCCCATCCCGTGTGGGAGGGGAGACTGAGTGGATTGCTGAGTAGTGCTGAGTTGACAGCTGGGGTTAAGCCATGACAGCTGTACAGTTTAGAAGCAGTTCTCCTGGGTTCCTGAGGCAGAATGTGCAAAACCAGTAAGCCATCAAAATGCAAATATTGAAGAGCACCTCAACATTACATCATCATACTGGGCTCACATTATTTACCATGGGATGATAACAGAGTATGTAAAGATGCACCAGAGACTGGTTTCATTACCATTTGAGCAATGTCAAGGTTCATGTCATTGGATGTTCAAGAACTGTGTTGCTGCAAACTCTGCCTGGAGCTCCTGGGCTGCAGCGCTTTTCCTACATGTCTCAGCTGCTGTTCAAGCAACAGGAGCAGAAGAGGCATCTGCACCATTAACACAGAAAGAAAACAGGCTCTTTACAGCCACTAATGCTTTACCTTGATGTTAAGGTAGCTTAAAATGATAGCTGATTCCACTAATATTAAAAAATAACCTGAAAGGAGAGAAAACAATCAAGAAAAAATAGAAGTAACTTCTGTTAGATTGTGTGGTTTGAGAAGGGAAATCAAACCCAGCACAAGATACAGTTATTGGCAATTTACTTTGTAATAGCTTTGGGATGGAAACTAGTCATTCAACGCTGCATAGTAGTGTGTTTTTCCTGTGATAACATTAGAAATCAGATTGTATTTTAATGAATTTGGAGGTAAAGCAATGTGTGTGACTCTGTGTGTATGTGTAGGTAGCTTTAAATCACACCATTACTGAACTAATATAGCAAGTAGTATTTGGGATGTTGGTATTCCATGCCGTTCTGAAATACACTAATTTAGGAAATTGCATAAGCTATAAATAACGTTGTTGAGACAGATGTGTCTTAAGAGGATGGACTCATCCACATTCACACCATTTCCACTGCAAAACAAACAGCCCCCAGACACCCCACCTCCCTCTGAAGTCTTAAGAAAATCCCTTTGTTGCCAAGTAATTTATTGCAAAAACTAAAGTCTACAAGGTTTTTCAGCACAGTCTTGCTGATACAAAGAAGGCTGCCACATATGAATTACAACAAACCTTACACACATATTTTCTCATCTGAGCAATAACCAAGAGGTGTCTTTACACTTTCAATGATGGAAAGGCAAAGATAAATATTAAACTGGATGTCTGACAGCTGGTATTAAAATCAAGGCCAACTGCTGTCCCACAAAACTGGCAGAGTCATTCAGCTTCAGCTCTTAGCTTGTTTCTGATTATTCACATTTTTCTAAGGGCATTGAGCTCCCATCAATTTTACATTTCTTTTTTGTCATGGCAAAGGAAATCTTTACCTGAACTTTTACTAACATATTTTTCCCAGCATAATGGAAATAAAAATACAAAAAACTAAAAATATTCATTAGCCTTCCAACAGCAGACAGAAGAAAAATTACCCCATTCTCTGTTTCTCTTGTAGAATAATGACAGCAAGAAGATGCTCAAGATGCACATACGGGAGAGAAGGTAGAGACTGATGTTAGAACTGTGTGCTTAAACACACCCTATAAAAATCAAATCATGTGAATTACAATTTATCATCTAAATAGATATTTGCAATCTTATCAGACTTCAACATAACCATGCATCCTGGAGTTTCTCTTCCAGGGTGGTTATTCTTTTTTAAGAGGCTTTAAAATTCTAGTAAGGGTAAGTCCAATCCCATGGAAAAAACCCTACCATGTACATATGATCCAGTGTTGCAATTAGATCTTGTCTATGCTGAGCTTCACTGCTGCACTTCTAATTACACTGACACTGTCTTGCTTTGCACTCGACACTTCTTCAGCAGTTACTGCCTTCAGTTTTGTTACCTCTGAGGTCTCAGTCTCTTGTCTTTGCATCTTGGCTGAAGTTGAACTCTAGAGCAAAGTCTCTTTATTCATTGACATTGTTGTTCTGCTGGTTGTTTTTTTTTTTAAAAAAAAAAAAAAAAGTACAAGCTGAGGGTTCAATTACAGAGGGCAGTTGCATGGCCCCAGGGGGCGGAGAAACCTACAAACTGTGAATCGGAGTTACAATATGCCTCCTATTTCTCTTCTTCTATAAAGTCATTGATGTATCCCCCTACACCACCCCTATACTTAATTATATACTAAGGCATGTATAATTAATTAATTATACATGCTCTAATACAGCTGCACTGGCCGTAACACTGGGAGGGGAAAAACTGAGCTTACCACCTGTGCAGGAGGGGAAATAATAGCTCTATTGAGGATGGCTTTGACTTCCTTGTTGCACTGTTCCTAGATTATAGCTTTGAAAAAGGAAAAAGTAAAGGGAAAATGTTAGAAAGTAAGCACTTTTTCCAGGACTTTGTTTTATTTTACTGGGCTTCAGATCAGACTTTTGGTTTGAAAATCATGTGTAGATGTAAAATTAGTTTGTCTAGCAGGATATACATTTTCTCTCAAGGGATGTCTGACAATCTGTTAACACAGTGTATAATGGAGAGGGTAGGGGGCAGATCACAGGCCAGATTGTTAGCTAGTATAAAAGAGGTGTTAATGCCATTGACTTTAATAGGGCTACGTCAATATCCACCAGCTTAAGATTCTCTGTATCACAGCCCACAGACCACTTGCGGCTTGCAAAGCCTTTGTATTCAGTCCACAAAGGGACTTTTTAATTGTGGCTATACTTGACAGAATCATAAAAATGTACTATTATCAGTTTACTCAGTGATTCTCTAGCATTCCTAAGGATTAACCTCTCTCCTTGGAAGCATACAGAGTTGTGAGAAAACCTTCTCAGCTAAATCCAAGTTCAATTCAGAAGCGACCATTGGAAACTTTCATTAAACCATTTATATTGTGATAACTCATTTTGAACACATGCTGTCCTAATTTATTAGCAAGGAGGTTTAGCTGTGAAGATTCCACTTTTGAGTATATTAAGAAAATATTTTGGCTTTTTTAAAGTAACTTTTTATATTTAACATATCACCTTATAAATGTAAGAACAAAAGCAACACAATGTAAACTTTATAATGCTGTTCTCAGACTGATGTCTTCATCTGTCAAGGGTTGCAGCATGAATAAAATTTTTAGGATTTCCATTTTATATTCTAATTAATTAAAGTTAACCAAAATACAGTAAATATTCAATAGGCAATTATTACTGTGGAATGGAAGTTCTTACTTACGAAATAAAGGTGGCCTTGCTCTCCAGGAGTCAGTAGGAAAATAAACCTGAATGTCTTTATGCAGCTAGAATTGCACTGATTTCTCTAAGGTTTGAATGTGTACCACGTTTGCTTATTCTTCCTAAAGAATAGTATTCACAATATTACGGACTTAAAAGACAGAGTAGGGGTCTCCCAAGTTTCCTGCATCAGTTTTTCCTCCCCTCCAGATCATGCCTGATAATAAAAAAAAATAAAAGATTGTCACTTTATATTAAGTAGTTGTGGGGTTTTGTGGCTAAAAGCCTTTAATGCTTCAAGCTTCCTTTTATAGTCTGCCCCAAACTCCTCCACCGAGCAGTAAAAACCTTTTTCTACTCCAAATGAAAGTTGTATCTGCATATGTGAAGACTAGAGAACAGCTGGGCCACAGAGAAATTATCAAATATTGTGCAAGTTGGCAATATCAAAACTGTTTATGTTGGAATAACTTTTCCCCAAGAGATGGGTGCACTTTGGCAGTCAGTGAAATGATCCCCAGATACCCATGACTCCCATTACTGTTGATATGTTAAATATGTACCAAATTGTGTATACAGAATGTACACGTCAAAAGTTGACATCAGTGGGGAACAGATAATCCTCTAAAGGCAGAATGAGTTAAGTAATTTTGTTTAACTATCTTAAAGTTGCACAGACTTCTTGGTCAGTATGGCAAAATAAAAAAAAGGAATTGCAAAGAATTACTATTACTAACAACAACATTATCCTAAGATAAGAGGTTTAAAACACAAGGAAAGTTTATCACAAGACTGCTAAAGATTCCTGCAATTATATTTTCATTAAAAAATTCTTAACCAAATTTACTCTAGAGAGTAATGTCAATTTTAACTTCTCTTCATTTTTTGTCACTAGGGTGCTGATGTCTAATATATCACAGAAAGATTTTTTTTTTAATACATGAGTATTGTAAATAATTAATATACATGACTATATATCTTACAGAATATTTCCTGTGTTCAAATTCAGAGTGAAAATTTGGCAGGATAATCTTAAATTTTCGTCCTATCATTCTTTCTTTGTACATGCACATATTGGTATCAGTTGAGCCCACTTAAGATGATGGTCAATAAAATTTACATGCTTTTAAAAATACATTGGTCTTCAAATAAATAATTTAAAAACTCAAGAAATATCTGTCTGTAAACAATGTTATGACAAAATTTTTTCTAATCTTGCTGCTTCATGCAAACTTTTTTCTTTTTCCCCAGATTTATGCTATAATTTCTTCCTGTTCTAGCAGCAAACATTAGCTATTTTAGTATTTCAAGAAGAAACTAAACACCAAATAAAACAAAGAAACTTTTGTACATTATAATACATAAAAATTTGTGCAAAAATTTAGAACTTTACCTTTTCAGACTGTTAGACTTTGACCATAAGAAATGAAATATATGCATGCTACAAAAGAGTAGCAACTTAAACAAAAGCTCAGAATTTATGTTCACATTTTGCTCCAGACAGCATTCAAAACTTTCTTACCTCTACAGGCGGTGAAAGACCAAAAATGAAACTCAAATCAAGTCAAAAACTCAAATAAACTCACTCAGAATTTTGAGTGGAGCCAAACAACTCCTATCACCTAAGAATGGATGCAAACAACTTATTCCACTCATCATGTTGGAAAAACTTTTTCAATGGAAAATAAAGCACTCTCCCATTTTAGTGTTTCCCATTTTATCAAACTAGATAAAAAAGGGAGTTGACTATAGTAGCTAATGGACTGTATACTTTTTATACAATTAAAATACTAACAGTATTGAAGACTGTTTCAACCTATATAGAACACATAATACAGACCAGAGAAGATCTCTGGTATTCTAAGTTGAGGTACATCTATTGAAGTCTTATATTGCATAAAAGAGTACTTGTAAAGCAAGAAGTAGTAGACAGTAAAAGCTCGTATGACTTTACAAAATTTGCAACACAAAAAGCATTCAAGAAAACTCAGAAAACAGTTGGTGTTTGAAACCTTTTTTTGCCTTCTGTGGTAAAAACACTCCTAACCAGATTAGTTTCTTAGCTGTATCTGGTTTTCATCATATCTCAGATGATGCAATGGAAAGAAGATTCTAAGCACAAATACTGGGCCAATTATTTATCTAGCCATACTTGTGCAATAGGACATGTGTAATTCTCATTTTTCAAAAGTGAAATTTTTAAGAGGCTTTCTATCTCAGTCCAGAAATCCTCAGTTCAGTTTCCTTCTTTCAGCTCATGAGCAATTTGTAATTTACTGGGTAGCTGGGTAAGTGCAGAAGGACACCATTCCAGAATACAACCCAATGCAAAATGAACTTTTCATTTTTGTTATTTGTACCCTTTAAACTGCTCCCTTCACTTAGTCCTTTACCAAATACATATTTATACTTTTTTAAAAAAATAATTATATTCCTTTTTTTAAATCTTGCTTGCCTTTTGAGCCAGCACCATTGTTTACATGGGGTGGGTTTTTTTGCTTTTTTTTTTTGCCAGAGCGCTTGATTTTCCTCTCTGTTTTTTGTGACTTGTGCTTTCTTTCAGTTAATCTGCCTCAAAAGCAAATTTTCACTCTCTGAGACAAATAATGTCTTGATTTACTGTTTACTTGTTTACTGTTTATTTACCTGACTAAATATTAAGTTAAATATATTAAATTTTGCTGTTCATAAATATTTTCAAGAGAGCCACTAGCAGGTTATAGGCTCTACTGAACACTTTCAATAGATTTTTTTTTTTACTGCAAATAGTAAACACATGCCTGGACGGAAAAAAAAAAAAAAACAATATTCTGCTCTGATTCTATTTCAACCATTTGTATCTTTAGATGCCTAAAACATCTGATAATTATCTTTCAAGGAAGTCAAAAGGATAAGCAGTGGTACAGCTTTTTGTGCAAACACCTTAAAACCTTTGGTTTTTGGTCCTGATGTTCCTTTCCAGCCATTATTCCCTATGCTCTGCAATTCTCAAATAAGCATTTTCTTACACAAAGATTATTTTGTGTGACATATGGGAATCTGTCCTCTCTGTAAATTAAACAGTTCCCATGTTCATGGAATGGCACCAAGAGCAAAAGATATAATTTTTTTAATTTTTTCTTTACTTATCTCACTGCCAACTTCTAATAAACTGAGATTCTGTTCAATAGCAATAGAGCTTTGTAAGGGCAAATAGATACAGAAGTGGCACATCCAAACAGAAAACACCAAAATTAAAACTCGTTTAAATAGATGGCTCCTGCATGTGTCCAGTTGTCTGTGTCTTCTCCTCCCATGAATCACTTTGAAGATGAGATCATCCTGAGAACTTGTGAGACAGCTGAGGCCCTGCCTAAAAATTAGGGAAAGTGATGGTAAATCAGTCCAGCTTAAATAACTTTCAAAAAAAAAAAAAAATAAAAACATTACTGAGGTTCAGAGATGCATTACACTTCATGATTTATGAACCTTACATATTTTTCTGATGGAGACAAATAGAGAAAAAAAAAATACATAAGAGAAGCTTGTTGTTGCAAAATTTCCTGCCTGCCTTTACAGATCCCTGGTTTTAGTTAACTCACAAAACTGACCTCGAAATTGCCCGAACACAGCACAGACTGCTGGAGTCGAGGCAGTCACCAGGTTCTATGTATCAGAAATTCCACACTTAAGCCATGCTGTCAATTAGACAGGTCCCACTGTAGTGGTGTGTCTTCTGTCAGACATTTCTGAATAGGCCCTTGTTCCATTTGATACTATCCTGAGGAAGCTTTATCACAGTTCTGATGCACGGTAACCTGATAAGACTTTATTTAACACCCTTCTATCACTATTTAACCTTAACATGCATCTGAAATCTACCATTAAAATAGCAGGTTTGGTTTTTTGGGGTTTTTTTTTTTTGTTTTTTTTGTTTTTTTTTTTTTTTTTCTTTGGGTTTTTTTTTTTTTGTGATGGAGTGCTCACCAGTGGTTAAAGCAGATTAGCTAAGGGTTTTTATTACAAAATAGAGTTTATAGCCCACAGTCTTGATAAATCCTTGGTAACAGGAGTTGCATCATCTAAAAGGCTAGCTGTTCATACCTGATAAGGTTTCTAAGAGCATAAAAATCTCTAAACAAACCAATTCTGTGAGAGAGGCATTTATAAGGTGTCAGCATTATTGTTAGATAATGCTTTAATTGAGATCTCTATACATTTCTTAGGACACTAAGAAAATACCTTATTATAATAATGCTTGAGAAATTCAGATAAGCTGTTTTATGGAGGAAGCAGAAAATTAACGTTTCAAGTTAGTATATTTAAATCTAAACCCAAACCTCCTTAACGTTTAACAGAGTATGTATAGCTAAGAATATTGGAAAGCTCTTTAGTTGGTTCATAAAATGTTGAGACCAAGTATTCAATCTGATCAAAAGTTATTAATCTGTCAGTCAACAGTACAGGATCAAATGTAAAAAGAGTTAAGAAGAAGATGCTTCAGAGTCATCAGATTCTTTTATCTTTTTCCCTCAAAAGTACAAAATAACACTCAAGAAATTAGGTGATTAATTAAATGCATGCTTCTATAACTTAAGTAACTTCTTATATAAATATAATATGCATTTTTGATGTACACATCTCTTTATTTTGTCAGCATTTTGGAGGCAGAATTGTTTTTAAAGCTTTCCACTTCTCCAGGTATGTTCTATATTGACTGCTGCATCTACAGCCAGGTTATGTCTCTCAGACATCACATGCAGTGACAAGTAGCTTATTCCAAACACTAGTTAGGTTTCACTGTCTCCAATAAACTTCTGTTACAACTTCACCATTAAAAATATAATACTCAACCCTTTATTTAAACTAAAGTAGATGAGTGTGTGGTTTTAGGAAAAACATGTTAAGGATGAAAAAGCATGTCAGAATCTAGGAACTATTTATGGAGTTCAGAATGGCTTTTCAATTTATAATGCTAAAGTAAAGAAAATGTTATATATATGTAGTTTATGCTTTATACTGTATATAAACAGCACTTGTATGCATGCATCAACATGTATATTTATATGTGCGTTTCTACAAGAGTTCTACAGGAAATTAATAATTAATTTTATCATAAATATTGTTGGCATAATTTATTTCGTATCTTATGAAAAATTAAAATGTTTTAATCAGTGGTCTTTTAAATCAAAACTTGAACCACAATTTTCAAGACTTAAAATTTTAACTCATTTTTTAAGAATAAAAAAAATAAGAATCAAAATTAGCAAACTGTAGATTGTGATCTAAATCATAACAGGAAAAGAGTAATTTTCAGTATCCATGATGTAAGTGGTTACTAATATATCCATGCAGCTGGGAGAAGGGATATTAAAAAGGGGCTTAAATAAACTACATTTCTCTGACAGTAACTTGGTTGTGATTCATAGTCATAACAGCAATTATTTTCTGATCTCAACAGGCTAAGGACGTAGGGAGTGCCATTTCTTCAGTTTGGGTTGTGGAGGATGGCAGCAAACTCTCTAAAAATTGCAATTCCACTTATACTCTTCTGTGCCCTAAACTACCTTTTATAAATAAACGGTAACAACGCCACATCATGATGTACTTTTGTGATTTCATCTGTGTTTGGGGTCTCCTCCCACTCACTCTCACTCATGAGATACACCACAGCATCTTCACTAGTATATTTGGCAAAAATAAGTGGAGCAACTTTTGAGTTGATTGCAAGCTCTCTCAGCAGGTAATAACCTTCACCTAGTGATATCTTGAAACTGAAAAAGGATTTCAAAAATCTGTTAATGATTTCCTCGTTAAAAATATCTTATACCATTTTACCAAATATATCAAATTTTGGAATCAATATCAGTCATTAATAGAACAGACACATTTTTTAACAGTACACAAGCAGATGTAGGATTTATACTGGATCAATTAAGAAGAGAATAAACAGCAGGTATTTTTCTTTGAAAACTGTTTATTTCCATGAGGTGGGGGAGAAGCAGAGCAAATTTTCTTTTAGGAAATTATTTACTAGTAATAAGTCTTTAAAGATTACACTGGAAATCCTAGGTAATAGTTTATGTGTTTTCCAAAATGTACAGTCTGAAACAATATATGTTAAATGTCGATGATGTTTTATTTTCCTTGGTACTTCAGGTCTTTTGTATAAGAATAATACAGTGCATAAACCACACATGAGTCAGAAAATAAAAATAATGTTCATTTATAATCAATGACCTTCGTAGTTAGTGACAAGGATGTTCTTAGGATTTTCTTTGCATAGGCAAATTTTGAAATGTATCATCAAAATCGAGATATACTTTCTTTTTGTTGATTTGGGATTTTTCCCAAAATGGATTATGTAAGTAAATAGAGTAAATCCTAAATTGGTTTTATTTGTATGACATATGCTACATATATGTGTCAGGCTCACTAGAAAACAAGCACCAGAGTATTTGTCCTTATCTTTTATATGCTGGTGAAAATGCCTTCAGTGACAATTTGCCTTCAGGACTACAAAATCCTTGCACATATGCAAAAGGTTTTATGGGATCTAAACTATAGATTAGAATTTAACTAGGAGAAGCAAAATGTTTTTAATGTTAAATTTCTTTGCCTGTGACCACAGAGTGCCACCACACAGGTGAAATATATTAATTTGTATAACCAAGGTGATACATTTACCTGCTTGAGCCACATGTTTCTGTACAGCTGATTACTTTGGCACTCAGAAACAGAATTAAATGAATCTCCATTATTGTAGACTATGCATCATTTTTGTAGGCTACGTATGGTAAAACTCAGCAGTGTCTTTCTATGTTGTTAAAGTGCTGCCTACTGATGGCAGCAGCGTGGTTTTGACTTGGTACATCCCTTTAGGAATGTCTGATATAAAAATTTCTTGTGTGTGATTTGAATCTAATTACTAAAAAGTTCAGAATAAATGTTTCTCACAAATTGATGTTTTAATATGTCACAAATCCTTCCATGAAGTTTTGTTAGACAGGAGAAAAAAATATATATTTATCATGACAGTGATTCTTTGATGTGGAATTGATTCTTCAGGCTCTGAAACTTCATTATAGTTATAAAAGAAAATATCTATTTTTCAACACTGCTTAATGAGTGAGTACAAGGTTTTTTAGCTAACTGCTAAAGTATGATTGCTTTGATCTTTTAGCTATAGTCCTTTGGAAATGACAGCTTGCAAAGGAGCACAAGAAACCATTCAGATTGAAAACCTATTGAGAAATACTAGGAATAAGGTTTTTTCTTTGGCTTCAGGATATTGTGTCACTTCATGGTAAGAAACCCAAACCTGTGTCTTTACTTTATTGTAAAGCCAGACAGAGCTCCTCTGTGGTCCAAAAACTAAACTTATATCACTTGAGATGAAACTAAAATTGTTTGACTTTTTCTGTGAATCCTACCCCATTCTGAATGGAATGTGGGCAACTCTGTGCTCCTATTAAATACTATAGCCAGGAGATAAATATCAAGGGCATAAAACTGATAGCCATAAGGCAGCAGAGACCACTGGAAAGGGATTTTTCCCACTTGAGTGACAGATCCAGCATATGAGAACTGGTTCAGCTGCTAAATCAAGGAAATACATCTTTGTTTTTTGGGTTTTTTTTTCCCTTACTTATCTTGAAACCCCATGCAATATCATATGGAATTTAATTGGCACAAAAATTTTCTTGACAATTATTTGAAAACCTTACTTTTTGCCTTGCCCTTCTGCACAAAGGATTACTCACAAGAAAATTCTCACTTGTTTCAATGAAAATAGTCATGACTTAGTGCTGAACAATAGAAGAAAAGCATTTTCAGTCTGATCACTTGCCATGAAATATTAATACATATGAAAAGCATTGATTGTCTCAAAGTCTACTCATTAACAGCTCTAGCCATCAGTGGCAACAATAAGTTACAGGAAACTGAAACCAAGAATTCCATTGTCGCAATGTTTAAAAGAGCTTTGGATGAAATCACTCACGTGATTGAATCTTAAATGCCACAGATGCCTCAAAAACTCTTTGTGGTTTTGTGATGAAAACATCTGGGCAGGTCCTTGGGCTGTTGCTACTTCACTTATTTGTCATATATGGCTGATATTACTGAAATATCTACACAACTAAGGCTGTGAAAACCATTCCTGTAACTTTAGAACATAAGGATGATTTTACTTTTCATCGCTTTCCTTTTTTTCCTTTTTTTTTCTATGCGTCTTACGAAAATTAGGAAAATTAGAGATAAATGGCTGGAGGAAAAAGAAAAGAGAATGTTTTTTGATAAATAAATAATTGCAAGCAGCAACACAATAATTATTAAATGACTAAGTAACTATTGTTTTCTGTCATCCTTATATATGCTAAGTATTATTAATTTCAGATTCACTCAACATAATCATGGGATGTAAGGTTATTTGGTATGAATATGAACAGCAGTTACTGGTACTTTAGAGGTTTTTAAAAAGATCAACTATAAACCAATATGCTGACATTAATTTATTTATTATAACATTTATTTAATGGCTAAAAACTAAGACTTTCACATCTGATATTAATGTAATTTATATTTACAGTTTTTATATAAGGCAAAATATTAAGACACTTTACATCCACAAATAACATATATATTTCAAGCTCCAGGCTTCTGTATTTTCATAAATTGTGCCTCAAATATGTTAAAAATTTAAGATCTTACAGCTATGCCTGATTCTTTCACTTAGCCCTTTAAGAACGGACTTAGTCAATGATGTGTGTATTGGAGAGCTTGGTTACTCCTATACATATCAACTGATGTGATTGCCATCTGGGTCTTTCACTCTCTTTTGGGAAAGGGTGACAGAGAAATTTCTTGACAATTTGAAAAACTTTAGTCTTTTATATTCAAAACCATTAGCCCAGCCATTTATTTCCTCCAGCCACCTCTACAACTAATTTTTGCTGCTTTGAGCCTCATGAGCAACACTGGATTTGTTTTCTTTGATGTATGGCAGTTTTATTCATGTATTGGAATAAAGAATTCTGAATATATTATTCTCATTTCTGTCTTTTACTTGAGTTCAGCAAATATCTTTATCTAATACTGCAGTAAAAAAATTACCGAAGGTCACATTCAGAGGTGATGGCCAATCAGTACTCCTCTAAATCTTCTAACAATCTTCTAACAGACCTTATAGCTCTTGCACACACAGGGGAGTGTGTCTACACATATCTAGATTTGTGGAACAAATCTAGCAGTTCAGACACTGCTAGCTTTCTTCAGGAAAAGTTCTACTGTTATCTAAAATTCCTAAGCATAGAGAGCTAGAACAAGAAACATTGGGAGTTCAAAAGAAATCCAAGTGCTACATGCAATTTTATATCTTGTTGATCTAAATTTCTTGGACAAGAACCAGATCTCTTCAGTGATCCTTATGTGTTGAGTATTCACTGAGGTAATCATGAATTAAAGGTTGAACAGGACAGCAAACTTTGAAAAAGAGAATTAATTCATTATTACCACTTTTTATAATTGCCACAAATAATGAAATAGAAGGAGCTATTGCTTTCCCAAAAATATTTTTCTACTAAGAAAATTTCTCTAGAGTAGAAAAAAGTACTTAGATATTCAATTGGGAAAAAAAAGAAAATAGATAAATTCTAAGTTGTTTCTTTTTTTTCCCCTGTGTTTTAGAACAAAGTACTAAACTTGAGATTCACATTTCAAGTAATGTTTTGGATAGAATTTTATTGGCATTTAATTAAAAACATAGATAAATATACAGGAGATGAAAACTACTGGAATTTAACATGATATTTCTTTCTTAATTCTTTCATTCAACTGCCAAAAAATCCAGCTTCAGGTAAAGTCAAAGAATTAATCAGACAGAGTACTCTTTTCGATTGTTAGTAATTTTTACTGACCATACTGTCTATGTTGTGTTTCCACATTTTTTCTCTGGAGTAGTGTGAAGTCAATAATGTTAACACTGCATCCACGATACTGACAACAGTAACAAAACCTTTCTGTTCAACAGGATTTTTTTGTTTATATTTTGAATGAGACATGCATTGTTTCAACTTCTCAGTAAAAGGAGAAGGATAAGACTGTGGTTATTTTTAGCATTTATTAGGAACAAATAAGAAGGTTCACTATTCATAAAGAAAGTCTGGAAGAGAAAATGCAAACTCGCCTGTAGAATTTTTTTCTAAAGCTTTCATTATATTTATAATACAGAGGTCACCTATCTGTTTAAAATTGGACTGATGAGGACATCAAGATAAATAATTGACCACTCCTTAACCAAAAATGAGGAAAGAATTTAAAATATTTAAAACATTAGAATTGTTCTTTGAGTACAGATAGTGCATTAAATCACAAATATATGTGTTTGTCCTTTATGAGATATAATCTGTGGCGTTATTGCCTGCTATATTTTAAGACTTATTTTTCATGTGATGATGGTGTTGCATTTTTACTCCCCATATTCTCAGCTGAATCTTGATGTGATTTTTCTCAATGCAATTTTTTGGGCACCAGGATCAAGTTAGATTTTGTCAGCATTATGAATTTGGAGTAATGCTATTGATGTAAAAGTTATGAAAATAAAGATTGACTTCTCAACCTCAGTGGAGCTTAAATATGACCAAGTATATATGTACTGTTATATATAAATATAGTATATATATATAATACAAGGATATACACAGCTAAATAATGGACATTTGGCTCTCAATGCTGAAAAATTATTCTTGCAATATGAAAACCAATATAGAAAAGATTTATGTAACAAAAGATAGGGTTTTTTTTCCCCTAATTGAAGATTTCATGCCTTGCAACTGGCCAAAGTCAAGAAATTCTACATTTTTGTACCAGGATACAAGCTGCCTTGATAGATTTTGTGTTGCTTGGCCTAATAATTGCAGATAATGCTTAAATAATATATTTATGTTTCTATATATGCGGATACATTTGATAGTGTCTATGTGTGGGTAAGAAAGAGAGTGGTGAGTTTATGTGGCTGTGTATATAAGCCTGATGGTTGAGATCTCAAACAGAAGAAAAATCCCATCATTTCTCTATTACTTTTTAGAGGAGAAGGCAATCCAGATTTTCTTGGATTGTGGTTTACTATTTTCTGATGGAGCTAGAGGGACACAAATGAAGTGAAAAAAAAAAAGGGGGAAAAAAAGTTTTCCTTGCATTTATTGTTAGAACTGCATTTCTGTTTAAAAGGGAGAAGCTTGTAACATAAAAAGCTTTATCTAATTTTCTAAAAGCTCATGAGGCGTTTGGAAACATCAAATTTCAGAAACAACTTTCAGCATAGGGGCATGAAAGGCAGAATTTTTAACAGGAAAATTTAGGAATATGTTAATAGTTTTCCCAATAATGTATGAGAGAGCAAAAGCTGCTTTAACATTTTCTAAGGTCCTCCTGCGTTTTTTTCTAACCTTTAAACACAGCAACAAGCATGGTTGTCCAATCTGCTGCTATTTACCAGAGCACAGAGGAATGAGGACCACCATGAGCTGCAGTGGAAGGATTGCACAGATAACAGGAGTAAAGAAAGGCATGAGGTGCAGCCTGTTGAAGAGACATCCAATATGTTTGTGAGTACTGGCTGACATTGTGAGGCACAGAGTGAGATCCAGCTGATGGGAACAAGGCTAACAAGCCAGGAGCTGCTAATGCCACAGAGCCCTGCACAAGGGAGTGGCTGTGCCATGTGGCACTGCAAGTGTGAGTGTGGGCATGGCATGTGCCAGGGCATGGCATGACTCTCAGGATCTTTAGCAGGGTCAAAGGTGTATCGCCTTTGCTACAGGTGCAGCCCAGGGGAATAGCAGGTGACAGCTGAGTTGGATGATGAAAAATGGTAACTTGATGGATCAGATCAACTTAAACCGTGCTACACTACCCAATGGAACCTCTGATTGAGACTTACTGGAAAAGAGAGACCCTGTGTTGTACCAAGGTGCAAAGCACTTTGCCTAAGGACCTCTTCTTCTGAGAAAAAGATCAAAACTCATACTCTGACATTTAAAGAATGAGTTACTGTTCCCTCACTTATCTAAAAACACAGAATTTTATTTTCTCTCTTTAATACAAATGTCATGTTAACCACTGGATTCATATTTGTGAATGGGTCAAATTTCTCACTGACAAACAAGAAGTTGAACAGAAAATTTGAGGCTTCTGACCAGCTTTTTTTTTTTCTTTTTTCTTTTTTCTTTTTTTTTTTCTTTTTTCTTTTTTTTTCCTTATTTCTTTTTTTCTTTTTTTTTTTTCTTTTTTTTTTTCTTTTTTTTTTCTTTTTTCCCCAATTTAATGAAACCCTTGAATTTAGTCATGCTTCTCCCAGGGAAGCCCCATAGTAAGGTTACAAACAGAATATATATTTATATTATATATTTATACATGCACACAAAATCTTTTTTTTTTTTTATTTTAATACTTTTGGTTTACTTCATACTGCATAAACATGTCATGGTTAGTTATCTTATGGGGTACAATCCATAGTCTCTGGCACTTCCAGCCTTTTATGGGTGGTCTGTCTGTTTCTGCTCATCACTGTAAAACAATAGTCCTTTACAACTGAGTTTAAAAATCCATTGTTTTGGCAGATCATTCATTACATGTTTCCAGATCACTTACAAATCCAAAAGCAAGTCCATATAAAGATGCATTTTTTACTATGGTAAAACCTTTGCTAACATTTCAGGTATTCTATTCATCAACAACATGAATGAAGGGGCACACTGCACCCTCAGCAGGTTTGCTGACTGGAAAGAGTGGATGATACCCCAGAGTGTGAGCTACCAGTCAGTGAGATGGGAACAGGCTGGAGGGCTGGGCAGAGAGGAACAAACTGCAGGTTCTGCACCTGGAGAGGAATAACCCCATGCACCATAGCAGTCAGCACTGGGGGGCTGACTGCTATGAAGGCAGCTTGTGGAGAAGGGCTTGTGGAGAAGGACCTGGGAGTCCTTGCAGAGAACAAGCTGTCCATGATCCAGCAATGCCCTTATGCCAAAAAATGCCAATGTTATCCTGGGGTGTACTAGGAATAGAATTGCCAGGAGGATGAGGGAGGTGATCCTCTCCCTCTGCTCTTCTTTGGTGAGACTGCTTCTGGAGTGCTGTGTCCAGTTCTGGATTCCTCAATTCTAGGAAAAGAAGGAACTACTGGAGGGGCTCCAGCGAAAGACTACGAAAATGATTAGGGGACAGGAGCATCTCTCTTATGAGAAAAGGCTGAAGGAAGCGGACCTGTTTAGCCTGGAGAGAGGATCTTGTCAATGTTTAGAAAAGGGTGAGTGTGCCCAGCGATGTCCATCTTTGCAGTGATTTCCAGTGATGGGACAAGTGGAAATGTGCACAAACTGTTACGCAGGAAGTTCAGTCTGAATATGAAGAAAAGCTTCTTTACTTTGGCAGCTACAGAGTGTTGGAATAGATTGCCCTAAGAGCCTTGGAGTCTACTTCTCTGAAAATATTCAAAACCTGCCTGGGCACAAGTGCCTAACACATATTTTAGCAGAAGGGTTGGACTAGATCATCTCCAGAGGTCCCTTCCAACTATTCTGTGATTCTGTGTATATGCTAATATATTTTTCCTGTCATAACACATTCATATTATTGGGGTTTACATTCATATTAGACATGCATTGAGACCCAGTAAAGTGATAATTATGTAAAGTTGTCAGAAAAACACTTTTTAAAACAAGTGGGGCTTTGCTTTGGTTTGGTTTCTAAAGAGGCAGGTTCCTTACATTTGTCTTTAAAGCATGTGACAGCATAGATCAGAATTTTCCTTCAGAAAGCCTCTGCTCAGTACTCTTTAAGGAAATACCTTTCCCGTAAACAGGAGACCAAATACATTCATTAGGCCAGTAAAAATTCCCTGTGGATTAGTAAACAGTGTTAGTACCTTTGTAATGAGTGTTTTCTACTTCTGTGTTCAAATTTTTCATGAAACTTAAGCATGAACAACAGATGTTGGTCGATAGTGTCCTCCAGGATATGTATCTACAACATTGATCAAACAGCCTTTTATCTCAAGGAAGTTACTGATTCTTTAAATAACTTCTAGGAGTTTCTTAAACAATGATGTTGGAAAAGGTGTTTTTTTTTTTCTTTTGCTATTGAAAGTAAGTAAAAAGGAGGATTGTTCGCTGCATTAAATTAATTCTTTGCCCTGAGCATAACTTTAATCTGTGAAATCCCATTTAGATATATATTATGCTATGCTCAGACACTCAGGCTGATATTCCAGTTTTCCATTTTTTGTGCTGAGATGAGAGATTTTATTTTTCTGACACATCATAATAATTTGCATAAAAATAGTTTTTCCAACTCTGAACAAAGCCTACAACTCTTCTTCCCATAAATCAAATTTGAATTTTCCTTATTTTCAGAAATAAAAATTTTGCTGTGTTCATATTTTGTTTCTTAACTGTGAAAATACATTGCTTCTTAATATTCCTTGACCATTTGGGTTTACAATTGAATATTTATTGTCAGTTTTCTTTATTTTTCCCTACTTTATACAGATAATACTTGTATTTTCCAATCTGTGTTTCCTATTAAAAAAAAAAACAAAACCTTATATAAAAACAGATTATATACTCTCAATGGGTTTTTCAGAAATTACTGACACTATGACATTAGATGGCCTAAATTGATACAGCATATGCCTCCTCTCTTGGTATTGATACACTTCTAATGTGAGTTAGGTATCTCCACTGCTGATTAACACAAATAAAAGAAAGATAAAATTAAAAAAAAAACAGAAAAAGAAAGAAGAAGAGAGAGAAAGGAATCTTATCTTTCAGCATTATGCAGCAAAGCTCTTCTCATTTACTTTGTTACCTCTCATAAGTGTAAGCAACAAATTTTGAAATAATGCTTTAGCAGGCTTTGTTACACTGTCATTGCCTGAGAGGCTCCTGTCTTTTGACATAGGGCAATTTTGTTAAATTTAGTTTCCATGAGTATATGAGAAACTGTCTGCTAGACAGTCAGCCAGGGACTAGCCACCCCTACACCATCAAGGACATCACTCAGTTAAATGCAGGAGGAGAAAGCAGCCACTCAGATACAGAGAAGAAAACACAGAAGCCGTGCTGCAAGTCTCAGTGAAAGGTTTTAGTGCTCACTGCTTACATTAATTGTAAATGGGTGAACACCACGAAGTTCTTGTCGTTTCAATAAAACACAAAATGTTTCATTTAAGTTAATAACTCGTCCAACCCTAAAGCAATTAAAATGATAACAGTGCCTAAGAATTGTAATTTTCATTGTGACGATATTTCTTTAAAACCACAATCTCTGAAGTGTCTAGGAATGCATTGTCTGATATAGATATGCTCAATAAATCACCCGAATTTACACGTATTATTAACTATAATATGTAGAATTCCATAGAAAGTCTCTAAAAACTTCCTACCCCTAACACAATTATTATGTATTATTATTGTATCATCATAAATCACCAAGCCAACTGAAATGGATGTCATAGGCATAAAATGATAAATTTTAAAATCTAGTCCCAGAGTAAACTGTTTATATTTGCCTCAGTAATATATTATGCTCAAAATTACTACATTAATCCTTCAAACTAATTTTTTACTGAATATGTTTCTTCATTTATAGTCTATAACAATTTAACAATGTCAAGCTAATACAAAATTCCAGAGGTAATGTTACCTTATTTTGGTTTATATTTTATTATGCTTTCTGCCTCCCTCCTTCCCCACCTTCTTCCATCCTTTCATTCTCTAGAAATAAAATCTGTGGCATATGTCCCGTTATCTATCATTTTGTGACAGTAAAAAATTCATATTCAAGTGGGTATGTCCTGCAGATAACTAGAGTTTGTGCTATAGTTCTTCATGCTTTGTCTGCTTTTCCTGTTTTTAGGTTTCTAAACTTGAGGTCTTTGTATATCTTAAAGAAGAAATATTTATGGAAGTGTCCTTTCTCCCTCCCTCTCTCTCTTCCCCTCCCGATGGACAAAGGTGGGGGGTGTTATAGAGCCTAATTGTGAGCGCATCTTCGGGAAGGTTGTCTTTTAGGCTCTCAATATAAATAACAGAAGAGTCTCTCTCCTGAGAACAGTCTAGAACAAGATGCCAAGTGCCTTGAATCCTGCCTGTCTGGGGAAATCTATACCTAAATAGTGAGATAAACAAAAGTGGAATAAACTGTTACAAAGTAAACTCTAAGAAATGGTTTGACATAATTCAAAGTGGGTAAAGTAGAGGTAGTGAACTGGATGATTCTAGAAATTTCTGAAAAAGTCCCTTATTGCATAGAGAAAATAAAGATATCTAGTTTAAATGAGAAAGAAAAAGATAACCTTTAAACTTAGACATCTAAATCTCTTTAAGGGTTATCTTTACTGCCTCTTACTGAGAAAATCAGGCAAAATAGCATTCCATTTTCCTTGTTATTCTAAATGAAAATGGCAGAAACCTTATGTTGTTAAAAGATTAAGAAAGATGGAGGAAGATGCAAGGAATAAACCTTTGCTGGTGAAATTGTAAAGCTTCAATACCATTTAGAGCTTTTAGACAGCACTCATTGTGAGATATGGCAACTCATTGACATTTTCACAAGTGTTGTTTATCTGTTGTTGGGTTTGTGTGTTTTTAGTTTTTTTCTCTCCAATCTCCACAAAATGAGAAACTTCCTTGCATCCTTAAAAAATCTGATGTGATAACCTGCATAACAATTCAGTCAGTTTTAAGTAAATAGGAAATTGCAGCCCTAGGGTGTTGATAAGACCACTTGGGACAGAAATGTCAGTGTCTAATACTGTGTTAAATTAATTTTAAAATAATTTTAATTAATTAATTTTAACACATAATAATTAACAGATTTATTTATACATTCTCAGAGGTCTTCAGTACTTGGGGAATAAGGATTCCAAATCAACAGGGGAATGAAAGCATCAAGTTCAAATTGTCACAAATTTAGAGTTGTATTTGTTATATGAGCACAGACACTCTCTGTGTTGTTTATGCAATAAGGGAAAGGATGTGAGCAAGGATAAGCTTGATGAGGAGAATAGATTTCTGTTGCAAAACTTCACTTGGCACTACTGTATATTACAGGGTCTGGAGAGCTGCTCCTACTCTCTGCAAGGTTTGCAGCTGTGAACACAGACAATACAGAGTAAAGAAGCTCAGTGCTGTGCATTGGGGGCTTTTATTCCTTCTCTCACAGTTTGTGTTCTGGCAGTGCAGATAAGCCTTCATTACGGATTAGGGTGCCATTTACCTTGGCATTGTACATGCTCAAAGGAAATATATTCCTTTTCCCAAAGAGTTAATTTAAACATTGGCAACCTTTAAGATACGTTTGTTCATGCCTAAACCAGGTTTGCAAATGGATACTTTATTCACATCAGATACAGCTGGGAAGCTAGTTCTGTTGTGTATATTTGGGATACAGGTGGCTACTCATTGTGCAGCTATTTACTGCTTCTATTTACATATATCCACCATTATTTACCAAGGTGTTAAATCCTACATTTTTTTTCTTTTTTTTTAAACCACATAATTTTTTTGTCAGACGATTCTCCTTCCTGTGACTGTCTTTCCTGTTTTCCAATATGCATAATGGAAATAAAATACTTAATTGTGTGCAAACATTAATTTTGTGTGGACTTCTAGACATTAGTTACCTTCTTACATAACTGGTCAATAAACTTCTCCATTTTCTATTCCCAAATGAAGACCCACTAATACTACTTCTTAAATATAGGAATCAAGGAAAAATAATAAATAACAAATTATATACATAAACTATGGCAAGACTTTCAGAATTACTTCCACCTATATGAATCTTTATTGCATCTGTCACTGGAAGAAAAAACCACTGACTATCTAGACTGTATGTATTTTTTCAAGTCCCCAAAATTACAAGACTTTCAGCTTTTTAATGTACAGCCAAAAAATATAATATTAAAAGAAATTTTCAAAATCTGATACCTGCTTCTCACTACTGATTTTATGTATTTTGATATGACCTACAAAATAATAAGTGCACTTCACTTTTCCATTTTTTATAGAAGCAGGGAGTTACTGTACTGAGATTATCACTGGTTTCACCCCTACACCCCAAAATCGTAACTTAACTTTAGAAACAAGCCTCTAAAAATGCAATTTAAACGTTCAGCTCATGTTCAATTTTAAGCAGGAAATAAGTTTTGAGACTTATTTATTTGTTGCCTTCAACTCATTAGAGGGAATTAATATATCATTTACTACTGAATGTGTCAGTCTGCACACTTTGGTTGGCTTCATCATTTTGTCTCTCTGATAAATATTCTGTTATTATTTGATATTTCTCCGGGGAGTAAATCTTCCTGGTGATAGGACTGCACAGCCACAATATTCTAAAAGGTACTAAACCAGTTTTAACAGTATCATTTCATAGGTTTTTGAATGCTGCCATTTACATCTACCCCTGCCTGAAATAATTGCTTGTTATTTAACAGTCCCTTGAGCCTACAAATGGAAATATTGGCTTACTGCTAAAAGCTGACAGTTTTTCAAGTGTCTTCAAAGAATGCACATTTTTTCTTTCTTTCGTTCAAATTTTTTCTAATGTGCTGTACTTTCAGCTTTTTATGGTATGCTATATTTCAACTATATTGTTTTTCCTCCTATTTTTATTCCTTGTAACAGATTTCCATGCCTAATCATTCTAGATGGAAGACTGGTCATGATAACATGATAACACAATTTCCTTTACAAAAAAATTTTTCAGGAAGTAGAAAGTGCCGAGGGCTTTTTTTAAATTTATTTTTATTTTATTAGAATTGTTGCTAATGACATTACAACAATTTTAGCAGTAAAACACTGTGCAAGTCTCATTCTTCTAAGTCTGATATGCACACAGATTTTAAGGTGTTCTTCCCCAAATGATTTCGGAAAAAAAAAAAAAAAAAAAAAAAAGATTGTGATAGAACATTCTTTACTTATAGCTCAGGATTTGCTAAAATTGAGTTGCTACATTTTGCTGGGTTTTTTCCCATGAATGTCTAAAATTAGGGTTTGGGATTTGATGATGCAATTTTCCTTTTTCTTTTTTTTTTTTTTTCTTTTTTTTTTCTTTTTTTTTTTTTTCTTATTGACAAAAATACTGAAGACACCTAAAAATAATATTTATTTTATTATAATCTGTAGAGAAAAAACAGACAAATAAAAGAAAGAAAAAGTAAAGTATGAGGCCTTTTAAATAGTATATCTTAGACTATGAAAAATAAAATAATTTATTTGCTTTCCTTTTTTAGTATTTCATCTAACTCATTTTTTACCTTGTTCTAAACATAAATGGCATTTTTACTGTCTCTTCTCATTACTTCTCATCTGTAATCACAATTCAATTATGAACAATCACCACTTCTTTTAGAATCACATTATATTATGGTGAAACATCATGAATGAAATACTATCTCTCTAAATCTTTGTCATTGACTTCAGTGTAGTAAAATTTCACCCTCTGGCAGAACAACTTGTAGTTTTACAAACTGGCTACTTTGACAGGTAGTGTGATTATAAGGACAAAGTATCTTGAAAAATTACTTTCTGGAAACTGTACAGTTTTCTTAATGTCGAACCCATCACTGAATGACAGAGTAGAAGGTGTGTGAGTCATATATAAAAAATGAGTTTGCTTCTGTGTGAAAACAATTGTGTGTATGGCAGTTTTGTACAGAGACAGTTGTTGAAGTTATTTGAGGTTCTGAAAATTCATGCAGAGAAATTCTAAAAGCTACTGTAATTCCTAGAAAATGAAACTTCTAACTTGCAGTCATGATGAAGGTCCATTAAGTTGCCTTCTTCACTCGTAATGAGTTCTTTCTTAGTTAGGAATGAAGGTATCGGAAATACTGAATAATATGTTAATATACTTTGTGCATTCATGGGCAATCCTAGTCTTTTGAGAGACTCAGAAGAACACCAGAAATTATGTAAAATAAGAATAAGTGATGTGTTTAAAACTAATTTTAAATTTTAAAAAAGCTGGTGTGGGATTGAAGCTCTAGTTTAAAAATAGTAAATTCAACTATTTCAGTCAAAGTATTGTGGATGTTAGATATTATCTTGTAAAATAAGTGTAACAATTCAACTTTGAAAAATTATCACTAGATAAGACATTCTTTGACCTTCATTTTCCTTTTCACCTCCAAATTTGTGCTGAAATTATTTTATATTTGTAGTGCTTGTTAGCATTTCTCTTACTTCATCGTAGGTAAAATCTAGCCTTAATCCCAGATTTTAGCTTAACTAGCTCATGAGTCTGTTTGATCCAAATAATTTTTCTTCCATTAACTTTGACAAGTTCATTATCAATAGATTAAACAGGGGGAACTGAAGAAATGTGTTAGTGTTACAACAGATACAGGAGTCTCAGTAACTCCAGGATTCCTTTCTCTATATTTATCATAAGAACTCCTTAAAAAGTTGAAAGCCCAGAACTACAACTGAAAGTACAAATGCATTTAATACTTTGCTGTGTACCGTTGCCACATCACTCTGAAATCCCTTATCTAATCAATTACTCAGGAAATATGATGTTATAATCTATCTCTTTTCTCTCCCCTTAAGAAGGAATCAGAAATGTGAGAAACACTTGGCTGCAATCATCTTATTCAGTGCATGTCCTAAGTTCAGCAGCACAAAAAGAGCACGTCATTCTGATGATCTCTCTGTTGTTCTCTCTACCTGGGTGGCATCAAATCCACTCCAAGGCCAAATGCTGGCTGTATTTTTCAAAGTTTTGAAAGAACTAGGCCATGACTCCTTCATACCTGCTGCTCACTCTGCCCCAGTGAGGCAGCTGTAGTCTTAGTAACTGTGACAGAGAGAAACCAGGGTTAAGATCTTGGCAACTGCCTTTGTCTGCTTTACAGACAGAAAATTTCTTTTCATCAAAAATTAGAAAAAGTTCTGGACCAATGGCACCTTACAAATAAAAATGAAGATCCATCTCTTCATTTGCGCAGATGCAGTCACCTCTGAGTGACCCAACAGTATTCCCTTGGAGAGAAAGACAAGGGAAAAACATGCCATGTTCAGATGATGTAAGCAGAGTGGTTAATTTCAGTCCTCTGACTGCTTTGTTATAAAAGACTGTAAGTGCTGAGATTCTGTTCTGATGGATTTAAAATATACGCAGAGATTAGATAAAATACCTTAGATAATGCTTATGCTTCCATTTAATTTTCATACCAAACATACTCCTGCAGCAAAACACATTCCACCAGGAAATTAGTTCATCAAGACAAAAAGCATGCTGCGTCCATTAGCTGTTTCCCAGTTTCATCTTTCCATTGCCTCTCAACTCGTTAAGCTCTAGATCCAGAGTTTATTTACCACTCTTGGCTCCATTGTTTATTACAGATGATCTACAAGTTTCTGCTTGTTCTCACCTGACTCTGTCACAGTATCTTGTACTGAGTTACATATATTTTATAAAATATGCTCGTATAAGCAAAAGTAAAAGCAACTTCCTCCACCGATTCTACTTAAAATTGTATGAAATTTCCTTATATGTACCTTGCTCTCTATGTTGTTTCTTTGTTTCATGTCAGTTCATCATTGTAAATATGGTTTAAGCAAGTCTACATTTTTTGCAGCTTGTAAATTTTAGCCGTTTTCAGGAGAATGTTGAACCTCACACTTTTTTTTTTTCCCCAATAGAATGAGCCACAAGTTAGAGGAATTTCTAAATTCAATATATCAACAATGTGTGAGCATAGCGTGGACCCTTGCAGGGAGGGGAAGAGGGGGGGTCCTGTGTCTTTCTTGAATGTGTATCAAGTCCTCTCATTTTAAGACTTAAAGAGTTTTTCTCAAGCCCTATGACTGTTCATTTATTCACAGCAAATAAATTACTTCTTTCTTAGTGGGAATTGCAATTTAAGAAGACAGTACATTGCCTTAGTTTTCAGTTGCTTTCACTATTTTTACATGACATAATCTGTCATCAGAAATATATTTACGTTTGTTATATCATCAGCTGCCAGGTTTGCTCTATGCTCTTTTGCATGTGAGAAGGACTGGGGGTACCTACCTCAGCTTAATTAACTCCACCTGGCTTGAGACGCTCCCTTTCAACAATCTGTCTCAATGCCATTATACAGGCACAGCAGGAGAAAGCCACAAATCTAGTGAAATTAAATCACTCTCCATAGAAACATCTTGAACAATAGCATGAGAACATGGAGCCAACCAATCGTGTTCAGGCACATGGAAGTTGCAACAAAGATAAGTGTATGGCAGCAGCAGCAGCAACCAATACGAAAAAATAAAAACATGTTAGCTTCAAAATGGAATTTATTCTCTAGCAAAAGACTTCATAATTATTTCCACCCAAGCCTCTATTCCCTCTGAAGCCGTTGCAGGAAAGTCATCACCAGTGCTTGAAGAGAAAAAAATAGTGAAGTGACTCACCTTTTGCAAATGATACGTACCTCGGTACGATCCAGGCCTATGTCAACACCGCGAAGGGGCTACACTGTCCGTAAGAGGGCTCAGGATGTCAGGGTCAAGTCTCCACTCTTACTGAATCAATGCCATTTTTTGTACTGCTTTCAGTGGTTCAAGAGTGAAGAAGAGCAAACATAGATGGTATTTTTCTGGTTTCTCAAGGAGAGGAAGAGGTCTTATCCTTCTAAGAGGAGAATGCTACTGTGAGTTGCAAAACAAATATACTTACAGGAAAAAAAAAAGAGTAAGTCCCAGTATTGTGTTATCTCTAAAAATGGTTTTCATAAATCTAATTCCAGAATAAAAGAAGAAAACATTTTCAAAATTAATGACCAAACTTGAAGTACTCTCTTTGAAATAAGTATATAAACTTCCAAGTCTGAAAACTACATTTCCCAAAGCCACAGTGAAGCTGTTCAACAACTATACACACACGCACACACACACAGACATACACACACACACACACACACACACACACAAAAAAAAAAAAAAAATTAGGGAAAAGGAAGATTTTGGCCAGTAAAACACATTAAAGGCCAAATTCTGCCAGGCTTTCTCACAGTAATGCCCTCAGTAAGTAGGGCATTACTGTTCCAGTAATCCTATTGATCTCACTAGGACAACTTCAGAGTAAAAAACTGGTCTATACAAGCAGGTTGGTAGATTTTGCCTCTAAATTAACATCTCCGTTACATTCTGTCTCTATGGATCAGTACTGTTCTTTGACAAATGTTTGCAGCAATAATTTGTAAAATTCTGCTTTTCTAAATTCTCAGAGCAGTAAATACTGTGAACGTTAATTTGCAGCATATATTTCTAATTGTAAAATTATATTCTTTTGGAAGGTGTCCATTAATATAAATAATGTTATTTTACGTCTTTGTAGCCTTCATGCCAGCAGAATCCTGAAAGGGAAATGGGTGAGAGGGTTTTCACAAGTTTTTCACAAGATGTCTAAAAGTAATTTATAACTAATAGTCCATTTTTTTTTTTAGTATCCTTTTATCAAGTTTGGTTTAGTATTTTTTTATTATGTAATATATGTTTATATTTTTTAAAGAGTCTTTATTTTGGAGTTATATTTTATCCCTTGAGGGAAAATCACAAGTTTCTCTTGTGAATACTCACAGCTACAAATATGCCATCAACCAAAATCTCATATCTATAACTTAAAAACTGAAAGATAGTGAATGTTGGTCTCAATAAATTTTAACTTTTCAATGTTTATGAAAAGCAGTCACAGTAAATGAGTAAACAGCTGAAAGAAAGCCTACTTTAAATGAAGAAAAAGAAAACACATCAGGTTTAGTTCAGCTCTAGTAAGAGCTCTCAGCATCAGAGTGGTACAGGATCACACAAGAAAAATTTCTATATTTCTAGTCTGAACATATATAAATATTTTGATTTGACATCAATGACTTAATTTATAACAGAATTTTTATCAAGTTTAATAGAATTTTGTAGATTAATGTACAGCAAATTGCATGAGCAGTCATTCTCTAGCTATTACTGCTGTAATGAGGGAAAGGGTTTTATAACAATATGTATATTAAATCTGGATTTGATATCTGTTATGATTTGTTGTTGTATATTGCCTAAGGCCTATCTCTTCTGCACAGTTTCTTTTGCCTCAGTGTTCTTTTGCTAATGTCAAATCATTTAAGAAAACACTGAAACACGTGTAATGTATCTACAGAATAAATTGAATATTTAATGGTTCAATGCCCTGACCTTTGAGATTACAAGACAGGACAATGAGCACACTTTGCTAAACGTGGAGGCGAGTGGGTGTGCATATTCTTGAGTGAAGTACTTCAGAAGGGAGAAGCAAAGTCAAGCTAGAACAAATACTCCAGTCCCTGAAGACCTGCTGCTGAAATCAAATTTTAGTCTTGGACTATCACACTTTATTCCTCAAAAAAAGTCGTGCTGCACAGGAATATATCATCCACTTGGATAAACAAGTTACAAAGAGCCAAGTGTTAAGCAGTGAAGTGTCAATCAGGCAAAGTGGGTTTCTCAGATGCACACACATGCAGCCTGCACAGATTACATGCGCTATCTCACCCCTGGGATCCTATCGCACAACTCATATTTGCCTTAAAGTGAAAACTTGCCAGTAAATTAGTTTTCAAGAACTACTAACGCTGCAAGACCCTCTTTCTTTTTACAAGAAATTGTCTGATTATACTAGAAACCCTAACTCATCTTATCAGGATACAGAGTTATTTTTGAATGTACCAAATCTGCCTTCAGAAGAAGACTGCAAACTATTAGAACCCTAAAAATCTAGATTGAACTAATTTTTCATAAAGAAGAAAAAAAAAATAGATTGGACTTTTCCAGTAGTCCATTGTCACCATCATATCTTTACTTGTGATATAGTTCCCTAAAGTTTTATTAGTTGAAGACCTGTAAATGTTGTGCTTTAAATCTTACTGTATTTCTTGCATATCAGGCAAAATTATTTTCATGGACTGCAATCACACCACACAGTACAATGCATCCTTCTTCTATCTATTGAAGAAAGGATTCCTTATGCCTTTCTAAGTTCTACAAATTAGTATGCCTTCTGAAGAACAAATTATAACAAGTCAGCTAGTGTGCTGGTTACCCTAAACATGAGGAAAATGTACTTCAGACTATATTTCCATATAACTAAAATCATAGAATTGTGGAATCATAGAATGGTTTGGGTTGGAAGGGAACAACATCTTGTCTAACTCTCTTCCTTGGGCAAAGGCATCTTCTGCTAGACCATATTGCTCAATGCCCCATGCAACCTGTTCTGTTCTTGTAAGCCTCTTGCAGGTGACGGAATGCTGTTATAAGGTCTCCACCAAAGCCTTCGCTTCTCCATTGAACAACCCCAGATCTCTCAGCCTGCCCTCACAGGAGAGGTGCTTCATCACTCTCCTCTAAAGTCACTCCAACAAGACCACATTGGTCTTATGTTGGGGTTCTCAGAGCAGTGATGAGGTGAGGTCTCCTGAGTGGAGAAGAAAGGCACAGAATCCCTTTCCTTGCCCTGATGGCCATGCTACTTTTAATGCAGCCCAGGATATGTTTGTTTTTCTGGGCTACAAGCGCACATTGCTGTCTGATGTTGACCTTCTCCTTAACCAAACCCTCTAAGTTCCCAAATTCCCTCCCCTCAGGGCTGCTCTCAATCCATTTTCTCTCTAGCCTGTATTTGTGCTCTGGATTTCTCTGTTTGGCTCTTCGAATCAAGACACAGTGATTACAATTTTATGATTCATTCTGCTTGTTTATTCACCATTCCCTGCTCTTAGTCATGCTTTACATCTTTGTTTGGCCATTTTGTCACAGTGTATTCGTCCATGTCATAATCATCCTAACCCTTTCAGAATGGAAAGAAGCTATTGGTCAATGGTGATTATAAGCAAATATGCAGCAGTAAGAAAATTAATGAAGACGGGGAAGTAGCAACACAGACCTTATGGGTAAGAATATTTCCACCATTATTTTTATTTCTAACCAGGTACTTCAGAATTATGTTCTGCATCTTCTTTCAACTGCAACCTTAGGTTAATCCAAGCTTTCTCTAAAAGTAAAATAATTTTTCCACTATTTTTATGTTAAACACAGAAGACACAGACATACATGACATCAAGTACTCTGAGAGATATAGGAGTGTCCTGAAGTAGTCACAAGTCTGGTAAGTGTTGGGCAGTGCCATCCACTTTTGTGTCATCTCTTCAGACAATTTCATTTTTAAGAGGACTACTTGGAGAAATCTGATGCCATCAAACCAGCCATCTTACAAGCAGACCAGAAACATTATTATGTGAGTTGGTCATTCTATTTCTTAGCTCTTTCTTTGTGTGATTCCCTGTTCTTCTGCACATCAGGGCCCTGTCAGGGTGGAGGGACTGTAAGGCATTATCCTGGGACCCTATCATAGATAACATGATGCCCTTGATTGTGATGGCCACATTTAAATTCTCTCTACGATCTCTCACTGAGAAAAGGTTTTCATACTAACTAATGCAGCTTTTCCTCACTCAGAGATGCAAAACAAATTTTGACCCTGGGCACCCAATGGAAGAGACAGATATGGAAAAAAACATAATGTGTAACTACCCTTTACTAGGTACTAAAGTGCCTCTCTTTACCCCAACTCTACTCCTTCTGAACACAGTCAGAATAGGGATTTAGTAAGAAATATAATGTTCAGTGTTATTTAATCATTGCCCAAGATATTTAACACCTGATAAATATGTCAAGAAACATTTTTAATTTCCTGACACATAGCTAATCTTCTAGTTTAGCAGTAACAATAGACCAACAAAAGCAGACATTGGTGAGAAAATCTCCAGCACAAAGAGTGTTAGGAGAGATGACTTCAATCTTACTTTAATAAGGCTCTACTTCATGTGAGAAATATAGGGAAATAACAATAAAAATTAGTGTAAACTGTTATGTTTTATACTAAAGTTCCTAAACGCGTACTAACATTAAGATTTCAGATAATATTTTTTTTAAATGCCACGTGATTATTAGCATCATACTTATTGGAGTTTTCACCATTATATGATTGATCTTTATGATTTTTCAGATACTGCTTAAACCTCAGCATGTTTTTCATAATAACTTTCTATATTGAAACGTATTACAGAACTTCCCACCTGGCAGCTGACCTGAAATCCCTCTGCCATGAAATCTTCCCTCTGAATGGTGTAAAATGTTGAGAGGACACATTAGAAAACATAGCCTATCCAGTAATACATTTTTTCCCTTTCTTCTCTACCACACATACTGAGGACCAAAAATGTTATCACATGCATCCTCTGGGACCTAGTCTTGGCAATCCAGTTACCAGAAAACAGCAATTTCATTTTATAAAATAATCACAATTATGATAACAACAGGAAAGGCAGCAGCAGTATTAATAAACATGATGGAAGTTAGTGTATGTCAAGTACTAACGGATCACATTTATATGGTGTTAAAAAATACATGGCAGAATTCAGACTAGCCCTTTCTCATTTAGAGTGGACTCTTCAGCATTAATTTTCTTCATACAGAAGAAACATATATTTTTATCTTCTGTATATCTGTAAAGTACCTGAGTGATTTTTTCCACTGCAGTATTTATGATCCATCAATCAATCAACAATAAAAACCAATTTATGTAGTATTTAATGTCCCCTAATCTTTCATATATTCATTACAGTCAAGTCTGCTGTCTCCTGCAGTGTAGGTAACCACCTCATATGGTATCAGAAAACAACAACCCAATTAGCACTGGAGATCATCCATGTCACAACAGTATCTGGAAACCCTTTTGGCCAACAGCCTACACCTCTTCAGTCACCACTTCCCCCAAGCCATGGCTGAGAGAAAGCAGCTGAGCCTTGAAACCTTGTTAAAGCAGCAGCTAGCCTTTCAGACTGCGACTCAGACAGCTGAGTGGGCAGAGGATGGGGCAGGAATAAAGGATATTTTGTTGGAATGATAAGGTAATGGGCACACTTTTCACTTTTCTCAAACATCTTATACCTCTGGACTACTTCATTATGATCCGTCAATGTATTAAGTCCATGTATTAAAGAGAAAATAAAACCAGAAAGCAGTTCTTCATCACAATCACCATTATTTTCACAATTTGTTTTGTAATTTCTCCCACTACAATGTTCTCACTATGGGAGAAATTATACATATGCTAGCATTGAACACAAAAATAATTGAAATTCTTAAGGAAATAATTTTTAATGGGTCACCATTTCTAATAAAAAAGATGCAACTGTTTGCTAAATGAGCTAAGCATACTCCTACATGAGAGTAAGTTGTTCATTTTATGTAGAAGACATATAGAAATAGAAAATTACTCTAGGGCTAACCACACATAAGACACTCAAATAAACAGTAATTCTGTTGTAACTTCAGATTTTTTCCTCCAAAGCTCTGCTTACTTGAAGCCCCTGCTCTTATATCCCAGAGATAAAGTTCAAAATCCTGGTCTGGAAGGCTTCACAACTCCCTTCAGTTTCAGCAGAGCCAGAAGTGATCTTGGTTCTGTAACATGGGATCATGCATTCTGCAAGTTTAAATAGCACATGGGTGACTGTTGCTCACATACTGGATAGGACCCAAAGCTCATTAAAGTATAAAAGGAGATTAGTGTTGTTAACCTTAATGGGCTTAGGAACAGGCCTGAAAATGCACAACACCTGAAATATTCTGTGAAGGATTTGTAAAGGATCAACATATAGATTTCACTGTTGCACTATGAATTTTATTCAAAATATCTCAAATATATTGCTTTGCATAAAAAAAAAGGAAACATTTTTAGCAAGACATAAAAAAAAATGTTTGTGTAATTGTCCTCTATGTCAACATTTTCTGTAAAATAAGTGGAGTGACCAGTGTCAGCAAAGCAATGCATTAAAATCTATCTCTTACTGATTCAGACTGGTTTTTGCTACCTCTGGGGACACTATTTGTGTCTGTCAAGAACGTTTCAGCCTGACAGCTCCTGATTTTCAACAGGGAGGAGAAAAGGCAGAACTAATGGATGTGAATGAGTTTAAAAGCTAGTGAACTTATCAATCACAGAAAACAACTGTATTTTGGGAAGGAAATAGAGGTACTTTGGCAAAAAAAAAAAAAAAGTCAATAGATATTTTTTTTAGACACTGACAACTATGATCGGGTTTTGGTCAGACTATTTTTGGTCTCATAGCACTTTTGTCAGCATTGATTATCACATAAAATTTCTCATGCACTGCATGAGATACTTCACATACAGCATTATAAGCAGGTCAAATTCAGAGGTCCCAGTTAAGTTTTAACTATGATTTTTTTTCTTTTTTCATTCAATAGGAGCTTGTTTCAATAACAACTGAACAAAATTGAATGAAGCCTTGGGATCTGAACCAAAGAATCCAATTATATTTACACAATTTTTGCACAGCTAGTCTATTATTGTTGAGCTGGGTGAGTGGTCATGAATGTGTTTGAAGGCTTGCATATTTTGCATCAGAAGGAATCAGATATTATATTGCTTTTCCTAAGCAATACTTTGACTGCTCTTTCCCTAAGACTTACATGAATGAAAAGGAAACTCTGATCTACGACTATAATAGTTATTACTCAATTTATTTTTTCATGTGGTACTTGATCTTACTCAGGTATTATAAACAAATATTGGCAGAGATTAGAGTTGTGACAGCTTGGAGAATGAGATGGATTATTTTTAGCAAATGACCCTAATTATGCTTAATATAGTGAGAACTTTCTCAAACCAGACTTGAGACAAAATATTTTAAAATTCAGAAAAAGACCAAAAACCTAAAAAATAGGATTCAATAGATGTCAACCTTTTACAGCTATAATTAGTTTAAATGACAAACAAAGTAATTTTGTACTATAAAACTTGATACTTTTAATAAAAATGTCAAAACAAGGCATTCTGACAATTTTCCAAGCTTATCTCCCTAATGTTCAGATTTGACAGAAAAATTGAGAAAAGGCTTGGCAAATCAGCATTCTCAATGGAAAATATACCATGAAAAAAATTCCAAACTCCCTAATATCCAATGATATATTATCTCTACATGCTATAAAACTCAGTTGGTGAGATTCTTTACCTGTGTTTTAAGGCTTGATTGTCATCAAGTGGAGGAACTTTCTAGAAACTTCTGAGGGAGATCTAACTGCTCAGTGAGAGGCTTGCAATTTCTTCTCGCTTTAATGCTGGTACATTCAGTAAAGGTTTTTAAACCTGAGCATTTGGGATACAAATTAATTATTTAGCAGGTATTTGTCAGTGGATTGTGTTTATTGACATTTACATTTTTTTTTTTTTTTTTATTTTTTTTTTTTTACCTCAGCAAAAATAGGCATGCTCTATCCCATTTTCAGAAACCAATGCAGCCTTATTTCCCTGTCTGCACTCCCTGGACTAGACTCTTTCTATAGGCCCTCAGGCTGAAGTGTGTTTTACAAAGCAGAGCCCTGATTTACGGCCCTCTCCCACTATTTTTTGCCTTTGGCTGTCATAACTTAGCCCTTTGAAGTGGATCGTTTGCTACTGGCTTATTAGCTCATTGTGATGGTTTAATCACGTTCTATATTTTATTTGACTGGAAGAATATAAAGCAAACTAGGCCTATCTTTAAATTACAAAGATAGTTTATTAATACACACAAAAACAACAAGAAAAGGGAAAAAAGACAACAACAACAACAAATGAAACTTTTAAAACATCTTTCTTTCTCTTTCTAAGTTTTTTACCTTTCTTCACTCAACATAAAAAGACATGACTTGCAACTTCAGCCAGTTTTACCATTTTAAAAATAACCTTTTATCAGTTCTTTTAGGAAAGGAGTCTCTCTGGGTTCTATATAGACATACCATACCCATTAGCAGTTCTCTCAACACTGTACATAGGCCATATTTGCTTACTGGGGTACTGTTTAAGGATGCCTCCTCTAGTATGACACAAAGATTTTTTTTTCTATTTCTAAAATCATCTCAAGACCCAAAAACAAATCTCTTCTTTTTTTAGGAGCAAAAAAGCTTCATATCACTTTTAACTAGAACCTTACATCCCCCCAAAAGCATTTATATGTTACAGGAAACAAAACCAATTCAGTCTTTATAGTTTACCAGAAATGTCCAGCCAAAATTAGGCCACTCCTTGTCCTTTTGCTTTAAAGTCCTTTTCACTCTTCCCTTACCGACTGTAGCTTCATGCCGTGTCTTTCCATAGTTCCTTCGCTATAACTGTTCTTCTTCCGGAGAAAGATGATGTTTAGGAAAATTCATCTGCTCACAACGAAAGGTTAAACTTTTCGGGCTGCTGGGCTGCCCACGTGGCTCTGCGGCAGGAAACTGAGTCGTTTAGAAGCCGTGCGCTGGTTTCTTCGGCTTGAAAAGAAGAACAAGGGCGAAGGGGCACTCTATCCGAGCTCTCTCTCTTTCCATGCTGTCCGCCTCTCCGCGAGACAGCGGCTCCTAAAGTTCTGACCCGGCCTGCCCCGACTCCAGCAGCATCGGGGCCCGGCCCGGCCCGCCCGGCCTGCCGCAGCCGCCCGGGGTGGGGGGGGCACCGAGGCCGGCCTGCCCCAGCTCCGGCAGCATTGGGGCCCGGCCCGGCCCGGCCCGCCCGTCGCAGCCGCCCCGGGGTGGGGGGGCACCGAGGCTGGCCGGCCCGCCCGGCCCGTCGCAGCCGCCCCGGGGTGGGGGGGGCACCGAGGCCAGCCGGCCCCGGCGGCCCCCTGTCTTTAGTCTGCCACCCTAAAAACGAAGAGACCGCTCCTCCCCCCCACCCAGCCTTTTAAGCATTCCGCCAAAAGTCGCAGCTTGTCTTCTACTGGATAAATTGCTTGTCAATCAAAAAAACTGACCCCGATTGGAACAAAATCAGGCTTTTCCTAGCCTATGACACTCATCTATTTTTATTTTTTTTCTGTCTACACATTCCTTGTGACTACCTTCAGCATTGTAGATACAATGCTAGCTCGTTCTTAACACACTCTTTAATTACAGCCCACATCCAACTCCAGAGAAAGTCTTTCCAGGTGAGTTAATATTCACATGGATGCAGAAGCAAGCAGCTGAGCCTGCCTTGGTTATTACTGAAGAAAGCGAAGATTTTCATCACTAGCAATGAGTGAATTCCTGGGTGCTGCAGCTGAAAGTGGTCAGTCACTCACAGGAGACAGAGGGGAAGGCAGACTTTAGGGTTGCAAGTGCCCAACTGGGAAGGAAAAGAAAAACTGGGTTTGCACAGAGCTGCCCTGAATAGTGTGTCTTTTTGTTTCCTCCTCCTGCCATAAACTTCTAATCTCTCTTCAAACCTTCCTGCAGGGTGGCAAGTAAGAGGCTGAGAGGCCCCAAATTCACAGCATGGCTGTAATGACCTTGCTCTTGAATGATTTATCTTTGAAGCTCAAGTTGACTACTTTCAACCGCTTTTCTCACCAACGGTCCCCTGTTTCTGAATTCTACATCTTAAAGTCCTGATATGTTCAGAGAAACCTGAAGTGCTATGCATGCTATTACTGTACTCTGCTGGTTTCTTTATATTCCCTCAGGGCAATCTAAAATGCCACCCCCCTCCATGCAAAGCCAGTACTACAAGTAAGTTGTGTAACAGATGAACAATGGGGAAGTCAGAAGAATGAAAAAAAAAAAAAAAAACAAAAAAAGGTATGAGTTTAAATTTGCAGGGAAAAAAAAAAGAGATAAATAAAAAGCATAGAATTGTTTCTGTACTTATACTAGAATTGTTTCCTGTTCCACAATGATCTTATACTCTTTCAACTTCTACTCTCCAAAAATGCGAAGTTTTTGCTTTTTCCCTCCACCATTTCATAAACAACATCTATTTTTCTCTTCCTCAGAACACCATTGATGAGAATTCAAGCTTCTTTTTTTCAGTCAAATCCTCCAGGGGTAGATGCAAGCTGTTTCCCTCCTGCTGAACGGATGCTTCAGAGCAAGACTAGTCCCACTGAGACTGAGATGTCATGCTGGGGACAAAAAATGGGGACACAGACACACATACACAAGCACATGCATTCATACACACATTCATACAGGTCTCCATATAAGTAAGAGCAGTCCCATACATTTCAGGACATGTGAAATGTACAGAAAAAATAAGTTTCTGTGCCCAGAAATCACTGAGCACATTGTGCCATCCAAAAGGACTGAGATGTCAGCTTTCTTATCAAATAAGCGAGGTTTTGTGGTGAAAGGCTTACTGCTCCTGTTATCTGTGGGTTACTGGTCAGTTAGTGATAGCAGGCCATGTCCAGAAAACACCTGGCAAATGTTGCTGTCAGGATTTTCAGTGGACCCTGAGGCTTATTATTGACCCTTACTGTTGAACCCATTAATCTAAATGTGTCCCACAGACAGCACTACAAACATTACACACTGAGGTTCAGATTAAGGAAAATATTAGTCACTTTCACTTATTTATGAGATCAAACTGAAGTATACAGTAATTAATAGCCACTAAGACAACTTAAACTAGTCTGCTTTTAGGCCTGGGTCTTATCAATTTTCCCACCATTAGGTGGAATTTATATTCATTTAAGGTTTCTTAAAACTAATAAACAAGACTTCCTGGTTGCTAGACACAACATTAAGAGTTTGTGGGCTATTTTTACCTCTGTCATTTTAAGGCCACATTAACCAGTTACTGTGCCCAAACAAAAAACCAAAGCAAAGAATGTATATTGAGAAAGGTCCGAAGTTCCAGATGACTCAAGAAGGTCCTAAACAGAGTCTGTTTGAAAGTGTATGGCCTAAATCTACTTACCATAAGGATATTTTCAATTTGTTTCTCTCTTCCTTTAACACTTTTTTCTGTTTACTAAATTTCTATTTTTTCATCGCTACTAAATTTCTATCCTATTGGTTTCTCCTTCCTTGAAAGGGTCAATATTTTGCAAAGTATTTGAAATTTGAATGAACTCTTGCCTATCAGTGTTGAATAAGTTTTGAAATAATGTGAATGAAAGTGTTAAGTTTTGCAATTTTAATGAGAGCTCTCTCATTAACACAGTAGCAACAACAGCAAAACTAGAAAAGACGGATTTGTCACACTGCACCAGATGATATTCTGCATGGTATCTACTTATAATATACTACTCTTATTTATATGTATTTATATATATATATATATATATATATTTATATGTATTTATATTTAGTTATGTATTTATATTCCACTCCGTGACCTACCATTCTGATTACTGTTGTAGAGATTTTGTATTAGTAATTTTCAACATCAGGAAATTATATCCTCTACTTTGGGGTATTTGCAAAAAGCATTCTTATATCTTACTTAAGGATAACATAGAACTTGAAAAGTAAAATTCTCTGAGAACTGGCCATATTTTTCTGAATTTATAATAAATGCGTTTGTTTTAATTAATTGAGATTTTCCGCCTTATTATTATTTTTTTAATTGTGTATTGTATGATAATAACAACATGGTTTAAAACCAGTATATGGCATCCCCTACCTTAAAATATTTAAAAGAAACATTGTGCATGTAAAAAGCAAAAGCATATTCTCTAATAAGTAGGACTCTTCATTAGAGCTTTAATTCAGCTGTTCACAGCTACACCAAAAGCAGCTGAAAATGAAATGTTTAGTACAGTTCAGGAGTTAGGAAGTAGAGTGGCGACTACTGAATTGAGATAAAGCAGGAGACCTTATTCCTCTTTTTCACATCTTTGTAGCTGAGACCAAAGAAATTCAATGTTAAGTATTACCTTAATACTGAGTTTTTTTACATACAATACTCAAGTTACTTGACTGATGGCAAGTAAACTTGATATACATATATTTCCCTTAAAAATATGAACATATGAATACACGTATGAATGAATGTTTTGTGATGTTAATGTAATAGACAATAGTTATTTCCTGTGAATTTTAGCCCTTTAAAATCTGCATCTTTGTAGCCTCCTGCAGCGACAATTGTGTAGCAGCTAAGCAAAGAAAAAAGGCTATTATCAGATCGATGTTTTCTCAGTCATGGAGATTTTAAAACCATGCTCTTAAACTGCATGAAATTAAGTCTGTCAAGATCAAGAAGTATTGCATGTGTTTTATGTTTTTGGAAACTGTAACAAAACCAAGCTGAAATGTCATTTAGTATTTCACCAACTACTGACTTAGCATGCTACAGAAGTTGATGTTTTGCATTGTTTTATTTTAAATGAAGGATTTGGAGCAAAAAGCAAAAAGAGATGTATGAAAATCTATCTAGTTGAAAAAAAAGAAAAAAGGCCTTTTTTCTAATTGTGACATCTATGATCTCTACCAATACTGATATGATGATATGAAGATTGGAAAAGAAGAATAAAAATGTCAGGAAGAAATATTCCAAGCTGTAAATAAGTTTTGGCACAGTTAAATGAGAAAATCATGATGCATGGAAATCACTCCACAGAATATGAATACCATGTGTTAAGTTGCAGCATTAAATGCTAACAAAAACATGTAGCATTGCAAAATGATTCATAAATTCTTGGCTATATGATAATTATGTTGCTACTGTAAAAGATGACAGACTAACATCAACTTATGAGAAAAGCTATGTCAATGCAAAATTCCTCTTCATTTAGGAACATAGAATATTAAGAAAGGAAAAAAAATAAAGAACATTAAACACATCCCTTTTGGTCATATAGGCTTTTACAGCACTTTCATATCACAGTGTTTTTTATGTCTTTCACTCCAGTGACTCAGAGACGACAATCCCTCCTACAACAGACTTGATAATCCTTTGCTCTCCCAGTGTTTTGAGCTCTTCACACTAAATCTTTACTTTAAGTGGCAAAGTTTCCATCTCTCTCCAGCTGGTGCTGCCAGTCATTGCTCAGACCTGAAGGCTCCCACTTTTCAATGTGTGTGCACTCCACTTTTATCTATCACACAGAGACTACACCTGCAGAAACAATTATTGTAGACCATAGAATAGATTTGCAGAGCAGAGCAGCTGGTGCCAAGGACCTGATGACCACAGAGAGATAATATGGAGTATTTTTACTTCAGATCAGTCCTCATCTGTCTCCAACAGTCCAAATGCCCATCTGCAGACAAAATGTACTAGGTGAGCTTCCCAAGATGTATTCCTCCACTGTTTCACCTGCAGTGAATCCAATTCCAGCACCCTGAGACCACTCCATTACATGACTACATCTAAGTGTGGAAAAGCAGAACTCTTACTTTAAAGATGCACTTTTAACGAAAAGTAAAATATAAGTGACACCTGAACCTGGCTAGGGAATATAGGTGTGTAATGTTTACATTTAAAATTGCTTTCTCTTTTTTTCTTTTTTTTTTTTCTTTTTCTGAAAAGGAATTATGTCTTTTATAGAAGTATATGAATGCTTTCCCATTGATGCAGTAAATCCATGGGAGAGAATGCTGGCTTTTCAACGATCCACCAATAGTTTTTTGGGGCTATTTGTTTAAAGTTGGTCCAAAAAGCTATCACCAGTTAACAACAAACCTTTTATTACAGATGTAAGCTTCAAAGCTTTTCTATGAAGCCAGTTGCTATTAAAGTATTTCCAGTAAAAGTACCTATTCATTATTCAGTAAGTACAATATAAAATAGTTCCAGCTACTGCACTGAAAAAGTCTTGGCCTCAGTATTTCACATTCAAAAGAAATTTATCACCTTGTTGTTCTTGCCAGAAAGACTAATTAATATTAAATCTTTTGAATTTCTCTGGATAAAACTGGCATCAGAGAGCCTAGTATGGTATCAGAGTTCTTTAAAATAAGTCAATAATAGAGATTAGTACCTCTTGTGTAATACTGTATGCATTGCATTCTGTTACATTTATTATACAAATTGAAATGAATAACAATATGCAGTTTAACATCCCATGAATATTTTTTATCATTCTCCAACAGTAGTTAATATGCTAACCAACTTCACTGAAAGGCGTACAGATGTGGAAAGAGTCTATCTAGGGACTTTAATTATCACCTTGTCAAATTCAAATTATTATCTTGCGAGTTCATTTCCATAAAGTATCCCCTTTGCTGTTGGATGATTTAACATGTGTCTGCTTTTTCTCATCTTATTTGTATCTATCCAGAGGCTTTAAACCTTTCAAAGTCGGCCAGCTCTTTGTCAGATCATGATGTTTACCGTAACTGATTTTGTCAAATACATTTTTGCAAACACTCAATTTTGCCAAAAATGGGTCTGTAAAATGCAAAGAGAAACTGGCACACGCCACCAATAATGTTACATAAATCAGACTAAGACTTCAACTATTTCTAAACAGGATTAGCTTACAGTGAAGAACCAAAGAGCCTGGGGAATGATTCACCTGACAAAATTCTGGAGACAGTCATTCTTGGTTGGTAAATCATTTCACATTTCAAGAAACCTGGAGTAATTCCAGCTAGAGGAATTGGGTAGATATTATTTTCTATAATAGTCTGGATCACATGATAGGGCAAAAATATCATATGAATATTAATGACAGTGTTTTTTAACCTATTTAAAAGCAACAAAGCAGAAAATAAATGAAGACAGAAGAAAAATGCCTTATTGGATAAGACTTATATCCTGCAAAACTGAAAGTTTAAACTGTTTTTGGTTTTTTTTTTACATTTTTGTAAAAGAGTGCAGGATAAATATGTGTAATATATGGTGGATGTCTTTGTAAGGGTGGTAAGGCACAGAAACAGGTTGTCCAGAGCTATGGATGCCCCATGCCTGGAAGTGTTCAAAGCCAGGTTGGATGGGGCTCTGAGCAACCCAGTCTAGTGGAAAGTTTCCCTGCCTATGGAGAATTGGAACTAGGTGAGCATTAAGGTCCCTTCAAACCCAAACCATTCTAAGAGTCTATAATTCTGTGATATAAACATAGAATTGATCAATCCCCCAAATTTCTGTTTAGGAAAACAAAACAAAACAAAACACAAAACAAAACAAAACACAAACAAACAAACAAAAAAATCCCTGTATCATGCATGATGTCCAATAGCCTGCATATAAAGTTAACTAAATCTGGAAACAGAAAATATGTTACATTTTTTTAATTTTAGGTTTTTGAATTTCAGTTGTGTGAGAACACATGAGAATTGTGTAATTACAACCCTTATAATTAAACTAAGATGTATATAATTTTTTAATAATAGTAAACAGGAAAAAGACAAATGGTATTTTTGATTAAGTAAAAGCAATAAGATAAATGTGACTCTAAAAAAGCCCCAAAAATAACCCAAACCAGAAAAAAAGACAACTAATTAGCTAGCTTGTTGTAAAAACATCCATGTACAGTTTCAAAAAGAGACATGGATTGTTCCTGTTCGAGAGCCATACTACCCACTCGTTTTGATTTAGGTTTTTATCTTCTTTCTGCAACTTGTGCTACGTTGCAGAAAACTTTAATGTATTTAGCAGAATAACTTCTACTTCCAAAAAAATACATAATACTGGATAAATATTAGGGGTTATTATTAAGAATTACAATATTGTATGCTATATATTATATATTATTATTGTATGTTAAATGTATTAAGTGTTACAATACTGGATAAATATTAGTTTAGAGGAAATTTGCAGGAAAAGGAGTAAAATAGACACAGATTTTGTGATTAGTAGAGGATGGAAAAATCATACTCAAGGCAAATTTGGCTTCTGCGTTTATTAATCATGGCTTCCTTTTTTCTTGTTTTTGGTTTTCATGGATTTAGTCAGTTTGGATTCTGAATTAATTTCACTGGGAATTTAGAGAGAATACTTATACATGTACATAAAGATGCAAAATGTGTGTGTTAAATGTGTTAAAACTGCTTCCAGTGCATCTGTGTAAAACAGAGGTGCAACTTAATCAGTTAGTTCTTGCATAAATTTCAGTAGAGTAGATCAAGAAATTGTATCAGGAGGGTAATTATAATTTATTGCATTTTTTAAGTAACTCCACACTCCCCAAATTCTTTCTAATTATAATTGTTGAAGACTACAATGAAAAAATTTGCATAGTTTTCAAAAAAAGTATGCTCACTTCTTAGCAAATACCTTAATAAAGAGAGTGATGTTAAACAAGTGCTTAGGACCAAAATGTGGATAAAACTACAGAGTAGTATATAAGAAAGAAAACATAACTTGAAGTTAAAATATGATTTTTGACATTAGTACATCGATTAAATGATTTAAGTTTCAGAAGCACATAATTGAATAGGACTTGATGTTAGATCACAAGACTCGCCATCCACATCTCTCACTTCAGCACTAAAGTAAAACTGAGGGACATTTTTGTCATGGTCCCACAGCTCAGTGCTGCCATCAAAGCACTCTTCTCTCTTATGGGGTAAGGGGTGTCAGAACAGTAATCTTCAGCAAAAGAATAGATTGTCTTGCGGCATTGTTAAGGCTATAACCTCAGCCCAAAGTACAGATTGCAACAGGCTTTGCTGAAGCCTTTGTAATGCAGCAATCCTCACCAGCCATGCAAATGTTCACTTTGCAATAATAGTTTCCTTGACATTTGATATAATGTAAAGGGTATAGAGCAGAGAATGCTAAGTAGCGGTTAAACACAGAAAATTGTCCTCAAAATATATACCTTACTGAAGAATGCTGTGACCATGCTGCAATGAATACACCATAGTGGGAAATACAGCTGTCCACATTACAAACCCTGACAGACAAATAAATGTCCAATCAAAATAGATTTTGCACCCTTGACCTTAAGGTGAACACCTATTTAAAATCAGGATACTCATGAATGAAAGAAGAGGAATAGTTAGCACAGCCTGACAATGTGTTCACCTGATTATTTAACGCAAAATTCATGGGAAATAACATTAAAAATCCTACCTGACTTAGTGCCAAAAATTACTGCATCTTCAAAAAGAATTTAATTTGTTATTTGAGCATTTTGAGCAGTACCCCATTTAGTTCCTTTGTTTGAGATATAGAATAATTTTGAAACATTCTTTACTAAATTATTATTATCAATAAAGGCAACAGGTTACTACCACATGACACGATGACTGTGGTGGATGAACTCTCCTTTGGGAAATTTCCTTTACTTGTTGAGCAGGTAGCATTTCCTATCTGTTGTACTCTGTATTTTGGGATCAAAATAAAGGCATTCTAGGCAAAGGAATTCAATTTCTCTTGGTTTTAGATATAGTCAGCATGACTTTTGGGAAAAAAAAAAGAGTATTAAATGTAAAGCATAAATTACTTTTCCTTAGCCCTCATAGTTATTTATTATAATACAATAACTTTTACAGCAAATTCAGAAAGGGAAATGTAACATAAATTAATCAACTGTGAATGCATGCATCAATGCGTATTTTTGAAATGCTATGGCAAATTTTATTTTTAGGGGATACACTGGAGACACAGAAGTACAATACTTAATCTATACTGAAACTACCCATAAGGAAAAATTTGACCCCCATTTCCTTCTCTTCTTTATGTGAAAAGGGAACCATTGATTTCTGCCAACTGACAAGCAGTCAAGCATACAAAACAAGTAGCTGACCAGCCCCATATCGTAATTCCTGTTAATTCTCTCCCGAGGGTTATTGTGGGTTTGTTTTGGTGCACTTTTTTTTTCTTTTTTTTTCTTTTTTCTTTTTTCTTTTTTTTTTTTCTTTTTTTTTTTTTCTTTTTTTTTTTTTTTTCTTTTTTTCCTGCAAGGGAAACATTGATTTGAACATGTTTTAGTGGATTTTCCAAAATCATACCTTTAAAGTTTCCCTTCCCAGAATACCGGGATATGATACCAGGAACAAAAACCACATGAAAATTCATTAAAAGAAAAGTCAAACATCATGTGTTTCTCAGGAGCTATTCTATCCACTGATATTCTGCAAGGGTTTGGGTTTTTTTGCTTTCTTTATATTTTTATGTTGAATTTGTTCAGCAGAAGTCCTTAGTCTGGGTGTGTTGATAAAGAGATTGATTAAGTGCAATGAAAACCTACTTTGTTATTGTTATTTAATGATAATGGGCCTCTGTTTTTTCCCCCTCTCTTAAAATGAGTAAACAATACAAACCAATAAACAAACAACTGCCACCACCACCCCCCACCCCAGTATGATAAACAGGATTAAACACAAGAGGAAAATGAACACTCTGAAGCTGTTGTTTTGGAAGGAAGTGCTGAAGCCCAGACTCCAGGTCTGTTGCTAAATATTTTTACCAGCACCAAATAAGGTAAGAAGTCCTTTCTAAAATGAAGTTGAAAGAGTTCTGTCCTCTCATCTTCTTTCTAGAATCCCTAGTATTATTCAAACTTTGGGTTGTACATTTGTAGCTTCTGCTGTCCTCAGTGTGAATATGCTTTAGATGAAGTGACCTGGCCACTTCAGCAGCTTCTCTCTCTGCTCTCCCTGCCACATACCAGCTGCAATATTCTGCTCAGGTTATATATGAGCAGAAGATGCAGTCTCTGCTGATTGGCTCCTGCTAATGATTTGATCATCCTTGAAAGCTGTCTAAAGAGAATGCCTAAAGTAAATAAATTAAGTATTTTTGGTCTTCAGATGTGTTTTGCTGAAGAATCAAGATATCCACAATAATTAATTTTATATGTCTCTCTTACACACTGTTTTGGTATATTCATTTTTCATTAATGGGGATTTTTTCATTCCTCCCTTAAGAATTGGGAGCCCTTCCCTCAGTCATAATAAAACAAATATGCTGTATCTATTCTGCAGAAAGTCTACTAAGAACTTTTTTTTCACTGACTAAGTTTTGCAAAAGTGAAATGCATTGTGAATTGGAGATTATTTGCTTGTTTGTTTGGGGGTTTCTATGGTTAGAATTTAGTAGCAAAAAGGAAGAGAGAAATGTATTTACTTAAATAAAGATAGTTTTATGAACATAATGTATCCATAAAAATACTTGTCTTTGGGTGAAAACAATAGTTTTAATTATTCTCAACTTTTTTTTTCTCTAGATTCTTTCTCCTTCCCCTCTAAAAGACTTAGGTTGAGGTTGGGATTCTGTAAAAGCCCATTTCTCTAGACACTGAAGAATCTATATATTTATTTTTTTGCATTCTTCCACGTGTAACTTTTATTTATTTCATAAAAAGAGATAACTGCTAATTCTGGCAATTTTCAATATTACCCTCCTTTACAGAAAGAAGAAAAAGAGGGCAAAAAAGACATTCAACTATTTTCAAACATTGTGTTGTTTAGTTAGTTTGTTTGAGTGGTCTTTATAATTCATATAATTGTATTTTACTTTCTTTTTCATTCCTTCTAATAATATACATTTGGAAGATTTTTATGTCCAAACTAATAAAAATAAAACTATATCAAGATTAGTGCTGCTCCAAATTTTCTCTAAAACCAGCATGCAAAAATATTTTACTATTTATTGGTACATTGGATACTACACTTTAAAAAAAATGTAACCATTAAAGACCATGAACATAAAATAACCATTGTTTGAAGTTATACCAAAAGGTTGTTTTTATCTTAAAAGTTCTAGTACTTTAAACTTCAAGTGTCTGAGCTAGTGACTAATCAATGTATTTAGGTGACCATTACTCTGTGACCAATGTCAAATGTTTTTAATTAACTAGTTAGGCAAGCTTAAGAAAGCCTGCTGAGCAAAGATGTATGATGTCAAAGCACTCTCTTCCTTTGTCACTTCTATTAGGCAGAGGAAGAATTACAAAAATCAATGGCAAAGGACGAAGAAAACCAAACCCTTTACTCTAGAGCAGAGGTCAATCTCTTTATAGGGGAATTAGGTGGCAATAGTAGAATAGACAATTTGAAAAAAATGCTCAAAATTAAACTTGAAGTGGTGATGAAATAAAAGATCCTGTCAGAAATTATTAAAATTCCATAGTAAAATACATTTTTCTTTTTCATCAATGTTTTCCTCAAATTAAAATCAGATAAAGCTTAGAAAAATGCAAAATCCCATTTGAAATTCGTGGAAGTTCTGCATTCAATATGTGACAGAACTGAAACAATGTCATCCCTGTAACAGAAATACTGTGGTCTCTCCAAAAGAAGTTGCTTCCCCCATCAGCAGTATCCTGAATGAAGTTCAGAAATATCCTTAATGCTTTGGCACCTTGAAAAGGAAAGAGAAGCATATGTACTTATGACTATTTTCATCCACTGAATGCTTATAACCAATGTCAATTAAAGCGAACCTACATTAACAAATGGGAAACTAGGAAGCACACATTAATTCTGTCCTACTGTGTTTGCTTCTATTGTATCTCCTTTGTCACATAAGCTACACCTACTCAGCCATCAAATGTCTGTAGAATTTAAAGTTCTCCGCTGCCCATCATTTTACCTCCCTAGTATAAGATCCTAATTTCTAGGTTAAGGAGGTGTTTAGGTCAGTGTCATATGCTGATAGAATGCCCTGAGGAGAGGTTAGTAACTCTAACTTGTCTTCCCAGGCTGCCTTTGAGTGCTGACCTCCCCAGGGCAGCAGGTCAGGGCGGTGGTGGAGGATCCCTGTGGTGGGGCAGGCACCCAGGGCACAGCCACTCCACTTAACAGCATTCACTGCCTCAGTCACGGGCACACCAGGGCAATTCTACAGTCCAAGCTGAACCTGTCCCTCTCCTCCTCTGCTGACACTGGGTCTGAAACACAACAAAAAGCATAGAAAAGAAAGGAAAAGAGAAGGGGGAGTGGGAAGGGGGAGGGTGGGCAAGCTCTGCTTTACTGCTCATTCATTTCTCTGCATTCAATCACTCCAAGGCAGTAACTAGCTCAGCCCCAGGCTCCCCTTACATGCACAAAAGAAAAGCAATCCCATTCAGAAGGAGACCATGAGTTATTGATCTCATGCTGAATGTTATGTTCGGTTCAGCAGCGCTGTCAGCTCCCTCACATGGAAAGCTTATGTTTCCCACCAACTCTGTTGAATGATACTCAACTTTTTTGAAAATGAAGTGTTGGGGACTAGGGGTCAAGGGCAGAGACATCTCAGCTTTCATCCAGGGACTTCAGGACACATTCTGGGTCATGATGAAGGGTAAGCCTGCCAGGAATTAATTGTAAAAATACTGTGGATCTTGTTCACCAGAGGAGCAGGCAATTCATGGTTGCTTCACTTTCTAATTCAGACATTAGAAAATGAGCCATAAAGTCATCATTTGTTAATGTACATTAGATTTATTTTACCCATTCAAATTAATGAACAAAGTTTTTTGCTAAGACACTTTATAGTTCATTTATTTAGCTTAATATCCTCATTTGCAGAAATATGCAGAGATTTTGTTTTAATCAATTAAGACATTAAAGTGAAAACTTAAATTAAAAATTTATTTCATCTAACACGTTTCACTCTCAGCTTTTCTCTGCATGAACTATAAATAGTATTACCCCATGTATCAACACAGTAGTCTGTATAACTACTTGAGAGTTAAGGGGTATTTTTAAATTAGTTATTGTTACCGTGATGCAAACATAAAACATTCAGACTATATCAAGTCCACATAAAGTTCATGATTAAAAACTTCAAATATTGAATATATTGTAATTGTTCCTTTATGAGAATTCCATGTGCCAGGAGTCTAATTGTGGCACGACAATAATTTCTTATAATTAATTATCTTGTTTGTTTTGTTTGTTTGTTTTCACAAATATTCTTTCTTAGAGATCTTTCACTTATTTAGTCAGTATGTTAGGCTGCAGTTTTGATGTATTTGAAGGCAGGAAGGATCTACAGAAGGACCTGGACAGGCTGGATTGATGACCCCATTCCAGTGGTATGAAGTTGAACAAGTCAGGTCCTGCACTTAAATGACAACTACCCCATACATCACTGCAGGCTGGGAGAAAAGTGGTTGAAAAGCTGCATGAAGAAAAGGACCTGGCACTGGCCAACAGTGGCTAAACACGAGCCAGTGTTTGCCCAGGTGGCCAAGAAAGCCACTGGCGTCCTGGCCTATATCAGCAGTAGTGTGACCAGCAGGAGCAGGGCAGTGACTCTGCCCCTCTGTTCAGCACTGCTGAGGACACAGCTTGAATACTGTGGTCAGTTGTTACAATACGACACAAAAGAAACAACACTCAGGTACTGAGATGTCCAAGGCAGAAAAGGGGCAGTTTATTTACAGACCTCGATATTTATAGAATTCTAACAGTGACCATGGATTGGAGAAAGAAAATCTTCCTCTCCAACCACACTGGTCAACCCAACAATCCATCAGCAGTCTCCTCCTTATGAGAAGAATGTAAACATGAAAGAACACTTACAATAATAATAGATTGTTTATGTGAAAATCTGTGAGAAACTCCATTACAAAAAGTAAATCATCAGAAGGCTGAAAAAACAGGGCGGCAGTCAGTTTTGAGCCCCTCACTACAAGAATGATTACGGAGTGTGGTTATGGAGCTCAGGTTGTGGAGTGTGTCCAGGGAAGAGCAATGGAGCTGATGAAGGGTCTGGACACAAGCCCTGTGAGGAGTGGCTGAGGGACCTGGGGTTGTTTAGCCCCAAGGAAAGGAGGCTCAAGGGAGACTTTATTGCTTCCTACAAACATCTGTAAGGAAGTTGTAGTCATTTAAGAGTTGGTCTCTTTTCACAAATAACAAGCAACAGGATGGGGAAATGACTTCAAGTGACATCAAGGGACATTTAGATTGGATATTGAGAAAAAAATTCTTTATAGAAAGGGTGGTCAGGCATTGGAACAGGCTGCACAGGAAAGTGGTGGTCACTGTCCCTGGAGGAATAAAAAAAATAAACAGATATGATATTTAGGGACATGGTTTAACGATGGACTTAGCAACAGTTGGACTTGGTGATCTTAAAGGTCTTTTCCAACCTAAATGATTCTATGATTCTATGCTTAAGCATGGGACTGAGTAGGCACCTAAAAGAAGGAAGAGACAGATGAATATAGACACTTCAGAAGAACAAAATTAATTCACAAGAAAAGCAAAGTAAAAAACCCAACGAAAGTAAGAGTGCATATTTAATTGGCACCCAGAGCCGGGACACAGAAACTCATTTACAGTCGCACTGTCTTTACTTCAATGCAAATTCATTTTGCCTGAGTAATCAGTACTGTCAGAATGTCACTCCACAATCATGTTCACATAGTCACACTCTTCTAAAACAAAATTTTATGAGACATATAATTCCATCAACTCAAACTTAAACATTAAAAGTAAAATGATATGCTTACTAATGTTTGCTGTAAATTTAGTTCTTTATTCTTCTCAAAACACCCTCAATCATACCAAAGTTTTTATGCATTTAAAACTATCTAAATCTCTGAATGCATTCTGCTAATCAATTCAATTTTTGTGTTTATATTGCAAATCTCCTCTTTTCACTGGATATAATTGATTTACCATTCCATGCACTTGATTGGTCCTCTGAATTATTCAACATTCTTTTTGCCTGTGACTGGGTAACTAAAACTTTCAAATGGAAAAATATATTTTGAAACATTCTTCCTGATTAATAGATTTCTTAGTAATATCTAGAGTAAACACATGCATTCTAAATACAAACAATATGAAACTTTGTGTACAGAGAAATAGGAAAGAAAACCTAGCAAATAACTAAACAGAGCAAATAAAATACCCTGATTTCACTAATGAACGTGATAATGAAGATTTCTAATAACTGGTTTGATGTTGTCTCAGCTGGAGTTTTCTCCACTGTTTCCACATGATGGATCTAATATAAATATAGAGATACTTAAACTTTACATTGTTTGACATAGAAATGTTTTGTGGGGTTTTTTTGCTCCCTCCTTTTTTTTTTAATCTCTCAGCTCCTAACTATAGATACATTTCGTGAATGTAATTACTTGAAGGTGTGAAAACTAATAATTTTTTAGCTCTACCTGCTTCTTCTCACACTGTATGTTTTCTTCCACCCTTTTTTCCTAGACTTCGTTGAAATTAAGATTCTCCTATGTCTTACTTGGATGCTCAGACTCTGATGAGAACAGATAGGAATTAAAATAGCATTATTACTTTATTGGCATTCATTGGAAATGGCTGTCCAAGGATTTTTTGAACACTGTATCTCTACTTGTAGGTAAATACATTCCAAATACCACAAAAGCCTATTTATTCTCTTTTAGTGATTACCTGAGAGAAAGTTCATGTGGAAGGAAAAAACAAATCCTGTATTGCACTCAGTATTCTGTAATCATGCATAAGAAGAAACACAAGCCAGAGAGAGGAGTCTGTAGTCTACAATATGGATCTGCATACATGCCACATATTAACTTTACAACTACCTTACACCAGAACTCCAGCAGCACTGTGTTAGCACTGGTAGCACTGAAGTAATGCTATGTTAGTATGCTTGTAATATGCATACTGTTATTTATCCTCTTATGAATACAACCAAAGTTACAGTGAGAATTTTCTTGCTCATTTTTGGTCAGTCTGCCGCAAAATTGAAAAGAAAAATTAAATACCAACTTATTTGATGAATGTGTTTTTCTTCTATTCTCGTTACTGTTTCTATGACAATAATGTAATGCTGTGTCATGTATTATAGTTTATATGTTTTCCTTACTTCCTTCAGTTGCAGCTGATTCACATATGACTCACATATGATTCAACCCATCTAGTTGCCTGATCATGTTGTTTCTAGTAAAATGTGGAAGAATTTTTGAGAAAAGTTGTATGGTCATTAATTTACGTGCCATATGTAAAAACTTTTTGGAGGAAATGTGATAAATTCCATCTAATCTCACTACACCACATAGGCTTTATTTTATAGAAATATTAGCTGAAAAGTACTGTGGAGCCAGAGATTTTTTCAGTTTTTCAACAGCAATTCCAAAATTCCTTATAAATTCAATTGTAGCCACTGTCACTTTGCACAGAAATATGCTTCCCTGGATATAAAATCAAGAGAAAATGCAAAAGGCTAACATCCCATCTACTACATGTAACATTTTCATGTGTTTCTGTTTCTTTATTCTGAGTACCACTATTTGTCCATAGGCTATCTGACAATACCTGAGAATTCCAGCTAGAGCATGAAACCTTATAACAAAAACTGAGAAACTATTGTCAAAAGAGGTTATGTAGATGAAAGACTGTTCCCACAATCAGATTTATTGCATATGTAAACAGGAAGAAGTTTAAATTCAGTCTGAAATGCAGTGTAGTCTAAAGGTGAATTTAACATGAGTAGGAGAAATTATTCTCTTAAAAAAATAAACCCTCACAAAAATATTAAGAATAAAAGTAAAGCAGGAGTTACCTAGATTACAATTTAAGCAGGGGGAAAGAATATCTTTTTGATAGTTAATTTTGTTTCTAATCCCCTTTATGATTCTGAGGCTTAACTCTGATCTGAACAAAATTCACAGACTTTCCTCTAATTATGATTCCATTTTTGAAATATGCCTTTTTTTCTTCTCCCCAATTCATAGCTCCCGTTGTGTATTTTACAGTTTCTCGCTGCTTCGCTCTGTATTTGAATTTTTCCTTGTATAAAGACAAACTGTTTGAGCTGCCTCTCAGCTACTACCCCCTTTAACCTCAGATCATGACCCCTTGTTTTGCAGCTAGTTACTATCTCTGCTGTGTGATGATGTCAATTTGTTTCCGCTTCATTCTGGATCAGTCGTCTGGACTCTTGATCCCTTACATGCCCTCACTGACAAACATCTTTCAGTACCCAGTGAAGGGAAGAAACCCCCAAACTTAAACGAAACAAAACTTCAGCAGGTAACAAAAACATAATGTCAATCCACCCACCTCTGGAGGGATGATTTAGGAACAGATAATGTTTATTCACAGATTGTCTGGTAATAGATGAATAGCAGATCACTGTGGGGTCAAATGACAGAGTTTTTAAATTTCAAGAGGCAAATTTCAGCTGAGAGAAAGAGTTGTAAAATAGAAAGTACCACCACAGCATATCTGATTGCAGTAACAATATGGCAAAAGCAAGAAATAGAATTTTAAGTCTAATCTGTCACTACATTGAAATGGTAGGAAATTCTCTTCTAAAAGCAAATACATGTGGGAGTGAAATAAACTGTAGACAAATGCTTTGAAGAAAGGACAGAATGTATTGAATTGCTTATTTCCTATCGTAGGGAACACAAAGCAAATGAAATTATCAGGATTAAATAAAGAAGAAAAATAATTATAATAAGATATTGATTTTTGTGATATAATTTTAATTATTTAAATGAAATAGAGTTTATATTCCCCCTAGATGTAATGATTCACTGCCATATTGTTTGAGAAAAGTCAACAGAAAACTAAATGAGATATTTGTTTTATTTAATTTATTTAATTTTATTTATTGTCATAAATTTGAAATATCCTTACCGAATGATGTAATAAAATTGACACACCATCTTTTATTTAACTAATAATTGCTAAGCAACAGCACTTAAATATCGAGTAACAAGCTACATATTTGTAAGAAAAATAAAATAAAATTTTAAAACAAAATAATTGTTTACTGACATAGTTTTAAAATTTTAATTCAATTATTATTTACTGTGAATATTTGCTCAGTTTCAATAACAGTGTTGCCTTGTCAGAATTCAGCAAGGGGAAATTATGTAGACTAATAAGATTTGACATACCTCATTGAATTCCCAATCCTCCTACTTCTTCCCTAGTCATCAAGATTAGACAGGATCTTTCTAATCACTTGATGATACATGCTCTCAAGTCACTGGAATGCTACCTGATATACTCTTTTATTATTATTTGCTACAGTACTTCAACTGCCATGGAAACAAGAACTAACACATATAAAAATATTTGCATTTCTACTATGACACAGTCAATGGAATGCGTGCATACAGCTTGATGAGTATCACGTACTGTGTGTATAGAAACAATATTACTTCAATTATAAAATATATTGTTTTAAAATTATGTTTAAGGATTTTGTAACTTTTTGGACTATTTTGTATTAACCAGATATTTTCAGAAATATAATCACAGTAGGATTTACATACCCAGTTAGGAGGAATTTTGCATTAATAATCTCGGTTTGTGAGAATGCAATCTCACAGACAATATTCTCCTAAGGAACTTTCTGATCCCTGTACAGCTCTTCATTCTTCCCTATCTTTGATTCACATATATATTCTCATCTAATGGGCACCCATAATTTATTAATCCATGAATTGCAATCCCATGAAAATTCTGAAATCTTTCCCTGGGTATATTTATGGTGATCATTTCACTTGGGTTAAGGAGACAGTTTAAATTAATGGAGAGATTTTCTGCATCAGTAGTAATCAAGGTAAGAGAATGAGCCCTTGTCCTAGGTTACAATGTAAAATTGTGCCTAAGGTATGTATTCTATCCCCATGAGCCCTTGGAGCCAAGGTGGGGCAATGTTTTCCTAATCTTCTGTTAATGAGCCCAACAATGCCTTGCCACATGAGTCATAGATAACTCCCTCCGGGAGTTATCTCTGTTTAATGGGCCATCAAGGACCCACTGCATGACTCATCATCCCATTGTGAGATGCTCTGCCCAGGGGGAGGAGCCAAACATTCCCACCTGGATAAATCCAGGGTTTGGGACAGCAGAGATAGCTTTTCATCCACTGGACTCCCAGAGGAGACAAGAGCTACCAGACGCTTCTACAGGATCACTGCTTAGACAAGACCATCTCATCTGGACTGCCACTACCACCCTAACAGGGTGTCAGGTTGTATTCTGACTCTGTCAGTGGTTTTTTTTTTGTACTATTACTTTTATTTTATGTTACTTTCCTTTTATTTCTCTTCTTTTTCTTCTTATTAAATTGTGTTTCTGACTTGGAGTCTTTCACTGGTTTTGCTTTCAAACCAGTACAGCCCTTAACCCTTTTAATTTTTGAATAGAGATGTAGCAAAAGACTCCAATTTGCATAGCTGTACAGAATTCCCTATTCAAGAATAAAATGCAGTTTAACTAAAAACTGCATGTCGTACTGCAGTATGACATATGACTGGAACTTTTGACTGAATATGCAAGCTCAGAAATATTTGGGGAGCCACATTTCACTCTACTTCAGGTGCCAAATTCCTATATTTCCATATAAAAAGGAGAGTTGATTAGCAACCCTGGCCCAGTTTTTAGTTATTGCACAAATTCCCTTTCCTGCAGATCTTATGCCAAAACACTGTTAACATAGAAATGCATTTTTTGTATAATGTTTCTGAAATCTACATTAATTATTTCCACTACTACCTCTTTGTTCACAAACTTAGTAAATATATATTTTTTAAAGAAATAAAGCAAATTAGTATTATCCCTTATAAACAATTGTTTTAAATGGCTCAAAATAACTGTCTAATGTGGTACATTCACACTACTCTTCTAACTATTGTATGTTTGTCAGGTAATTTTTTTAATCTTTCAAAGATCCTTTCTTAAACTTTAAAAGAAAAACACATTTTGCCACCTCTGTTACTTCGTTAACCTTGGTGAGTTATCAGAAATATCTGACACTGACTTTTCTATTTCCCCAAACATGTCACAGAACAATTTATCTGAGCCTGGTGCTTTATCATCCTTTAATCATTCTAATTTTGCAAACACTTTATATGATCTGGGGCTCATAAAACCGTTGTTGTATTTCACTTTCACAGAAAATTTATTCCAGACTTTGGGTTATGGCCTACAGCTGCACTCATAAATATCAAGGCAAAGAATTCATTCATGCTAAATTACCTTCCAGAGATGTGCAGAGTTATTCATACCACTCAGAAGAACACCAAAATTCATATTTCTGTCAAGTTCCTCAAAAATGGAATACATGAGATTGCCAGTTAAAACTTCTTTGCCGGTATGTTTTGAAAGACTGCAAAACAGTCAAATTCCACACAGGGCTGCTGCTGAGAACACATTCAGACAGCTCAATTAATGATTGTCAGACTTCAAAACTCTACTTTATCCAGATATACAAATTTTAACTGGAGTCTAAATAAAAGTACTATAAATAAACTCAAGCAGTTGTGGGAAAGTTAAAGCAGGAAACACTATGTCCTCTTTTGAAGTACTTATTCTTCATCCTCACTTTCCGGTCTTTCAGAAAGAATGTGTTCTGCTTGTCATTGGAACTTCTCATATCAAGACCAAGAAATCTATGGATGCTAGATCATGTTCCATAATCACAAAAATCTTCATTAGTTTGAATCATTCAAAGTAAAAATGAAGACATCTTCATCAATTGGCTTGTGTCAGTTTCATTTTTTCCCCATATACTCTTGTTAACCTTTTGACAAGAAGCAACTATGGACTTACCATCTCCAACTCAGACATATGGGAAAATTATTTCTTCCTGTTTTCAGAAAAACACTGCATCTAGATAAACATGAAACATCATAATTCACATTAAGTTCTAGAGTTGCAAGAAAAAAATGTTTTTAAAAAGAAAGTTCAACAGCTTTTCAAAGATTAATTATAACCATTTAAATGCAGATTTAGAATATACTTTCTTTGGTTTAGCCTTAGTGAGAAGGCCAGAAAAGTGTCTCAATGGAATTGAAAAGTATGAATTATCAATTTGATTTTCTTACAAACTCTAAGTTCTAAATTAGAAGAAAATAAAAACAAAACCCAAAATGCAACCTGAGAAATAGAAAAAAATTGAATAAACCCTGACTGTTAATAAAAATCCATATAACCTTCTGGGAAGCTTTCATTGCACAGGTGTTAAAACCAACAGACCTCTGTTCATTGGAAATTTATCTCCAGTAATTAATAGCAACTTACCCCTGCAGAATGAACATATTCCTTCATAACATTCATGATTAATTCTATCCTAACAGGATACAATTTCCTTTTTATTATTCATCTTTAGAAATTATTGAAACTTGTATAAAGAGTAGAAAAATCTGTGGATTAATTCACATAAGATTATTGTCCAGCTTAAAATTAAAGTATCAAACACCACATCAAATGTCTGGGATATAATCACTATGTTTATACATTAATGAATCCATCAGAAAGGATGTGGTTATATATAATATTAAATAACAGAGTTTTAGCTTATCATTATTATTTAGGGATCATGCAGTGCAAATACCTTTAAATCCAGTACTGTAATTTGCCATATCTGAAGGTGAGGGTAAACTTGCTCAGCGGTAGAGCCTGCTTACCCTGTGCTGTTTCAGTGTATAGTTCCTTATTTCATTCTCTTCACTCACAGAGCATGAGCAGCAGTAGCAATAAAACTCTGCATGTGTATGCCAGCAGGTTTTTATTGCTCTTTCTGCTCTTGTTTCCCATGAGAGGAAGAAAAAAAAATAAAAGGGTATGGAAAATCTTGGGTTTTAACAGGGATTTCTGCTTCAGAAGTGAGACAGGAGTTACACTGCTTTTAAGGAACTCACATTGGTTTGTTTCTGCTTCCCTAACTTGAACGCCTCTAATTTTTACCAAACAGATCTGTAGTAATATTCCAAATACTATGAGCCACCTTCTTTCATGATTCTTAGGCCATCAGGGAATCCCAGGAATGCCTGTCTCCATGCTGACTATGTACAGTAAGTCCACATGCTGGAGATCTTCATCTGCTGAGGTTCTGCTACCTGATCCTGCTCTAGTTCTCCCATGCCTGCAATCCCCTCAGACAAAATGGCACTCCTTTCCCCAAATCCATTTTCTTCCTCTCCTTGCAGGTATAGGGAAAAGCACTAATTCAAATATATTCATCAACTATGTTTTCAGAGAAATTTCCTATGTAGGTCGTGAAATAGATTATATATGGTTGTATGAGATTCAAATTTGCAAGACTTTCACAGAAGAGAGTGTGTCAGTAAAGAAACACCAAAACCAAATTGTGTCTTAGAATTTTTAGATGAATGAATTTTAGTCAACCATAAATACATTCCCTCCAGCAAATACAGGAAAAAAAAATTGTGCTGAAAGTAAATGTCTGCAGTCTTTCAAAAAAAAAAAAAAAAATAGGGCAGTGTTTTTTATGGGTTTGAATTGTTACAGGTTTTGGCTTGTTTTGGTTGGCTGTTTTTTTACAGATACTAATGTTACCTTAATTTAATTTGGTTTATTACCTTTATTTTATTCAGAAATAATTGTATCTTCTCTATTCCCTGTAGTAAATTATGAGTTAAAATTATCTGTCTTGCATCTTTGCTAAAAATCAACTCTTACCCCTCCCAACCATATCTCATCTCTCCCAATACAGTGCTTGGGTTGCTAGATGATGAAATGCCTGATGGGGTAAGAATAAATCATAATTTAATTGATATGAAGCTGTTTGTGCAGCATCTCTGAAATTAAAAAAAAAAAAGTAAAATTTTGCAAAGTTAAAATGGGATGTTGCAGTTAACTAGGGAAAATATTTTTTATTTCTTTTTTTTTATTGCCTCAAATTGCTGCAGGTCATGACCTGACATTTATTTGGCAAGATACTCAGATAAAGTCTATGTGGTTCACCAGGAGTGTGGCTAATAAGTAATTTCATACTGTATTCATCCAGCTAAAGGAACAGGCTTCTACTTCTTCATACTTCAGTGAAATACACTTTTTGTTAACTTGGAGAAGAAAAACACTCACGAGAGGATTTTCATGATTCTGGGTCACCCAGTGGTTCACTGAACTATTTAACTATGGGAACTGCTGATCAAGTAGAATAAAAGTAAGTAAATATATTTTAATGTGCTTTATCTTGAAGGTATAACCATCATACCTGAATGTTTTTATAAGAAAACATGCAATAAAAATTGAAATAATTTCTGCTGTTATCCTTGAAACTATTTAGGAAATAGTTGGATAGTTGGATATTCTCTGAGAAGTTGGGTGAAATGGAAAGAAATAACATTATTTTGTCAAACCCTTCATTTCAATAAAGAAAAAAAAAAAAATCAGTCAAACAAGAAACTTTTGTTCGGTCTTTGATCTAAAACTTCCATATCTTTATTCATGCATGAGAAGAGTCTAAAACTGTTCAGTTTTTACTGAAGGTTTAGAAGGGAAAAATTCCCTTCATCTAACCTGATAAACTTTCAGTAATTCTTTCTCTTCTACAATACCCAATCCTGGCGTACAATGTCAAGAGGAAAGGAAGGATTCAGTAACCAGAATTTCAATAGCATGCTTTGTGTACCACAGTTCACAGAACATCCCAGTACAAATCATCAGGGAATAGAAACAATCACCAGTGAAAAGGGCACTATTTCCCACCTCATTTCTATCAGCAGCTATTCAAGGACAACTAATAATGTAAAATTATATCATGAACTTTGCAATGGCATAGAGGCTAACCATCTTAAAGTACCGTCTTCAAAAATTACTTATCATGACAGTTGATGATGGTCTGAACACCCCTTTAGTCTCAAGGGTGGGGCTGAATGAGGTGGCACAGCGTGGGTTGGTGGTGATGCTGCAATCTCAAACCAGCACTGCTGCTTTTCAGTCACGAAATGTGGGTTAACTGCACCAGCTGCACAGGCTGGGGGAGGAAAGCTTCTCCTCCCAGACAAATCCAGTGCTGGGCTTTTTGCTGTGCAGTATCTTCCCAGGAGCAATAAAAATTCCACATGATCTAATGAGTAACTGAGAGGTGTATTTCCACACATTAAAAACAGTTAAGGCAAAATTGCCTGCTGGCTGTCCCTAGAGGGTAGACACAGTAAACTAAGTTAATTTTTAGAAGCACTCTGTAGGGAGAATATGCAGACAGATAATATAAATGGCTTGATTTTAAAAATACTGGGTTTCTTCTTGTGGCTAGGAGAAGAGATGTGACTAAATTATCAAAAAATACTTTAGTAGTGTCTTCTGAAGTAAGTATCAGATGTTAGATTTCACAATATAGCATTGTCTACATTTTGTCTGTAACATTACTTACACTAGAAGATTAAAAGGTCTAACAAGACATGACTATCTACCCAAGATAATAAGTGCTCTTAATAATATTAATATGGTGTGCAAAGGACATAAAATCTGAAATAATTTTTCCAGTAGACGTGTGCTGGACTAACTCTTTGAAAAACATATACTGTACAAATTAGAGTATAAATACTGTTTATTAATGATTCAAATACAAAGATTTTTTTTTCCTTGTAATCTATTGACTACTGAACTGGAAGGAGGGGGTAAATAGACAGTTTGTGGCAATGTTTCAGCTAATACCTCTCTGTATATGGAGGCAAATGAAGTGAAAGAAATAAATGACAGTCAAAGACTGTGTAACAATTTTGCTAAACTTTTTTAAAATGTTTATATTGAAGAAGAATTAAAAAAGGAGGGGATGGAATAAATTTACTTCTTTACTAGACTAAGTCTGTGTTTTTCTTCTTAATTTGTTCAGTGGCTTGAAATCTACAATGTTTAAATTAATTTAAGGTTTTCTCCTTCTCCCAAAAGGACAAATTAAATGACCCAACAAAAATACCCCCAAAAATATTTATTTAATTTAAATTCTTAAATATTTAATGATAAATTAAAGTAACAACACTGTGGTTCAGATTAAATGTACCCTAAGTGCAACATAAAATCTTTTTAAAAGAAAAAATGTAGGAGAAAAAAATTCATCTTTTCACTTACTAAAATCTGTCAGCTATTTATCAAAAATTAATAGTCCTATTAAGTATTTGTAATACAAAAACATTATTCAGATGAAGCATTTTAGTTCGTTTTTTCGTTTTCAGACTTCATTGCTTACAGGGCCTGCAAATTTTATCCATCATATAATATGCCTCAATAGATTTGTTTGCTAAGAGTTCAGTGTTTGAGTTGAGGATAGAAAAATTAAACAAAACAAAACAACAACAACAAACCAACAGAAAACACTAACAACTTTTGTGGCAGTATTTATTTATTTTTGATGCTTACAAATTTTTAAACGTTTCTTAGTAAAATCCTCCTCTCTCAAAATTAGCAGGCTCTTCCTCTTAACCAAAACTACTGCCAGCATCTGTTAGCCCTGGCCACAGGAATGAAATTAGTCTTCAGCTAGAAAAACGTTTGTCAGGTTCAGTAAATGAAAAAGGAACAAAGTAACTGCCTCTTTCTAATTTTTCACCATGGCTGGAGCTGATTAAGGAAAAAGATGGACTATAAAGAGTTTGAGCAAAAGAGATCTAGAGGAAATGAGAACTTAGGGGCAAAACGACACGTTGTTATTATTAACAGTAGAGATTAAGGAAGTAGAAAGAGGTATGATAAGAGACAGAACAAAGGAAAACCTCTATTTGAGAATAAAAATAAACAACTGGTGGGACAGAAGCCTGTGAGAGAAACTGAACGAAGCAATAACCAATCTAAAGAGCAAGTGGTGCTCAGTGAGATGGCTGTGAAGGATACTGGGTACTCACCCATGATACAATGACCTTTCAGCTCAACTAATATCAGGCCATGGGCCTTCATAAAAATCATAAGCCCCCGCCATTCACACCTCCAATAAAAGACAGAGGAAATAAACAAATTTCAAAACTAAATACTAAATTTCAATTTCTACTACTTTAATCCTGCATTTTGTTTTTCTGTTTAAGCTACATTTGAAGCAGTGCAATAATGTAGGATTGTGATCATGCTCCAGCCCAAATTTCTTTTTTTATTTAGTCAAACGAAATTGTTACGTGAGAGCTCATAATCCTTTCTTTATTCATTTCCTACTCTTCTACTGTAAGATTTCTCTGATCTATTTTCCATTTATTTCTTTTAGTCCAATATTCAGGTAAAGAATGAACCGAAGCAAGGATTCAAAATGAAGTTTGCAATCTAGCACAGAAATATAAGAAAATTTTTCAGAATCAAACATAATTTGCAAGGTGTATGGAGGGTATCACAGACTAGAATAATGCAAATAAATCATAGAAGAAGTAGCATTTTCATTGCGTTATATAGTTCTAATTATTAGAAATATGAGACAACAATTTCTGAATTCTCAATACAAACTGCAGTTATCTTTACAGTTACAGAACCATACAGATAAAAAGAGTTTTCTTCTCCAAAATAACATTCCTCTCATCATCTCTACTGTCCAGTAGCATGGTAAGGATACATATAAAGAATATATAAAAACACTTAAAGGTATAGTACTTCTTCTATGAACAAATCACCTACATGGAAATCTCACTAGAACCTCTTCTTACATTAATATTTTTTACAGATCCAGACCAAACAGCATTTATTCACATGGCTAATCCTGTGGAGGTTTACAAGATCACCTGCTATTGTACATGATTGCAGAACAAGGAGTTATTTTCATATTGTCAACAAAACAAAACAAAACAAAACAAAACAAAACAAAACAAAACAACAACCCCACACAAAAAAAAACAAACCACACACACACACAGAAAAAGCCAAAAAACAAAACAAAACAAACCCAAAAACAAACAAACAAACAAAAACAAACAAACAAATTAAAAAAAAAAAACAAAACACCACCATAAACCCTGTAGAAATTTAAGTGCATATTCAAACTGTCTTAATATATAATAGTAAGAAATTTTTTTCAGGACATTTCACAGTATAATTGTATCTATCACATATGGTGCATGCATGCATCTTTCTGTTCTCATGACTCTCTTACAATTGTGCTGCTAGTGACTGTATTCAGGTACCAGTATGAGTTCTGGTCATGTTCTTTGTTGTTAGAATAAGATCCTGTATTTTTGAAACCTAATTTATCATGTTATAATTCCCCTCAAAATAGTGGAAAAGTATCTTCAAAAACTGTCTCAGAATAAATCCATTTCAGAGAAAAAAAATTAAATGAGAAAATTGTACAAAATAAAGCTATTCTCAAAGCAATCTTTGTATTTTAATGAAAACTGAAAATGGTACGAAACTTTTCCAATCCTAAGAAATATACAACAATGACAATAATAAAGAAAGAAGCACATGAAAAAGACAAATTTAAGATTTCAAGGTTCTAACCTTAATTTTTACTTTAATAGGTCAGATTGAGACTGGTTTTTAGGGGTTTATTGATTTTGGGTCATTTGTTTTTGGGGTTTTTTAGTTGGGACAAATTAGGCGGTAGGGTGATATCTTTTAAAAACCTATTTTTCTGCTTTAAAATTGTAGTTTATCCTCCACAACTCTTAACAGCATTTTATTAATTAATTATTAATTTAATACATTCAGATATCTTTCTAAAAACATAATACTTCATAGGGACTGTTATTTTGGCAGACTCTTATCTGTGACATCAAATAGTTTAGCCATATCTGAGCAGTTAGAAGTTAATAGAAAGCATCATGAACCTAAGGAACATGACAATGCATTAGCAAACACAGAGAATAAGCTCAGTCTTTGTGTTTGATGAGTCAAAGACTGTCTTTCTGAATCAAACAAATGAAGTAATACAGATCTATGCAAGCATTTGTGTAAGCCTTGAATACAACACTGACCATGTCAAGCTGATGCTTCAGAGCTTTGATAATCATCCATTTTCAAGCACAGGAAAAGTGGAATTGAAATAACTTAACTTTTTTCTTTGCATAACATAGGAAAGTTAGGTTAGAGGTTACTTTTGCAGTCAGAAAATCAAACCCCAATACAAATGGCCATGAAGGTTAAAATTTATGGCTAGATCAAAGAACAAACACTGATACTACAAGTATCTACACAATCCTTGCCTTACAAGCAGTCAGAGGTGAATATGACACCCAGCTTTTTTTCAGGCTTCTGTCATAGCAACTGTAAGTCACAAGGATATTTGGGAAAATACGACTAGGCTGCTGACTCATCCCTGGCCTTAGGTTGCTCTGTGAAGCAAGATGTGAGGAATTACTGAATCTAAATTGGTGGATGGTCACATGGCTTAGTGGAACTTGGCAGTTTCAGGCTTGTGGTTGGACTCTATCTTAAAGATCTTTTCCAGCCTAAAGGATTCTGTGATTCTAAAAAGCACCCAGAGGTAGCTTCAGCATCACGAGGAAAAGCTGAATATCATGAGTGGGTAAGGGGGAGTTATTTGAAAAGTGACTCAACTTCGTATGAGTTTGAGGGGGAACACTGGGAAATCTTCTGGAGACAAAATTTTTTAAGGCCAGTAACCTAGGCAACCATACCAATAATAACATACAAGGATGAGATTGCCAGCATAACAGTATCAAAAATACTTAATTTTCTACAGATAAGAAAACTGGGACAAACCACAATTTCAGACTCATCATAGAACAGTTACAGCTGGGAGAGACCTTCAAAGGTCAAATAGTTATGTCCCTTCTGCCATGTGCAGAGACAGCTTTCATTTGATCAAGTTGCCCAAAACCTCATCCAACCTTATCTGAAACACTGCCAGAGATGAGGCATCCATAGCTTCTCTGGGCAACTTTTTCCTATGTTTCACCACCTAATCCATAAAGAATTTCTTCCTTATACCTAATTTTGACCCATCATCTTTAAGTTGAAAACCATTAATCCTTTTTCTATCACTATGGGGCCTGGAAAAATACCTCTCTCCATCTTTCTTATAAGCTCCCTTTATACATCGAAAGGCAAAACCAAGGTCTTCCAGAGCCTTCTCTTCTCCTGGTTTAACCCCAACCCTCTCATTCTTTTACATAAACTTGTTCCAGCCTTCTGATCATTTTCATGGCCCTCCTTGGGACTCACTATAACAGCTCCAGGACTGTGATAACCCCTGAGGTTACCACAAGGGAGATCGCTCTGCCATGGAGAGTCCACAGCGTGTAAGCTGTGTGGCAGAGCCCCCGCTGGGGAGTCTCTCTAAGAGACATAGTCTCAAGTTAGGGAGACCAAAAAGTTTCTCCCCCAAGAGTCCTTGGGGATTTATGTTAATCTGTTACTTCCTATTGGTTGTTTTCTTGTTTCTAGTTTTCCCCTTCTCTGATTGGTTCCTTTTTGATCCTCTCCCCGATTGGTTGTTATCCCTGAAGTTTGATTGGTCCTTACCAAGGATCATCCTGGACCAATCATTGCTCCAGGGCGCTAAATGATTGGTCCAAGGTGTCAGCCCCACCCCTTCCAAAGCCCTATTTAATCCCCTGTTTTCTGCCCCTCGGGGCCGCTTTTGGGTCGTCGGTTCTCTAATAAAGAACCTTCGGATTAAAGAGCCTGCCTCCCGCGTCTTTATCCAGCGTTGCTTGGAAGGAGCTGCCGACGAGAGAGAAAGAAGCTAGAAGGAGGAAAAGCTGCCGGGAGTGGCTGCCTTGTGCAGCATCACAAAAGAGCGAAATCACTTCTGTGCGCCTGTGCCCCCCAGGCCCGAGACATCCACTAGGACGGTCTCGTGGGGAAGGTCGCGGCACCGGTGCGATCCTCAGAGTGGTCACCGGCAGTCGGCGGCACAGGACTTTCTTGCACTGGGGACCCCAGAGCTGGATGCAGTACTCCAGGTGCAGACTCAGCAGAGCAGACAAGAGGGACAGAACTACCTCACTTGATCTTCTGACCACACTTCTTTTTATGTAGTCCAAGACAGGTTTACTTTCTGGGCTGCAAGCACATTTGTTTCTTTCAGCATCTTGTATGTTTCAAACTTCTGCATCTTCCTAAGAGATGATATGATAAGTTTCTACTATTGGCAGTCTCTTGCAGAGTTAGCAATAGGTTCTCTAGAAGGGATACCGGTGGGATGGTGAGGAATTAAATTTTATCCATGCCAAGCTTGACCAATCAGGATATCAGAAAAGCTTCATTTGTACTATTTGTAGAAAGTAGATAGGCTAGCATAATGTTGCTGTAGTTAAATTTATATTTACCATAAAGAAAAGGAAAATTCACCAAGAGAAAACTCCAGTAGAATTCCAGTGCAAAATTAAAACTGACCTTTCTGAAGGTTGGTTCTGGTGCTGATAAATACGGATCTTGAATACCAAAGAAAAAGGGTTGATCTGCAAGTTAACTAGGATATTAAAAAAAAATAAAAATCAGTATTGATCAGAAACTTAATCAGAACAAAAAGACTAGGAGCTTAGGAGGGAAAGAGGAGCAGGAATGGGAAGAAAGTTGTGGAATTCCTGCAAACAAGAATCTCAGAGCTCTGCATTATGGTCTTCTCTGTCTATGGAAGGAAAAATCATGGGAAGGAATAGGTGCAGATATTGGATCCAATAAAGGCATGCAAACCTTTTTGTAAAGACAGTCATAAACAAGCAAACAAATAAATGACACAGAATATAGGACTGAAAGATATTTCCTAAATATTAGTTCAAGCCATCACAAATTACTAATTAGATTGGTTTAAATCTTGAGTTATTTATCTACTAATAATTTAGTAAAGTTGAGTGAAAAGGATCTGAATCTTAACTTTCAGGGTGTTTTTTTTCTTTCATTTAAATTCAAATTTATGCTAATACTGAGGATGTCATCTACAAGAAAGCAGCAGCACTTTCAGCCTGAGCACTAAATAAAATATTTTCTGCTAGTTCCTGATAAAGAAATTTGCATTAAAACCTGAAACCAAAACTAAACACATAATAGTCATGAAGGCTGGAGAAAGAAGTTGCAAATAAACATGTGAGGAAATTTCATGCTTAACTTACAGATACTGATCAATTGCAGCATACACTAATAGTCTTATAGAGACTTAGAGAACAGGTAAACTAGTTTTGCATTCACAAAATCATGTAGAGCAGATTAAATTTTACTACTATTGTTCACACAGACTGTAAGGATGCTTAAAAAAGTGACACTCAAAGAAATGTGGAAAATCAGGAAGTTCGAAACACAAAATCCCAAAAAACAACAAAAGTGGACAATCTCTTGCAAGTTTGTACCCCATAATGTGGAACATATGTTATAGAGTCTCTTAAGAAATTTACTGAATCAAGTACGCCTTATGAAAATTCTAGGAAGTAGTCCAAGCTAGAGGAGAGCAAAAGCCAAATGTTTTTCTGGATCTGTGTGGGATGAATCTATGTTAAGATACAAACCCAAACAGCAACCAAAGGTGTCTAGACACTGATTGCTTCCTAAATGCTTGTTTATAATTAAATTTAAAAATCAACAAATAAAAACAAAACTAATGAACAATAATAGATAGAAGAAAGTAATAATACCTTAGAGATTATCTCAAAATTCCTTGTTGCTGCCTAAGATATTTAAATGCTTTCTACGTGGTTGAAGAAGAAAGCAACTCTACAGCGTTTGCCTTATTTTTTAAGGAAAGGAGAACTGTTTTGTCATCCTTTATATCCCTGACTACACCTACTATAGCACTGACTACACCCTCAGCAAGTTTTCTGGCAACTCCGAGGCGTGTGGTGAAATTGACACTCTGGAAGGAATGAATGTCACTCAGAGAGACCTTGAGAGGTGGGTTTGTGCAAACCACTGGAAGTCAACAAAGTCAACTGCAAGATTCTGTGTCAGGGCAATCCCAATGACAAATACAGGCTAGGAAAGAATGGATTGAACCCTGGAGAGAAAGGCTTGGTGGTGTTGGTGGATGGAGAGATCAACATGAGACAGAAATGTATGTTTGCAGCTCAGAAAACCAACTTGGTCTGCATCAAAAGCATCATGACCAATAGTCTGAGGGAAGTCTCAGCTCCTCTGCTCTCATGAAACCCTGCCTGGAGTCCTGTGTCCAGCTCTGTGGACCTAGTGGAATGGACCTAGTGGAATGAGCCCAGAGGAGGGCCATGAAGATGATCAGGGGGCCGAGCATTGCTCCTAGAAAGTCAAGTTGAAAGAGCTGGGGTTGTCCAGCCTGGAAAAGAGAAGGCTCTGTGGAGACCTTTTAGCAGCCTCACAGTAACTAAAAGGGGCCTGCAAGAGAGCAGGAATGCTACTTTTTATGATGGCATGTAGTGATAGGACAAGGGGGAATGGCTTTAAACTGAAAAATGGTAAGTTTAGTTTAGATATTAGGAAGAAGTTCTGTACTGTAAGGGTGGTGAGGCACTGAAACAAGTTGCCAAGAGAATTTGTGGATGCACCATCCCCAACTTGAACAGAACAAGCTGGATGGGGTTTTGAGCAACCTTTTCTAGTGGATAGCATCCCTGTAACTTGGAAGATAGCCACGTTTTGCATGAGAGATTTTTCCCAAAGAAGCCTTACTGCAGTTTGGGGAGTTTTAATTAATGCAGTCTTTTTAAGCTTTTAATTTCCCTTTTTTTTTTTTTTTTTCAAATGTGCTATCACATATAAGACACGGTGAGAAATCATGATATTTAAAATTAGAAGATAAAAATTAAATTGTTATAAATAAATATGTTGTTATATGTATGCATTTCAAAATTTCTTTAAACTTTTGGAAGCCCAACATACTATCTCAAATACTGTCTATAACTCCATATAATCTTTAGACACCTTATAAATCAATTATATGTGATAAAGAGTGAAGTGTAATACTAGATTTATTTGTTTAACATTCAGGCACAGTCTTTTGTTGCTCTATTTTACGCAGTTCTTTTCACATTAGGGTCTGAAAAAAATTCTCACTCAAACATAAAGTAAGTGATTTCTTCTTCTTTTTCATTGTTGCTTTGGGGGTTTGGTTTGAACAGACTCAAAGGTTAGACCAACAAATGAAAAGGAGATCTCTTTTCCCACAATAAGGTTGCCAAGTATGTCTGGCCATCATGCCAGATGATCATCACAAAACCAATCCACTTGGATAAAGTATTCTGAGGAGGAACATCCTGAGCTAACAGAAGACATACAATGCCCACATTCTATGAAACCCCCTCAACTTTGGTTCATAGCACCTCTCTGTCTTAGAGTTGAATATGGGTTCTACAAAAAGCTGGCTTTTGAATGTTCATGCTTAGAAAGTATGGGAAGAAATGGGAGAGAGGGAATGCAGTGCCTGAGAACCTGTAACTGAGGCTGAACAGAAAATAACTTTATGCATGAAGAGTATGATTTAAGAGTATTTCATACTCATTCCTGAAGACTTACAATCTGAATCAGCCAAAAGCTAGAGAGTGCACGTTGTCTTTCTAAAATCTATTGAACCTCCTTGTTCAAAGTTCCTCTAAAAAACTTTTTGTTGTGTTTTATCTAATTATCTAATAAATTATTACAACAAGGGAGCTCATTAAATTCAGAGTAAGGAAGAAGGAAAAGGTGTTGCTAGAACTTAATTAGCAAGATACAAAGATACCAATTAACACCTATAGCTCAAGAAAAGGAAAAAACTTTTTCATGCAGCATACTAAAAAAATACATTCACAGCTGGTTACACATATTTAAGTGGCATGCAACTAATTTTGGTGCTAGTGTTGATATTAAGTAAAAAAAGATCATGTAAAGGAAAAAACAACTTCCCCAGGGTAGCAACCAAGATTCTTTTTATTGGTATGAATACCAACTATTTAGCTATTCAGATTAACGAGAGAGTAATTAGGAAAAAATTGTGCTACAGAAATGGCTAAGAATGATATCATCTTTTTTCTACCAGATGTACCACACTAATGCATGCCAATAATAATTTAAATATACAGTTTGCAATTAACACCTCTGACAAGCTGGAAAACAATTATTTTCTTTTAAGATAATAAACTGACTGCTCGGAATAAGATGCTTCTTAAATATAAATCCTTCTTCTCTTACTCTTGTTTTGAGTGATGTTATCATGAGATCTAAAGGTAATTGGATTTTAAGTAACAGAGGGAACCATCTAGGTCTATAGATTCAAAATAAATATGAAGAACCATAACCTATAAAGGAAATGGTGATTATTTTTCTTATGCTTTCCAATCTGTTAGATCTGTTTCTGGAATTAATAAAGAGACTTAGGTGTGTCCATATTAGAGTTCAAACTAAAGCAAGAAAACTTTAGGATGTGCAACAACCAGCAAGCAGATAGCCAGCAAGCAATACTGTCTTCAGGGTGCAAACGAAATGCAGTATTTGTACAGAACTGAAGCATGGAAGCCTATAGGACATTTTATTATATCCATAAAGGATTTGGAATAAACCCATCCCTGAAGGAAGAAAGAATCAAACACTTTTTTTGAACACTGAGAAGGGCTTGCTTTTCCTTTTCAGGCGTGGCAGCATGTGCACATTTGAAAAATAAACAGCCTTTTTCTATGAAAGAAGGAGGGCAATCTCTGTGCCTTCTGTTGAAATGGAATACAAGTAACACCAGACTTAAAATCCATAAAATGGAAAAAGTAGCTTACCTGAACTACTGTCTCACTTAGGAACTAGAAGCTTAGTATGCTTCGCTATTCAAGATCTGTCTGAATAAATAGCAAAAGCAGAGATGATGAAGAACTGGGATATACAAAGTACAGAGACTAGGAGGCCACATTTACTTGCTCATTTGTGAAGTCAAACAGTGGATGCATTATTTTCTTAGTGTGTTGCAGGGTTTCTTTGAAGGGTTTCTTTTCAGTGCAAATTTAGTTTGCACTTGAAATCTTACAATACACACTTGAGCTGTGGTGCTGGTTTTCTCAAAGCAGTTTCCCTCCTGGTGAAGCAGAAGCAAAGACGTCCAACAGGGAGCCATCTGTAGATCTCTCCTTGCAAATTGAAAGCAAGTTCCGCCAGCAGTTAGCGCTCTATATATGTGCAATTTATGCCTAGAACCCACAGCTGTCATTAACTTCATTGACTTAACTGTGAAAACACAATATGGATGTGTACTCCAAGAACCACAAAGAACCATACAAAAATAAGTTATGGCCCTTCCTTTTATATGCAATAATAGTCCATGATGTAGATGCATCTGGCACCATATCAGCTCTGACATATTAAGAAATACGCAATTTTGGGTGTATACTACCCAATAGATTTTATTACTAGGGATCCAAAAATTAGTTTCTAACTCTTAATTTAACATGTTGCTTCTTTCTATTTAGCCAAGACAAAACATTACCTCATTAGATATTTTTTATTTATGTAGTCTTAAACTTGGCTAAGCAAGTTTGTTACAGTTGATTGTAATTGTTTAAGCCCAAGCATAGGATTCATATGTCTGACTATTGCCATCTGATGATATTTCTGAGGCTGTGCTGTATCTTTTTTGGCATTCTAATGGCTGCTTCAGAAGAGCATGAGTATTGTGCCAGATTGGCAATTCCTGCCAACCTGAGCAACCTAAACTGACACCAAGTGTGACAATTCAAGCTTGTTAATTCCTTATTTGTGTTCTTGACTTAAAGAGGGATGAGAGATGAGTCTTGCTCCTGTGAAAAATTTTATTGAAAACTTAATTCACAAGGACTAGCCTGGGATTCTCAAATAACACAAAACTTGGTTACTTTCTTTTGAAATTAAGGAAAAGGAGCAGCTTATTTTAAAAGGCCAGTCCTATATTTAAAGTCTCATAAAGCCCAGACAATTCAAAATTCACCACCTCTCAGAAGAATGTTTTTTGCATCAAGCATCTACACCATGTTCTTGTCTGCATCATCTGGTTGTCTCCCTCTGTTTTACTAAACAAATGGTTTTATGTTTGCAATAAGTCTGCAAAGCACAGAGGGGTGGAAACCTCTTTCTCCTTGTGTATCTGAGCAATTGGAAGAAAACAAAAAACAAAACAAAACAAAACCTTAACAAAGGAGTACACCTGGTACCACCCTGAATTGTTACAATATAACTTAGCAGCATAATGATGAACAATTTTGATTTTTTTTGTTTGAACAAAGTAGCAAACAGCAAATTATAATTCTGACAATAGAAATAAAAGATTAATTTTGCTTTCTGCTGAAAGCGTGACTGTTTATTTGAATTTCTCTGAGATTTGGTGTTGAAGAATACATCTGATGAAGGTTGCTTGGTTTGCAAGCTAGAGATGCAGACCAAGCTGCAGACTGAGCTCTGCGTGGAGCCCAGACAAGAGGCCATGAACTGAAAATCCTTTGGTTAAGAAAGGCACCAGCCAGATGAATGGACACTGAGAGACACCTCCAGAGCAGAAGACATGGGGTGGAAGAGCAGGACTTGTGGGCAAGCAAACTGTGAGGGTGTAAATTCCCAGGGGTGCTTTTGTCCTCCTCGGAGGCACCAGCTCAGGCTATTTGTGTTCATGCACCATGAATAAATGTCTTTATGGAATGAGACATCTCTATGGCAAACCTGGTCTCAAACTGGTGAGGAAAACTGGTTTTACTGTGTGAGTGTGATGTGTGGGAGGGCTCCCATCACTCCCTAGAGCTGCCTGTTCAGAAGGGGCTTCCATCCCAGCAGCAGAAGTCTCTGACCTTGGGAGTGTGACTACCAGAGAATGTCGTGAATGGTCACACCGGGAAGTTTCCTTAACATGAGAATGTCTCAAAGAGAGATATGAAAGAGAGTATTCAAAATGGAATTGCAACCAATTAAGCAATTCCAGCTGTTCTGGATAGTCAGCTTATATAATTCTCTCACAGTGGGCATTCTTTCAGCTCTAGGTCATGGTAGAAAGTTTCACGACTGAATGACTCTTGATTTTTCAGAATAAGCTAAGTTAATTGCAGATCATATGCTCTTACAGAATTACAAAGGACAGGATATGTCTTTCTTGTGCAAGCAGCGATGTCAACTTTCTGGCTGAGGTAATAGAAGACTAAGAATGAACAAATATCTTTTTTAAATAGGACCCAGTCAAGACCTTCTCTCCATGTATGCATTTTTAATGGCAATTAATTCAGCAGTTATTATAATATTTCAATAAAAAGTCTGAAGAGAATAAAAGAAGTAACATATTCCTAACTTGACCTAAAGGTTTTGAATGTTATTCAAAGTCTTCATTCTGAATAATAAAGGCAGATTTATCAGAGCTAATTCTAAGAAGACAACAAAATTTTTGAAAGACCTAAAGCAAATTCAGGACATTTTCATCCGAACTGTATTCTCTACCTATTGTCATCCCCTCTTCTTTCTGTTCTTTTTATAAATCAAACAAAATCCCCTACTATCTACCTTCTTGACAAACTCCAGCACAGATATGTCTTTATCTTATTCCTCTGTCTTCTACCAGCTTTTCCAGTTATTGGTTTGATTTTTGTTTTGTTTTGTTTTAGTGTACAGTTTACTTGAAATTGATCTCAACTATATTAATTCAATGGCTGTTGCACGCTTTCTTACATAAAACTCCCATTATTTTTTTCAAAAAAAATAAGAAAAAACCTTAACAGCTTGAGGAAAAAAAAAAAGATAAAGAATATTCTGTCATTAGAGGTGGAAGTAGTGAACACTTTAAAAAAATTAAATACACTTACTTTTGTCTTCAGGTAGGAATTCTGTCACCTTGCTTGTAATAACCTTAAATAAAAACCCTTCTCTGAATTTCTGTGAACATTTACACCTTTTTCCCAGTTAAATGAGTTCTTTCTGATTTCTTGGGTCTACAAGTTTTCTTGAGCATATTAAGCTACTTTTTGCCCTAAAACTGAAGTCTTCACAATATATTGTTCACTTATTCCTCAGATATTACATGGGACACATACAAACAGGGAAAGCCTGTAATCCAAAATAATATTTCAACTAAAATTATTGGTGAAATTTATTTCACTAAGAGACATGTAAACCTTATAAAATATAAATTAATTTGTCTAACAGTTGCAAGCACCTTAAGTAGTTTTCAGGGTTCATTTCTTCTCAACATAGTTAACTGTAAGATTGAAGGATTTTTCACTGTTTGTGGTCTAGACAATATTTTTTTAAAAAAGACATGGCCCTGAGTTGAGATCAGACCTCAGACTCAGGAGATTTGAGGTCAGGACCTGATATTAGTCAAAATTCCATTCCTAGTATTGGAACAAGTTTTATTATAAATATTCTTTTACGTCACTAAGCAGATTTTGTTTTCTTGTAACATCTTCATAAAATTGTTGGTAATCACAGTATTATGAAACTATTCTACTTTTTATAGTCCTTTACAGTGAGTTAAAGGAAAGGACAAAATTCCACTCTCAAAGAAATTTCTAAGAAATGGTTGTTACAAGCTTCAAAACCTATCATTTAAACAGTAATATGAGCAATACATTCTGAGCAGCATGACATAAACAGCACACAGTTATTTGCTAAAAATAAAATTTAACACTAATATGGAGTACCCATGCAGTATCTTGAAATAACCCAAATGAAATTATAAAGCTAATTAATAATTTTTTAAAAAGGTTATATTTTTCTTTTTCTACTTCTTCTTCCCTAACCAGGAATTTTGGAATACAATGTTATTACTAGCTAACATAATGAAAATAAACTTCTGGCAATAATTTAAGTTTTTTAAATATAGTTTGACGTAGTATATATACTTCTTTAGCTCAGTGCATATATGTAAGACCACATTTTCTCCTTTGATCTTTCACTACTTAACTGGTTGCATGGTCCATAGTGCATCATGTCTTTCCTGATACTCTTTAAAGCGTGTAAAGGAAAACATATTTTTAAGGCAAAAAATCCAAATGCTTTTCTCTTATCAGAAAACCAAAACCCAGTTGAGTCTTGCTAGCAATGCTCACGCTTTCAGTTTCCAGATGCATTTTTTCCTTAGCTCATGCTCAGATAAGAAATTGTGCAAGAACCCATACTGTGCCATAGGAGTCTCAAAATCTTCTATCCCTATCAGAATCAGCTGCTTTCATGCATCCAGCTGTAATTCCAGCACAGATTTATATTATCTGCTCCTGAGTTTCAGTTGGCTCAATTCATGATCTACAAGTATACAGACATTCATCCCTACTGGATGACAGTGGTGCCTCTTACCTTCAAGGGAACTGCTGAACAGATTTTTAGGACATGGTTGTTGTCTGAGTAACTCTGGGTACTCTTTCTAATTCTCCCAGTCTTGTTGTGTATGAGACACAGAAGATTCAAACAAAACTCATTTTCTTCCTACTTCAACCTCTTTTTGGAAGTGAGTATAGTCATTATATCTGTTATTAAAAAGCAAAATAAAATATGTGACAAGAATATCCATTTTCTTCTTTGCAGCTTTCTTCTCCCTGAGGCTGTAAGCTCTTCTTCAACTCTTGAATTATTTTAAATGATAGTTTGGGAAGATTGCAAAACACTGTTCCTATAAAACTAACCTAGCCTGACTAATTTGCTAACAAAACACAAGTTGCCACTCTCTATTTATACATCATTATCATTGAAATGAAGCCAAAAAGTGATAGTGGTTACTTAGCTGCTCAAAATAAATTGCTTAAATTCTAGCCATAAATTTTCAACTGTATAACTGAGGTTAATGTGATAGGAAACACAGCAACTGGGATCCATCAATGCCTAAATTACTTTTGTAGGCAAAGGGAGAATATTTGTTCTTAATCTTACAGTGTTCCTAATTTTATAATATTGCCTGACCTACTCTGCATTCTGATCAAGTTCTAAAGCATGATTTTTACCATATTGGATTGAATCCATAGGAGACATTGTAGAAAATTCTTGGGTGGTCTAATGTTACATAAAGCTCAGTGGATATAATCTCTATTAGAAAGATTTCAATTAAAAATTTGTGTTACCAAATATATAAAAAATCTTCTGATTGCTATTCAATTTTCCTGTTTGGATGAATGAACTCTACATGATCTGACATACAACTAATCTCTATAGCTACAGTATTCAAAATCATTTAAAATCTGGCAAATTTACATGTAAAAATGTTGTCTTTAAAAGGACATTAAAGACAAACCTATTTTTCTTCTCTTACTCTTCTGTGGCTGTAGTGATTTTTATGGGCTACAAAACAAGGGGATGAGGAAGAAAATGTATATGAAAGAATGAGCTCTATTACAGTCTTATTACTTGGATTTTGTACCAGAATAAATTCATTAAGACTTTCAATGCTAGGAAGGACTGTGGATTTTATTATTTTTTGAATGGCTTAGCATCAAAGTGATGGCGACAAGGGAAAGAAAATCACTCTTTGGCATTACTAAACATATTATTCCTTACATTGCATGTTGATTTCAAAATTGGTAAAAGGATGGTTGGCTGATTCAAACCACACCAACACCGCTGTATATTACCACTGTTACTTCTCATATAACTGTCATACACTTGACTCAATGACAAATTCAAAGTTTGAGCCCAAGAAGAAATAATCTCCTGCAATATTACAGGCAGGGATGAACAGATTGAGGAACAGCTCTGGGAAAAGAGGCTGGTGGTCTTGTTAGACTACAAAGTTGGACATAAGCCAGTGGTGAGCTCTGTCACATAGTTTCAAGGCAGTGATAGATCACACCTAGAATGCTGTGCCCATCAAGTTTTGGAAGGACAGGACAAATTTCAGTGAGGTCTTCAGAGGCCATCAAGTTTGGGACTGAAGTGAATGCACAGGTCTTGAATGATTAAATCATCCTCTACTGGATTTACTTACCATGTTACCACGCTCCAACACCACTTAGGTTTCTAAAGACTTCAGAATAATTTGTTTTCTCTAAACCAATTTGTCTCTTGTCAAACTGAGATTGCAGTTTTACAACCACCTGGGGAATGAGTGATCCCATTCCATAAATAACAGAGTCATCTGCATAATATGTACTAAGATGTCCCTGTAGACTTTAGATATTGTATATGAATATAAAGATATAGACTCAGTTAAGAGATTTATGCAAGAGAGACTTCAGTTGATATGTCTAACATTTTCTAACACAAATTTTTTTATAATATCATAAAGAAAAATCTGTATATGTATTGCAGATGTTAAGCTGGAAAAGTAAAACAAAATATAATTAAATGGATATTTAAACAATGGAAACTTATTGCTGGTATGAAGATATCTGAAGTCAGGATATGAAAATATTTGTTGTTGGCAAGAGATATGATAACTATGAAATAGTAGAATGGCCTGGATTGAAAGGCCATCTTGTTCTAAGCCCCTGCTGTGGGCAGGGACATCTTTCACTACTCAAAGCTCCATTCAACTTTAACACTTCCAGGGATGAGGCATCCACAACTTTTCTCTGGACATCATCTTCTACCTCCTTACCACCCTCTCAGGAATACAAATATGAATAATGCAATTTTCTAAGAAAATATGTAGTATATATATAGTATATATATGTAGCATGGCATATATATGAAATTTCAGATTTTTTCCTTAAATTCTCTTAAAGGATTAAGGAATTTGGATTTTGTGTTTCTGTTTTTAAACTATATGTGTTGGGTTTTGCTGGGATATAGTTATTTTTTCATGTTAGCTGGTATAGGACTACGTTTTGGATTTTTGCTGAACACAGTGCTGATAATATAGAGATGTTTTAGTTTATTGGTGAGCAGGGCTTACACAGAGTCAAAGTCTTTTCTGCTTTTCCTGCTTCTGTGCTGGCAAGAAGGGTGGGGGTGAATGGGAGGCTAGGAGGAGACACAGTTGGGACAAACTGACCTGAGGGATATTCCAGACCATATGACATCATGTTCAGTTTGTAAAGTGAGGAGTGCCATAGTTTTATACAATCCAGCTGGAGCAGCAGATCCCTCACAAGTTCAAGGTCAGCTGGGAGCTGATTATTCTCATAGTTGTGGTCCTCCAGCTCAGGGCACTGAGACCCCCTTGATCTGTCATGCATGCTAAAGTTGCAGTAAAAGAATGCATTAAATACCTCTGTCTTGTCCATGTCTCTGTTTGTGGGTTGACCATCTTCATCCTGTAACTGGTTTATATTATTTTTACTCTGCCTATTGCCATTAATATAATTCAAAAAAATATCTTTTTATTGTCCCCCCCAATGGACAGGTAGCCAACGTCAACTCCAATTGAGCTGTGGCTCACGAATTTTTTGTTGCAGTGGCAAGCAGCATCTCTGTGTTTCTTCCATGTCACCCAGCCTTGTTTCCACTGGGCATACACATCCCTTTTTGTCTTGTTTCCAAGAGGAGATTCCTGTTTAGCCAAAACATCCTTCTGCCTGCTTTATTTCTGACATTTGGGAATTGCCTGGTCCTATGCCCTTAGAAGATGATGCTTAATAAGTGACCAGAACTGATGGACACTAGCATCTGCAAAAATATTTTCCCAGGAGATCTTGCTTAGTAAATCCCTGAGCAGCCTGAAGTCTGCTCTTCTCATTTCCAGACTTGAGGTTTTGCTGGCAATTTTCCTTCTGTCAACAGAGATTATAAACTCTATTTCTTTGTGGTCATTGTGGCCAAGACGGCTGCCAATCCTCACATTGCTCGCAAGATCCTCCCTGGTGACAAACAGTGAACAAGGAAGGCATCTTCCCAAGTCATCTCCCTGAGGACCTGTTCCACTGAAGTTAATGTGTTCCTTCAAATGCTTCAGTGAGTTCAGACTATGACAAATCAACAGTTACACTATTCTTGAGGGTAGGCTAGATTAACTAATTGTTCTGAAATCATCTTAAATTCTTCCTTACACTTGTTTGAAAGTAACAAAACAAGAAATGAATAAAAATATTAAGCAAAAGAATGTAAAATAGAATTATTTTAAGAAGTCATTTAAATAATAATTTGATAAGAACAAATTGAAATAATTTCAGAAATATTATGACAAAGACATTTGATCTTTGACTCTTAAAAGGCATGGATAAGAGAATAGTGTGGCTGGGAAATAGCAGAGGAAGATAAGTGTAAGACCACTCAGAAAATTTTTGTCAGAAAAAGGGAAATAGTACAGAAGAGAATTTAACATAGTATTTTTTTTTTTTTTTAATACAGCCATTTTACTCTGTTTTCCCAAAGAAGGAGAAAGTAGCTAAACACTGAGTCTGGCAGTTTGGGGTATTTTCAGTTTTTGTTTCAATCTTAACTAGAGGCAGAGTACATCTGGATTTCCTCAGACATGTCCTCCCTTTTCTGTCAAGAAATTTTCTTAGTCTGGGAACTGAAGAAGTTTGTGCCCCTAGCTGGAATGTCCAAAATTTCCAGACATATTCGCTGTGCATGTAAAGATTAACTTTGCAGCATAGGCATACTGAGCTTGCCGCTCCTGGGAAACTTCAGTACACGGTGCACATGTGACAGTGTGGGTCTGCACACACGCAGCAAGCCTAGCATGCTCCAAACACACTGTATTTATGATAGTACCTGTGGCAAACAGGAGTTTCTATCCAGGATTTCTAAACCAGAAATAATTTTGGATAATTTTGAACAATTTTTGAATTTTTCTCGTGCTTCCTGACAAAGCTTATCTGGCCATAAGAATGGATGGCACTAAAAAATCCGAATGAAGTAATCACAGAAGTTGAAGACATAAGATCATGATAACCCTAATGAATGGAAACTGCAGGGGCAAGCATCAGAAACAGCTAGTTGTGATTTATGGACTTGGCTTTAACCAAAAGTCGAACACAAAGTAAAAGCTGTTTAATGTCTATGGTATCACTATGGTGCTAATAAGAACATCAGTCTAAATGGATAAATTAGCTTTTTTTTTTTCTTCTTCTTCTTCTCTGGCCACTGGACAAAGTAATGTATGCTTCTGAAGGGCAGCTGTTGCATCCTCCTTAGGATAGTCAGTACATCCTGGTTTCCAAGAGTGAGTTACATATGGTATACAGTTGTGCTGAAGACCTGCAGAGAAGATGCCAATTCATTTTAGCTGACCAAAATACTTCCCTCCTGAAAATATACTTCAGCTTCTTTTACCATTAGCACTTAAGAGATACAGGGGAAAAAACCAGTCACTTTACACTGTCAGGCAAACTGTGCTTGATCAATCAGATTCTGTATGCAACTATTCTATTTATGTGAAACAGAACTAAGCAGATCTGCCCCACAAATTAATATGAACCAAATTAATTGTTCAAAGGCAATTGTGAAGGAACCCAAAAACTGAAGCACAAAGATACCAGCACTTAAGAGACAAATCTTCATCAGAAATTGCATAAATTTGTATTGGGAAGATGCCAGTTCCTACTGGTTAATATCTATTTAAAGTCTTTGGTTAAAGTGATAAAGTGGACCAGTCATATTTCTCTGATAATATTGTGCCTGCAGGATGCTAGTGATAAGTGGCAGATTTGCCATTAGCATAATATGACAATGCTGAATTAATTCTAATTATCTTGATTGTTGAGCACTTAAATGAAAATGAAGACATTAGAAGTAACTAATTGCTTAAAAGGCTACTTCTGAGAACAAAATATGAAGGATTTAAAAAAAAAAAAAAAAGAAGTGCAAAACAATGGGCCTGAACTATCTAAAATCTTGTAAGTTTATTTATTTCTTATGAACCTGCTTGGAAAGTAGTATGATTTTTCAGAAAAATTTAATACATCATTTTGCTAATTACATATTTTTCCATAATTTATCAAACTTACGGACATTATTATTATATTAACTGATACATTATCTGTAGGTTCTCAGACCTAAAGTCCACAGTTCATAATGATCATTAAGGAAAAGATTAAAATAATACATAATGGAAATTCACTAATAATAACTAAGAAAAATACACTTCTTGCAAAGCATTAAGCCCTCATTGTTCAGCAAAATTTCACAAGGAAAATATATAACAATTTATATGACAAAAATATTTTAAAGCTATTTATTTTGTAATTATCTCCAGATATTAAAACACAAATTTGCTTAAATCCATTACTATATTATTTTCATGTCAGTATCTGATCATGTTATCTCTTTTTACTTATTTCTGATCTCTATTTCTTCAAAAAGTAGAAGTTGTTATTTACAACTAATCAATCATCTTAAAAAAAGAGAAGAAGGAAAAAAATAAATCGTGGAAATCCTATTCTCTCTGTACAAGTAAAAATTTAAAATTATGTGCTTATTTAGTTTTACAGAGGTGCAGAAGGTCTAGAAAATTAGTGTACTACACTCTCTCAGTCCACACAGACAAACAGTAACCACAACTTTCAAAATAAAATGCAGCTGTTCCACAGCAGCCAGCCTGTTAGCTGCGTGCCTGGGCTCTGTTTCCAGCCCTGGATATCTCACACTGCAGCCTGATTCAGTAATGTATTGCTAAGAACAGGCTAGCAAGAATTAGTGTCACAAGGGTTGCAACAGCAGTTAAAAGAATTGCATGCAGTTATTAACAATGTTGACTTTCTACTCACACTTTATAGAGTTTGCTGAATTGGAAAGGAGCTGCAAAATCCCAGTTTAGTTTCAAAGCAATTTCATTAAGGTGTGGGATTTTCCGTTTCTGGATATTTTTTTTTTTTTTCCTCTCTTCACAACAGTTTTCTTAAATGGCTGAAACTTGTTTTGCCTGAGTCAAGTGCCTCAGCCAGGACCAGGGACACTCCTCACCTCCACCTATTGAAAATACAGCTCTAGTGCCTGAGAATTTTGAAAGTTCTTACTGTAAAAGAAAAGTGACACACAGTGTTAGTGTAACTTTGTTGAAATGCTTCTGCCCTCCTGCAAGTGCCATAATACATTTCATAAATCTGTATGACTTTTCACTCTGACTCTGTCAGCTCACATGGAGTTCTGAGACTTCTGATACTCTCTGAAGGAAACAAGAATATATCCAATGTGAAATTGAGAGAACTACTGTTGTAGGGCATCATGCTGTAACTCCTGAGCCTTTGAAAACAGATCTGAAATTAAGTGTCTAAATTTCCTCAGTAACCCAGAGGGAAAGCCATGCATCTCTGAAGAGCAATCAAAAAACTCTTCTCTGAGCATAGATCCTGCCAAGAGGAAAAATCAAACACAAGATCAGAGGAACAAAACACCCTCTCCAAGCTGAGTCAACTGAACCAGGACTACAAGTCCTATCGAACTAGTCACAAGTTTCTGTCCACTCCAAATGAGAAACTAGGAATCACCTCCTGAGAACAGACATCTGTAATTAATCTGTTTTCCCATGTAAAGTAAGTCAAGTGGGTGAGGACAACTTTTCATTTCACTAACCACTTTCTCATTGCAATCATCTGTTTCTAGTGCTCTAAGCTCCCCTCTCCTAGGGACTTAGCTACCCATGTACCAAAGCACTGAGAGCAGCCCTGGTCTGGACTAACTGTATAAACTGTGCTCACAGTACTATGAGAAAGGCTGTACAGAGATGAGAAACGACAGAATTAGAGATGAGAGTGTGTAAGTGACATATCTATGGCTCAAGGATTCAAGGGGAAAATATCAGCATGGAAAGGCATGAGACCTAACAGGCAAAGACAGGGCAGGCAAGGGTGATGAGATCCCAGCCAGGAGATGTCAATGCCATTGGTGGAGCTACAGTCAGAGGCCAGAGGTGGTCCTCTGGCTCTGTGAATCCTCTGTGGAAGCCACAGGGCTGATAACTCTTTGGGTGCCTTGTCTAATGTAGCAAAGAGCACACAAGTGCTTACTCAAATATCTGGTAATTCTTATGCATTTTTTGTTATTTACCAGACAGTGAATAACTTTTCTATATCATTTGTTCATGTATACTTCTCTTGTAGAGTCAATTATTGTCTAAAGACACCCAAACATAACTAACCTAAAAATGGGCAAAACACACAAACGACCATTCTCAAGATCCACAGGTTAATTTTTCTACTTTTGTACGTTGGGTTTAACCCCAGCAGGAAAGTTAAATTTCAAATAAGCCACTCCACCCACACCTTTTGGTAAGGAGGAGACAATAAATGAGATATTATTAATTGAAATAGTTTCCTAAAAGCACAGTGGAAACAGCAATACTAATAGCAAGAGTATACAAAGGAGAAGGTGTTTTACCCACAAAAAAATATTTATCACTGGGGAAAAGAAGAAAAAAAAAAAAAAGAAAAGAAAAAAAAAGCACCTGTGCCACAAGATATTCAGCAAACAAAGGCAATAGGGTGAGGAGAGCTCCTGCAGCTTAATGTTACCACCATTAGCCTGAAACAATGGAAAACAGGGACAAACACACTCTGGAAGCAAGTTTGTCCCAATAACGATTGTGCTGGTTGAGCTCAGTTCTCTGTAGCTGTCATGCCACCTCCAACTGCTGTGCATGTGTGGTGAAAAACCTCTCTGCTGGGGTCTCTTTAGAAATAGCCATTAATTTAAAAACAACTAAAGGCTGATTTATGACTTTGATGCTGTTGCAGTATAAGCTCATCTGGCAACTAAGCACCATGCAGCCCCTCAGTCACTGCCCTTCCCATCCTTCCCAGTGGAATGGGGAGGAGAATCAAAAGTTAAAACCTGTAGGTTGAGATATGAACAGTTTAATAATCAAAACAAAGTAAAATTTAATAATAATATCAATAGTTAAAAATAAATAATAATAATTATAGTAAAAAGAAAAAAACAAAAACAAATCAGCAAGTGGTGCATGATACAGTCAATCACCACCTGCTGGCCAATACCAGACTTCATCCCTGAACCCTAATTTGTTCCCCTTCCAAGTAGCTTCCCAGTTTGTAAAATGGACACCGTATTCCAAGGTGTGGAATATCCCTTTAGCAAGTTTGGGTCATCTGTCCCCGCTGTGGTGTCTCCCAGTGCTTCTTTTCTCTTTCTTTTTCCTTTCCTTTCCTTTCCTTTCCTTTCCTTTCCTTTCCTTTCCTTTCCTTTCCTTTCCTTTCCTTTCCTTTCCTTTCCTTTCCTTTCCTTTCCTTTCCTTTCCTTTCCTTTCCTTTCCTTTCCTTTCCTTTCCTTTCCTTTCCTTTCCTTTCCTTTCCTTTCCTTTCCTTTCCTTTCCTTTCCTCTCCTCTCCTCTCCTCTCCTCTCCTCTCCTCTCCTCTCCTCTCCTCTCCTCTCCTCTCCTCTCCTCTCCTCTCCTCTCCTCTCCTCTCCTCTCCTCTCCTCTCCTCTCCTCTCCTCTCCTCTCCTCTCCTCTCCTCTCCTCTCCTCTCCTCTCCTCTCCTCTCCTCTCCTCTCCTCTCCTCTCCTCTCCTCTCCTCTCCTCTCCTCTCCTCTCCTCTCCTCCTGACTAGCAGAGCATGAGTACAAAAAATGCTCTTGACTTAGGATAAACACTGCTTTGCACCAAAACATCAGAGTTATCAATACTATTCTCATACTGAATCCAAACCAGAGCACTGTACCAGCCACTGAGAAGAAATTACCTCTGTCCCAGTCTAAGCCACAACAGATGCCTGTCAATTAGGCAGGAAGGAACATTTGAGCCACTTGTGGCACAGAAAGATGCTTGATCCACCTTCACCTCAACATACAGTAATAGAGTATGAGCTGTAGTATGGTACATAAAGGACCTTAATTAAACTTTTAATAGGCAAGAGTTTATGACCCAAGCACAAAGCATTCTACTGCTTTCAGAACTAAACTTAGGTCTCCCTTTTAGCATGTTTCTATAGACAAGGGCATGCAAACCTGGTAGCTAGCATGTATGTCTATGTATCTCCAGAAAAAAAAAAAAATACCCCCATCTCATAGGCACCATGAGGGCAAAGTCATTTAATTAAGTCTAGAACTAACATTTTAATCTTGGCACTTAGCCACAGAAACAGAGCCTCAAATATTGAGAAATGTCTTCATTCCCTTAAAATCTAATTCCTGAAATTTCACTTCCCAAAATCTATTCCAAGAAGATTAACAGATCACATCATGACTATTGAAGGGTATGGAGATTTTCTCACCTGCGTATTTGCTCAAGTTAATAAAACACTTTTTGTAAAAATGCTTCTAAGTAAGTATTTTCAGCTTGCATCTTTCACCTGGAGCTGCACTGATATACACTCAAGGATATGTTTTAAGTCTCCCAAGGGAGAAAAGAGAAACCAAAAACAAAACAAAAGAAAAAAGAACAATGGAGGAAAGAATTGGAATAATACATTTACTATAGTTCATCCTGTAATTATCCTAATTTTGGAATCAATCGGGATTTGAAGTCAGGACTTCTCTTCCTCTACCTAAAAACTTGGAAATTACTGTTATTTAATTCAATACCAGCTGACTGTTATACAGGGTTAAGATTCTTATAATTTTAACAAGTAGTTTGATATACTAGAACCTGTAGAAAATGTGGGTGTCTCATAGAAAAATCAAATCTGCAAAGGTTCATTTGAACTGCATTTCAGCATGGCAGAGTTTTTATCAGGTTAATAGAGAAGTTGGCAGTCAATTATGTGATAAAATTACCTCTACATTGTAGCAGAATTCAATTCTTTTGCCAGCTGAGAAATCAGGAATGAGAAAAATACACAACTTGAGTAAAAAAGTAAAATCACTACTGTTACTCTGTTTACAGTTCACTACAGATTTGATGTTAGAATAGCTGCAGAAAAAGATATCAAGCAGGTAATGAGCTTTCTGAGTACTAATCACATGAGACAATCTATAAAGCATTAGTATGAAATAACACACTATTTATGATCAGATATTTACACTGTGCAGCTATAATCACTACTGAGCAGAAAGCATGACTACTTGTCTCAGGTCATTGCGTACATAAAAAGGAAGTCATTCTATCAAGAACATTATGGAAATAGACTGCAACTTTTTTTTATTTTCCTTTGCATTTCACAACTGAGAAATCCTCTCAAGAACTATCTCAGATTCTTCAGAAATGTGTTTCTGATCTTCCTTTTTTCACTATAACCACCCTCAATCATCAGTTTTCTTGGTGAAGCCTAATGCACTTTCTCAAATCACATCATCCTGTATGGATTTTGAAAGAAAGCTGATCAATTTATTATATTTGCATGATGGATAAGGAAATTACCCATCTGTCTGTCTGTCTCTCTGAGAGTTCATCTACCACATCCATTCACATATATCAGTTGAACACCTACTGGCATGCCTAGTTTAGGTTACCTTAGCCTTTACTTTTCGCAAACCTGATTTTAACTACATCTGTCTTTTCAAAATTTTCTACTTGTCTTCCCTTGGTGTGGTCCATGGCCAGTGCCAGCTTTCTTTGGAAACCTCAGAAACAGCAGTTAAACAGCAAGACTCGTTGCATAGGAGGCAGCGTAGGCAGATGCTGGTGAGCCAGGTAATAATTTAGATTCTCGGGCAGCTTGTACACAATCTGTCTTCTTTCTCTTTTTATATTCAGTACTGCAGACAAATAAATTTATTTTTCTGCTTTTGGTCAGAATATACCCCAGAAACAACCTTTTACCAAAGGTTGTTCTAAATTAATTGCATATGTCCAGAAAGAAGCAAATTAATGTCTCCCACAGGAAGCCATTTTTAGAATTGATGGATATTTAAAGAAACAGGTCCAATACGTTCTCAGCAACAGCCTAGACAGCCAAACAGGCATTCATCCTGTCCCTCTGAGCCATCTAAGAATCAGATGTCTTCCCCAAATCACCTAGATTCTCCCTATGGAGCATAAGGAGAAATAGGTACCTTCAGAGAGCAAAAGCACTCCTGTATTTTTGTTGATGGTGGTAGTTTAAGCACCATCTTACAATTGGTATTGTAAGTTTAACTGTTTTTCAGTTGAAGTCCACCTCTCTTTCTGCACAATTTTATTTCTAAATGAGAGAAATGTTTCTCTCATTTTATTAACACATTTTAAGTCAAAAAAGTGAACATTTGCTGCTTAGAACCATTCTCCACTTTCAGGCAAACTAATATTTTCATTCAAACTTGTATTTCTGATGAAATCAATAAAGTAAAACCAAAAAATGTTCATTTTGAATTTCAGTAGTTAGACACAAAAGTAGATGTCTTTCATTTACTGTAAGAGTTCTAGATGCATCAATGGAAAGAATCTCTGTTTCTGTCATGTAAAATTAATTTCTATGCCTTTGCTCTGAAAGCTGTGTTTGCAAACACAAAAAATAGACCAGCACCATCAAAGTCTTTTCCAGAGTTCTTTTTTTCCATATTTTTCTCCCAAAAAGGATGCATATTATAAAATCCTTGCCCCAATCACCTTAATTCAGAAATTGATTTTGTATTTTGTTTTCATATCTGAATCATAAACCCAGAACAGAAACCAAGAGCTTGATTTGTATCAAGATACAAAATACTGAGCCCAGTTAAGATAGCTTAAAATTTTATTAGAATTGAAAATACTTGAGAAGAACAGAACATTGTGGTGAAAGTTGATTTTGTTTCATCTCTGTACTAAACATCAATTGCTTTATTAAAGAAATATCAAACAATATGCATACATAGCTTTAAAAATCAGATAATTTTTGCACATTTTGAGGGTTGCTTGGGTTTTTTTCTTTTTTCTTTTTTTTCCTTTTTTTTTTTTTTCTTTTTTTGCTTGGTTTGATTTTTGGGTTTTGTTTTGTTTGGGTTTATTTTTCTGTGACAGGTATTCAAGGCCAGGTGGGATGGAATTCTGAGCAACCTGATCTAGTGGAAGGTATCCCTTTCAACAGCGGACACGTTGGAACTAGATGATCTTTAAGGTTCCTTCCAACCTAAACTGCTCTATGAATTTATGATCTGTCATGTTGCTTAAAATTATCATGTCACTGCTACTTTCTCACCTAAGCAACAAGTAATATCAAAACATAAGACACTTGAAGAAGGGTTACCCCATTTTTCAAAGTGCTTATTTAAATCTTTGGAGAATTTAATGTTGGAATACCTATGTTTATTTTCTTGAAGCAAATTGAAAAAAAAATAGAAACAAGTTTTAAGTGTTCATCTTTTCAACAGCTTAGACCAACTTCCTGATCTTTTATGTTTCTTTTCCTCTTCTCATTTCCTTGTGTTACTCCCTTTCCAATGCAGTCAAAGGATGCTCAGTTAAACAGAACTCCTGGGACTAAATGCCTCATTACAATATTTTCTTCTAGTCTTCCCCATCTGAAATCATGAAAGTCTGGCTTCTTATTTCTATCTTTGCAAGAAATAGAGAAAAATGAAGAGGAGTCGGAAAAACCTTCCTAGTCTTGGTAAGGAAACTTCTGAAGGCAGAATTTTTTTTTCCCTCTTTTTTCATTGTACCTCTTAACAGTGGAAAAGAAAATTGTGCCATTCTTTCAGGTACAGTTGTCAACTGTCTTTGAAACACCAGAGTACTTTCCGTGAATATAAGTCAGACAGCAATGCAGACCTAGCTATCTGTCTGTGTACCCACACACATGTACTGGAAAAAAAAATCAGCTTTAATTTCAGTAACACAGGAAAAGCAATTTCTTTCTGAAAAAGAGGAAAAAAAAACAGTAATAAATGGGAGGCATAGAAAAAAAAAGGAAAAAATCCCTAGACTTCTGTAAGTGAAGCCATAATACACGCATTAGAGTGAGCAGTCAAGGATGAAAAATGAGTACATAGCATAAGGAAAAACTACATATCCATAGGAAAAGGAGAGGAGAGGAGAGGAGAGGAGAGGAGAGGAGAGGAGAGGAGAGGAGAGGAGAGGAGAGGAGAGGAGAGGATAGGAGAGGAGAGGAGAGGAGAGGAGAGGAGAGGAGAGGAGAGGAGAGGAGAGGAGAGGAGAGGAGAGGAGAGGAGAGGAGAGGAGAGGAGAGGAGAGGAGAGGAGAGGAGAGGAGAGGAGAGGAGAGGAGAGGAGAGGAGAGGAGAGGAGAGGTTCTAAAAAAGAAAATTAACAAGATTGAGCTTTTTGAGGACTTTGTTCTCTAAAACAAATCACTCGAGGTGTCTTTTATAGCTCTACCCTTAATATTTCAATCCTGAAGAAATTACTGCGATTAGGGTACAGATTTCCTACCAGTACTCACATCTCTGGCCCTAATATACTCTCTTGTTTTTGGCTGGGATAGAGTTAATGTTGTTCCTAGTAGTTGGTACAGTGGTGTGTCTTTGACTTAGGATGAGAATAATGTTGATAACACACTGATGTTTCAGTTGTTGCTGAGCAGTGCTTATGCTAGGTCAAGGACTTTTCAGCTTCTCATGCCCTGCCAGCAAGCAGGTTCAGGTTGCAGAAGAAGCTGGGAGGGGACAGAGACAGAACTACCAACCCCAACTGACAGAAAAGATATCCAATGCCTTATGCACTATGCTCAGCATATAAACTAGGCAGAAAGCTGGTCTTGGGGCCACTGCTTGGGAAGTGCCTGGGCATCAGTCTGATGGTGATGAGCAATTGTTTTCATTTGCATCAGTTGTTTCTTCTGTGTTTCATTTCTTTTTATTTTTGTGACATTCATTATTATTATTATTACTATTATTATTAATACTTCTACTACTAAATTTTAGTTACTAAATTGTTGCCATCTCAACAAAAATAAGTTTTCTGACTTTTACCTTTCAATTCTCTCCCTCACGCTATCAGGTAAACAGGGAGTGAGCAGAGAGCTCCGTGCTGCTTGGTTGCTAGCTTGGATTAATCAGTGCAGATCCCTAACAAAGGTCTTAGTATCCCAAGTCCTGGCCATCACAGCCATAGTCTATTCTACTAAGGTCAATTTACAAGCCAGGGCCGTTTTACTGTTTGAAAGCTGTTGAATAACAACTCGAGGTTATTAGTTTGAATAGTTTTGAACATGTTTACCCCTGCAAAATGAGCAGTTATCTGTTGATCACTTCCCGTCCCTGACAAAGATGGGGCTGAATAACCAGAATTCAATATCCCTGCATTCAAATCCCACCTATCATTACCTCAGCTTGTGAAAACAAGTTTTACTGTTCCTTCTAACATTACTGAAGGGAGAAAGGGCAAAGTGTTAATCCTTCCTTCTCTCTCCTATAGGAGAGCTGTGTATGTGAAATACTGTAAACCTAGATACATTTACAAAATTATGTATTTCCATTATTTAAGTAATTCAGAATTATAAAGCTTCCTGAGCTTTGCAGATATGTATAAAAATATTGCCAGAGGCAGGAATCACTTCTGCAGTATCACCATATCACTGGTTCACTGCTTCGCTGCACATAAACCTTATTTCCAATTAGTCTGAGCTCCCTCAGAATCAATTGGAGACTGTATAAACATTCTAAACACATACTGTGCATGCCACTTCAAATTTACCACTAACGTTTTACTATATTTCTGTCAATTATTCACAGGAAATAAGCCATATTGCACCAAAGTCATGGTTTAATAGTGTTTCATTTTTTTGTGTGCAACCAACAAGCACAAGGAGAAATCTACAGATAAACTATTTGTTGTATCTTCTAATTTTATCAAACAATTACAGCACACAGAAAAGATAATATTAGCAATCTGATTATCAAGGAAATAAATTTAAGACTTTGTTGCATACTCAGGAGCAATGACATGCAAAAAACATTCTTCAAGCTTCATTCACACATACAGAAATGGCAGGTCAAAAGTTTACTAAGGCTAACCAGCTGTTTTTCCTCCTGCCCTCACCCCAGTACCACAGGGTATTGGATACCCTGGTGGGTCTAAAGGCTCCCTTCCATGTAATCAATAAATCCAGGTTAGATCCTTCTTACATAATCAGTTTATACATTAAATTTTACCTCATAAAAATTGCCTGGGAGAAAATTCAAAGGGGCAAAATCAGTCTGGTAAAGCTTCCAGTCTTACTTCTCTCTAATGGCAGAAACAGCACCTGTAATTTCCCAAGTATTTTAATCATATTCAGGTCTGGGAGGTGACCTAACAGCTCTTAAATCACAACTCAGTAGATTTTCATATGCATTATTTTTTCAGTCCAAATTGAAGTTTGATCCCCACACCTTGATGAACTTGAAGTATGCCAAATACTTCAATCAAAAGGAGGGAGGAACACCATGTCAGCAAGCGTTATGAGGTATGTTAGCACAGTGATGTATAAAACAACAATAAAAGTCAGATCATTGCAGAACAGCATTATAGGATGCTATAAATTTATGATAAAAATATTAAAGTTTTAAGGGTCACATGACATCTTCTTATTCTCTTGGCTGGAGAAGTGGGAATCAAAGGGGTTAGAAACATCAAATCGTTTAAGTTAAAAAAGATATTTGAGATCATCTAGTTCAACCGTTAACCCAGCATGGCCAGGTTCACCACTAAAGCATGTCTCTAAGTACCATACACCTTTTAAATGCCTCTAAGGATGAGGATTCCTCCACTTCCCTGGGAAGTCTGTTCCAGTGCTTGACAAACCTTGCAGGGAAGAAATTTTTCCTACAATTCAATCTAAACCTTCTCTGCAGCAACCTGAGCCCATTTCCTCTCATTGTTTATTACTTGGGAACAGACCAATCCCCACCTTACTAAAACCTCCTTTCATGTATTTGCAAGGAGTGATTGGCTCCCCTTAAACCTCCTTTTCTTCAGGATGAACAACACAAGCTACCTCAGCTGATCCTTATAGTACTTGTGCTCCAGACCCTTCACCAGGCCTTCCCTGGACACACCCCAGCACCTTAGCACCTAACACTTTCGTTTGGACTATGGAGGCTTCATTCTGCTCCCTGTCCCTGAATTTCTTCCAGCTCAGTGGACTACGTATCCTAAGAACAATTGTTCTTACTGTTGCAGACTGAGGCAAAGAAGGCATTAAGTACCTCAACCTTTTCCTCATTCTTTGTTGCTATGTTTGCCCACAGACAATAAAGGATGGAGATTATTCTTAGCCTTTCTTTTGTTGCCAATGCATTTATAGAAAGATCTTTTATCATCTTTGACAGCAGTTGCCAATATAAGTTTTAGCTGGCTTTAGTTCTTCTAATTTTTTCTCTGCATAACCTTCTGAAAACTTTGTAGTCTTCCTGAGTTTCCTGCCTCTTTTCCCAAAGGTTATAAACTCTCCCCTTTTTTTGTCTTGTGTTCAAGAGAAAGCTATCTCTGTTCAGCCAGGTGGATCTCCCTCCCCTCTGACCCATCTTTTGGCACATAGGGATGGCCTGCTCCTGTGCCTTTAAGTTCTCCATCCTGAAGGATGTCCAACCTTCTGGGACCCCTTTGCCCTTCAGAACTGCACCCCAAGGGACTCTCTCAAACAGTCCCCTAAAGAGAACAAATGCCTTCCCTACCTGGCTCCCTCACCAGCTGTGTCAGAAAGTTCTCTTCCACACACTCCAGGAACTTACTATACCGCTTCTATTTTAGTCTCTGGGAGAAAGAAAAAAAAAAAAAAAAAGAAAAGAAAAGAAAAAAAAAAAGGTGGTGTAGAAGACTTATCTATTTGATATAGTGATGTTGACTCTCTCTATACGCATAGTTTAAATCTTAAAAAGGATTTTTCAATCCATTCTATTGACTTTTGCAAGTATAATTTTAGAAATGTCAGAAATCAACTTACTAGTCAGCTTTTTCATTTCACTTACATTAATCATATCTCACTACTTTGGTACGATTTTGAGTTGTTTCCCTTTCTTCTATTTCTAAATAAAATGTGTTAAAGAAGTGACATTCCAACTCCACAGCTCAATTATTTGTGCAGAAAGAGATGAATTTCACACAGTGTCAGAATTTGGCAATATTTTGATTCTGTTTCTAACTACAGAAGAATAAAATACCCTGGGGAATGCAGGGATGAAGAGTTGAGAATAACATTCTGTTGTTCAGTGTTCATCAGAAAATACTGTGTATCTGGTTGTGAGTACACTTCCATTCAAACCACTGGAAGCAGAACTTATGGTTAGCCCTCACAACAGCAATTGCTCATCATCCTTGGAGATTTTTCATTTGTTTTTCTATTTGCCCACCTCTATATACATTTTCCAGAGACACAAAACCCAGGTTTTGAATTCATTTGAGTCTAACCTCATCTTCATCCTTCCTTCTCCAAATGAACAAGAAAAATAATTACATGTATTTAAATTATTAAATTAACTCTCAAAAACCCGATGTCAGTATTCTTCAAAGTTAAATTGATTTTTGAGTATCAAAACTGAAAGAATGAAAGAATGAAAGAATGAAAGAATGAAAGAAAAAGGAAAAGGAACACTTAGTAGAGAGAGTTGATTGTTTTAGTTTAAGCCTCGACTCACAAAACACTGAAGATATCTATGGAGTGGAACCTTCAATTAATTTGTAGTTAGACAACTAAGACGTTACCCTGCAAGCCATGAGCAGGTCTTACTGAGGGCAAGGCAATTGAAGATGATTATCTACATTATAGTAAACAGGCTCAAGGACAAAAGCACCATAGCAACTTATTTTTTTTATTTTCACCAATCTAATCTACTCAAGATCCTTCTCCCTGACACTAAGTGCCCTAATCTTGCTGACTACTCTCCTTTTTAGCCCTTTTCTATCTTTGATGCTTGCAAGCACAACTTTCCTTTTTTTTTCTTTTTTTTTTCTTTTTTTTTTTTTTTTCTTTATACAGATAGATAATATCATGTTCCTCATCAGGAGATATGATTGAGATGTCCTCCTTGGGATGTGGGAGTTGTTGTATTACATTTCCTTGGTCTAGGGCAATCAGTTCCTCAGTAGATACCCTGTCTTAGAGCTCTGAACTAAACGCTAACATCTCAGGAGCTCAGTAAAGTTCTGCATGGATTCCCATCTGAACTTTAGAGGACTGATGCCCCAAATCAGTGGACCTGGAATTTTACCTAATCTGAGTTGAAAGGGACCCATAATCTATTGATTTCCATACAGGGAACTCCAGACAGTTGTCTTGATATTACAGAGAATTTATTAACCATTTTTCAGCAGTCTCTGCCTCTCTTGTTAACTGTACAAAAACCACATTGACTTAATATGGTGTATTTGCACTGTTGATTAGGGAACTTCAATACTTAGGTACTGTTTTTTTTTAATTTAGGTGGTCTGAATATTATCTTGGATATTCAAAGAAGAAAAAGAAAAGAAAAGTATTTAAAACCCCATTGAAGCCTGATGGGATGCCTTCCCCTGCCAATGCCTTAAGATGTTTTCTCATTAGAGATGACAATTTCTGAAGACAAACTGTAAAAATATATATATATATATACACCGAACCATGCTATACAAAAATAAATTCAATGTAAATATTATTACAACACAAAAATATTGACTTATCTTCATGTTTGCTTCATGTCAAATATTGTCGTTTTCAAGCCATTGCTTTTCATTGTGCACATTATACAAACAAATAAAAACCAATCTGAAAAATAGAATCTTCAGTTGTGAATGAGGCCATCCATATGAAGATAGACAATTACAGTGAAATCTTTCTTTGTCAGAAGAAGAATGAAATGAGAAATAGGCACAAGAATACTTCAATTTGTTGAGACCGTGGAGCTTAAAGATGCCTAAATCTTTTCTGCACTGTTAATTTTTAATTTTAGTCTACGGTAGAATCATTATGAAAAAAAAACCCAAATACATGGTGTTTGGTTTTTGAACACAAATAGTTTAAGCAAAAAATAAAAAGTAAATAACAGCAGTCTAAGAGACTTTAGGTGGGAAAATATTAATTTCCAGAATTACTTTAAAAAACATGTTTTAGTTATGTTAGATCAGAGATTCTGCAGTTTTCTGATAACTCTTCAACAAGTAGTTTCCCAAATATTTATATTTCAATGCAATCTTATATTTTCAAAGCTGAACTTCATCTAAACAGAAAAAATATTTTAGAATATGTTAAGATAAAAACTAAAAAAGTGTTAGTAAAAAGCATTTGTTGTCTATATATATCATACTGAACTTGAGTGTTCATTCCATGCAAATCACAAATTATTTGGTTTAGAAAGCATGCCTGCAGGTTGCAGTGGCATAAATGAGAAGTACTTAGTAAGGAATTGAGTTCGCTTGCCTTCTGTTTCAAGACTGCTTCTGCTGTGAAAGATGTTCACTTCATATAATAATTAAAGGAAAAAATCATCTATAATATTGTAGAAATCCTTTTCTAGTTTAGGGTGTGTGTTTTTTTGGTTTTGTTTTTGTTTTGGTTTTGGGTGTGGGGTTTTTTGTGTGTGTTTTTTGTGTTTTTTTGTGTTTTTGTTTGTTTGTTTGTTTGTTTGAACAGTATGTATTTAACTATTTTTTGAGAGAAGTCAATGTACTATATATGTGTATAGGAATAGGAATGCTACTGAGGAGATTCTGTCCTATCACAGTTCAGGAGCAAACATAGTAAATGTAGTGATGACTATCACTTTGTCTAGAGTAGCTCATCAACACCTCAAGTTGTGATGCTTCCTTTAATCCCTCTGGAAACTGTTGATTTTTTAATTTCTTTGGTATGGAACTTTCAGATTTGCAGGAGTTGCATGGCAATCTGATTCCAGTTAAATTACTGTACACCATATATCTTCAAGATACACAGACAACTCTATTATTAAATGAGACTTTAAGACATTTCATTACAAAGAACATAAAATTTCTGTAGTATATATTACAGTTCTCAGCAGAAAAACAGATCAAAGAGTCACGTCATCAGAAAATGCTGTATTAAATGGTTGTTTACAAGAAGCCTTTTAACTCTATCTCTGCAACAAGAAATCATACAAGGCTGAATGGCTGCAGAGACATATTGCAGACTAAGTGCAGACAATTTATTTGCTGCAACCCTGCATTCCTGTAATGTTTCTCTGTGTGTCCTTTAGAATAAAGTGGAAACACAAACAGGAAAGTGCCTTGCTTTGTGATAAATGAATGTGTCTGAAAACATGAGACAGTGAGAACAGCCAAAATAAGTGATCCAGGGCTGTGGAGCACATGAAAGAAAACGGGAGAGAATTTCTTTATAATGCCAATTTAATCAGACCTTCAGTCCCAACAGCCACAGCAGCCAACAGTTGAAATGAAGATATCATGCTGTTATTCATGTTTGGGATTAGATCCTTTTTTGAAGGAAGGAGACATGCTCTTATTCATAATGTAGCTTTAGGTTTATCAAGCTCTAAATAAAAATGTAGCGGACATTACTTTGTATCTGATCCATTAGCACCCCTAAATATCTCTTCCTAATATACTGATGCTAATATCTACTATCATACAGGTCTTCTTGCTTCTTCATGGTATCATTTCTGAGGAGTCAGATTTGATAAAACAAGGTTAGCAGAAGAAGTTGGGGTTACCATTGCAGTGGAGGATCTTGTAAAGCACAATGTGAAGTCTGATCTGCCTTATTCTCATGACTCTTTAGATTATATATTATATAATCTCTTCATCCTTTTCTTTCAACAAATGTTTACGTACAGGAGTAATCATTTACTTTTATATAGACATCACATAATGAATGTGTATGCACTTATCAACAATTGACATCCAGCTATTCTTAAAAAGAAAGTATTACTTTGCATTTTCTTTGTGTCAAAAACATTGCTAGGCTGTTGACTGTGACCTTACATATGTACTGTGTTGACCAGGAGTCCCTGAGAAAATATGGAAGCTCCATGAAACAGCTAGGTTGGCAAAGACTGAGCACTTGAAGCAGCTAACATTTCACCACATTCTGTAGAGATATCCACGTGATGGTGACATCTGTAATGACAGGTCACAATTTGTGACACCAAACATGGCACCGACCCTTTCTCTGTTTTTTATTGAAACATTAACCAAATGAACCTCTGTGGCAGGTGGTGTTCCATGGAGCAGGCTCCTTATGTTAGTAAATACGAGGTGTTCTGAAACTTCTCTCTTGACAACTTGTCCTTAAAGGGCAGAACTCATTGTGATCCTCAGTGCTTGCAGCCTTGAACCACAGAATGATAAGTGATAAGACTACTTGAATTTGTAACAAACAAACATGAAGTGGGGCCAGAATCTCCTCATAACTGCAATACAAATTATTTTACCCTGGGACAAGTGCATAAAGAGAGAATGCATGCCTTCAGAGGGAATTTCTAAGTTCAAAGGGCATAGGTAACAGCGAACCATCCCGAAGTACATGTAGCAGAGGCAGCCAACATAGCTTCTGAAAGACTCCTGAGCCAGTCTGGTGTCCTGAGTACAGTGCACTCTTAGAGGAGTATTGACATATACTAGTCAATTTAGTCAACTAGTGAAATTAAGTTATTTTGCAATTTTAAACCAATCTGTCATGGCTTCCAAAGTTCTACAAAATGGTGAGAATCGGTGCCAGTAGCTTTCTGAAGCTTTTGGTGTCTAACACAGTGGAAGTGGTTCATCACATTTCCAGAATAAATTGTTTTGGTGGTAACAGTAATCTAACAACTCTTGGACTGCTACTGCTTTTAGATATTAGAGAATTGCTCCACTTGAAAACCACTGAAATTACAAACTCACCTGAAATCAGATCTGATTTTGAAATGGAAGTTTCAGTCGATGCTAGAGGTGCTAAGGAAACTATTTGGCTATAGTTTATATTATAGAAATGCAATGATAAAATAGCTAAATGCAGTACTAGAACCTTATTTGGTCAAGGGAAGATACAGGAGGTGAACACAGAGAAAACCGCTAATGCTTTGGTGTTCGGGTAGTACCAGATTTCATTTCCTTTTGATGTTGTGGTCAGGACATTGCTAAACCTCATCAGCATTGATTTATGAAGCCAGATATAGATAAGATGGGAACATGTGGAATAAGCATTTCAGTATTAACAGGGCAAGGATATTGTAGATAGAAACTTATCGGACTGGATGAAAACGGTTTATCTTGGGATGCCTTGCTGTGTCTCTGTGTGTACAGGCAAATATCCCTGAAATTCTAAAGTATTTGCATATATGCAGACACACAATATCTGAATGCATTATTCATATTCAAATTATTTTTAGTAAGTAAAAAAAAAAAAAAGAAAATCATCCACTGAAGGAACAGAGTTCTGCCAAAGATGCTCAAAATAAAAGTGATGTGACTAATAGCCAATCGTTTGACAACATACTGGTGTGCAAAATATCAGGGCTTAACTTTCTTGTTGAAGTAATTTTCTGGACTGCCTGCATGAAGTTCTCTTGTGGCAGTTTGCCTTTCTGAGATTTATGGATTGGATATGTGAAGAAAAAAAGCAGTGATATGTCTGTCGAAAAATGTATTGATTTAAATAAGCTTTCCTGTATTTGCTGTTTGAGAATAATGTAGTGCCAATTTAATGGTCTATATAAACTGTTTCATCTGTTATTGAATTTCAGTGTATTCTTTCTGGAAAGACTTTTACTGTAATTAGGCCAGTAGGAGTAGCAACTCCAACAGAGAGCTTTATTAAACTAAAAGATGACTTGGGCGTATGAAGAACAGTGCATGATAACCAAAGAGGTTAAAAATTAATGTAACCAGAATGGAGAGAAAATTATAAACACTACAGAAGGCTTAAGTTTAGAGATAAAAATACAAAGGAATAATTATAGTACTGTTTGCCTGCTTTGCTGCTTTCCCTTCTCATTCTTTTCCTTTCTCACCTCTATATCCCAGTGTGATACAAGACCAAATAAGAGTAGAAAGAGTTTTCTCATCCTTCCACTTGTTCAGAGAGGCCTCTGCAGAACAACACTGGAGTTCTGGAATGATGAATATGGGAACCACACTTGAACTCCCACTTAAAACAAGATAAGGTCATGTTCATGTGATTCTACAGGCATTTTTAACTCATCAGCAGTGTGAAGAAAAAAAAAAAAAAGCACAGTAATAGTTTACAAATATCATCTTTCTCTAGCAAGTCACTAGGTTTTCCTCCTACCACCCTTGCTCTGCCTGTTACAGCAGCTATGCTCAGAAGCTGGCTTCTCTTTGCTGCAGCATTGTCAGCAGTTGTCCCAGTTTCAGCACTCACAGATTCAGAGTGAGAGGAAAGGAATAGATGACTTGGACATACCTCTCTTAATCTGAACATATTTTGTCCCTAAAAATCCAGCCAAAAACGGAGATGATCTCCCTCCTGCCAAGATGAATTAGCAAGGGCTGCTCACACCTTCAATGAATCAAGAGTTAAAGCACCTCAGTGGCCTTTGAAATTCTCATCTAGACTTTGTCACTGACATGCATGAATGTATATATATAAATGATTTTGGAGTAATGCCTGCATGACAGTGTGAGATACTATAATCATTGGGACAGTCCTAGTATATTTTGCTTAGCGCGGCACTTTTTTTTAACCACATGCTTCTTGGTTTTGCTTATTTTTCCATCTGTTTCAGTGACATATTTACAAGCAAAGATGGGAAGTAAGCACTGAGCATTATCACATTATCCCTACATAACTCCTACACTAAATGACCACAGATCAAATCCAATGAAAGCAAAATCTCTTACAATATATTACCTACCTTTTTTTCTTTATACAAAACACATAACAAAGATATTGTCTAACAGATACTGTACATGAGAAGGTCCAGGAATTTTCTGATAAAGAGATTCTCTGAGACTGCTATTGTACCATGCTAATCATGGGTTCAAGGTCTACAGCTTGAACCCCTCACCTTTGACATCAATCAGGCTGTCTGGTCTTCTGCCAGACAATTCCTACAGAGGATTTGAGATTTATCTAAATTCAAGGGCTCATCCCAAAATACAGGCTAAATGCAGCTGGACCACTTTAGAAGACAATTGGCCTGATAGTGAACACCTGAACAGGCAACATCACTTGGCAGCAGTGTCAGAATCTCTTTTAGTAAAGAATCCATCCAGGCTGCATAAGAGAGAAGGGACATTTTTGGCTTGACTGCCTGCAGGACCACTGCAGTAGCAGGTATTTTAAGAGAAGTCATGGCCTGAGATAACACAAAAGTATCTCTCTTGTTTTATTTTCTCTGTAAAATTAAAAAAAAAAAAAAAAAAAAAGTAAAAATCCTTGTCCTACAAGAGAGTGTTGTATAAAAACAAGGCACTTGGACCATTAACATATTCTTCTTTATCCTCCTTGTGAAAAAAAAAAAAAAAAAAAAAAAAGAAAAAAAAAAAGTAGCATTAAACCACAGTTTCCTCTTATAAAGAAATTTCCTTGCCCTAGCTGTCCTTCTGGGACTATAATATGATCTAAATTAAGATTCAAATGTGATCTGGCTGTGTAATAAAATTATATTTCTTCCCAGTAGATATCAAACTGACACCAAGTTTTTCTGACCATGCTCTTCTAAAGGCCCTGGAAAAATTGCAATTCAGGGCAAGGAGGGATGCTACAAGGATTCTGGAGTAGTCTGGAAAGCAAATAAAGGCAGAAAAAAATTTGAATGAAACAGAGCAAAATTAGATGATAAAAGCCACCCTATGGAAAGACAGTCTGTAGGAGAGAACTACAAACTAGGAAGTTTCAGGAACAGTGAAAAATTGAGCAGAGGTCCAGAATTAGCCTTTGGCTGGCTTTTGCTGTGCTGTTAGAGCTGGACAGGCAATTTTTAAAAATATACAGCTAATGTAAGCCTAGATATGGGCACAGGAATATGTCTAACTGTCATTGTAGATATCCTGTGAGAATTTAGACATGGTTATCTATTCTTTCCAAGCAAAAATTTCTTGAACTTGTGAAAGTATTTTAAAAAAATAAAAACGCAGATTTCTGGAATTGTTATGTTTATGGAAACGTAGAATCTTTATCAGTGTATTGTGGAAAATTAAATTTATACTTAGTTGGAAAAAACAATTTGCATTTGGAATGCCTAGGAGGGAAGAATTCTTTTGTTGTTGTTGCGCTATGTAAAAAAAATAAAAATCATCTTGACACATTTATGGTTTTTTTCCAGTCTTTCATGCATTCTGGCAAAACATCACACAGTAGCTATCAAGATAGTGAACAAATCTATTGAAGAAAATTATATATTCTGTGAAAAAATTTCCATGTTTTGAGAGCTATTTTCCTTCAGGTGAGTCAATATCTAATGTGTGAAAATTGCATGCAATAAATGAAAAAATAGTATTGATAAATTTATTAAAGGGATTCTAGGATGTGACTTATTCAATTATGGCAATTACTATTCATGAACATATCACTTCTAAGTGTTATGCTTTTACTCCTGAAAATGTGTGCCACCTTCTCTCCATGATTTGGGTAGGAGAGATTCCTGTGATCACAATGTAAAATCCAAATTGTTAATTTCTGAATAAATAATTGAAAAATAAATTGATCTAGAAAATTTTTTCTTCTAAGGAAGTAATTTTATGATCCATAGCAAAATAATTGAAGTTTGCTGAGAAAATACTAATGTTTTATAATCTTTTAGAAATATAGTAGTCTTTCACTGGAAATTGAATGTGACTAATAAGAACTGCATGCACATTTAGAAAGCAGCAATGTTTTTGTTTTGTTTATATAAGTGCTGTGTTGGAAATAAAAAACATTGAAGTATTTAATTGCAGCATATTTTGCATTTTATAATTTTACCTAAAAGTTATGTGACATTTTGAAATTTAGCCATAATCATAGATAAAACCTTAAAAATATGTTTTCAATTAAAATTAGTATTTTGCTTTATATAGTTAGATTTATATTTTAGCTAGTAGCAAATATATACTGTATCCTTTTAAGCTTCACTATTGTTTTTCATCTTTTTTTTCCTGCTTCAAAACATATTTAATTAATAATATGGCTTCTCATGGCTAAATGCAACTCTAGGAACTTTCATTTTCCATCTGCTTAAAAGTTAATTTCATCAAGTGGAATGTTGTTATGCTTTCAAGCATTTTTTAAAAAATAACTCTTTATGTAAATCTTTTCTATGATTCTAATAAATTCTCATTTTTTATTTCTTCTTTGGGTCATGTTTTGTATGTCCTACAACAACTTGTGTTAAAGAATCACCATATCATTTTTTCTCTTCAAAGAAACCAGAACTCAGTGAGAGGTGAATCCTACTTTGTGTGGGATGTGTTGTTTCTTTCTACATTCTTCTCTTGTGAATAATGCAGAACTGTCATCTCCTCTCCTATCCACCATTTTCACCCATCTCATTTTCCTAATCAAATTATGAAAGAAATAGTTCTATGCAGTTTCTCACTGGTGGCTGTAACACATCAGAAAAATCGGTGCATTTCCAAATGATGCTTCTCTTTGATGTATATTACACATGGGAAAAAAAAAAAAAAGCATGTTCAGGACCACCTATTTCTTCCTCCCTGGGTAGTTGTGTAATTTGCAGTGTATATTATATTCAATTAAAAGCATAGTTACACCACAATAAAAACGAACACTACCAAACACAAGAGAGGAACAAAAGTCAAAATTAATCCAAGATTCTAAACCTCAGTCACATCACAAATTCTATCTGACCAGAGTCTCTTTTTAGAACTACTTTTCTAGAACCCTTCTTCTGCAACCCACGTATCCTTCTGGGTTTCTGGTTCTGTTGTTGTTATTTTTTTTGTTGTTTTTGTTTTTTGGGTTTTTTTTGTTTTGTTTTGTTTTGTTTTGTTTTTGTTGTTGTTGTTGTTGTTGTTGTTTGGGGTTTTTGTTGTTGTTGTTTGGGGTTTTTTTAATTATTTATAGTTGGTTTTCATGTACATTTTCCATATGCTTTTTTTTTTTCAGAAGAAAAAGGAGGCAAAAATATTACAAGAACAAATAAAATCCAGGAGTATTAAGTAGACTTCAACCTTTTACTTCATTCATCCTTTTGAGGAACAAAACCAATAAAATATGAACAAATTAAATAAATTAGTTTTAAAAGAATAAAATATTGTATCAGAGTAATAAAAACTGCCTCCTCAACAATGAGCCTGTTCTAGATTTGCAGGTTGGGGATTTTGTGCATCTTAGTCATTGTAGCAGGCAATAATTAGGGGTATTAGCCATATCTTGTCCATTTCCCCTTTCACCACTCCCTCAGATGTTCAGGTCTTGCATAAAAAAAAAAAAAAAAAAAAAAAAAAAAAAAAAAAAAAAAAAAAACCAAAAAAAAAAAAACCCACAAAACACCAACCACCAGACAGAAACACCCATGGGTTTGAAAATATAAAGAATTTTGGAAATATTAACAGAATTTTAGAAATATTCACTTAATATTTATTATTAAGACTATATTTAATTTGAAATCTCAATAAATTTAACATATGAAATAAGTAAGAATTTACTTATTGTAGAAGTCCTACAAAATTGTCTTTTATAAATTTTTTCCCTAGTTGATTAAGTTGCTATAATTGAAATTTCATCTGTGAGCATGCATGTTTGATACCACTCATCAATATTCAGTTAAATGAATATATATTTGAAAAATACTTGTCACGTGGGCTCAAATTGTCACATACTGGGAAAGGCAGTGTGGTGTTATAATATTTCCTTGGCAACATAAGGGTTATTCAAGTGAAGAAAATGAAGTCTGATTACATTCCATGTATTTTATTTCTAAAAAACTACACTAGTATCATTAAAATTATATCATTAGAAGGAGAAGCTTTTATTCAGTGATTGATGGATAATTTCCCCTGAGTAACAGATATAATAGATATAAGCCATTTTTAATGTGTATAAAGTCCACTGAACAAAAATAGTAGTAATAGTATCTGAAAGCATTTATGTATGCCTGTTTCTTTAAAATGTCAAGTTCCTTGTGCCAACATTTTTCAAAGGAAAGCACAGTAAAACTTAGTTCATAGTGCTGAAAGTTGCTGAAAAGAGATTTTCATAAATAGGTCCATATAGACATTTCTATTGATTTACATATATTTTTATGTTGTTATCTATTTAGTGGTGATATTTACAACTTTAATGGTGAGTTTGGCTTTAAGCCAAACATTAAAACCTTTTCATTCCTTTTCTGCTTATTGTTTTGATTTTATCCATTTGATTTACAAAGCTCCAAAAGTACCTGAAGCTACTTTAGAGTTCTGAACACCTTTTAATACATCTTTGCTTATGGAAAAAAGCCTCAGAGCAGAATTACTTAGAGAACAAGTAATGGTACCATGTATGGACAGATAATCGTGTCAGATATGTGAAAATTATTTAGGCGTATTGCTTTTAATAAAGATTTTTTCTGCAAGCAAATCAGTTTATCTTATCTGATGACTTTTTCTAGAAGAGATTTTGACCTTTGTGATTTATTTCTTTGTGCTGTTGTGAAGCAGTACTACAGAGGTGTGTGTGACAAATAAGTAATACTTCTAAAGTGCAAGCGTAAACATGCCAGGATATTCCAAACAAATGAGGACTATAACAATGAATATGGAAAGCATCATATACACGTCAAGATTTTAAAAAATTAAGGGAATGACAAGACATCTAAACACAATTCGGATTTTGCCATCTGCTCCATATTATTAAAACATGAAGGTGTTCAGAAATTACTAACAGAAGCTCAGGACTGGGCCCATGCTCGGTTCCATGAACAAAATAACCTAGTTGAGTCTGAAAGCTTGTGATACTTCAAGAATAAATTACTACATAGTGAAGAAAAATTTTGATTGTTTTTTATTTTGGAAATACAGGATAAGGTTTTATCTCTTGTTTATCATTCCAAGAACTGGATGTTTTAGATTGCAGTGTAAAAGCATATGATGTTGATGATATTCTGTTCTCAAACCATTATCTATAAATATTTTTTCTCAGTTTGTTTTTTGTGTTCAAATCTAGAACAAACCAATGATAAACCTTTTCTCCCCTCCTCCCCCCTCTTTTCCCACTCTCAAATTTGTCATACTTTATTTGTAGTGACACCACATAACTAGAGAAAGAGCAATTGCTTGGACTAACACTATCTCACTTTTGGCTCTAAACTGACACAGAGTTAGGAAGGCTTATAATCCTAAAAAAGTCTCTAAAAGCAATTGAGAGCACTAAGGACCTAAGTCAGTCTTGTGAGAGGTTTTGAGTATCCTCGTAGGATGTTTTTAGCAACTCAATCATCTTCAAAATGTTTTTAGGAGCTAGGTCATCACTTGGTAGCTTCAGCTAAATGCTTAAAGCTGGCCGTAAACTGGAAACCAGGCCATAAGTCAGGTTGTCAAGTTCAGAACTGAAAACAGTAAGATCCTTCTGAAATTTGTAGAGAGAAGAATTACTAAGTATCACTTCTTCATTCCAAAACAAACAAGAAAACCTGAAAATATTTGAAGGGTTGTTACAAGTGACACAATGATATACGAGAAAAGTGTCTCAGGAGTCACACTCTTCTAAAATCAGGCAGGTAAAATACGTCTTCCTAACAAACAAGGTACATTGTTTACAGTTTTTGTCAGCTTTTTTATTTAGTATTGAGTTCTACTAATGTCTTTTTTTTTAGTTTTTTTTGTTTTGGGGGGTTTGTGTTGTTTTTCTTTTTTTAGTTTTAGAACTGCAATAAATCAAATGTTAATGTAACTAGCCATATTATCAGGTTTTTTTGGGTTTTTTAATCTAATTGGTGGGTAGTTGGAACATTCCACTACACACGTCTCCAATTTATGCTTCTGACATTCCGTCTGTTCTGAAACACAAATTTATGCCAACTTCCATGTTTCAAGCTTAAACTCTACAAAGAAAAATACATCCACATGTTTCAGCAGATTACAGTACCATTATATATGATCAGAAAAAGGAATAAACTGCAGTCAGTGTTATGTCCAATAGGAAAAAAAAATTTCCTTATATCTAGTAACAACACTGAAACAAAGAAGTGAAATCTAAATGTTCAATTTCGTAAAAGAGGTACAGAGGACTACAAGTTCTCCCAGTATTCTGCCTGTATAAATGTTGACCAGAAAGCATTTGAATTAGAGATTCTGAGCTGTCACATGGAAACAAAATTCTTCAAATTAGGAGCTCAGTCTTAGATTTCCTCTCCATGCAAAAGTGATAGGTGACTTGTAAACAAAAATATTCCATGTCAGAGAAACCTCTGATGTAAAAAAGCAGATAAACACCTAAAATTAGATCTAAGAAATTGATTTACGTTAAATGTAAGGGTTCATACCTTTGGTCAATGTTTTTGCAGTGTGTTTTGTCTTGACCACACACAAATGTAACAGCTTTTAAAATACACTGGTCATATCCCAGATGGCAACTACTACATGACTCCTTTACTATCCAGCTCTAGAAAAAGTACCTTACTTTTCAAATGTTTAAAATCAACTGTGATATTAATCAGTCAAAGTCATTGAATGTAAGTAAATGGAGTGGGTTACAAAATGTGCATCTCGATTTGTTTTCTCTAATTGTAGCAATATTATAGACCACCTGTGTTTCAATTAGCTCTTCAGAAAGGTGTTTACCTGTGGAGCATATGATTTGCAATAGGAGATGTAAATTTCAGTCATCAAGTGATCTGCACTAGGGACCATTTTGATTTTCAGTCATATTTTTAATTAGTCTATCTATTTTTTTATTTTCAACCAGTTTTGTTTGACAAAATATGGACTCTTTCCTTTATAAAAATGTTAAAAGGGGAAGCTTAACTACTTGCTTTAGATAATTTATATGTTAGGGACCTAAAAATAGGTAGGTGGAGCTTTTATCTAGTTAGATACCAGTATAACTGCTTTTTGTCTCCTTTCATTTTGGAGATCATCTCCTTCTTCCAATTATAATGAGGTGTCTGCAGATATCTATTGTAAGTATGATTTAAGTATGATCCACCTCTGTTAATTGTTTCAAGAAGGGTCATAACTTTTAGCAACATTCTAATTTTGTGGTTTTGGTGTTGATGACCAAATATTTATGGTTCTGTCAGTCTATTTTTAATGTCCCTATAATATAAAGAATTGTATGTATAGCTTATGTAAAGTATACAACTGATATGTAACCAGAAAATGATAATTTGAAAACTTAAACTAGCTATTTGGGAAGGGGGAGAAGGAGGTTATCTTTATATTTTTCTTTTTCTTCATATGGATATTTGAGAATAAGAACAGAGAACAAGGAGAGAGAGAGGAAATAGGCATGGTCAACACAACAAAATAGCAGTTCAGTTTCTGGTTTGGGGGGGGAAAGAATAGAGAAAATATTTTCCTGTACACTTGCTAGACCAATACCTATATTAGCAGAAAAATAAAACATTAGCCACCTAAAGACAAACTTGTGTCAACCTAGACAAAGGGTCATTTGTGCACTTTCTATTGGCCTTTGTGAGATAAGATTAGCTGACCCTGTAGAGAATATCAGTTTCAAGTTTTTGTACACAAAAGGCACCCCATGCTTTGAGGCTGTGTGAGAAGTCCTGTAGAAAGCGATTATGGTTTTGTGTCTGATGCTTTCTTGCCTAATAAATATCCTAGAAATAAACAGGGACTGATCTAAAACTTGTCTTATTGCCATTTGAATTTTTATTGGACTCTTTTGAAAAGGTCTGATGCTTCTTACTGAAGGGAACTTTACAATCCCTTGTTTCAGCTAAATAGTGACTTTTAATCTGATACTCAAATGAATTTGGTGAACTTCACAGGGAAAAGTAGGAAACTGGAAATCCAGGACTGCATTAGCTGCTGTCCTAGCCAAATACCACTCTGATGTGGTACCATTTCATAACTATTTTACTTTTTTGAAGATGATGCCACAGAATGAAGAACTATGATACAGCTCACCTTAATCCTGTCTATTTATCTAGTTGTTTCACTGCAAGGATTTGTAAAACAAAGCAAAAAAAGTCCCAAAAATGAAAAAAAAATGGGAAATGAAAGAACATACAGCTTCTCTATTAAAAGTTTAAAGCGTGTTATATTCTAAAGATCCACACAACCTTGGGGAGGTACTTCTGTAAATTATTAAAATAATAATAACAGAAACCATCACAGCTATTTGAGCAATGTTCATTATTACCAGTATCTTCCTGTTAACATAATACACTCTATTTCTCCTTCTTCATCAACAGATAGGGAGGGAAAAGAGAGAGGGTCTGAGAAAAAAAAACAAAACAAAACCCCTGCTATATTCTAAGCTGACATAGTTTTATGCATTTTCTTTCATAACATGAAATTATTGGGTGTCAAATGACCTGCTAAACAAAGAAGATAAGCAAGCCACTTAGGTACAGTTAATAGAGTGCTAACTAAAACTCCAGCAAACTGTTACAGTTCACCAGCTTAGTAACACCATGTAGGAAACAAAACTCCATGACCCTTAATTAACATTATAAAACAGCTTCACATGTTTTGGAGATTGCAATTGCGAGATTTTGCAAAGACTAAAGTGGTTAAAACTTGCTGTGCATTGTTGTGTACTGCATATATAGGTTAATAAGATCTATCAGGGAAAACATTATGAGTCCCAATTACGGAACAAAAACTACCTTTTCTGTTCACGATGAGTGTTCTCCATAGACCTTTAAATTTTATTTAAAGGCTAATTTCTGCTCAACAGCTTCTCCTAGGTTTTATAGCAGGCTGATATTCATGCATTGCATTATGTTTTGAGACTTATGGGTATTGTTGAAAATAAAATGAGCATTTCTCCTGATTACTTTTTCTGTGCATGATAAGAGTCATGTACTTAAATTATTATTATTAGGTGAAAATATGGTTTTGTATAAATAATTTGAGATTTTAATGTATGAGTTCCTTATTCTAAGTATTTATGTGTATGAGTGAAGGGGAGAAAACTAAGATTCTCATTTTAATCCAGAATTTATACTACTGTTAGAGATCTACTATTGTAAAAGATTACATATTTATATGTATACATGTATATCACATCATTAATTATTGCATTTTCAGTAACATGAAAAGATTATGTTGTTTGAATACACGAAGACCAGAAAGTCACAAAACAGAAGCTAACAAAATTAGTGATGATCAGTGTCTTTTTCCCTGTAACAAGAGATAGGATAAGACAGAATGACCTTTATTATTGGATATTAGGAAAAATTTCTTCCCTTAAAGTTTTGTCAAATACTGAAACAGATTATTAATGGAAGTGGAGGAGTCCTCATCCCTGGAGATATTTAAAATATATGTGAGGGGGATTCTTAGGCAAATGGTTTAAGGGTGGACTTGGTAGTGTTAGTTTTGCAAGTGTTTGGACTTGACATAATTTCCTTCATCTTAAAATTTAGATTATCTAAGTTATATTAAATACTCGTAAAAAGCAATTCAACCCACAACGGATGTTTCCAGATGGCTGATGAATCCCCTTTCTAGGTTCTTGTATTTCTGATGTCCTAGAGAAAGCTTAGAGTGAATAATTTAGATTTACAGACACAGTTCTTAGGCATCATAGGCTAGTCCAAATGAAGGTCAATTTCTATGCAAAATTAAGTTGATGTTTTCAGATGCAAAAAGGCACTTGCCAGTCCGTCAGTACATACGGTGAATCTACCTCACAAAATCACAGAACAGGTAAGGTTGGAAGGGACCACAGTAGGTCATTTGATCCAACCTCCCTGCTCAGGCAGGCTCATCCCAGAGCACATGGCACAGGACTGTGCTCAGACAGCTCTTGAACAACTCCAGTGAGAGAGACTCAACACCCTCTCTCGGCAATCTTTGTCACCTACAAAGTAAAAAAATTCTTCCTCATATTCAGGTGGAAATTTCTGGTCATCAGTTTCTGCCTGTTGCCTCTTGTTCTATTGCTCAGCAGCATGGAGCAGAGCCTGGCTCCCCTCTCTCGGCACCGTCCCTTCATATACCGACAGATATTGATAGGGTCCCCTCCCAGCTGTCTCTTCTACAGTTTGAACTGGCCCCCTGAACAGGCTCCTTCAGCCTTTCCTCATAAGAGAGATGCTCCAGACCCTTGCTCATCTTTGTCTTATCTTCTCCAAGGATATCTGGTCCAGGAGCTCCAAGTCTGCCTTGTACTGAGGAGCCCAGAACTGGACACTCCAGATGTGGGCTCACCAAGGCTGTGCAGAGGGGCAGGATTACTTCCTTCAGCCTACTGTCAATGCTCTTCCTGATGCACCCCAGGATACCATTGACCTTCTTGGCCCCAAGGGCACTGTTGGCTCCTGGACAGGTTATTGTGCACCAGAACCCCCAGGTCCTTCTCCTCAAAGCTGCTTTCAGTCTATATTGGCACAGGGGGTTATTGTTCTGCAGAATCCAAGATTTTATGGATTTCACGAGTATGTACTACTCAGGAGATACATTTTATTTTCTGTGGTTAATCAAAGTGATATCACTCTACATTCTTCCCAAGTTTATATACACAAGGACCAAAGCTCAAAAATGGACTGTTGGGAGGAGGACAATAAAAATAATAGCTTTAGCAAGTAGCTACTCTAGCAAAACAAATTATAATATCTGATTCAATTTCTGTTTTCTGTTGGATCTATCCCAATCTTTTATATAACAGCTGGGGACCAGTATGCTGTGGTAGTGTTTTCCATTGCAGACATTTTGTTTGAGTAACAAATAGATATTTTACGTTATATTGCTACTTAATAGGTTTTCAATAATAGCAGGTCATTTTCTAACAAGTAGCAGTTTTAATCATAATTTTTGCAGTAACAGTGGCCACAAGTTATAGATGTTAAAAGCACTTTATATATGCTCTATGAAATATCCAGGTCTTCTGTACTGTACCTTTACCCCTCCAGCACTTTGCATTACCATTCCAATATTTTAAATTGCATTATTTAAGGAAGTATTTCTGAAGGTACCTGCAGAATCATTATTAACATAAGACTGAAGCTCATGAGAAAGAGTCTTTCTGATCTCTTTTCTGAAGGTCTGTAACACAACCATGGAAGAGTGCTGGACCTCACAGCCAGGTATGACAGTCTTGCACCAAGATAACCCATACCGAGTCCGAAATCTGATTGCTGTTTGAGAGGAACTCAGATGAATCTACACCTGTCTGTGAAAGCAGTTTGGAGCTTGTGCAGGTAAGTGCTTTATTTTTCTGCTTACTGAACAGCACTGAATGAGGTCCTGTATTTGTTAAATCAGTGCCATCTGTGTTATATTTCCTCCCACCCTCCTCTGCATAGGCATATTTTGATATTATTCTACTCTGGCACACACACATTCCTTTTTAGTTTTAATTACTTTATTATGTTTGCCATATGAGAAAAAGGTCCAACCACATTTTACATAGATGATGCTTAGCCCTTATTAAAGTTTAAGTTTATTGATTTTTCATATATCTTCAGTCTGGAAACTTTTTATTAAAAGGTTTTGCTAAAAAACTTTAACATTTTAATTAATAATACTTTTGTCAGCTGCCTGGAAAATCCTAAATTATGAGCTTATTATAAATGTTAGAAGATTATCTACATCAAATCATTGCTTTATTAATCTAGCCAGCCTAACATTATGAATGTAAAAGTTTTCCTTTTTTTGGTAAAATACAGACTGGCATACTGTAAAGAGAGATGACATTTCTGTCGCATTTCATAGATATTCATACTGTTAATCATAGATTTTATTCAATTCATCCTACATTGTCTATATTAACACCACTCCCGGAGCTAGACTTGTCCAGAAGAAATCAGTCCATTTGTGATGTTTAGAATCAATAGGAAACTAAGTTAAGTAACTCTTTGTCTGCATATGCTCTTTAAAATGTACATTTATAACATGTTTCTAGATAATTAGTTTTCTGTTCCCCTTGCCTGGGACAAAGATAAGTGATGACATGTGATTGTACAGAAACAGTATATCAGAGAGATAAATTTTTTACTGATCACTGGAGAAAAGACATTATTTCAGTGAATATTGAAGGAATGGGAAAAGATAGGAGTGATTTTAACCAAGGTCCTCCTGGTTAGCCACAGAAAACAAGCTGAAAGAGCTTGTCTCAATCTATGGAAGAGAGAAGGAATTTAATCTTACATCCTGTAGATTTCCAGAAGCATAGGAAGATAAAGTACCTCTGCACAACCCCAGATGGTCATTTGGACTTTATTTCAAACTGAAGTCAATCAGAATGGGTCTGACCTTCTCTTGGATTTTTCTCTAAAAGGATGAATCTGGATAAAATAGTGGTAACTCTGTAATGAATTCTCTATTAGAAGGGTTCAGGTGTTCCCAAAAGGACATAGTTGCATTCCTTCTGTTCTGCTATTTCCCTCCACTTTTTGAACATAACTTCTGCAATGATGAATAATGAAATGATGGATAAATACAACGGAAGGAAAGGACAAAGGATGGAATAAGGCAATTCAAAATGTACGTCTATGACAGAGTTCTTAGGTTAGAAAATGTCCTTCATGTCTGAATTCACATTGTTAGTCAGACACTGGTTTTACCAAATTAGAAGTGTTTACACACCAAAATAATTAAATCATTTATCTGGCTAAACTATTATTAGACTGTATATTTCTTCTATTAGTCCAAGCCCATATTTTATTTTTAGAGAATAATTTTAGCCACTAGTAAGAATTTCAATTCCATTTAATGGGCATTTTTAATCAAGAGCAATATGTTATTATGGCAGCAGGATCTTTATTTTTAGCCAAGGAGGCCAGATTGCTTAGAGGAAGAGATTTGGCTGGAAAGTCTTCATGTTTTTAAAATCTAAACATTATGTGTTTTAGTATATGCAACAACTGGCCAATTACATTCCTCCCTTCCATCTTCCCTTTTTTCTTTCCATCTGCATTTTTGCTTTCCCCACTTCTTTTCACATGATGGAGCTTAGTAATTCCTTTTTCTCATCTTACAGATGATCAAAATACATAATACTTCAAAATACAAGAATTGGCAAGTACAACACTTGCAAAATCTCTGTAGGATGATTTTATTTCAAACTGAAGTGCATTAATCTACATCCTGGTTTTAAAGCCATGCAAAAAATAGGAGAAGGGTTCTTTTCTCCTCTTTCCTTCCCTTCTCCCCAGAGCATGAAATTATTGTGAAATGTTGCATAAACTGGAGAGAAAATTTCCATCAAGTGCAGTATAGCTAAATATAGAGGTAACTCAAGTTTATGCTGTACCAAAAATACACAGTTAAATTCATCAAACTCTGGCCAAAACCTTAAAATTTGAAGAACACATATGATGCCAAGATATATCTTAATATGCAATCTTAATTCATATTTCCTCTTCTTGTAGTTCTGTGGTCACTATCTAAACATATGTTTATTGCATTGCCTTTTCCAGACTCAAAACCAGTTCCTCTCTCCCTCACTCCTAAGAGTCTCATAAGTGTAGTAGCTTAAACAAACAGAACGAAAACGTTCAAGAACATACTGACTTTCCAATAGTTTGAGCTAACTGTCTACAGAAAAATAAAAAGCAATATACTGGAAGTGGTAAACAAAAACATTTTCATTACCAGAGCTTCCCAATAGCTCTTCACGAGAGAAAGATATATGTACTGTTAATGTCCCCCTTAACAAACTGGATACCTCCAGGTCTCACTAAAGAAAACTAGCAATCTATAGTTAGTTCCTGAAAATATAGTTATCTGTACCTTATACCTCCTGTAGAAATTTAGACAGAAGGTAACCCCCTATAAACCTTGTGTGCTCGGAACTAATCAGAGAATCTTAGAATGGTTGGGGTTGAAAGGGACTCCAAAGCTCATCCAGCTTCAACACCCCTTCCAGTGGGCAAAGAATCATCCACGGGACCTGTTACTCAGAGCCCCATCCAGGCTGGTCTTAAACACCTCCAGGTATGGGGACTAGATAACCTCTTTGAGAAACCTGTTTCAGTGTTTCACCACCCTCACAGTAAAAGATTTCTTCCTAATATCTAATTTAAATGCACTCTCATTCAGTTTAAGGCCATTTTTCCTAGTCCTATCCCTACATGCCCCTGTGAAAAGCTCTCTCCAGTTCTCTTGTAGCTCTCTTTAGGCACTGGAGGGCTGCTGTAAGGTTTCCACAGAGCTGTCTCATCTCCAGGCTGAACAGCCACAACTCTCTCAGCTGACTTCATAGCAAAGGTGTTCTAGCCCTGTGATCACATCAGTGGCTGTCCTCTGGACTTATTCCAATAGATCAATGACTTTCTTTTGTTGAGGGTTCTAGACTTGGACATAGCACTCCAGGTATGGTCTCCCAAGAGCTGAACAGGGGTGTAGAGTCACCTCCCTTGAGCTGCTGGTCACAGCTCTCTGGATGCAGCCCAGGACATCATTGGCTTTCTGGACGTCAAGTGCACATTGCTGAGTCATATTGAACTTTTCATCTATAAACAGCAAGACTTTCTCCCAAGAGCTCATCTCAAACCATTCTGCTCTCACCATGTATTGGTTCTTGGGATTGCCCTGACCCAGGTGCTTGGCCTTGTTGAATTTCATGAAGTTTGCACAGATGCTTCTCAAGTTTGTTAATGTTCCTCTGGATGACCACAACACAACCACAGCTTAGTGCCATCAGCAAATTTGCTGTTCTACTGTCCGTGTCACCAACGAAAGTGATAAGAGTGCTGGACCCAATACCAACCACTGAGGAGCACGACTCATTACTGTTTTCAACTTGGACATCGAGGTGTTAACTACAACTCTTTGAGTGTTACTCTACAAATAAATTTTTATTCACCAAACAGTCTATCCATCACATTTAGTTTGATGGATAAGTCTTTCTGGTTTAGAGACGCGGATGTTGTAAGGGACAGCGTGAAATGCACACTGAATATTTTTGTCTTCATCTTAATCTCTTCTTATTTGCCATTCATTACTTATTTCTGTTATTGCTTCCACAGTTTGGCTACATTTCCTACTAAGCCTAAGAATGGGACAGCTGTGATTCTGAGATTTGTTGATGAACCCATTTATGTCCTGATCTTTGTGAAGCTATCAACCAATATAATTAGAAGTCTTTCTTCATTCAGTTGTCTGAAAGCACTATCTTTCACCTAGCAATTACTTCTCATGCTTAAATAAACTCATGCTTCTGGCAATAGAATTTTGTATGATTTACATTATTTTTCAGTCTGCGATGTATTATGTTTCTCTAAACCTGATTTTTTAAAACATTTTGTACAGTATCTAAAACAAAATTCAATAAGACAAACAAAATTATTAATTATATGAGTATTAACTGTCAAGATTTTTTTCGCAAGTATCTTGATACTTATATTGGCCTGAGGTATGAAATTCCTCATATTTATTACTGTAGTTTCTAAGTACTTATGTGCAAGCATATAAGAAAAAACATTACTACAGATACGTACGGTGCATATCTACAATGTGTTTAAATGGAAATTTTGATCAGCATAATACATGAGAACTTGAAAAACCATGTATTCACTTACATATTCAAGAAACTCAGCTGGTGCACACTGATTTTTTTTTTAATTGCATATGGTTAAGAATAGATTGCCATATTGAACACTACACTAAAGAGATACTTCTATCCCATTTTTGCAAAGTATGATATTTTATAATTACAACTCAATGAGAAACAGTTTCAAGAAAGTAATTGAATTAACAGCATTGAAAGGTAAACATATAATCAATCTATTACAATTTTTAGCTATTAAAAGCATCCTCAGAAACTGTATACAGACATTTGCCTAAAAGTGCTGAGAATCTTTTCTTTGTGAAGTCTGCACATGAAAAGTAGCTAAATATTAGTGAGGTACCAAAGAAACAACTGTAAAATGGTACAACATGGAAACACACTTCTGTCCCCAGTGCAGAAGAGACATGGACTTGTTGGAGCGTGTCCAGAAGAGGACCCTGAAAATAAACTCTCCTATGAAGAAAGGCTGTGAGGGCTGGGGTTGTTCATCCTGGAGAAGAGAAGTATTTGGGGAAACATTATTGAAGCTTTTCAGCACTTAAAGGGAGCTGGTAAAACAGACTAAGACTTTTTTTTTTTTTTTTTTACCAAAGCTTGTAGTAACAAGACAAGGGGCAAGAGTTTTAAACTGAAAGTATGTTGCTTTCTTCTGCTTTTCCTCCTGCCCAGCCAGCAGCTGCAAAAGAACTGGCAACAAATCTCTCTGGGTCCGGGAAGGGAGGTGAGGTACAGGAGCCTTACCAGAGCTTTCAGGGGGAATTCTCTTGGCATCATGTAACAGCTAATGGCAGCACACAGGCAGGCAAGACACCACACGGCTTCAGAGGGTGTTAATTAGACAGGGTTTATTTGGGGGTCCCACACCAGGGCGGAGCGGTATGGCTCCCACAGGAGAGAGGGGGAGGGAGAGAGGTGGGAAAAGGAGAGGGAGGGGAAGGGAGGGAGCAAGAGGCCCAAGAGCAAGAGAGCAAGCAAGAGGCCTCTGCTTCATGCATCTCAGGTTAAAAAGGCTTTTCCAGAGAGGGGGCAGATCCAAGGCTTGGACCAATGGGATACTGAGGGTAGGAGGGGTTGGGTAACAATGGGGCTACAATGAATGGCAGCTTAGGGGGTGGTTTACAACAACTTAGTAATGAACTATACATTTTGGGGAAGAACAGAACAATCATTTAGGAAAAATGAATCACCACAAAAGTAGTTTCTTTAGGAATATAAGAAAGTTCTTTTTTTTTTTTTTTTTGGCTTTGTTTTGTTTTGTTTGTTTGTTTGTTTGTTTTTTACCGTGAATGTTGTGATACACTGGAAGATGTTGTCCAGAGGAGCTGTGGACTCTTCATAATTGGAAAAATTCAAGGTCAGTTTGGATGGGGTTTTGAGCGACCTGGTCTTGTGGGAGGTGTTTCTGCTCATGGTAGGGAACCTGAAACTAGATTGTCTTTAAAGGTCCCTTCCAACGCAAACCAGTTTGTGATTCTGTGATTCTAAAGCAGATATTACTAAAATAACTTTTTATATTCCACTCCTCTTAGAAAAATACATAAAGTTAAGTAAATCAGTAAATTTTCTTCTTTATAGCTGGTGAAACTGCCATAATGAGTCTCAGCACATCTAGATATCAAGACTTATACCAAACCTAGTTTTAATTTGAAATTCGTGGCTTAAGTCTGTGTTTAATGATTCAAAATAGACACTCTGAAATTTTCTGATGTCTAATGTGAGATCTCTCATTAATTTTGGGCACACTGTTCATATAAATTCAGATTTATGCGTATATGCACACAGAAAAGAAAATTCATAAAATAAAGAGCATAACTCATTTATTTTTAACATTTTTCTGATAGATCAGCTGCTTGTTTTCATCTTTTCATCACTGTAGAAGGTAGATCAAGTGCTTTAGTTATCCATTTCAGATCCCCTTGTCCCAATGAAAATTCAATATTTTTATGACATTTATTATAATTTGATATACAGAAACAATTTGCTTTATTTTATACTGGCATGCCTTGAACTGAAATTATCAAGAAAATGGTAAGAACTTTTGTTACTATTTTTCCAGCAGTCAGTGGGAAGACGGTTGATGTTGATTTCCACAGGAAGAAAAATATGCCTCTATTAAATATATGTCAACTGATCAAAATTTGAGAGAAGATGAAGTAATCTAAAAGCAGGAAAGTTGACAAATCTATTTCATGAATTCTTGACATGAATTTTTTTTTTCATATACTCCTTTTTATTTCAGTTTTCATAAGTATGATTGGAGAGAAGATATATTTTGCCTTTTTATTTTGAAAAATGTGTCCATATAAGTGAATGATAAAAATAGCCATGGTATTTTAAGACTGTTGTTTTTCAGAAAATGAGGAACATATCAGTGTATGATCATTCATGAGCATGCTCATGGTTGCACACAGACATCTCTATAGAAGAAAGCGAATGCATACAAGCAATGAAAATTTTTGAAAGATTTATGCTTTGTCCTATTGTACTCCAACAATTTTGTGGGAATCTTGTTCTCAGTGGGAGTCATCAATTATTTCTCATTTATCTGTTAGATATTGAAAGAAACTATTGCTTTCCCTTGTCTTGTGCTTGACTCATCCCAGGTGCAAAAATGAATTAGAAAACAACTTATTTTCCATATTATACTCTTAATAATTCAACTCCTGGTTCACAGGACATCTTCTAAAAATTTCTTCCAGAAATTCTAAGAGACAGACAAAAAAATTGCAAAGTCTCACTTGGGTTTAATTAATGGTGAGCAACAGGAAGAGAAAACTAATTTTAGACTTTCATGGTTTACTGGACAAAGGGGAGTCAAAACTTATAAATAAGTCTAATTAAACTTTCAGAAACTGCCATTCTGAAATAAATAGTATTCAATGTTAGACCTATCAGTGGAAGGTAGGGTCTTTTTTATTTGTTTGGCTGACTGTTATTGTTGGTTTTGGCTTACGTTTATTTTTTATTTTTTTCAAATATGTGCAAATAATGAGTGCTTTCAAATATTTATGAGAACTCAAGGGTACTGAGAAGCCTACAAATACTAAGATAACAGTATTGTTATAAATTTTTAGAGCCAACTTCCATCAAAAACAATTTATTGCCAACAAGAAATTTAAAACACAAAATTGACAAGATATTGACAAAGCCAAGCAAATCAAGGAAGCAATGCGCATTGGGTGAGAGCCTCGACGCACGCTGTGCAGCGCCACGTCCCCCTGAGGTCTCACACCGAGTGCCCCAAAGTCCGTCTGTTTTATACCCTTCTTGATTTGGGCTCCCTGTACATGCCCTGACTTGTCTTCAGGTCCAGGTATTGGGGAGGGCCTTGAAACTCTTCTGCTGTTCAATTCTAAAATTTCTATATGTTCTTTTGTTCCTTGGGTAGTCGTTGATAGGATTTTGGGAGACGGGTCTCCATCTGAAAGGATTTCCTGGGTGTGAGGATGTCTTCAAGTAGTCTTAATGGTCCAGACCAGATACTGTCTCTGGGCCATTAGTCCTTATCGGATGCTGATCATCGCAGCTCTGGTTTCTTCCTTGCCCTTCATTGGTATTGTAATTCTCTGTTTCCTCTCCCAGAGATGGAGGGACCTTCTTGCGAAACTTTTCTTAGCCCAGTTCCCTTTGTGGCTGCCTTTCTTGGTTTTTCATATACTGTAACCTTATCCTTTTACTTATTACAACAATGTTATTACAAAAATATAATTCACCCGCCACCAAAACAACATTATTATAAAAACATGAATTAACTATCTACTACAAGTATGAAAACTGAGGCAGAAAAATTTCCTATTTCAGTTTTACATCTCTGAGTTTTGGATCTGTTAGTATCTATAGATACTTTTGCTGTTGCACTTTCTTTTTTTTTTTTTTTTTTTTTTTTTTGGAAAGGTAGAGTCCAGTTTCCTAAACTGACATTTTTCTGAATGGATCATAGAAAATGCAAAATTTTGTGTGTACTTCAAGAAATAAAGAGGGATTAGAATACATCAGGCGTGATTGTACTTTTCCAGCTTAAATTGTTTGTGCATTTTAAACCATTACGACATTAAAAAGCAGCTTCAAAAGACAATTGATTATCTTGAGTGAGACACCAGCTTTTCTTTTAAGGAAGAAAACACTTCATATAATATTGAACAGTTAATCTATGCATATAGTGGATCTTTCCTTCCCTTTTCAAGTGTTAATTATACTTGCTTGTTTCATTGTATTTATTTAATCTCTTTTATCGAAGTGTAGTGTGAGTTTTCAAATACGTGGTTAGCAGTCAAGCACCTAATTAGCATTAAAAAACAAAGGTGGGTATGTGCTTGGTTGCTGTCTTTCACTGGTACCTCTAAATTTTGACTGCTTTCTCATGTGTGTTTTTCACAGTAATCTTCCCATATTGTTACATAACTTTTAGAGCACCTAGCAAATAATCTCGAACAGACACAGAATGTTTATCCACCTTATTTTTTTTTATTTTTACTGGATCATTTCAGATATTTTTACCTCTTTACTTATTAAAAACAGCACCAAAAAGGGTTGTCATAATTTCTCCAAAAAAGACGGTCCTGATCCTTTTTTTCTCATTCTCATAGAAAAGAAAAAGATTTTATTCTGGGAGCATTCAATATAAACATTTTTTGCTCCTCTTCTTTTACTACTTACTCTTTGCTACTCTAATCTTTATTAAATTGGAGGGGTTTATCTTTCCTTTGTGAACTTTTTAGTTCAGAAAGTTTCACTAAAAAGAGAGTTGTGGTGGTGTTTTTGCTGGAAATGAACTAGTTACATTAAACCACCACAGAGCTTTACCAGATTTGAATGATGTTCACCAAGTGATTATCTTGATCCACTTACACAGTTTAGCCTACAGTGGCTGTAAAGAAATTGTCAATAAACAGTCAAACAAATCAGGTGCCCACAAGAACGGAGCAGGAAGCTGTATACCTAAGCAAAACCAGAAAAATTATGTTTCATCTTTCTGACATTTTGGAATGCTCCTCAGCTGTCACATAAATAAACTTCTATTGTAAAGCAAAAGAGAGCAAAAATGTACTTTTTCAATATTTCAGTCCTGTAGTGAATTTGGGCACATTTGTAGTGATACCAGATTTTAAATTCTTGTAAGTTTCTGTTGCCTGACACAAGATCATCTCACCTGCCACTGTTAAATTCTGCAGCCCTTGGTACCAGTGCTGTACCTCTATAATTGTTGCATTTATAAAATCAGCAGAATTTTGGAGAGTTTGCATGCCTGAACTTTAATTTTATCTTAATTACCATAATTTCTATGATTCCAGTCTTTTCCTTGCAGAGTAGAATTCCTTTTCTAAATCCACTATCTTTGATAGGCATTTCTTACCAGTATTTTATGCAAAATTCTGTTCGTTACTTTTAGTCATACGAGCTGTGAATAATAAAACCATTTTCAGTTTTTACAACTGTTCTTAGAAAATGTAAATGACAGTCACAAGAATGCAAACTTGGCCCAATCTTTTTTCCCACAACAACCCTAGAATTATTTTTTTTCCTTTCATTGCTGCAGGCCATAAATACTGAAAATCCTAATTAAAACACAAAGTTTGACTCTGTTCTCTTCAGGGATTACAGAAACCAAGTGAAAGGAATGTGAATTAAAAAATTATACTGTTCCCAACAAAGACACCCTCAGAGTTTTAAATTGTTAACTTTCTTTGCTCTGGGATCATGTACCTTGTAAGGGAAATAGTTACTGTGGAAAAACTAATGAATGTAGACATCATTCAAACCAGTTTCACACATACATGAAGTGTCAATGTGAATAGAATTTCAGACAAAAACATCTAAGCAATTATGCAAGGAGGAAAGAATTATATTTGCTAGATACAAAGGCAGCTTTGTTGCCTCTGACTTCATAGAAGTAAATGTACTTGTGTTTGTGTGTGTATGTAAAGTATGCCTTACAGTAGTAGTAAGGCTTCACCACTCGAACAAACCAGACAAGAAAACTGACACATTTTCCAGAGCTGATGTCAAGAGTTGCAGGCCAAGGTCAGGCTGAACACAATACCTTCTCCCTGTACAAAGTGATTTTTTTGATTGTTGCCTCTCTTCATTTATTTTTTTTTCCTCTTAGAGGTAACACACTCAAGTTGAAAAGGGCAAAAAGTAGCTCTATTTGCCAGAATCTTGCCTGGCTGCAGCCTCTCTGTTGATAAGAAAACAAAAAACCACAATCTAACCTTGTGGCTGGGTTATTCTCACAACAGATAGAGAAAGGATAGCCAGTTTGTTTCATCTGTGCTTTGTGTGTTCTAATGTATTAAAAATCAATATTAACAAAAATTCTGGATACAGACAATTAACTAGATTTTATGTCTATTATTGCATCAAAATAAATTAAACCCCAAATGACTGAGGTTTGCCAAGTGGACAGTGATTTTCGGTAGTATGTGATTTTGATAATCTTATAGTATTTTATAAATTATCTTACAGGGATCATTGATTTAGGATTTTTTTAAGACTGTGAAAATATTTGGAGAAAGATTAGAATAAAGTAGAAATAGAAATAGAAACAGAAACAGAAACGAATAGAATAGAAACGAATAGAAACGAATAGAAACGAATAGAATAGAATAGAATAGAATAGAATAGAATAGAATAGAATAGAATAGAATAGACTATTGCAGTTGAAAGGAACCTAAAGTGATCACCTAGTCCAACTGCCCCATTAATTCAGAGCTGCTCAAAAAATTAAAGTGTGTTATTAAAGTCATTTTCCAGATCCCTCTTAAAGACACATGGCCTTTGGCATGGACCAGCTCTCTAGGAAGCTGTTCCAGTGTTTAACTACAATTTTAGTGCCTAGAAATGCTACTTCCTTGTGTGGGGAAGAAGAGGGGCAGACACTGTTCTCTTCTCTGTGGTATCCATTGACTACACCTGAGGGAATGGCCCGATGTTATGTCAGGGGAGTTTTAGGTTGGAAATCCAGAAAAGGTTTTTCACCCAGAGGGTGGTTGGGCACTAGAACAGGCTCCCCAGGGCAGTGGTCGCAGCACCAAGCCTGATTGAGCTCAAGAAATGTTTGGACAATGCTCTCTGGCACATGGTGTGACCTCTGTGCAGGGACAGGAGTTGGATTTCAATGATCTTTATGGGTCCTTTCCAACTCAGAATATTCTGTGATTCAGCAATAGGTTTGGGGTTTTTTGCCTTAGACTACATAAAATTTCCACACTCTTTCCTCATTTACTCTTCTTTCTACAATTCTTATTATCCTAGTTTCTCTCCTCTGGTCTCTTCTACAGGACCGTGTTAACATGGACCTGGGACTTTTACAGGCTATAATCTGCAGGTATTTATAACTTTCCATTTTACAGATGAGGAATATACAGACAGAAAATTCGAATTTACAAACAGACGAAGTTGTGACGTGATTCAGAATCACTATGTGTTTCTTTTTTTTCAAAATGGAATTCACAGACACTTAAATGCCTACGGTGAGACGGATTTATGTTAAGCACTTACTTTTTACTTTTAACTTTTATATTTGCCTACTTATGAGGCTTTCACAAGAGTCATTATCCAATTAAGAATCTAATTTACGCAAATAAATGAGTCTGATTCACAACCCATTACTTCCAAAATAAGGTATGTAAGGCATATAATATACTCCACTTTAAAGTGCTAGAAGCAAAAGTGATCAACAAAATAATTGCAAGATATCTGATGTGTACTTTCAATAAAAGCCTTTAAGTTACTGATTTTTAATTGATAAGAGGAAAAAGCAGAATTGGTGAATGATAAGTGCTGGCACTTAACTGAAACTGTTCAAATGAAATAAAAAGTACTGGACGAAAAAAATTAACAGTGTAAATTTAGGCTAGAAGTAGACTTACAAAAGTTTGAAGTTACTTTTGGAACTGAGGTTGATAATAACATTATATATATATTTTAAGCAGAAATCCAGATCATAAGGTAAGGTAAATATTCAAATGACAACACTTTTTTCAGTTTTGAGAAAGTTATGAGGAGCTTCAGAAGTCAAGTTAATGCATGGTAGCTGGGCAATGAAAGCAAGTTCAAATCACTGTAGAGAAATGTAAGCTAATGTACAATTGAAGGAACAATTTGAACTTGCACAAACTGGAGGATTCTAAATTAACTGTAGCCATCCTAGAAAAAGTAAAATAACAAATAAGCATAATTTTGAAAAACTCAGGGAAAACATCTGTTGAATACCCACTGGCTCTCAGTGAAAGAAAGCAAGTGGTAAAGCAAAATTAGTAAATTAAAATACTGAAAATATTGTGCCAGATGAACTTCTCTTTGATATAAGTAAAACAAGTATAAAATTCAGAGAAAGAAAAAAAACTTCAGCGTTATTTTACTATATTACTGTAAGGTGATATTAAATAGAACTCTGAAACCAGATGAACAGCTGATTAAAATCTCTGTAGTTCCTTTGATTTTGTGAGTACTGTGCAGTTTACAGCAGCTGAAAAGTTGGCTACTAAGTTTAAAGAAGAGATGAATACCAGATGACTGACTGAGTAGTGTAAAATAACAAACAGTTTAAAAGTAATTATATGTTCTTGTTTTCCTCTCTAGTTACAAGAATAAAAGACCAAAAACTTCAATAAAAAGAAAGAAAAAAAGTAGTTACAATGAAAATAAAAAACAACCAAAAAAAACCCCACCCCCACATACGGAGTGGCAGTGGGACTAAAAGCATTTTATTAGAAATTGGTACAGCAAAGCAGTGAAGTATGCATTTTATTCTCTGACACTTACCCCATATATACATGTTTTGAGTTCAGATTCTGTGATGAATTTATTTTTCTTTCTCTTGATTTGAAATCTCTTTTCATTCTCATTTTTTCCTCATAACTTTCTTAGCATGACCTGCCCTAAAATACTTTTTTTGCATCAACATTAAAATAGATTGCAACTGAAATAAACATGTTGGAAGAAAAAAATTCCTAGTTAGTCCTAAAGCAAACAAACAGTCAGAAGACCCAAGTAGAATTCAGACAGCAGTAAGACAAGTAGAACTACCTAACTGAAGTAATAGAAAAAGTCATTGAGGCTATAGCCCTGAAAATACCTCAGGAGTGTGTGATTTCTTGTGGCAGGATATGTATATCAATTAATTTCTCTGTTCTTAATTTAAAAATAAAATTAATAACAGTTTTTCATCTAAAAAATAAAAATTATGAGGTACATTTCTGAAATGAGGATATCTTATCTTTTGTTTCCTTTAAAGAGAGAAAATTATCATCAAGTGAAATTATTTAAATAGTTTTTCATTATTTGGTGAAACAGCTCTCATAGTATGAGTGTCAAGTCAGTCAGTAATAGAAGGGTCAATTAGGAATTACGTTCAGTACTAGAGATCCAAATTCTGCTAGATAGCATCTTCCTCTGGAGATCTGCAAAATTACCTGCTTCTCTCTCTTCACTAGAGAAGTGCACTTACATGATGCAAAGTTCAATGAATATCCAAATAGTACATGAAATCATATTATTCAAGTGAACAGGGCATAAATCTACAGAAGAGGAATTATCACTTGTTTTTAATACAAATCTTTTTTTACAGTGTTATTTGCACCTTTCTGTACCTGTGTTTTTATTATTGTTATTGATATTTATTAAAAAATATCATAGACAAAAACTGATTGTTATAGGTCAAAATTTCCTTTTCTAATAATTAATAAAGGAAAAATCCCATTCAATTATATTCCAGCATTATGAATATACCAATCAATTGTAATGATTACACATCAGGAATTTTTCCAATGTTATTGGATTTGGAAATGCAAAGTGATCCAGGTGAGGTTTACAATGTAATTAATATCAGTGCCATTTGTGTCTCTGAAATGATGGAAATTATTTAACTGAACCAAGACTCTGCTACTTTGGAACTATATGGTCCAAATATATTTAGGACTGGGCTTGAGATTTTGTTTCTTTACTTTTTTTTTTTTTTAATTATATTTGGGAACATACTTCAGTGAAAAATAATAGAACACCTTTAGTTTATCTTGTGAGGGACAAAAACCACCAAACTATGTAGCAATCTTGAAGTCCTTGTTAAGAGAGTTCCTCTTTATGAGAACACACAGTGTGATCAATATAAGACACTGAAGTTAAAATTCTATATCACCTCTCTTTACTAAATAATGGAAGATAGATTGAGCTGAGATCAGACATTGATAAATTCTTCCAATGTGAAATATTTTCAAAGAGATAGTCTCAAAATTTGTAACTTTCAGGAAATAAATATCCTTGTAGCCATTTTTATAATAAAAACTATAGTAAAAAAACCAAAAATAGACATTGCATTTGTGGCCCTTAGCTGCCTGAGTAGTTAGAATAAAATAGAAAATACTTTGAATGCAAGCAGAACAAAGGAGAAGAATGTTAATGAACTATATCTATGTAAATAGCATGACATAAATGAATAGCGTATTTTGCAATCAGTCTCTTTCAACTACCATTTTTTTCTCTTTGATATAACTGAAATAACTACATAACTAAACAAGACTAAAATATCTTCTATTTAAGATCCCATTTTTCTCTTTTTTAATTAATTTTTCAAGGGTTTTTCTCCATCACATAACAATGCTATCCATTTTTTAACATAGTTAAAAAAAAAGTTGTAGAGTTTACAGACTCAGATTTTTCAACTGTCTTAACTATTTAATAAGTGTTTTGTTTCCATTTTCAAGAAAAGGAGTGAGGCCCAAAGCTTTGAAGGAGAGGTCACATAACCTGTAATGAGGTTTCTCAGTGTTTCAGAAAGAGGGAGGAAAGAGATGCCTTCAACATTCCTGTGGTCTGGAGTGGTTTCGTTCTTGGCATCACATTTGTGCACATTTACAAATATTTGTTTACTCTCTGCAGAGTGGAACTGTTTATGTATCAGCCATTCCACTGTGGTAGAAATAGCTGGATTTCTTTCGTAGCTCGCCTAAAACCAACTACTTAAATTTTAGGCTTCAAGTTTAAGCAGGAGGTCTGGGCTCTGTCTCCAGTCAATGAGGGCAAAAGGAGAAGCCTCTGAAGGCAGGTATTTAGCACACTGTGAAAGACTCAAATTCTTAACACATCTTCTCCTCTCAATCTCTCCCCTTCCTTCACCCCATTCCATGACCTCAGAGATAGCTTCATTAGAGTCCAAATTCCTGCTGTTAACAGCTCTTGTCTCCTCATATCCAAGATGTCTTTCTTCAATACTTGGAATGCTCAAATTATCTTAATTTTCTTCTTAGAGCAGAGTCAGTTTTGTAATATGATTCTTTTCTGTGCTCTTTAGATGACTTAAAGAGAATGTGGTTGATTTCTTAGCCCTAATAACATGTGCTATGTGATTATTCCAACCACCTTGTTTTCTATTGCATTTTATCTACTGATGTACCTTGTCTGGCTCAGTGATAAGTTGTGGTAAGCTGTCAAATATGGAGATCTTGAGATGTTTCCATAGTTAATGCTACCTTTGATACAGGATTGCTAATCAATTGTATAAACTAGAATGACAATGTATTGATAAGAAGGCCTAACCGAAAATCAGAACACAAGTCTGAATTTCAGGCCAAAATTTTATGATAATTGTGAAAAAAAAAAACCACCATCTTGCAGCATTTGTACTATACAACTTGATCAAGACATCAGAAGCATTCTAAAACTAGAAATCCTCCATATATCATGTTAGTTTTGTCTGAATTAAGGTACAACAGTACCTTCCACTTAAAACTAAAGAGAAAATGCACTTATTTAGAAGAAATCATTTGAAGGTTTCATTTGCATGCTGGAGATGTTTAATGATCTCAGTGAAAGTAGATGCCACAGACTAAGGAAGTCAATTGTGAAGAAGAGAATGCAGGGTAGCACAGGATGAAATTGAGACATTCCCCAGTATAAAAAACAATAAGTAAAACACAGAATAAATTTCTATGAGCAAAACTGGATGCCTTCATAAGGAAACATTGTCTTGAGAATATGCTATGTTTTGTCATTTTTCTGTTATCCCATTTTGCTAAAAATTAAATTACACTTAATTTTGCAAATTAAAAAAAAAAAGGCAAAAAATTCCCAACCAACCACCACTGCCAAGAAAAATAAACAAAAACCCCCAAACCAAACAAAGAAATAAACAAACAAGCAAAAAACAACAAAACCCATCTTTCATACTTTATTAGACCAAAAGTAGAAACCTGTTTAGAATAAGGTATGTGAGGAAGATTGAAACTAAGGTCTGAAAATGTATCACTCTTGGAATTTCTTATGGCTTCCAGAGCTGTTAACAAGCTCTGCCTAATTCTGTCTCCATCTGTAGGAAAACTTCTTTATTTCTCTCACTTGAGATGACTCGTTGTCTACATCCAACTTGTTGTTTTGAAGAATCAGTTCTCTAGTTAGCTGCAGTCTGCCACTGTGTGTCCTGAGGCCTCTGCTCCATCCCATGCCTTGATGCTTCACCAAAGAATCATACACATGTGCTGTGATAGAGAATATGCCATTCATCCCTCCATTCAGAAAGTTACAGCCAGGAAAATACAAATATTCAAGTTTCCTCTCACTTTTAAAGCCATTCCACCTAAAAAAAGCATAACATTTGGTAGTATGCTTTAAATAGTAAATAAACACAATAACCATCAAAGAAGTTGACATGTTACCTTATGTTGAGGAATTGCCATTTTATTTTGTAGACCATACTTGTCCTATTCTGACCCTAATCTTTCTGTTGTTCAGGGTACTCCTTGGAGATCACTACACCTCAACACCATGATGAAAACACATCTGAGGGCTTTGCCCATTCTTCAGCAGCCAAATCCATAAAATGCACCTTGCAAGTATCAGACCGTAGACATGGTATCTGGAATTGGGAAGTGTGCGGTAAATCTCACAAACTATTAGCTATTACCATAACAAAAAGCACAAATAGCATGAATTGTCAACTCTTTTAGAAGAGCAGCAAACAGTGACAGTCACAACTTTAGAATAAGTCATTGTTTATTTCCTTTTATACATGTATATTGGATTCATTTGTGCAAACTATGTGAATATGCCCCTTTAGGACAAATAAAGAATAAATTGTAGTCTGAATAATAAAATCTAATAGCTGATATATTTGCAAAAAATTTATTCAGATCTCCCAATAAACAGCAAATGCAATAAAACTTGTTTTTACCAGTTTTCAAAGCATAAATTTTAAAACATTTTCTTCTCTTTTTTTTTCTTTTTTTTCTTTTTTTTTTGTTGTGGTGTTCTTCTCACTGTACCAATATTTAATATGCATTTTTAGTACTGTTTAAAATGACAGTGATATGAGAATTCTACATGTATATATGCAATATAGAACTGTTGTCTTCTGAAAAGCAACTTAAGAAATAGAAAAACACAACTCCCTTGGTGAAATAATAAATATATGTAGATAGTCATCCATTATTTGGATCAAGTATTTTCCAGAACTGTTTTCTTAAGACAGAGTTAGGGCCTAGTCTACTTCATCTAGCCATCCAACTTTTTTTCTGATTTCATGTGCCTAGTGCACTACTCCCCCTAAATAAATTAAGTTCTACAGTAAGTAGAAAGTGGCTTTTAAGGACTGACAGAAGAAAATTGTTTCAATCTAACATGGAGGCCTTTTCTATTGACTATGAAGTCTTTATCAAATGTCAGAACTTTCTGTAGATGATGGATCCTGTTGTCAACAGTAAAATGTTCCACATTTTCCAATCAGTCTGTGCGTTAGAACAAATAATGCACCACTGAAGTTCTATCGTCTGCATTCAAAGATAATCCAATAGACATAGTCACTAGAACTGTGGTCTTGGGGAGGCAAATGGGTGAATGACCGCACTGACCCCTTGCTTGGAATTATCATTATAAATAAATAATAGTATTTTGACATAGAATGACTGGCCAAATCACAGAATCCAGAGTTTTGTGAGGGATTTTATGGCACAGGATAAAAGCGATGATATCATGTCTTCTTGTGGACTGCTTCCTAAACAAACAATATTAGAAAAAAATAATACATATTGTTGTACTTCTGCTAAGTGCTGTGCAAACCTACACCAGGTGTAGGTCATAAGTATCAAAGGAGTCTATTTCAAATATGGAGCTGTGATAAATGTAGACAAGTTTAAAATAAGTAATGAATACAAAGCTCAGAAGAACACATTATGCTATATGATTTGCTTAACATTATTCTTTTCATTGAAGTTCAAGGATCTTCTCTTATAAATGTGTGATAAATTACAAGTGGCAGATGCTGAAAATTTATCTATTCCCTAATGTCTTTCTGGTATCTGTACAATAAGAGTTATTATCGTGTTGCTATTGTTACTTTAGAAAAGACTGGTAATTTTGGTAACAGTGAGTAGATTATAACAGCCTTTCTGGCTTTGCTGCACAGAAAGAGGTCCAAAAGAAACTGAAGCCAGCAGTGAGGCTTTATGCTATCCTGCCATACTGAGTCACTAATTTTTCATGTTTAACTGTTACCAGTGTGTTTTTAAAAACCTATCATTTATTTGTTTCTTCCTGGAAAACATGTTAAGAATAATATTCGCTATGCATGACTGAGTTATCTGGCTTTGCATGGACTTTTAGATAATCACATCCTTTGGGCCACACAGCGTGGAGGGGCACGTTCACAGTGTTTAGGAATAAGCTCTCTTGGATCACACTTTTTGCATCCATGCTATGAACCATTTGGGCTGCAGCTGGTCTGACTCTTATATAGTATCCCTGAATCGCTACTATTATTTTGTGCAGGTTTTTTTCAGTTCAAGGAATCTGACATAATGTGGAGGTTATGTTACAGTTCGTTATTTTATAATGGATGAAAAAAGGGTCTGGTGTTAGGATATAAGGACGATTCTGTAGATGCACAAATTGCTGAAATAAACGTCGGTGAACTTGGAAAAGGGAAAAAAAACCACTTACTTTTATCCCATTGTGAACAGATCTGAAGTGAACCAACCAATTCCCAGATATTTTCTTGGAGAGCATGCTGTTTGCAATCCAAGTAAGTCATGGAGCAAAGGAACAATTAACGGGTGTAAGGAAAGGATTTCAGGCTTGTGGTTATTCTCTGGCTCTGTTATTTATCGCAGTAGTACTCAGACTCTTTCACTGTGTTAACATAATTCACAACAGAAAATTTTAAAAAAGAATTCTGTATTCAAGAAATCCAGATGCTGAAGGTATTATTCACTTATTTTTATGAAGTAATACAACATCACAATGTTCATCATGTTTGTATGGAAAAACAAACTGAAGTCTTATACCGAAAGTGAAAAATACCAATAAAAGCTCATGGAGTGCCAAGTCCTGCACTTTGGCCACAATAACCCCCTGCAGCGTTATAGGCTGGGGACGGTGAGGCTGGACAGTGGGACAGAAAGGGACCTCGGGGTCCTAGTTGATAACCGACTGAACATGAGCCAGCAGTGTGCCCTGATGGCCAAGAAGGCCAATGCCATCCTGGCCTGGATCAGGAATAGTGTGGCCAGCAGGAGCAGGGAGCTCATTCTCCCCCTGTACCTGGCACTGGTGAGGCCGCACCTCGAGTGCTGTGTCCAGCTCTGGGCCCCTCAGTTCAGGAAGGACTTTGAGACACCTGAGCGCGTCCAGAGGAGGCAACGAGGCTGGTGAGGGGCTTGGAACACAAACCCTGTGAGGAACGACTGAGGGAGCTGGGGTTGTTTAGCCTGGAGAAAAGGAGACTCAGAGGTGACCTTATCACTCTCTACAACTCCCTGAAAGGTGTCTGTAGTCAGGTGGGGGTTGGTCTCTTTCTCCAGGCTGCAACTGACAGAACAAGAGAACACAGCCTTAAGCTGCATCAAGGGAAGTATAGATTGGATATTAGGAAAAAGTTTTTCACAGAAAGAGTGATAAAGTACTGGAATGGCCTGCACAGGGAGGTGGTAGAGTCACCATCCCTGGATGTGTTTAAAGAAAGACTGGATGTGGCACTTGGTGCCATGGTCTAGTTGAGGTGTTAGGGCTGGGTTGGACTTGATGATCTTGAAGGTCTTTTCCAACTTAGTGATTCTGTGATTTTGTGAGTGGTATTTTACATTTATGTTTGTTGTTTTTTCAGATTTTTTTTGTAATTTTTTTTATCTACAGATAGTAAAGTACATTAATTTCCAACTATAAAAACATCCCATAACTATTATCTTCATGTATTACTTACCTCTGTTCTTTCTTGCAAATGTCACTATAAACACTGAGTTCAGCTATACTTCCTTTATTCTTAGGAAAAGCATTTCTCAGAAAGTGTTCCCGTATACTAGTTTCTAAAAACCATACAATTGCAAAGTTTCTACGTGTCTGCATTTTATGTAGTGATTTCCTAACTTTGTCTATGCCTTGAAACTCAGTATTAAATTTTAGAGTTTCTTTACTGTCCCTTAAAACCTATGCCCAAATATTATGGATTTCACACTGGCAAGTGTTAATCATACCTGAAGAAGTGTATAATGAAATCTTCATTGTCTATCACTCTTAACCATAGATGCAGATGGAAAATTGGAGGAAAAACCCATATTTTTGTATTGATTGTTCTTCCAACATGGTCTATCAATGATATTGAAGGGATAAGCTGCTGAATATTAAACAACAGTTAACACTTTTGATTTTGATGTAGCCAGAAGTTTATTTGAAAATACATAAATCTTTTGTGCATTAAGCAATTTAAGGCTGAAATAACACAATAAAATACAGCTAGCTCACAGTTATAACCTGAAGGATTATTTTTGACTGTTGACATTTATTTTGTGATTATAGAATAGGCTTGACCTGAATGGATATGTCATATGCATTGTTTCAGAGACTACAGGAAGCAATTAAAAAAGTAAAGCTCTTAGTCATTCCTTATTTTAAAAAGCAAATTTCCTGAGAAATAGGTAGTAATAATGGTATTCCTCAAAGACACACCACACTGGAAAAAGCTTATTTCATCCTTAGGAAAATGGAAATTTTATAAATATGATTTTCATATGAGGTATTAAAAGACTGCCCTAGACTATGGGGTCTTATGGAATAACTGTAAAGGTACAAATATATTCTTTCATCTGTCATGTTCATTTGGTGCAATGGGCTAGACTAGGACCGTGAAACAATGATGTGGAGAGTCCTTTCTTTAACAAAAGCATAGGCCCTCTGTTTTTTTTAAATATTCTCATTTCTTTTTGCCTTTTTTTTTCCCTGCAGAAAGTGTGTTACTACAGGTGTTCATCAGAATACTTACAGCAAAGATTTTGACTAGAAAACAAAATTTCCCATTCTGTTACTAGTGCCCAGCTGCAGTTCTGCTACAGAATCTGTCAATAGTCGTCCCTGTCTTTGCTGAAAGACAGAGAAAAGAGATCAGCAATGAGTATATTTTTCCTTTTCATATTGTTGTCCCTTTGGTAATACACATAGGAAAGGCGTTAATGTTTGGTCATTATTGATAGCACACAGGCACACATTCTGTTGATTTGTGCAGTTAATGACTTTCATTTTGGAATTTGACGTAAGAAACGGCTCCAAAATATGTAAAAGTAGATGTAAAAAATTTAGGAGGAACTAACATAATTCTTTTTTTAGTAAATTGTGTTAAATACATGTTCCTGCAGAACTTTTGATCCAAAGCAGTTCATAGGCTGAAGAGTACTCTCTGATTAATCTCAGACAGATATGCCTGTCATGTCACTTTGTTTCATTTTGCAGATCATTAATGAACTAGAAGTTAATTTTAATCAGTATTACAGATGCCCCAAGCCATCCACAATGTGAGATAATTTATGATTCTAATGTAATCAATAGGATAAACTGATGTGCAAATATTGCTTATGATTGCACACTAGCATAACTGTATTTAAAATCATATTTAACCTATCTGTTCAGCACAAACTGAAATTCCACAGACTTGTTTTTCTATTTAATTTTCAGTGCCATAGGGAAAAGCAAAACTAATGGCAACTTACTATAGCTTTAGATGGAGGGAACTCACTCTTCCTTTCCCAAAAGTTTTCCATTTATTCACTTCTTTTTAAATGTGCTTAGCAAATAAATGTTTCCATGTGTTTAAAAATACTGACAACGGTTATCACTGCTAACAGTTGTCCTGGGTTTCAGAGCTAGGGATTTTGGAGCTTAGTGCATACTTTCAGATTCTAGGACATGTTTTATTCCTGCTGGGCCTAGAATCACTTTCTGCTTGGTCATTCTTTTTTTCATGACCTGAAAAGCTACTATGAGCAGGTCTTTGAAGAAAATTAATTGCATGGATCCCTAAAAACCCCTGTAATAGCTCTATTTTTGTTACTCAGTTTGTTACTGGGTTGAGTGGGTTCGTGTTGTCTTTATTGCCAGAAGCTGTGAAAGAAAATAGTCTTGGACAGTAAAAAGAAAATTAAAGACAGCTCAGCACCGTAAATTGAACAAAATGTCAAAATATTTTAAAGATAGCACATGTAAAACAGCCTACAATTAAATTATAGAAAAAAATCTTAAATATAACTTGGGTAGTAAAAATTTGAATACTCGCAATTCTTGTTCTTAAAAAGATTAAATATTGCTGTGGCAAACCCTAATGCATTTTTTCCTACTTCCTTCCCTACAGGAAGAATATTGTTGCCATGTATATTCCCGCTGATGGAATAAATCTCCACATTTGATTCAAATGCACAGTCCATTTTATTGCATACTTCAGCTTCTTCAGTACTATCATAGGAGAAAATGCAAAAATTCTGTAATAGATAGATACACATTCCAATATCCTTCCCTTCTTCACCAATCCATATGAAGTTCTTACTAAATAAAATGACAACTCTCTATGAAATATGATGTCAGGCTTCCCTTTTGGAAACTTTCAACAGTATAAAACTTATACTTTTATCTTGTCACAAAAATTCAGTTATGTTGAGTCTAATAAACTACTTGACTTTAAGACCATGATGTGACAAGATGTTCTATTGATACCTTGAGTTACTACCTTTTACATTCACAGTTCTTGGTTAACTTCTCATTAAATTTCCAAAGTGTTCACAGACAGGAAAATAGGATATATTGTTCCACTTGCCCTGTAGTATGTTGATACTATGAGCAAATCATCAGAAAATAATGGCAAGTGCTTCTCACTGTTCTCTGAACACCTAAACAGGAGTGATAAGTGTTAAATAACTGGTGTTGTGAAAAAAGACACATTACTGGACTGCATAATCAAATAACTTTAAGACACTCTGAATAACCATTTACAGTTTTCATCATTTCTTGGAGTTGTATTGAGGTCACTCCAAAAAAATGCCTGAAGGTGCATGCAATGAATTGGCACTGTCTCTGGGATGCTACTCTGGCATAATTTCCTAATCAAGTCACTCAGGTTTTTAGGTTGATGTGGCTGAATGTAGGTTTATGTCAGAGCTCTGCAAACCATGAAGCAAAACTGTGGTTGGATTCAGCCCTTTGTACTCCTGTAATCCTAGCAGAAATTGCCATGTGAGGTGGCCTAAAGGAAGCCTGTAAAGGACAGCAAACAAAAACATGCATTAATGCCTGTCAAAAGCCACTCAAAATTATGGCTCATTTCAGCAGACCTGGAAAGAGAAAGAACATTTTATTTCTTTGTGACTTTTTCATCAGCAGCACTTTTGCATGATTTAATGATATTTTCCAAAAGCACCATAAGACAAGTACTGCTTGTGTCTCTCAGGCGCAGCCGGGACTATAAATATATTTCAGATTCTAATAGTCTTCTAATATTTATAGTCCACTGCTCCTACACATTAAAAAAAAAAAAAAAAAAAAAAAAAAAAGAGAGAATTACTGTTTTTAATTACTTGTCTTTTTAATATCTTTTTCTCTATCTCTTCAAGCAAATCATCTTTCTAAATCAAGAAAAAGAATTTAGTCGGATTTGAGGTTTTTTAGTTTCCCCATTTTCATTTTTTATAGGTTTATTCTGCTTTCATTTTAATAAGAATGTATGAGACAGTTCAACCCTTTGAAGTTCATGCAAAACAAGCTTTGCTTACAGAGCAGGTTGATGAAGTTTCAATGCACAAAATTTGCTTCCACTATCAGTTTACTGTTCTTCACAATATTGTGTCTTCTCACTGAAGTACCTGCATCCACCAGCATACCTGATACCTCGATAGCTACAAATACAATTCCCTCAACTGGTCATCTTGCATAAAATCTCAGACTAACTCAACTTCATTCTGAAGCATGATTCCTTTCTGCAGAATGGATAGTTACCTTTCATCCATCACATTTCCCTCTGAACTAGTTAAGTGTTTTTCCCTTTTTGCATTCGGAGTTCCTCTTGTGTAATCCTGGAGTGCTGGGGGCTAAGCAGACTAATACTGTTTCCATCATATGATCCCAATGAGCTTGTGGCCAGGAGAGCTGAGAAATGTTGCTCCTCCATGATGTCAGTAATGTGTAATCACCTACCCAGCAGCAGCTTCAAAAAGCTTCTTTGAATGAAAGCCTAAGCTAATGTTTGACTCAAAAAGAATCAACACATGTAATTCTAGCAAATCACTATACAGTCTTCCAGTCTAATTTTTAAACACTGCATGCTATTTGAATCTGTGTTCTCAGGCAATGGAGACTAACGCATTTTGGTGCTGTTTAAGGTATTTTGATGTGTGATATCCAATGTATGACCAGATTATGACATTGTTTATATACAATAATTATTTATGGTGGTTGATCATGGCTGGATGCAGGTGCCCTTCAAAGCCTCTCTGTCACTCCCCTATTCAGCTAGCTGTGGAGAGAAAATGTAACAAAATGCCCATGGGTTGAAATAAGTACAGGAAGAGATCACTCAACAGTTACCATCACGAGCAAAACAGATTCAACACAGGGAAATCAGTTTAATTTATTACCAGTGAAATCAGAGTGAAATGAGAAATAAAATCTTAATCTTGAAACACCTTCCCCTGGCCTCTTCCTTCTCTACCTCCTCCTCAGTAGTGCAGGGTGATGGGGAGTGGTGGTCAGTTCCTCACCTGTTGTCTCTGTCACTCCTCCCTCCTCCAGGGGCTTGAGACTCCTGACATTCTTCCTCTGCTCCAGCATAGGAGACAGTCCTCTACAAACTTCTCCAACACCCTCCTCATGGGATGCACTTCTTGTCAAACTGCTCCAGTCCCTTTCAAAGGTCCTTTCAAAGGGTGATCCCTTTCAAAGGGTGCAATTATTCAGGAAGGACTGCTCCTGTGTGGGTCTCCTGGAAGGTCACAAGTCCTGCCAGCAAACCTGCTCTAACATGGAGTTCTTTCTCCACAGCCTATAGGTCCTGCCAGGAGCTGCACCAGTGTGGGTTTCCCATGGTTCACAGCCTCCTTTGGGCTCCAGCATGAGGTCCTCCATGGGCTGCAGGTGGACCCCTGCTCCACCATGTGCCCTCATGGGCTGCAGGGGAACAGCCTGACTCAGGCCCTCTGCCCTGTGACTTGAAGCACCTCCCCCTCCACCGACCTTATTCTGCAGGACTGTTTCACATATCCTGACTCCGCTACCTGGCTGCCATTGCACACGGTTTTTACTCCCTTGTTTAATCTGTTGTCTCAAAGGCAGTACCACCATTACTGATGGGCTCAGTTTTGGGCAGCAGCAGGTCTTGGAGCTGGCTGGCATTGGCTCCATCAGACATGGAGGAAGCCTCTAGCACCTTCTCATGGATCCCACCCCATAGCCCTCCTGAAACCTAAGGTTTGCCATGCAAACCCAAGACATCGTTTTCTATATACATATTATTTATTATATTGATCCTTCAAATGATGGTATAAAAAATAAGTGATAGAAAAGGGGTATAAACTTAAGTGAAAAACTTATAAAAATACGTCATCAGATTCCAAAATCTAGACATTTATATTTTTAAGTGAAGGAGAAAGAGATGGAGGAAAAAAATACAGCTGTTCAAAAACTACTAAAAGGAAAGAGAGTTTTTTGTGTTTTAGAAAATTATTTCTGATTTCCTACAATTAGACAATACTGATTTTCAGCTAAAAGCAGTGGCAAAAAATCCCCCGAAGTAGACAGTTTTATATCTTTCTTTGGTCATCAACAGACACCTCTAACAATAGCCTAATATGTTGTATTAAACTTTGTGGGAAAGGTCAAAGTATAGCAAGAATAATTATGTAAGTAGCAGAGAAGCTGGCTCTTAGCACAATTGATAACTGCAGCAAATTCAGGGAATCAGTCATCATCTTGGGAAAGAAAGAAAGCTGATTTTTTCCCTTGTTTTTATTAGAATATATTGTTGATACATATTTTTTCTTTATATATTTATCTTCTTCAAATTAAATGAATGAAATCTGTTCAGGTTGCTAATTTGAAGATTTTTGCTTTGTACTCAGGAAAGTGGAGCATAAAAGCTCAAAAATGTCAGGTTTTGAGTCAATAGTTGTAGAATACCTTAAGGAAAAAAACCTTCAGTGAGTAATAGTTGATATACTGATCAGAAAAGACTAAAATTTTCCTGAGTAGAAACTGTGACTGAAATTATTTTGGATCAGTTTGAATATATAAAGTCCTCAAAAAAGAAAAAAAAGGTATTTCATTTCTCAGACAAAAACTAGAGATGTAGCTTTGCCGACGTTAAGAGATATCCTTTGTGTTGTGACACAAAAGTGATTGGACATGTCAGTAATACAGGTTCAATGAACATAGTGCATGTACACTGTTAAATATTTTCTTAGAAACATCTAGAGTAATTACTTTTACTTAGAGTTTAAATCAGAAGATTTAAATATTCCCCAAGAAGAAAAGTTGAAGTCTAATCCCATCAATATCCTCTTTCTTAAAACTTTCTAGAGCTGGTGAGAAAGTGCTAATAACTGGCAGTAGATTTCCTGTGCCCACCCATATGATGTGAGAGAGACAGAGGTTTGGCTTTAAACTGATTCCCTTGTTTCCTTTCACACCTTAGGAAGTCTGCAAAGAAAATATATTCAGAAGCTTAGTGTCAAGCTTTTGAGCAGATGTTTTTTCTGCCTCTCACCTCTCAGCAGATATCTCTGACTTTTTCTCCCCAGTCATCAGCTAAAAGAAAGATATGCAATATCTATACTCCTTTTTCTGCCAGCTACTGAGTTTAAGCCCCATCCTACTCCTTTTCTCTGTGGGGAGATGAGCAAGACTTAGAAGAGTAGCCAAAGGCTATAAATTCCTGGAAGGAGACTGAAGTGTCAATACCAAAACAAAATGGGAAAAGGGAAAAGAAGAGCCTGAGGATAAAGGCACAGAGTAAGAGATACTGAAGATGGACAGGACTGAAGAGGCAATGGAGAAAGATAATATTTTAAGTGCTGGAGAGTAGAAGAGGCAGAGTTTAACTAAAAAAGAAACATTTAGAAACTAGTGAAACAAATACATAGAGTACAATTGTGACCTCAAAAGAAACCTGGATTTTTGTCAGTTTCATAAAGCTGGAATTATGGTAGTTGAGTGCAATTACATTTATTGTGGGAAATGTTTGTATGTTTGCAGGAAGTATCATTTCTGATCCTGAATCTTTTCAGCCATAAATCGCAGCTTTGTAAAAGGAATTTTACCCAAATACAGCTGTATCACCTAATTGTTAAGGGTCAGTCTCTGGCAGTGAAGTTTACTTTGCTGAGACAGTTTCTGATTCATTGGAAAGGGCAAGAATCAGGCTTCTGACTCTGGAATCCAAAGAGCTGCTAAAAAGGGAGACTGAGTGGGAAAAAAGACTGTGTGCAGGGGGTTGGGTATTCATCTCATGGGCAAAAGCATGAATCTCTTTAGAAGTGGGATGCAGAGCTACTTAGATTAATTCCATCCAGAATTATGGTGTACTTAGAGAAGGAGGTGCTGGCAAATGATGATTCAAAGAAGGAGGGTTGCCTAGAAAAATAGATGTAAAAGTCTATTCTAAATCATCATTTTTCCAAAGATCTGAGGATTTGTTTAGATGCCATTTCAGTTTTGAGATGGAGATTTCCTGTAAAGCTAGACATTTATGGCAGAGTAGACTGGGGAGGAGGTGAAAGAGAGTATGTAGGGAGGGATAGAAATGGCAAGAAAAGTGTGCTTACCAAAAAAGTGGGAGGCCAATGTTCAGTATTCTCTTGAGCCTGAGGAGATTCAAACTCTCATCCGCAGGAGCTTAAGGTAATTCCTTAATCACTAGGCTGGAGAATAATTGGATGACATGTGCATTTACATTATACAGTGAAAGACTGAGGCAGCTTACCACTATCAGTCTAAGTGCTTGGTGCCAAAAAGTAAAAAGTTCAGGATTTTTCATTCTTGTGTTCTCTCTGACCATCTGCTTTGTATGAAGAAAAATTATATCTGATTGCACTGGATTTAAAGTTATCATTCTCTTACTGATGTGTAAGTTACTCAAACAAGTAAAGAAAAGAGTCTTGACACTTTCATGAATTTAATTGAATCCCACTGATGTCAAGGGGATTTATCATGCACTGGACTGAGGTTTAGTAAATAATACTTATCTCTACAGTTTCCAACCAATGTTGAGGATATTCTGCCTTCAGTTGCAAATGGATTAAGGCAAAGTGCTTTCAGACATTCGATACTGATTCCTTTTGTGGCAAGCTAATGAGCTCAGCCCTCACAAAGTGGTCTCAGGACATTATTTTCAAGTTAGCAACACAGCAGTGCTTGAGCATTATATGGACAGCTGTTGTAGAGGGGTCACAAAGCACTGTCAAAACAGCAGTCTTCATCTTCTTTTTTTGAAACCATAAATTAAACAGAACTCACTTCCAAAAATCCGCAGGCAAGGCTTGCACAGACTGTGTCAATTAAATAACAGTATATCTGGTGATAGTCACGCAACCATTCTCTTGTTTGTCCTCACTGTTTAAAGTGCTCCTGCTCCACTCTATTACTGGCAAAGTGACTACATCTGTGATGATCTATACTGCTGCTTATATTCCTCACCTCCCGACCCCACCCCTCCCCCCCAATTCTTATTCAAATATCAGGATTTAAATCAGTAGGAAGGTATTGAAATAGTTCTATCATGAACAGCTTTGCTTTTCTTGTACAGTGTTGATGTGGTAAACATAACCTGTTAGAGGGCTGACAAAATATGACCTATTTGAGAGCAAATTAAAATGCCATAGTTAGCATTAGAAACCGTTTACCAATTAAACACGAGAAAGTTTTAGTTAGTCTAAAACATGAATGAAATAACACAAAGATGATTTTCAAAAATATTTAAGAAGACATGAGGAGAAAAGACTAAGAAAACCTCTCTGGAAATTGAGATTAATTACCAGAAGGCTTCTGGATTTGTTTTTAGTCTCTGTGTCCTCTTCTGGTATTCTAATTTTTACCTTTAACCTGTATCTCTCCTGTTGCTTACCACTTAGTCCCATACCAATTTTCTTTCAGATTCCTCCCTTTTAGATTATTTTTGTGTTTCCCTTGTTCTCACTTCATTTTAACCATCAGCTTACTGTATGTTTTTCTGTTCCTGTGTAATCTAAGCAGTCTTTTGTTTTTTGTCCATGTCTACATGGTTTTCCTTTTCTCTTTTCCATAAGTTTTTTCTTATTTTGCATTTTTTTCTGTTCCCATTTCTGCATCACACTTACACTCAACTTTTTCATTCTTCCATTTCTTTCTTTGTTGTCTCTCAGGCTGCAAATTTTCTTAACACTTTGGAGGCTCTAACCTCCCTGGAAACAACCTAAAACAGCACTTAGATCTATAAGTTTATGAACATATAGCTGAAATGCCAGATAATTTGAAACATACTGGCAGTAGACTGATGGTTATGCAAGAGCAAAATATATTGAAATTCTATGCAAAATGTAGGTTCTCCTGTGAGATTTTTACATGCAGCTGCACCTTTATGGACAGCAAAATTAACCTCCACCACAATTTATCTCCCAATTTCAAAACATTGTGTGAAAGACCTACAAATCTGTCTGTTATATGAACTTTTCAGAAGTTTCTAGTATTACATTTTTATTCATTTTTAAATGCACACAGAAAGATTTCTGAGCTTAACCATCACATAGTTATGTACATCATATTTAATATCAGGACCTTGAGCTATTGATCAATAAACTCGCATAATACAGAGCTAGGCTGGATACTGGAAAGTAATACAGTGTGTTCTTCCTCAAAGCAACTCACAGACACTAAGGCAATTAAGAATTTTCATTGCCAGCCAGAGGCTACTTCACTACTTTTGGTGGTGTTAGTGGGAGGTCAAAAACAATTCATCTTTATGAGCTTTCCGTAAGTTAGTAACTTCTCAGATTATTTCCTCACAATCTGACAAGCTTTATTTGGAATTTCCTTACACTTTTTCAGCTGAATGATGTAATAAACAAATAATTTTCTTTTCAACATTGCAGAATAATATTTTAAGAAGAGATAATGCTAACCCTGACACTGTACAGGGACTCCCCTTGAGCATGCTCAATGTCCAGCTTCTAAAAATCAATTGTTTTCTGATTGTCTCATGTTTGCACCCAAAAATGCTGATAGACTGAAAAAAAAGCTTTGTCTTTTAAAATACAAGAAAGCTATGATTATTAATTTTGTCTATGCACTTAAAATTATCCACATTTTCAGTTTTAAATATACACAGAGGCACATAACATAAAAGTATTCCAGTGAATAGTCTGAAAAGTGCAAGATTGAACAAATAAATAAGTCTTTAGAATAACTATTTTTAGTAGCAATATAGATAAATAAATAAGTAGGCATTAAAATTCTCAAAGACTGCTTGCAATCTGTCAGCTAAGGTGAAAGTCACAAAAAACTCTTACAATGCCCACTAATAAAATAGAAAAATTATAGTCTTAGTGTTATAAACCATTTTCCTAGTCATTTAAGGGCTGTAAACAAGACACGATGCATTCATTTGTGGACTTCAGCACATATTTTATCTTGGGAAGTTAAAACATCTATCACAATACTAGAAGTAGGAAGGCATGTAGTTGCATAAATCCCTTGCTCTGTTACTGCAGATCAGAAAGAAATCAGTGCTTGCATTTATGAACAAAATTTCTCTAAAGATTATATTTCCATCAAATGTATTTCAAGACCTCATTGAAATACAATAGAGTCCATTTGTGCCAGAAAACATGATATAGAATCATAGAATCATTAAGGTTGGAAAATACCTCCAAGATCATTGAGTCCAGCCTCTGACTGATCACCATATCCAATCATTTCTTGAACAATTCCATGGATGGTAACGTCACCAACTCCCAGGGCACCACGTTCCAATGCCTAACCACCGTTCCCATGAAAAAAATTTTCTGATGTCCATCCTGAACCTCAGCTTTAGGTCATTTTCTCTTGTCCTGTTGCTGCCTGCCTGGGAAAAGAGGCTGACCATCACCTGGCTACAGCCTCCTTTCAGGTGGTTGTAGAGAAGGATAAGATCTCCATTGAGCCTCCTTTTTCTCCAGGCTGAGAAACCCCAGCTCTCTCAGCTGCTCCTCGTATGGCTTACAGAGGACATTCCCAAACAAGTAACAGGTATAGATCACAGAACTTCAGATACATGATCTGTCTTCTTCATTGTTTGCACCCTCTTCCATTTGCACTATAATTTGTAAACAGCCTCTAAATACTATTTTCCCATTTTGTTCACTTATGGGTCCTTTGTGTAGCAGGAGATAAATGTTCATGTTTTGTGAATCTGTGTCCAGTGTGCTCACCACATGCAAGATCTGTCTTTCCTGTTAGTCATCCTAATTTCCTTCTGAGAAGACACTGCATTTCTAAAGTAGTTTGTTGGTATATTTTATTTGTTAGTGAATTTTATGGAAATACTTGAGAACTCACCCAGTCAAGGAGGATTTTCATTTTTTGTCTAAATTTAAACAAACAAACCAACAAGCAAACAAAAAACAAACAAAAAACTTTAAAAAATCATCAAAATAAATCAAAACCACTGGGAGTCATACATTGCCTATGGCAGGAGCTCATTCCTGGCCACAGAAAGTCACTTGTTTTTTTCAGAAAGAATCTTGAGTCCATTTTAAGAGCTTGAAGAACACAGTTAAAAACTAAAAAAATTAAAACAGCTCTCACAAAAAACAGCTGCTATTATCAATGTAAATTCTAAAACCATTGTAAGTTGAAAAATGATAGATGAAGTTCTAGGCATTATCTTTATGCAAGGCAGATTTGGCAGACAGACTGTGTTTACTTGAAGAGTGATGTATAATTTCATTGTGACGCTGATTCTTCTTAGAACAAAACTAAAGTACAATCTGAATAATTGCCTGTTAATTGAACTGTCATATACCCAATGGAAGACATTTATTTGCTTATTTTTAAGTGCATGCATCTCTGCAAGCACAAATTTGGGTACTTGCCTGCTGTGGAAACTATGGGAAAATACAAGTATGCTTGCAAGTGAAATACAATTCACTTTCTTTGAGGCCTGTAGTATGGGGAAAGCAACCATAAAAGCTGAACCAGCTATTAACCTGGCAAAAATTATAATGAAGGTAACAAAGGTTCAGAGTGAGGAAGTACAGACTAAACACAGAAAAAATACAGGCAAAAATATTTTAAAAATTTAAAAGAGGACCTGAAAGAAATGTCCAAAGAGAAAGCGGCATACAATGACACAAAAAAAAGAGAATATATTTATTCTGTTCATAAAAGTATTAAGAGTACAGAAAAATATGAACAGCTCGATAAGGGTGGAAGCCAAAGAAAAACAGTATACAGCATCCGTATAAAATATGTTTTGGCAGACAAGCATGCTTCTTTTCTATTATTTTTTGTTTTAATACTTACATTGTAGAATCATAGAATATGCTGAGTTGGAAGGGACCCAGAAGAATCATCGAGTCCAACTCCTGGCCCTGCTCAGGACCATTCCCAAGAATGCCACCCTCTGCCTCAGGATATTGTTCAAATACTTCTTGAACTCTGCCAGGCTTGTTGATGTGACCACTTTCCTGGGGAGCCTGTTCCAGTGCTACACCACAAGGTTTTTTCAGGCGTGAAAAACCTTTCCCAGATTTCCAACCTAAACCTTCCCCAACTCAGCTTCATGCTATGCTCAAAAATGGTTCAGCTGAATGGCAACTTGGTATTACAATTGGTAGGCAAATTTTCTTTTAGCTTAAACAGTACCTTGTCTTCATCCTCCTTGAAACACACATTAAATTGGTACATGGTGTTATTCATGAAAGGCTGTGTTTTCTTCTGCTTTCCAATTATACATGTATGTATACACCTATGCATGGATTTTTTATTGTGACCTGCCTTACTGATCCAAAAAAATTAATCTATTACAAAAGCTTCTTAATCATTCAAGATCTAGCAAAGAGTTCAACAAATTATTGCCTAAAGATTTATTTTCATTATACAGTTCTGCCTAAAGTGTCCGTTACTTGGCTGGTTTTCACTATAGTTGGTCTCCAGATCATGCTCTTAATGTGACTTCCTGTAAAAAATAGAGTAAGTCTTGTCTTAATATGCATGATCAGCCTTGCACATTTTTCCACAAGACATTATTAATAAATAACAGCAGCATCATTTTCCTGTTGAATGGAAAACACACGAAAAACCAAAATTATTTTTTTTTCTATAGCTACATTATATCACAGCCTAATATAATTAAATGCATTAATGTACTTATTTTCCTCAAGGAAAGTCCTAGTGGAAGTGTCCTGGTTTTGGCTGGAATAGAGTTATTTTTTTTTTTCCTAGGAGCTAGTACAGTGTTGTGTTTTGGATTTAGTATGAGAATAATGTTGAAAACACAAGGATGTTGCTCATTAGTGCTTATCTTCGGTCAAGGACTGTTTGGTTTCCCATGCTCAGACAGTGAACAGGTGCACAAAATGTCAGGAAGGAACATATACAGGACAGATGACCTGAACTGGTCAAGGGGATATTACATACAGAATATCAAACCCAGTATATAAACTTGGAGGAGTTGATAGCTGCTCGGGGATGGGCTGGAAAATCTTGCAGGTTTTAATGGAAATTTAATTTTTACATATGATTTTAAGAAACAACATTTCTTCCAGTTTTAACACATTCTTCTGATATTTTTATATAAAAAAGATTCCCAGTCTCAAGCTAAAAGAGAATGTTATTTGTCCCCTCCCTCCCTGTATGGAAATAACTTTCTCTTAATTTTGTTTACTAGCCTCTCTCTATGCCCATCTATTTTCTATCCAAAAACTTGACTATTAATCTTTCAGATTGTGTAATTTTTTTTGTGAGACATTATGTCTTCCTACAATAGGTCACCAAAAAAGCAGTTTTTTGTTTCTGATCATATATCTCCCACCCAGGAGAAGCTTTTTTCAAGAGGAAAAGGAGACCAGAACAACTTATTACAGTTAGTTAAAAAAAGAAACAAAACCGAAAACGAAACAAAACCAAAACCAAAACAAAACCACCAAAAAAAAACCCCACCTTCATTGTTATCTTTAGGATACTAATTCTGACGGGAACCAACGGTTCAGCATATCCTGGTGTAAGTGTTTGGATACGAATGTGACTACAACAGTGCTTGTGAAATGAAAACTTGTGTTGACATCAATTGGAACACAATCAGAGGAAGTGTCACAAATAAACTTTTGTCTCCCTTAGGTCATGAAACTTTTGTTTCCAAGAGCATGAATTCAGAATTAGCATGTATATGAATACAAATGCACAAATTGTTAAGGAAACAATCAAAATTTCTGAGGTTTGTTATTTTTAGATGTTTTCTCACTAGACAAAGTATGAATAAGTTAATATAAATACAAGGACTATTCAGGAAGAAGAAGAAAGTGGTTCAGCACAAGCTGTAATCAAGGCTAGTTATATTTTTTATTTGACTGAAATTTGCAGATTTTAAAATGTATTTCCATCAACACAGGTTTGCACCTGTGAATAGGTTGCATTTGTAGCTGTTCTTATCAACTTTAATGGAAATGTGATAAAGATATGAAATGAAAATAATGAATATTCACATAAAAAATATCTCAAGCTTTTTTTTGAAAATGTCTTTGAAACCTAGTCCTTCCAGTGCTACTCTGATAAACTAGAAGTCTGCTACAGACAGTATAGCTATCATAGATAGAATGCAAGAAGAAACTTTACTAATTATGTGGTCCTTAATTTAGAATTTTCAGCCAGGAATCCAAACTGTAGTGTAAAACAGAGAGGAGTTAAATACATATATGTTAAGTAAATAAAAGGAATTTCAGGTGCTTCTGTGAATACTAAATCATTGTTTTATTATTTAAGTGTCTGTATGTCTGGCACCAAACATGTCTTTTTAGGGTTACTGTTGACCTGTTCATTCGCTTGTGTAAGCATATGACATCTTCATCCCAGGGATACTATTGAGGATGAATTATATCCCTTACTTATAAGATATCTTTCTATTTTTTAATTATTCAACATTTTTTAGAGCAGGTTATATTTTTCTACTTCTAATATATCTTTCTGGGTTACCAGCATGCATGTTGTCATGAACAACGTGTGGTTTATGTGGAAAGCCATGTTGTTTCATGAGGGAAAGCAGTGCACAGCAAAATTCCATATTGCAGTGTATCAGTCAGAAATCTTTTAAGCTATACTTATGAAGATCTCCACAGTGCATTAAAATTTACTCTTTTATGCATGAATTTACTCACAGGCTGTAGAAAATGGAAGGAATTTGTTCAAATGGAATTTTTAATATGAACACAAAATATCAGCTGAAATAGCAGTGCTTAACTCAATGCTTGTCTGATGTTATATTTGTTTGAGAAAAATGAATACGCCTTTATGTATAAGTATATAGTAAAAAATATAAGGATATATATTTTTTGATTTTATAGCAGCACACTCTAAACTTGTTTAGTTAACTTCTATTCTAAGTAGAGCAAATCAGCAATCAGTCCATGAGTTTCAATAGTGTGTGATAGGGAAAAATAAAATTAAAACAATGTTTGATGTTACCAATTGCAAGGCACAAAACAGCCAGCTCTGTCTGTCATATTGCCTAGGTTTACTTTTTAACCTGCTTACCTCCTCATTTTCTTCACATGGTGAGCCTTTATGACTTAGCCCTTGCTGAGTTTCAACTGAAAACAAAAAAAGAAGGAAGAAAAAAAAGTTAAGGGATTTACTTGCACTCCTCTCCAGGAGGCAACTCTCCTAGGTTGAGAAAAAGTTCTCTAAAGAACTAGGAATTGAGTATTCTTAATCCACTAGATCTTACAATGACCAAGTCTCCAAGGAGCTGCCTTGTTTCCATTATAACTTTTCTTTTCTTGTGTGAAATATTTGAGTGTGTGTGTATGTGCTTATGTTCCTAAAGAACAAAGCAAAAACAATGTAAGTTCAAAGTCTATCACAGAAGGAGTTTTAGCTATGTGTGTGGTTCACGTAGATAAATCATTCCCTTTCAGAATATTCATTAAATTAACTAGAATTATTCTCTTTGGACTGACGTATTACAGTGAGCTGAAGAACACAGGGAAAAAAAAAGTGTATTTTTTTCTTTTTTTTTCTTTCATTACAATGATAATTAATATACAATTAATGTAAAGAGAAAATGAAAACAAAAAAAATTAAATCTGCAAAGAACTAGCTTATTTAGCAACCTCATATAATTCTCCAAATGTGTTATTGTTGGTCTTTACCAATAACACCTGCCATTCAGAACCTGTGGATCAAACAATTTTTCAAATTAGTTTTAGGTCCATGAGGGCAGATGGCAAATGTAATTATACCCAGGGCAGGGTACATACAAGATATTAGACTGAATTTCAGAGTACAATATCTTTGCAAAAAAGCAGGTAGATTTGTTGTTTTGGAGGTTTTTTTACGATCTAATAATTTAGTTCCTCAAATGTTATGGTATCAGAACGTTCTCATCTCCCACTGACATCAATGGACATGGGAGGTGGAGTTATCATTCACCACCATTCTCATCATTTGACGCCTGTTAACCCATCTTTGGGATATGTGTCACACTGTATTAGAAGGAATCTAGGATTCATGGGGGTTGCAGAAAGTAATGAGCATAAAGGGGTCTGACTACATATCCTTGTGATGGAAGATCTGCTTTCCAGTTCTTCTTCTTAACAAAGTCTCTGTGTTTTACACCATAGTTGTTTCACACAGGTTTTAGAACTCTGGGAATCCATGACACTCACTTGTGGAAACAGGCACCTGACCGCTCCCTCTCTTTTTATCCATGAATTTCACTTATATTTTTCATACTGGTAGAACTTCTCCTAGGTCACTGCAACTTTGCCTAATTTATTCTCTGATGTCTATGTGACATCATTTTCATGCCACTCAGCCCAAAGTGGTGTTTTGTTAGATATAGCTGGAAACGTTTGCTTAGAAAAGAATAAGCTGAAGTCTATACACAAAGTAATTGCTTGGTTTATAGCTGTGATCCTAGCTAGATGGATAGTCTCACAGAATCATTCCACATAAAATTGCAATCTGCAGTTTATCACAGGAAAAGAAAATGGGATTTTAAACACGGCATTTTATTTTGTGCTTTTGTTAAGTTAATGTATCCTGCCCACACATTGTTATTGCTCTTCTGACCAATATTTGAATGTGTCAGAACTTGAAATTTGAATTCCCAGTTAAGCAACAAAACGCCTTTCTTTCCTTGGCTTAAGTAAATTAGTCAAGTTGTCAAAATTTGCAATCTTTGGATTGCTCCTCCTCTAGCTGCTTGCAGCAGGGAATAAGTGTACATACTATAAATATTGAAGTACCCATAGTTTGTGTTACACACACAAAAAAAATCCTCTTTGGAACTTTAGGTGTGAAAAACTCACCCTTATTATTATTTTTTACTTTGTAATATACGTATCAGTCTTTCCCAATAAAAATAACATAACCTTATTATGAACAAGCAACAAACCCCAAGGAAACACAAACAGCTTCGTTTTGAATCTGAACATGAAATTCAGTTTATTATAAGGACCTAAGATCCGCAAGTACAGAATACACAAAAATAAGATTTCATGCCTTCCTTTTTCTTCTATGATTGTTGCAAAATGTTAAAATTACAACACTAATCATTTTTATTGGCACTTTACTAACAGGAGCATAAAGCCAGAGTCATGGTCACATTACTGTATATTAACAACTACATATCATCTAAGTCTCATTGATCTCATGTGTGCTTGCATCAGTATTTTAATTTTGATTAATTCACCTTCACTGTGGTCTGCGTCGTGCTGAATCCTTTCACAACTGTTGCACATTTGTGATTACCCAACCACAGACCAGAGTTTAAACATAACTGCAGTCTGTATTCTACCCCTTCAGCCTCTGTGACTCTTTCCACTTCACTTTACTGTGTTAATAATTTTGGCTGCATAAAAGGAAGAATAGGCTAATGTGAAAGCATGTAGCATAGAAGCAGAAGTAGGATAATGTGAACTTTTATAACTCTTTAGATAATATTCTTTACTCCGCTGAACAACTTTATGTCCCTGATCGTTTCAAAGACAGAAGCCGCTGTAATTTGAATCACACTCAAGCATGACTTTTCAAGACACATGGGAGAGGAATTCTGGGAGAGAGCAAAGCAGGGCTTGCCCAAGACATGCTTTGGTTTGTCTTATAGATATGAAGTGTACAGAAAAGTTTTTTTATGCACTTTCATCTAATTTTTGACATGTCAGTTAATGGTAAGTTAAATTTTTCCCTTAGGACACCCATCCCTTTGAGACAAGGTCTTTTGGATATGAAGTCAGGACAAATGTGAAACACAGAAAAGGAAAATGTGGCATAACAGAAACTAGCTTATATTGTGACTCAATTGACAGGAAAAAAACATTACTCCTAAGTAACTTATTTATTCCATGAGAAGCAAAATGTATAAATAAACCTAGATTCAATTTCTCCCAAAAATTCCTACTTAATTTTTTATTAACAATCACTGTCTTCATAATATGAAACTATTAAATAGTTGGTGTTTTAAATGAGTAATTGTCAATTGTATTATTGACATCATTATACTCAGTGGATTATTAATGCTCTAGCGGACATTTGGGTTGCGGAGTGGGAGAAACCTGGCAGAATAGTCTTTACCATGGGGAAATGCAAATATGGAAGACAACAAAACTGAGGAAAAATGTGAGGACACTACTACAAAACTCCTTTCCTACTGTAACATTCTGGTTTAGTACCTTTCCCGTGAATAAGTTAGTAAATAGTGTATTATCAAGGCACAAATTTAATGTTCAGTACAAAGAAATCTACAGCTTCTTCAAAACTCTTAAAAGTACATTTATAAGTATCTGCAAATTGGAATGGTATAAATAAGATATGTATGGCTTACTTCTCAATTAATTTATACATCTTGAGTTATTTTAACATATTATTTTTGATTATGTCTGTTCCTATTCCTCTTTCTAAAACATACTGTTTCAAACCCATGAAGGTAAAAATAGATTAAAATCCTAAAAAAATCTTCTCATAGATAAAACAAACTGTAGATATCTCAGTATAGCAGCTAACATCTTACTAAGAGCCCTTTGTATGTAAGACGTAGGTTGAAGAAGCTAACAGAGTATCACCGAGGCATATTTAGTTTTCTTAAAGAATGTGATAGAAAAATATACTGCAACACTGTCTTATAAGAAAATGAAAATGAAAAAAAAAGAAAATGAATGGATAGCACACCACAGGTTTTACATTTTATTTTAAGGAGCAGTGTACAACCTTCAGTATGCTCTACCAAGAGTGGTAGCAGTTCATATTAATGTCAACTAAGATGAATCCTTGAAGTTTATAAAACTTCTAACTGTGAATTTCAGAAATAAGTCTGTAAGATGCCTCATGTATAAAATGTCACCTTTAAAATATTACACTGAAATAAAATATTTGCTCACAAAATAAACTCCACAGTAAAAAGCAGGAACTTACTTTCATGAAACACCTTAGTTAAAGATTTTCTTAGATGATATTTATCATTAGTAACCTTTTAATCAAGTCAAGCATGTAACAGAATCTAGCAACTGATATTTCAAAAATGCAGGAAAATATATTAGTATTTCAAAAATTAATAAAATACAGATATAGTTAAGTTTTCACACTAATGCTAATATTTATGATTATGATAGAAAATGAAAAGAGCTATTGGAGATCACACATAAAATTATGTAGTTTTGGTAATTGTTTCTTCATTGTTCATATTTGTTTACACGCCTTATGAACATTTTAAAGGAACTATCCTTGCTTCAGCAAGAATAAAAATACTTATTAGATCAAATGGATACAGAGGTAGTATTATCCAAAGAAAGTGTTGCCAGGGTTCCCATTCTTTGATCTTAATTTCTTGGGTTAAAGCTGTGGGAGTTCCCACAGCTGTTGCAAAATTTAAATGCAAGAAGAAATAGCAAAACATAGGTTTTTAAATTGTAATATTTTGATTATTTACTTCTTAAACATCATCAAAAATAGGAGAAGTTCCTTATTTGTTGCTTTTCTTGCATTCATCTAGCTGCTACAAAACAGAAATTTATTCAGAAAAATGCAAATCTCTCTAGAGAAGATGAATTTTTGCAGTCTGTAAAAGAAATAAGTATTTTTAAGTAGTCATTCATTTTAGATTTTGGACTTCTGCTTCAACATTGTGTGACCTGTGCCTTGTGTATTTCTTTCAGGTGTCTGAAAAAGAAGACTAAGTTGGCCAGATATTTATGAGGTAAAATGAATCTGACCCAGACTTCTTTTGCTTGAAATTGATCTATCAGATCATGAAAAATACCAGATTTTTATTTTAACTCTTTAGAAAGAGTGGTATAATTTTACCTGTCAATTCAGTTCTGTCTTATTTTCTTCTACTCTCACTAGTACACTGTGTGTTACTCTATTCCCACCTCTCCTTGGTATTTCACTTCATTTTATTGGTCTTTTTACTGATATTTGATAGGTGGCTTCCAGTCAGCCCCAGGGAAGAGGAAGAAGGAAGAAGAAAATTAAGATTTTTGTTTATACTGACAAAGACTCAAAATGCATGCATTCATTTGCCATATTTGATGTTCTATTATCTTGTATTGGAACCTATACTATATATTTATAGACATGTTCTAGAAAACTTCTGTTTGATCTCACAAAAAATGTTTTAATAGATATGAGGTGTAATACATATCCCAGTATTTATTGAGATTTAGTAGTAGCTGAGCAGCAGGAAAAAGACTGAAGTAAAAACGAGTTTAAATATGTTTAGTTTTTCCTAAGTTTAAGCACTGAAAAGCTTTATCACATATTTTCTAAACAAAAGGAACCACTTTGTTGGTTTTGACTGAGATAGAGTTAGTTTCCTTCCCTTAGCAGTTACAGGGTTGTGTTTTGGATTTTTGCTTTTCTGGTTGTTGTCCTAACACCCTGAAAAGGAGGCTGAGGGGACACGGGAGGTTCAAGGAGACACAGGACAGGTGACCCCAACAGACCAAAGCGATTTTCCAGACCATATTGCATCATGGTTATTATATAAATTGGGGAGAAGAAGGAGAAAGGCGACCACATTTGAAATGATGGCTCTTGTCTCCCAAAATAATAGTTCCATGTGATGGGATCCTGCTCTCCTGGAGATGGCTGAACAGCTGCCTGCCCATGGGAAGCAGTGATTTAATTCCTTGTTTTGCTTTGCTTGCATGTGCAGCTTTTGCTTCCCCTGTTAAACTCTTTTAATCTCAACCCACAAGTTCTCTTGCTTTTACCTTTCCAGTTCTCTTCCTGATCCTCCTGGTGGGGGACTGGGTGAGTGGCTGTGTGGTGCTTGGTTGCTGGCTTGTGCTGCTGCATTGCAGCTTCCTATCACCCACTGTTGAAATAGATTAATATTTAATTATGAACATATGTACTCCAGGAAATCACAGATAGGGAAAGAACCCTTCCAACCAGTAATTCCCTCTGTTTCCGTGACATTGAAATATTACTTCCTACAATGTCTCTTGTCCAGATGAGCTTTAAGTGCCTCATATGATTTGGCTGCCACACTTTCCTTAGCCATCATTTTGACAAAGTAATCACACTTCCTTGCCAGAAAGTTTATACAGACGTTCAAATGAAACATTCTTTCTTAACTTTAATTCTTATGATCTTATATCAGTGGTAACTTGAAATAATACTTGCTCTGTTGTTGGTGTACGCAGCTGCACATGGCAATATCCCCTATTTCAGGAGCTGAAAAGCTAATTATGTGTATAATACTCAATTAAATGTGTATAATACGCAAAACACTGCTTAATTCCTAAACTTATCTTTTTCTTGGAACTGTGGTCCAGAGTCAATATTTCCACAGGAATGTCTGTAATAGCTGGTGGAGTGAAACAAGAGGCATTAATACATACAGCAAAAACACTGATGTTGAGGACCTGATGCTCACACTGGATTTGTTCTAAAGCATAACTCCAGAATTACTGTCACGCAGACTCAAATCTCTTGAGACTGCATCTATCCTCCCATCCAAAGTTATGTGAAAGTAACCCCTTTTTGTGTTCTGATATTGCAAATCGGAGTGGGGATCAGACAAATATTTCTTCCAAAGTACACTCCTGTCTAATCTAAAACTGCCACGTAGATGCAGCTAGTTCCAAAGTACCTACATCTTCATTCAGTGACTGCCACAAAACTATACATCACAAATGAGATCATATGTTTGGTCTATGACTCATCTCTGCAGCTCCAAATGCTTGTCATGATGCATTGTGACCAGTGGAAAGGCCAAATTCCAGTTAAAGTTATAATTCAATACCCCAAAGGCTTTTTCATATTGTGTTTTGCAAGGCTTTTTTTCTATTTGATATCCTCGGTATAGGTTAGATATTCTTAACCGTATCCAGTTGCAACATCTCTGATCTGAACCTCACATAAGCTGCAATTATTTTTAGTACTGGTAAAGATAATTAGCCATTGAAACAACATAGCTAGGGTCATAATGAATTCTCTAAAATGTAAAGTTTTAAAATTGAGAATAAATTTATTTCTCAAATACAGAGCCTTACTCAGACTAAAGTTATATAGACATCACTTCTTAAAATTCTGTGGTCTATGTTATGCAGGAGGTCAGACTAGATGATCATTATAGTTCCTGCTGATGTTAAAATTTATGGAACTGTGAAACATTTTTATATTTTATGTGCATATTACTAATCTCTTCCCTTGGAGGTTTTCATAACACCTCCCAAATGAATTTAGTATTATCTCTGAATTTCATTTACATGCTGTAAATTCAGCTGAATATATTGCCATTTATCAGTGCACTGTTTGCAGTCCTTCAGCAAGTTTTCATTCTGTGTGACAGTGTTCATATCCATGCCAATTTGAATTAATTTTGTGAGTAGGATTTCGTTTGACACTATATCAAATGTTTTAATAAAAGCTAGATATATCACATCTACTTCATTCCCCTCATCAACTGGTTTCGTCACTTTATCTAAACAAAGTATTCATGTTTGTCTGGAATGATTTGTACCTTGCTAATCTATTTCTAATTTTGATCGTGGATCATCAAGTGAGAGATGCTAAAGGGTGTTATAGATGTTTTCTTTCAAACGAAAGCCTTTAAAATTGTAAGAGGAGATGAACCTTACACAAATTTGTGAATTTGGAATACATTCATATTTTCTGTCTACTCACCTCCCACAGCTGAAAAACATGCATATTTCTCTGAGTTTTGAAGATACTCAGAAATGGTCACTGTGAATAAAAATGGTCAGTGCTCTACCTCAATTTGGTTTGTTTGATAAAACAGTATGAGTACCACAAACATTTATTTTTTACATTGTGCACAAATAGTTATTGCAGTAGGGTTGAATACGGCTGCCTTATGAAAATATTTATAGTCATAAATTCCATCTTTCCTGAATGTACATTCCTTTCCTGAATGTACATTCCTTTCCTGAATGTACAACGAACCACAGTACTGAGGTCTTCAAGAGTCACTGGCTATTTCCCAGGCTCTGAAACTGACTGTATAAAAACTTTTACTAAGAATGTATAAATAGAAAAAGATTTAAAACATCTAAATAACATCTAAATCTGGACTCTTCAACCCTTCACAGTCAGGCATGGTGAAATCTGAGAATTAAGTTAGATCAGGATGAGTCTTTGTTGAAGACTGTTTTGCTGCATTCCAAATGGAAAAACAAACAACAAAACAAAACAAAACAAACAAACAAACAAACATAACAAACATAACAAACAAAAAACCAAACCAAAACAAAACAAAACAAAAAAAAAAAACAAAGCCAAAACCGCCCACCAAAAACAAAAACAAAAACAAACAAACAAACAAAACCAAAACACAAATGCACCCAAAACACTAAATGTGGGCCCCTTTGATAATCTGTATTCCATGTCAATATACAGGTACATAAATGTTCTGTCTTTAAAAAGTTATGTCCCAGAAAGGAACATAATGACAAAAATCTATACTCAAGAATCCATCAAAATAACTTTTAGTTTTGTTTTCCTCTGGAATTTCGTAATATTTTAAAAATATTAAGGGCTCAAAACTGACTTAGCAGATGGATAGATTAATAAAATGGACTGCTCAGTAAGTAATAATTTTATTCTAATTGTTCATGCAAATATTTATAAAAGCAATGGCTGCTGGCAGCTCTGATAGGGTGCCAATTTTCTGAAATAGGCTGTTATATAAATGTACTTCCAAAAACTCCTTGAGTCTGTAAATGAAAATTACTTAATGAGAAGAAAAGAAACCTTGGGATAAAAACAGGTATTAAGTCAGGAGACTCTGTATTTTTTTGAAATTACTATATTCTTCTTAGACCCAAATCAAGATATTTGTTCTTATCTCTCCTGCCTTGCACGGACATACATTATTGTTATGATATCAAGTTCTTGCTTCTTTACAAGAAGTTTTGAGAGGAAGCTCAACATAATATGACAGAATTTGTTTAATTATTTAGTTCATGAGTTCTTCCAGAGTAAAGGATACCGTCTTGTACTGAAATATAAGATTTTATAAATTATCTCATAAATCATGGGTTGTCATAGATCACAAGTAAGATTTTTCAGAAATTCAGAAATAAGTGACCCTGCTTTGGTTAAGACTGTTGTGGACTATTTTATTACACAAAACAACTGAACTTCTTAAATAGTTTCTTAAGAGAAATAATTAAATACATTCCAATTTTATTTTTTTTAACCTAATAGCTATATAGGAACCTTTTCGTGTTCTAAAAATAGCTTTTATTTTTCTTTTATTAGGGGTTCTCTCATTAAGTCATTTTGATAGCTCAACATAATCTTCTAGTTTCCTTGGCCTTTCTCATCTCTGCCTCATTTGCTTAGTTCCCTTGCTGCTTCTGCAAGATCTGTTGGTCATGTATCTAATCTCCCCTATAGCCCATACATTCTTCAGGCTGTTCAGCATCACACAGAAAGAAATACCCAAGTAGACCAGTGAATTGAACTTTCATTTTCTGTTTCTATTTAGAGAACAGCAGCCAAAATAAGAATCTGCTTGGTGCTGGATTCTGAAGTCTTCAATATTCCAGGAAAAATATAGGAAATTAACTTTCTGAAGAATTTTTTTTCTGCCCAGTTTGCACCTATTTCAGGGAGGCTATTACTGTATGTAAGCAGACTTCCAGAAATAGGATAATATGATATTTTGCACAATATATGTTTCTACTGGGTTCATATCAGTAAATATCCAGATTAATACTCACTTTGGCTTGATGTTGGTTTTTGTAACAGTAATGGGAAAAAAATCTGTTGTTTTCAGGGATTCAGAAACCATCCTTTTGTATAACTAAATTAAACAAGAAAACATTCTTTAAAAAAAAAAGTTATTGGGTACACTCTTCACAAAAGCAACTGTAAGACGTAATTGGTCACTGCTGATGTGCCCCAGTACATTTTTGTCCAACATATCTCTGTCCTGTGTTTTCATCCCATGTTTTCCAAAATAAAAGGGAGCTGAGGGGGTTTGGTTACTGCAATAAGTCCAAGCTTCCTTGGAATTCACAGGTTTAATATTTAAAATTATAAATACTTCGTTAGTAATCTTGTGTGCTTGAGGGGTGTGTGTGTGTGTCTATACAAAAATATGTACACCCCTGTGACAAATTAGCCATCTGTTTTAGCATTTTTTTGTGACATGAGACAAAACTTCACATCTCAAAATAGATGAAACTGATTCTTCTCCCACTATCTTCTACATTTTACCAGAAAAGTTGAGGGGAAATATTTTCAAAGCAAAATAAATACATTAGCATAACCACTCTTGCAAATTCTGATCTATTTATTTTCAGTCATATGCAAACTATAGAAAGAAAGGATAAATAGTTTCAGAATTAACTGCATGATCTGAATGTATACCATGTTCTGCAGATCTCTGCTCACACTGTCATTTTTATTCACATATTTGGCACTAGAACTTGCAAGAAGTTTCTGAGTAACAGCAAAGCAGGTCATTTTTGCAATGTCATACTGCCTCAGAGAAGAAAAAAAGAAATCCAGAGGAATAGTAACTCTGTAAGGGGTGATAAAGATGATAATATATGCAGTGCTCCTAAGTATCATGGATTCAGTGTAGGAAGAAGAGGAAAGCAGATAATAGCGTGTGCTGAAGAGGTTTATATCCAACTGTACTATTTCTTGAAATATATTATTAACAGACAGTTAAAACCCTGTATTATTTTAAAGATATTGGTTGGCATGCCATTCAATGAAACTACACTGTTAAATATAAATTTCACCGAAGAAAATTCATCGACATCTGGAAGTCTCATGGGGAGAAAATTAATTATCAGTTATCTATGAAATAGTGGTTGACAACATTTGTAGACATCTGCAGCATATGAGAGCGGCCATCTCCACCTTGCACAGTATGGTTACACTTGAAGATCAGTGTGTGCTATGGAAGGACTATGTTCTATGGATTGCTTTACATAAATTGAGGCCATTTTAACTAGCATAACTTCAAGGGAAAAATACAAAAATAGGGACATGCCATATGTATCCACAAATGAGCATTCACTTTAAAGTTTATGAGTAAGAATGCAGCTTGCAGGTTTTTTTGATTGCATTTGGCTATAGAATCTTCTTTTTCAGTTTTATTTGGGGGGAGGAGGGGGGGATATTAAGTTATTTGATTTTCAGTTTGAGATAAAAACTGAGCAGAAAGAATGTCTGGTAATTTTTTTACTCTTATACATCTTTTTTTCTGATTTGGCTCAGTATCTATATATATATTTTTTTTTATGAGACTTTTTTTCCAAACACCATTTCTTTTTAAACAGAAACTTGTGTTTGTCAGCTAGCTCACCAGGGTCTTTTCTTATTACCTCCTTAAAGAAGTCCTTGGATGTTACAGAACCAGCTCTGGGAAAGCTTTCTCAGCATAGTTTTCCTTGAGGTGAAGTTTGTTGACTTCCATTTTAGAATCCTTTCTGCAAAAGGTCTTTCTTTTCCCTACACCTGCCCTCTTAGTAGATGACTGGTACCTGTGAGCTGCTGCATTCTCAGAACACAAGCTTTTCTTCTCACTCTGCACTGTGAAATTATCTGAGATGACAGTGTAATATGACCAACATCTTGAAACCATTTAATCCCATTTTGGTAGCTGGGTTACAAGTTCCTTTTTGCAGGTACTTTCAGCATCCCTGTTAAAATTACATTATTAGGACTCCTTTGTATAATAACAATCTCAAGCTAGTATAGCTGAGAATGGCTGGAATTCTCTGTATTATGTGTGTTCAAGTTTATTCCTTTGTGAAATGTACATGAAGGAAGGGATAAGCTATCAGCTAGTCTAGAAAGGTATCTCATGTACTTGAGCTGAATTGATTCCTTGGTGTAAGGAATAGGTTTGTCAGCAGATGAGAAGGCAGCATGAACAGAGCAAATTATGCAGACAGCCTGAGGTACCATCCTGCTTGTCCTGCCTTGCTAGACATTCATTTCCAAAGTGGATTTCTTCAGAGCTGTTTCAGCATGGCACTTAGTTCTGTTAAGAGGTGCTTTCCTTCAAGGCCCTGGAATTTCCCTGTTGTGATTTCAGTCAGAAGTGGGAATGCTACTAATCCCCTGACACAGAAGCTAGCAGAGGTAAGATCAAGTCTAGGTTATTCATATTAGCTGGGGGAGCAAAACAAACAACAGAATGAGGAGAGTAAGGAGAAGTAAAATTATCCACTCTCTTCTGCTCCCTTGCCAAGGCAAGGAGAAAAGGGGGGAAAAAAGGGAAAGCTGTGAAAGACTGGTCATCCTCTTCAGTCTGCTCCTGGGACAGAACTGCTGTGTGCTGCCTCTCCTCCCTTTTTCCAACCCCTCTGTTTTGGCTGGCCCCAGGATTAGGAGCAAGCCCCTCGCAACCAGAGCTTCTATTGGAAACAGAAGTTCCATCTGCTCAGGGTTTATGGGACTGGACCCATAATTTGCTCAATTACTAGTGTAAAGAAAACCATAGGGAACCTGAGTAACAGCAACTCCTAACCAAGCACATTTGCACTTCATCTGAAACTCGGTATGATTTATCAGGATCACACCCCCTCCTTCTCCAGGATCTAAAGCAATTTGTGAAGCTTAAATCAACTATTAAATGTATAACTAGGAGATAAAATCACAAACCCAGATCTAATTGGTATAGCTTAAATTAAGTTTTACATTTATTGCTGGGAGATAAAATTTGGATAGAATAACTATTACAACAGAATTAAGTAAAAGAAAATAGGTATGGTGTGAGACCTATGGCAACTATTATTTAAAACACATGTCTGATGGAGGCAGCAGTCTGCAGAAAACATCTGATACTACCACACTGTAATGGGCATTTACTAGACCAACACCCTTCTGAGCAGTGAGGCAAAAAAAAAGTTAAGTCTTAAACACAATGTTGGTTTTGGAAAATATATAAGAACATAGGAAGTTCACTCAATAACGCAGGCAGGATATGTGCACAGCCTACTGCAATAATCAATCTCCCAAGGAAGATTTTTTTTATGGGCAAATTCCTTATGAAGGTTTAAAAGTACATTCTAACACAAACTAAAGAACTGGGACAGATAAACTGGTGGAGATAATTACAGAATACTGTTATCCAAGGAGACTGAGAGTAAAAAGAAAATAAATTATGAAATTAAACTTAAAACAGTGTAGTTTGTTTTATTTCCAGTATAACAGACCTTGCCTTAGGTTTTTCATGTTCACATCCTCAGTTTGTCCTTTTCATCTCCTTTTGCAATTTTATAAATATTGAATATTAGATCATCTGCATATCAGTTATTCTTCTTGAAAAGTTCAACAGTTCTCTTCAACAGATGCAATTTGTTAGCTTCAGAATTAGAGAATAATCTAGGTTGCTAGGGCCCTCTGGACATCACTGGTGTAGTGTTGGCTGAAAAGAAGGCATTTTAGAGTTTAGTGATGTTACTCAGGGACTTGTCTAGGAAAATATTCAATTTGCTCAAAGAGACAGCCTTTCTCATCAAGCTGTATTCAACGTATTCCATTACTTGACCAGAGTCACTGTGGAGTTTTTTTCACACATCTAAAAGGAAATTCTTTTTCTGCAGCTTGTGTCCTGTGTCTTTCCTCCTTCCAGTGCGCACTTAGAAGAATCTGGCCTTGATTCCCTACGACCACTAATTAGGTAGTTGAAGACCTTGATTAGATGCTTTCTCCTAATCTTCTTTTCTTAATTTTTGCTATAAATGTTATTAAATCTTAAATAACCATTTTTTGGTCACTCAAAATTTTCAGAAGCCTGAAGGAGAGCATACCTATAAGAAGGAAGGAGATAACAGAATTTGAAGCAACAACTTCCACTGAGTCCTTTTTCCTTCGTTTGTAATAAGAATTAAAAAAAAAATAAATTTCTGCTTATGTTGTGCCAGACCTTTCCAAGTTAAACTACCAGGAAATTTCATTTCTTAATCCTCTAAAGCAAGATGAAATATCGTGTGAACAGAAGTATTCTAAGGAGAAAGGCACACAGGTTCAGGCACAAAAACACTCAAAATTTCTCAGTTCTTCACACAAATGAAAACTGCTCTTAAGTGAGTACTTGGTGGAAAACAGCACTCTTACCCATACAGGAGAGTTTATGCTCAAAAGATCATACAAAGAACTCTGGCTGAAAATCTCCAGCTTGAGTTGCTCTGTTTAATAAAGATGATGACTGTTCAGTGACCTCTGTCACTGAGTATTTCTTATCCCCATATTGCCCAACAGACTTGTAAGTGTTTGCACTTGTGCAAATACTCTCTGATTCCTGACAGATCCCACTGAAAATCTGGCATAGTTAATATTTTTAACCTCTTTTTTTGTTGTTTTTAATCAACTTTTGCTTTTTCTACTGGTTCAGGTATTCTTCATTCTTACATTTCAGAATAATTTAGCCCAGGAGCTCAAAGGGATTTCCAAAAGACAATTTTAATTATACCTTTCTCTCTTTTCATGGAAACAGGTTCAGATAACCAGAATATCCGCCATATGGAAGAGATGGAGATATACCACAAACAGGTAAAGTGAGCTGAGCTTAAACCTGGTTTTAGGATTAGCCTTTGCCACCCTTATTTCCATTAAGAGGCTTCCAAAAGAGGTTTGTAGTAGAGGAAGATGTTAATCTCCTGAGCTGAAGCAAATAACTGCAGCAATTCTTGTGAATGACAGCCACTTCCAGACACTTGCTACATAGCATCTGGAGCAGGTTATCACCAGGGACAAAGAAATAAAATGTGGGTGTTCTGCATTTCAAAGGCACATTCCTAGGCAAAAGCCTAATTTTTAATGTCCTTTTCATCTCCCTTTAATGGCTCTTCTTGACAAATCTTCACTTCTCTGTAATGGATATTCTGTGCCCATGTCATCATTACTTATCTGCTACATGTACCTGTAGACAGGTATTTTAAATCAGCCAGTTCATTTGGTTTAGCTTCTACAGCTCTTTTTTTCTTAGAAAGCAGAAGTTGCTGTTTAGGCCCAGCCAGTAACCAAGCCCCACAAAGCCACTTGCCCTCCCACCAGCAGGATTGGGGAGACAATCAGAAGAGTAAAAGATGGAAAGCCTTTGGGTTGAGACAAAGACAGTTTAAAGGGGAAAGCAAAAATTGCACATGCAAGTAAAAAAACCCCAAGAAATTAATTCTCTGTTTCCCTTGGGCAGGCAGGAGTTCAGCCATCTCCAGGAGAGCAGGATCCCATCACATGTAATGGTGACTTGGGAAGACAAAACTCCATCACTCCAATTGTCCCCCTACTTCCTCCTTCTTCAGCCCACTTTAGATACTGAGCTCAAGGCTGTATGGTCTGCAATACCCCTTTGGTCTGTTGGGGTCACCTGTCCTGGCTGTGTCTCCCCCCAACCTCCCATGTAATCCCAACTTCTTCACTAGCAGGGCAGAAGGAAAAGCAGAAAAATCCTTGTCTCTGTTTAAACCCTGGTCAGCAATAACAAAAACATGTTTGTGTTATCAACACTGTGCTTAGCACAGAACCAAAACACAGCCCCACACCAGACACTGCGGAGAAAATTACCTTTAGTCTGGCCCAAACCACTGCCACATTGGGCAACAGAGAGTCAAAGGGGTACACTGAAAAGACTTTAAAATAAAACATTATGTATGCACTCAAAATTACACCCTGCAAAAGAGTGTTATAAAGGCATATACTGACATATACAGGAGTGTATATAAATTCCATTGAGGTCAGATTGCTTTCTCTGAGGATTGGAAACAGTAATCCATATATTAAGTAAATAGATAGATAAATAAATAAGGACATCCCCTTCCCTCAAAAAAATCCCCCCCCAAAAAACAACAAAAAAAGGTAACCTTTGCTGACCATTCACTTCTTTCTAGGTCTAGAATATTTATCCACATGGTGGCAGAGGGGCTGAAAGGAACAAGTAAGGCCACAGTCCCTCTATACAAATTCACTTTTGAAGCTAAATACTTATGCTTCAAATTCACAAATCAAACAGGTTTGCTCTAAAGTACAAAGCTTGTGGCAATGGAAGAAATCAGGTTCTGATTAACTGATGCAAGTGAGTACAGTTCTGTTGATTCCTACAGAGGTGTATGCATTACCATTAGCAAAGGTAATATTGCTAAAATTTATTTTTTTTCTTTGTATCCACAGGGGAAAAATACATACTACTTGAGTCAAGGTGCTTCATGAGCTCCCTTTTTAATTTTTCTTCTTTCATGAATTCTTATTAACTTGTGAAACCTTTGACACAGACTCTGTAACTCTTCTAAAGTACTGCATTTAATTGGGATATCACAATCTACTGCAAGTAATATTCAGGCTTTCCTCTCATTTGACCAAGGAATGAGTCAAGTTTACCTTAGATACACTTCTAGAAAATAATACAATTTCAAATGTGCAGATTCAAAATCTTAGAAAAAAAACCAATAAAAACAAAACTAATCCTCCTCAGAAATACATTCCTGGGGAATTAACATTTGGACATATAGCCAAGTACTGTTTTACTGTTTCATCTCCTTTGCCATCTCCACGATCTGCACTTTGGGTCAGCAATTATTTAATAGGCTGTTTTGAATATGGGGGGGGGAGTATTATTTGTGTTACTGCTTCTTTATAAGAGTAATCTCTTATTTTTTCAATTTATTTTCATGAGGAGAACTTTTAAGCAAGATACAATTTTAGAATTTTACTAGGAAACCATCTTTATATTTTTTACATAATTTATTTTTTATTTGTCTTCAGCAATTTTCCCTCTTCGTTTTGTTATTAACTAACAAAACAACTTAAGGCAAATCGTTCCCTTGCCTTTCTTAACACTAAAACTAAACCAGTAACAAGAACTATGTGTACTATCTTATTCAATTTTCAAGATAAAAATATTTCTTTAAAATTTTTATTTCCTTTAGGGTTACAGTGGGAAGTGATTGCAACAGGAAATTTAAGAAACCCTGATAACATGACAAAATAAAGTGAATAATTGAAGCAGGTTATAAAAGTCTCTGTGGGGCGATAGAAAAGAGGAAAAACTATTAGAAATATTTATACCAGTAGAAAATTATAATAAAAGTTCTATGTGTTATAGTGGTAATTATACCACTCTGTTTCCCTTGGGTAAAGGAAAATTACATGCATCTAACCCCCAAGGATGGGGTTAGATACATGTAGCAGCCTTAATCAATCTAAATATTTTCTTCACTACATTCCATTTTTTTAAAAAAATAGACATAATGAAAATTATGTTTCTTTCAGGACCAAGATTTTTATTTTTTTTTAAATCAGACACATAAGCATATATATACACATTTTGACTTATCTAAGTGCAAAGAACTGAGTAGACTGAGTAAAGGTTAATAAGTAGTAGATAAGTTTACCTGTAGCTATTGAAAGACAGCATATGAAGGGTTGTCTAGAAGAATTGATGTAGAAACTCTATTTAAGGGTAACAATTTCAGTGGAATTAAAATGTAAGGTGTTGAAGCAACATGGGAAAAAATTGAGGGTGCAATTTTTCAGGATTTTTGTTTGTCTTTTTTGTTGTTGTTGTTGTTGTTGTTGTTGTTGTTGTTGTTTTTGTTTGGGTTGTTTTGGCTTAACAGGGGGATAACTTATCAAGGTAAAATTTCTTCACTGAGGGAAGAAAAATGAATTTAAGTAAATACCAGGCATGCAACACCCAACTCTAAAAAGTAAACTTTTACTTTACTTTTGTCCAATATCAGAGGAAAGGAAGGAGGAAGGTATTTATTATTGTAAAATAACAGAATTAAAATTAAGATGAATAATCAATCATGATGGACAAATAATAAATTGATATGAAATAAGCAAGGATGTCTTTTGCAGAACTAATGGAAATAGTTTGACATATTGAGAGAAGAAACAGAGGAGCTTCACAGAATGAAATGTATATGGATTCTATTACAGAGTTAAACACATTTTATTACAGCATATTTACAAGATGTATTCTGCCTGAATTTTCACTAAATTGTTTCTCAATCCTGATGTCTCTCAAAGGAATTAAATTAATTTTATTCTGTCTACACTGTTCACAGAATATGGAAACAACTTGTCCATGTAGAATGATTCACTGATTTGAATCAAGTATTCTTAATTTATCATTCATAATTCAGCCAGCAATAATTCAAACTTGCTTGGAACAGAAATTGATTGAACGATGGTAAACAGGAACAGAATATATTGCAAAACAGAGGTTTGAGAGAAAGCCTTCAGTACCATATTCCTAAGATTTGTGCAGTCTTATTCCAATACGGTTCCAGTGAGTGACAGACTGTTTCCACTGAAGTCTTCTGAAAAGGGGAGATCAAGGCTTGTCTGGGGTCTTACAACCCAGCCTTGCCTGGGCACTAAACTATTCCAGTGACACAAGTAGTGTGGTGAGAAAATATGCTTTCATATTTGCTATTCCTGCCAAGTGAACCTAAAAATTTCTTCAGTGGTCAATTCTGCCTTTTACCAAGAGGACTAACGTGAATTCTTCAAAATCTGAGTGTTAGGTCAGCTCTTCAGCTGCCATGAGACAAATCTCTGCCTGTTTATGCTAATGGTCTGTCAAGATTATGCATAAGCTTCAGGGATGCTGTACAGTAGTGGTACTGCACTCATTCTGAAGCCAGAGCATCACAAAACTTTGTTTTGTAGATGGTTCAGAAGGGCAGTGTGAAGAACGTAGAAACTGTATATACCATGGACTATCTGATCAGAAATGTAAAGTAAACCATTGTGCTAAATTGAATCCTTCCAACTAGTAAAAGGGACCAAATGGCAAAACATAGGACAAGTGCTCTTGTGTATTTTAGAAGGGTGAAGTTTGTTTAACTGCTATTGTCAGAAATTCTTCCAGAGTCCAGGCCCGCAAACATGTATATCTGGCCGTGATCTAGTACCTGGAATTCTCTGTGGAGGGCAAGAACTGAAAGGAGCTTGCTGTTTGTTTTGATCTTATCGTATTGCTGAAGCAAGAGAGATGGTGGGACTATCTCACAACTACTGTATCACCCAGAACGCAGTGGCTTCTTCTTTCTGTGTTTCCTTGGAGGGAAAGTGTTCATCATTTCTCCCTCAAATATCCACACAGATATGATTAAGTCTCCTGTTCCTCTGCTGTTTCTAACTTGAAAGGTGCTTTTATTTTGAAGTTTTATTTGATATTTTATAAGAAGTTATCTATAAAACATCATCTTTTCCTAAATACGTTTTATTTTTCTATTTCAGAATGCATTTTCCATATACATAAGTGTGTGCTATGATTTTCAACCTGCATCCAGGATTGTATTTATTACTCATTTTAAACATTCATTGTCCTGCAATGCTGTTTTGGAGGATGAACTTAAGTCACAATCTTTATACAAAATTATAGCTACTATGTGGAAGAAAGTTACTTACAAGAAGTCACCAGTCTTAAGTAAATAGCAGTGGGCTGATATTTATGTCCTTGCAGAAACCTATGACCAACCAGAACAAGTATTTTTAAGCTTGTTTTTGAAGGTCTGGCATTGTGACTTTTCTTAGATGCTGAGTAGGAAGCTTGTAACTCATGTTCTCCTATGACAGTGACTAAAAGTCAGACATTGCACTGTTATATTTCGGTGTTTAAACACCTTACTTAATCTAGTATTTATATTCCTCCTGTGTCTCTTTCAGATGTGCCTTTGAATTATTCTCCCATTTGACAAGAGAAACTCATGCTTGTGAGGAGGCTTTCTTTTGCAAGCAATCATTTTTTTAGTGGCACAGCTCAATGGGGTTGCTGGGTACAGAAGGGGAAATTTTATTTCATTTATCCATTAGTCAACCATTTTTTGCTTTAGATACAATTTTAGGAAAACTCCTCTTTCTCTCTCTGCTCAGTATAAAATCAGTGGCAAAAATAAGAAGAATTCCTGGCAACTATATACCAATCCTTTTGCAGCTTTCGTTATTTTAATCTTGCCTTTTCAGCATTTCATGTTTTAAGTATTATTTATCACCAGCTCAGTTGGGGTGTGAATGGGTTGTCTAATACTCAAGAGAAATAAATATATATTTTTAGGCATTTCTGCAGGATATCTGGATATGGTTTTGGGTTAGTAACAACAAGCTTCTGAATGTCCAGGTATCCTGGACTAATAGCTATTGTGAATGTGCATACTGACAAAAAGGTATGCTGAGCAGCTAGTCTGGTGTATCCTGGAACTGAATTTGCTATGCTCATGTTGCATGGAAATACAGCTCTGCTCAAGAGGTCCTGGGAATAAATCTGGAAGAACCACCTTAATTTCAAACTTTGGAATGTATTTTTCAGGCTGCATTTTGTTCCTTCTCTAGGCAGAAGCCCAGGTCTGGCCTAAGTAGTGGGCCCTGAAAGCCATAACCAAAGGCTCTAGGACACAATGTGCAGCATTGCAGAGTCACCTTGCTTCACAAATAAAGGCAGCAGATTAATCCCAGAATTAATAATATTTCTGATATTTAAACTTACTTGACTAGCTCTATGCTAGTCTCTGTGGTGGGATACAGATGTGTTCTGCATATGGTGAGCCGCAGAAACACAATTTAAGTTTAAAGACTTTTGTTACATCATGAATCCACTGAGAGACAGAAAATGCAGTAACAGATCACTGTTATACTAGTATTCTTTTCCCCTGAAGTTCTGTCTAGACATATATGAGTACACACATTGAAAAATTTAGAATTACATAGGAAAATATTTAAAAACCTAAAAAACCAAAAAATTAAATCATTAAAAATAAAAGCAGTCACAAGCTTCCTTATTTCAACACCAATTTTGGATTAAATTCTCTACCTTCTTGTCTTTTCCTGCAAATATTTTCCAGAATAAAGAGTAATTTTCTTAAGGCACTCTCATAATTTGAATATATCGTCCAATAACTTGTCTAATTAAATCAAATATTTCATTTAATTCAGTGAAATTTAGATGAGAGCTCAAAAAATCCCCCAACTAAACCTGAATTTTGGTGAGATTTTTACCTATGATGAAAATATTTATGTACATTTATTTTTTAAGATAGTACTTTTGGAACGTAATTTCCCATTATAAAGGAAATTCAGATGAAGTAATATCTATTAATTTCCCATATAACATGCTGATTTTAGACTACTGTATTATGTTGTCCCTTTTAATTCTTTATACCACTTCATACTGTGAGTTTTAATGGATTTTCAGAGAATTCCTTTTTCTTTCCCTGCTAAGCAGAATTTGTATTTACTGAAAGGTTTGTTTATGGGTTCCTCCTTCAGTGTTTCCAGCTGTGTTGTAGTTTAGCAAATTATAGCAAAGGTCATTAATATTTTTTGCTTGTTTGTTATCTGCTTTAAGTCTACAGATATTTAGTTTTAATACTTGGTTTTGAAAGCCTGTTTTCCCTTCTTTATTTCCTGCTGTGTATGTGAGCAGCTGAATAATATTTCAAATGAAAGCTGTTGATATAATGGAGGGTTTTTTTTCTACATTTAAGCTATCAGTCTGAAAGTATTGTCTGTAACTCTGGAAAGGTTCTGAGAACTTGAATATTCCCTAATAAATACTATTTTTTTTTTAGTGTCACTAGCATTTCCTCAATTTTCTGCCCTATAATCTACAAAATAATACTGTGGTTTGTGTACAGGGAATTTGCTGGTGTAAGGAAGGATTAGAAAAGAGAAGAAAGGAGTAGAAATTTATTTCTGATATGGATAATTTTGGGATAAATTTGAATTTACTTTAACATTTCTGGGACATGAAATTGGAGAAAAAATTTTCTGCTTTTGAAAAGAAATTAATGTGGAGAAGCTCTATGATATTTTTGGTCTTGCCTGCTTTTTAATTGAGGAGAACACCCAGATGTTCTCTGGTATTTAAATCTTAGACAATTATGGTTTCTCGAAGGTCTCCATTAAAAGATTGCTTTAGTTGATTAATTATTTCCTTTTCTCTGAAAATAATTGAATGTGAAGCAATTACTTAACTTTCTGTGTCACTCAGCAGATTGTCTAAAAAAATAAATCTGATCATCAGATAAAATTAAAGCTTGTAACCCAGAGAGATTCTTGTTATCTTGGTATCTGGTAAGAGCATGGTTATTCATCTTCAAGAGGTCTACCACAACCTTTCCTGGAACATATTCAGTTTTATGAAGCGATTTTCTGCCCTCAAAGCATGCTAAAAATTAGAATGCAACCCTTGTCTCGAAACTCTGATGTCGGTGGAAGTTTTCCTACTAAATTCCAAAAGTGAGAGGAAAACCCAGCTGTTCTTACATGGCAATAATGCCTGTTTCCTACTGACCTTGCAGAGAAATAAATCTTGTGATGAGGGGCCTTGTGAGGGAATCCATTATTAATATGCTGAATCATTCAATCCATTTTAAATATTTGATTGCTTGCTTCTCATATAATATGCATGATACCTTCCTATATAAAATTATCAATATTCTAGGTGCCTGTAAACATTACAGGGGTTTTATTAATAATCTGCCAGTAATGATTTCATTATTTAGCAATGAAGTTTAATTCTATTTTTAGCAGTCCTAGATAACTTCAGCCTATGATCAACATAAAACCAGAATGAAAAGTATCAACACTGCAAGTATGCCACAGGAAATCCTCTTAAAGATGATTAAAGTGATCTTTAGATGTGGAGGACTTAAAAAAAATCTGTTTAAAAAATAAGGGATTTTTTATTTTAAAAATTTTAGTGGAAAACAAATTTAAGAAAGAAATTATGTTGTCTTGTAACTCTGTTTGCAGCTGTATTTCTAAGAAAGCAAATTTCCAAGTGGTGTTTACAACAGCTCATCTACAGGTTAGCAGATTGAGGTTTAAGAATGTAAGCCATTAAACTTCCTATTATCTCAACTTACAGACTGAAAAATGAGTCAGTCCTTAAACTAAGTCAGAATAACACAACATATTTACTCATGGCTTGCAATATCCAGTCCACGTGTTCTGTTATTGTTGCATTTAGGAGGGTACTACATTTTTCTACTAATGTAAGTTAGAAGAAACTAGATTTAGCCATCTTCTCTGAAGACCTCAACTTCTTAGACATGCTATCAGAATACCCACCAAACTGGACTGCTTTTAGCAGGAGAACACTAATTTTTAGTGTCTCTGTGAGATCACATGTTAACCATTAGAGAGCTCTGCTACTGTAAAACTGTGAATGCTCTCAACTGCCTCAGACAAACGTGGACATTTAGAGCTGGATATAAAACATGGCACAATTTTTGACATCTCCAGTCTTAAGTAGGTGATGGAAAATGATTTCCATGGTGACGTATTAAAAATAAATTTCAGTGATATCCTACACTGCAATGACAATCCAACTGCCCGCCCCCCCCAAAAAAACCCCCAAAAAACAAAAAAACAAACCAAACCAAACCAACAAAACAAAACAAAACAAAACAAAACAAAACAAACTAAGAAAAACCAACAACAAACAACTTTGTACTGTGCTAAATCTCTCATTTATTGGTATCTCCAAGAAACTGAGATGTGTATCTGTCATTCCTTAACCTGCTTTTCAGATTTTGTGAAGTCAAGTAAATCTGCTTAAAAATTACAAAAATTTTAATTTAAATCACACATAAGTTCTAGGTTTTCTTCATTGCTAAAGATATTATATAAAGAAATGTTCATACTAGTATTCAGGAAAAGTTTATAATTTTTTATTTCTTTTTTTTATGTCATGCTTAAGTCAAACTGAAACACATATTTTGTTTGTAAAATGAAAATTCTGGATTTTTTTTAAGTTAAACCCTACTCATTGGAAAATAATTCTCAACAGAGATATGAATATATCTCAAATTTTACATTTACAGTGCAAAAGATGTTTTGTTCTAATAATTCTTTTTATTTTTCTTGCAATTGTGCCTTTTCCCCACACAGTAATATTGCTCTGCAGAGCAATCCTGAAGAGCATTGGTTCAAACCATTCAAACAGAATTCAGTTGGGTTGATTATATGATGCACTCTTTTTAATTTTTTTAAATCATATAGCTTAATGCATCAGTGATATCTAGCAATAACCACCTTAAATAAAGCTTCTAATTTTTGCAAGCTTAAAATACAATGTTAAACAATTTATTGTGAAGGGAGTGGGAAATAAGTGTACATGGCTTGTTTGGAAAAAAGCAAACCAGTTTCACTTCTGTCTATAAAAAACAACTAAGAGATGAATTTTGAGTTGTGAATCTCTCAGTTCTAACATGTCTTTTTCTGGAAAGAGAAATAAACAAAAATAATATTTTCTGTAGGCAAGCATGGAGCTAAATGTAATGTAAAAATTAGAAGATTAGGATACTACACTGAAATTGTTGTTCATGTATTTCTGTAACTCAGAAATGTGTAATTCATGTGTTTCTGTAATTCATCAAAGAGAAAACCAAAAGCAAAACACTTTCTGCAACTGAGAAAAATTATTACATAAACATCTAGTTCCCATCACTGCTAGCAGCCCATGTTGCTGAGTCCCGTTGACTTGGCCTTACCTGTACTCATTTATGCAGAAAGTTCAATCTAGAGACTTTTCCTATTAAATCATATTTGATTCTACACAGATATAATGGGATTTTACTCCAAGTAAAGCAGGCAATATACACAGCTTAACACATCCTTGTAGCATCACCTTATGTCTTCATTAAAAAAAAAAAAAAAAAGACAAACAAAATTCAGCTTACTAGGAAAACTTATTTTTTTACTTGATGAGTAACTGTCATAATCATACAACAGAACCAAAACAAACTACTAAGAAATCAAATAATACACTATGTCTTAAGTTTCTGTGTAAAGCCACACACTTCAGTGTTGTGCTTGTCTCCTTGTTTAAAAACAGAACGTATTGCACGTTGATGAATTATGTAAAAAGATGCTCATAATTCTTGGCAACATGATTCCGAAATTCCTCTCATTTGCTGTGCAAATGCATAATACAAATGCATAATACAGTCCTATTTTTATACTTCTTTTATTATTGTGATAATTTTTGTGCATCAGACTATAATTATGCCCTTATTTAGATGCATGCTTTAAATCTACCGTTGTGACAAATGTTTAAATCCTTGTCTCAATTTGAATTGCATAGCCTCTAGTTCATTTATATATTTGGAAGAATTTAGTTTATAAAGTCTATAGTAAGCTAATATGGTATGCATGGAAAATGAATTTGTTCATTCAACTAGAATTTTCTGCTGAGTTGATTCTTTTATTTTTCACTGAGTTAAACTTCCATTAAAATAAAACATCTGAAAACCAGCCAGTAATTCTGTAAGGCCAACATCAAATATATTTAGAGAGCTCAATGCCAGAAAACCCCAATCAAAACAAAACAAAAACCACAGTTCTGTATTATTTCTTGTTACCTGTCTAGTTTGTAAACAGTGCAACTGATGCTGAATGTCCTTTGGGAGAAGTCTGAATATTTCATCACAAGCTTGAAAGGTGACTGATACAAAATAGCAAGAACTGTATGAAAGGAAAAACACAACAGAGTTAAAAACAGTTAAAACTGGTTTGGTTTTTTTTGTTTTTTTGGGGTTTTTTTTTTATGTGCTTAGAAGTATTTGCATTCTTTTAATTAAAAGAAAAACAAACAAAATGATAAAAATAAGAATAATTCATGAATTAGTAACACAAGAGTAGAAAAGGCAGATTTTGCTTTTAAAGATTACTTCCAGAGGTTCTGATTACTCTTACCTAATTTATGCACATAACATTAGGGTGTTACTTCTGAGTCTAGTCACCCTAGAAATTTCTTTTCCTGTAAGTGTCTTTACCAAACGGACATATATCACCGTGTGGAAATACCTGTCTCCCTATATTCATGTTTTTGTTGAAAATATAATAAAAACTTTAAGCACGCTTTATAACAAACATTAGAAGCATGAATGCAGGGAAGGGAAGAGAAGTTTCTGGGATGCCTACCAGCATGCATCAAATGCCAAAAGGAGTACCCATAAAGGAGTAATTACTTGCCAATATCAGTTTGTTACTCTTAACATTCACAACCTCGGAAGAACTGTAAAGAGAAAGCAGTGCCCAATGAAATAGCTTTTCAGGAAATTGTCTTCTTTTCTTCTCCCTCCTCCTGGGCATTAAAGGAAAAAATTCTTGTCACAATACTAAGTGCCTAGACCAAAAAACAACCTTTCAGAATTCTGCTCAACAGCTACTGAACTCTTCAATGACTATAAATAATGAAGAGGGAACAGGTTTCAGTCCCAGCTGTACAGTGGCTAGAAGACACCTTTTAGAACTGTTTATGAGAACCAAGGACATTGATTCTATGAGAAATTACAATATAGACACTACACTTTTATAGATCTAAATACTGTGGCTTCATGTCTAGTACTCATGGCATTCCAATAAAATGCAAACAAATTCCAATAAAATTACACAAAATTCAAATAACCAAAAGAAACTTTTTTTCCCATGTTTGTTTTTTCTTCTTCAGCTGGGGGAAGAGATGTTGGGGTTATGGGAGTGCATGTACATGTTCATTTAGGATATGAAATGGCTTTACATGCCTCTGAAATCTCCTAATGAACTAACCTAATTTTGAAATCTGATCTTTACAAAGGCATAGACTAGTGTTCTGAAGAGGAGCACTTGGAAACTCCAAAAAGACACATACATGGAATTTGTCTGTAAGGATCTGATTTTAGAATCTGGAGCTAAATTTGCATCCTCAAAAGGTTCAGATGGTGTTTGGTACTGGTAATATATGTATGAATTACAACATTTTTATGGCTCATCCACTACTTCTGTTTTAAAAATACTAAGTTCTCTTTTCTTGTCTTAATTTGATTGCAACTTGTTTGATTAGAGAAGGTGTGAGCTATCACAAAATCATGGAATATGCTGGGTTGGAAAGGACATAGAAGAATCATTGAGTCCAATACCTGGCTTTGCACAGCACCATCCCCAAAAGTCACACCATGTACCTGAGAGTATTGTCCAAATCCTTCTTGAACTCTATCAGTCTGGTGATCTGACCACTTCCCTGGGGAGCTGTTCCAGTGCCAAACCACCCACTCTCTGGATGAAGAACCTCTTTCTGATATCCAACCTAAACCTCCCCTGACTCAGCTTCGGGCCATTTCTGTGGGTTCTGGACTGCTCACCACAAAGACATCAATGCCTGCTCCTCCTCTAACCCTCATGAGGAGATTGTAGACTGCAATGAGGTCTCCCCTGTCTTCTCCAGTCTAAACAGAATGAGTGACTACAGCCCCTCCTCATACAGCTTCTCCTCAAAGCCCTTCACCATCTTCATAGCCTTTCTCCGGGCACTCTGTCATAACTTTATATCTTTATTATGTTGTGGAACCCAGAACTGTCCCCATCACTTGGTGTGAGGCTGCCCAGTGCAGAGCAGAGAGGCACAATCCCCTCCCTTGCCCGACTGGTGCTGCTGTGCCTGAAGCACTCCAGGACAGGGTTGGCCCTCCTGGCTGCCAGGGCACTGCTTACTCACATTCAACTTCCCATCAAGCAGGACCCCCAGGTCCTTTTTCCATGTCACTGTTTTCCAGCCTCTCGTTCCCCTCTCTGTACCATACATGGTTACCCCATCCCAGGGGCAGAATCCAGCACTTTCCCTTGCTGAACTTCATAGGATTGGCAATTACTCAGACCTATAATTTATCTCTCCAGCCTTCAAGGGCACCAACAGCTCCTCCCTGTTTTGTATCACCTGGAAACTTGCTCAGTATCCCTTCCAGTCCTGTGTCCAAGTCATTAATAAAGTTGTTGAAGAGCACAGGACTGAGGATGGAGCCCTGTGGAACCCCACTAGTCACAGGTCACTTCTGTGATGTCACCCCATTCACTGTTACCCTTTGTGCCTTACCCCTGAACCTGTTGCTCACCATTGCATGATGTGTTTATCCAGCTGTGAGCTAAATATTTTGTCCAGAAGGACACTAGCTATAAAATCTGCCAGCTGTCTTAGCCTGTTTCTAGGCCCTGTATTAATGCAAATAATAAATAATAATAAGGAAAAGCAGCAAAGCTTATTTAGGTTGAAGAGTTTTAAAATTAATCTGTCTGGCTTTGTAACATTGTGAGGATAAGAAGGTGTAAACTGCTGATCGTTGGTAAATGGCTCAGAATCACTGTAGGATCTCTGTTCTAGAGTGACGTTACGATGTTGTATCCCCAATCATCTATTGGGTTTATGCTGGATATTACACTCTGTACCTTCCTTTAATATTGGCTCTGAGAGTAAAAAGAGGGGAGAAGTGCACAGTTTGTTTTCAGAAACCTCTCTCCGCCGGGCTGGCCTTGAAAGAATGGGAGTCAACAATGCACAGACATGAGACGGAGAGGGATTTTTTCCTCTCTCTTTTGCTTTTCTTTTTAGTTAGTTAGTGTAGCTAGCTGAGGCTGAGAAGTTTCAGGGGTTTTTTGGGGTTTTTTTGGGTTTTTGTTTTTGTTTTTGTTTTGTTTTTTGCCTTTCTTTGGAACTGTTCAAACCTCCCCAGACTGAGGACCCGGGGGGCTCCGGGGGGAGCTTGCACATGGGACCCACCAAGATCTACCCTGCACATCAACTTTTCCCAGTGCTGGAGGAACTGAGAGCAGAACAACCACCTACAGGAGGGACTTCTTTCCTAATTTGTCATCTCTCCAGAGCGGAGCGAAGTTCTTGTCATCTGGTATTGTTCAATTTATTGTGCTGGGGAGTGCTTTGCCCGTTTAATAAACAGATTTCTTTCCACTTCTCTCTGAGGAGGTCTCTCCCAAACTGGTTGGGGGAGGGGAGGGAGGGCTCCCTAGGAGGTTTCCTCCCAAATTTGCCCTAAACAGCTACAACCTCTTAAGGCAAAAATAGGAGAGAGAAATACAGTGACATCACCTAAAACAGATCAGAGATTATAAGTACAACAAAGTACAAAAACTGTGTTCAGCCACTTATTTATTAGTGAAGAGCAACTGCAAGCTAGTGTTATAACTGGCATGAGGTTAATAACATGAAACAAAATTAAACATTCTTTATTGATTTCAAATTAAATTACTACCACAGTTAATTCAGATAGCAACTCCATATGTCAGATGAGGGGACTTCCAGTTACACATGGAACACAGTGCTGGAGCAAGATGTTGGTATCTTGTCAGATTATCTACAGAATAGAACTAAATTTCGCTTATTTTCCCTCTGATTTTGAGCTCTTTGAGGAAATATGGTCAGCATTGTAAGTTCCATTGACTTCACTGGAACTTACAAATACTCAAAATAATTCAAGTTAAGTTCAAAGATAGCAATGAAGAAAGGGGAAAGTCATCTAAAATTGACACCAATTCCAATTAAAAATATATTGCAAATGTCACAAAGATATTAGAACTGATTCTTCAAAATTAGATATTTTCTGAAAGTGTGTGTTCTCCTTTGCCAGTTTTATTTTGGACTTAGGAACTATTACGTGCAGATTTAGGAAACCTTAAGTTGAAAGATCCGCAAGAATTTGAGTAAATTCAGAAAGACTATAATAATTTAAACAATGTTTAGGATACTAAAATTTTTGTCCTAAACTATAATTTAGATTGATTTTTTTGTTGTATTCCATGTATTTCTATCTGTTTACCTATTTTCAATGAGCCTTCTTCAGAAAAAGAAAAATTGTCAAGGCAAAGGAATTTTAAAAATGTACTATTCAGAAGTTAAATAGCATAGGAACTCTCATATCTTGGAAGTTTACTTTGAAGCCTTTGTTAAACCCTAAGCTAAACTATTGCTTATGGCTCTTGAACCATGTATTTATATGTATGTATATCCTGCCATCCTTCTTAACCACTTTAGTTATCATGATGTATATGAAGTATGTTTGCTTCTTAGCACTTGGCAATGAAAAATTATTTTTTATATTAACTCAGTAACTTACTTTTTTGCAGCAGTAGGTGTGCAAACCATTCACTGTTTTCAGATACTTACAGTGCTGAAGCAAGAAAGTGTGTTTTTACTATAATGGAAAATATTTTTTAAATACTTCTTGATGTACTAAGTGAAAAGTGTCATTCAGGTTTCAATATGTTAAAAAAGGATTTGAAATGACTGCTAATTTCCAAAAAACCTACCTGATGATATGAAACAACATTGGCAGGCCTTTAAATAATCTCTGCTCTATAGTGAGAAGTCCCAGAAGAAACAGGCAAGAAAATAAAGCAAACCAAAAAACAAACAGAACAAAAAAAAAGCACCAACCAATAGAAATAAAAAAAGAAGTAACAAAACCAAAACCAAACCGAACCAACCCAACAAAAAACAAAAAACAAAGACAAAAACAAACAAAAAACCAACCAACCAAGATGAAATATGAATATATGTTTATCCAGGAAAAACTAAAAAACTGAGATAAATGTGGACATGTCTTTTTTTTTTTTTTTCCCCTAATATTATTATTTGGAGTCTTTTCAGATCTTTATTTTCTCACAGGTGTTAAATTCATTTTGCATTATTTGAAGGTATCACCCCTGAAGTCAGGCATTTATTTTGAATATCTTCAAAACAGGGACAAATTAATTAGAGCCTGATTTAGAGGTTAGAGTTTTTGAAAATAAGGCTAGGATGGCTTCAATTGTATATTTGTTACAACAGAGATTTTGCACAGCCATCTCTTAGGTAGTGAAATACAATTTGAATTTTTCCCTTCTTCCTCTTTAAAACTACATTTTGAGCTTTCACCTTCTTCTGAAACCCCATAATAACAAATTAAAGACATTAATGGAATATTGTAATTCAGATTTCTCCCTGAGAAATAAAATAAATGATTGTTTAGGTATTTTAGTGATAAAAATATTGTAAAATTAATTTTAACCAATTTCACCCTCCTCTCTTGAAGTCTAAGTATGTAAATCAGCTAATCCAGCAGCTTTTTGGTACAATATAGACTTCAAAATATGCTTATACATTGATCACAAAGGATACTTAATGATTTTTTTTTAATAGAAGAGTGTGCATTGCTTATACAGATTCCAAGGTGAATCAAAGAAAAATTACATGCATAAAGAATAAGCTGCCCAGATGGTCCATCAACAGTTAATTAAGTGGCAAACACAGAAGTATATCTGATGCTGCCAAAAAACTGCCTTCAGACTCTGCCATGGGCTCAAATATAGATTGCTGGAGGAAAATCTTCTGCAGATTGGCATCAATCTCTTGTGATGCTCATCTGAAAAACAGAGTAAATTTCACAAGCTACATTTGAAAATGAAAACAAGAGTAAGGGAAGCCCTGTCTGAACATATTGCTAATAATGGGACATGAGTTTGTTGTGCTCATGCCAAGGTAAATTCAGATCAGAGCAGTAGAGACCAAAGAAGACCAGCAGCTGTCACCTGCTCTCCATGTGAAGAAATGTGGCAGCCTCTGAGTCTCCATCCATGTCTGGTACTCAGATAGAGGAGGGTGGTATTCTTTCCAACACACAGCAGAGTTGAATGAACATGTGAACTCTGCTACACAACTGTTCCCTGGGACAGTCTCACCAGAACAGTCTCACCAGTGAAAAAATCTGTGTGGATACACATTGAAGTTTTTACCTTTACATTTCTTGAGAGTCCTTCACTGCTAAACCCTCTAGAAGAGTGTTCTAATATCTGTTATTAAAAGGCATCAAAACAAGTTTCTGGAGAGTAGAAATAAGCTTAGAAAATATGTTTCAGATAAACATTAACTCTTTGCAATATTTTTCCCCCTTAAAATATGCCTGCTTTTCCAAGTCATGTAATTCCAGACACAGTAAGAAAGCCGGAAAAAATAGTTTTGCATGCTCCCAAATGTAAATCTACCCAATATTTGTTACTTCAGTGCAATTATCAGATTTGTACTTCGACTCAGATTAATGGATAAAACCACTACAAATTACTTAGACAAGTGAGGAGACACTTGAATTGGTTAAGAAGTGAATTAGGGATCCTTCCTTTGAAATTTGTTTCACATAAAAGAGCAGCAGTCATGAATATTTTAAAAACAAAAACTCTTTAGGCTTCTTTAAATATTAATGCAGTAAAGAGAAAACATTAAACAGTAGTTAGGAACATGTAGTGTTTCAAGTATTATGTTGTGAAACTAGAAAGCTAAACCAAAATGATTGATATGAAATAGCTTGTAATTTGTCGTACTTTGCCCCTTAATTTTTTGCATATTAAAACAGATGTTAATTATTTTTGTCTATATTTTTCTAGAAATTACATATTTCTCAAGAGTTGCTTCTGTTATGTAATCTTACAGAAATTAGTTGTGAAGACCAAAAAAAGACAGAAAGCTGAAGGTCTGAGACCAAATCACCCTTCCAATCAAGTTTTTATGGAGTCACTTAGAAAAAAAATATGAAACAGGCCACAAATCCTTCAAAACCAAAAGTAAAACTGTTTATTTTGGTCCCAAATTTGAATGAGAGAATCATTTCAAAATTCTAATCTTGTAAAATGTAAAACTATCAACGACCACAATTCCCAAAAGCTTTCAAGAGATGTAAAATCAGTTGGTGTCCTGACGCGGCAGAGTTATGCTCACCAAGAGTTCAAATGGACACTTTTGTTCTTGAGTTAGATAAACATGCTTCTGCTCTGTCTATTGCTGCTGTGGCCAAGGGAACTCAAGGAGGCAATGCACATCTTCTCAAGAAAACCACAATAATGGCTACAATACTAAAGGAAACAGGTTTGCCCCAAAACAGCATCAAAAAATAATCTCCCATTCAAAGAGAAGTTGTACATGGAGTTTCAACTGTTCCCAAAAGGAAATCTTTTATATATGGCACTATTTCAACTTCAGCTTGGATAAACCAAGGAAAGCAATTTGCTCTACTTGCAATAAAAAATTGTATACTCACAAACCTGGAGTCTATGTTGGCACATCTGTGCTTAGTTTCCATCTGCAAGTATTTTAGCCAATATATTCCAGTGATTGCAGCCAAAATAAAACAAATAAAAAGAAAATCTAACAGTGAAGTGACTAAAACTATTAGACATTGCACATGATTCTACATTACATTTTTTCTTATTATTCTTTTACTTATTGTGGAACAAATGGCAATTTAAAGCCAATAACAAATACGGAACTTGCATACAGATCTATAGTTTTTATTTTATCTTAAGTCAAACTGCAGAGTTATCACACTTACAGAAATAAAGATGGACTCTTTTGCAGACAAAATAAACTTTTTTGCAGATGAAACCTTATTCAAGTAGAATAGGGATTGACAGATGAATAACTGCTAACACAGAGACTGACACAGCCAATATTGAGGCTCAAATAACTAATACAGATGAAAAAACAAGAATTATGCAGGCTATCATCTTTCTCTGGGGATCTCGTATGTCTAAGCCCGAAGTACAAGTCATTAAAAAACCCTAACATTAAATTTAAGTCAATAATAATATATTATTTTACTGGGGTTTTATGGGGTTGTATTTATTAATATATTAAAAGAAACCAAAACCAACAACAGAAATAATTTGATTTGATTATCTATTATACTAACGTCTCTTTTCTGGGGATGTTGAATTCTAAGCGCTACAATAAATCCTCCAGCAAATAAACAGAAAGAATCACTAACCCAGCAGTGAAAATATTTATTTGGAGACAAAGTTTAAAAATAAGAGCAGAAATGTGTACTTTGACCAGACACAACTTGAGAAAGAAGTAAGTGTCTCTAATTTTTTCTTTTTTTCCTTTTTTTTGGTTGTTTTTTGTTTGTTTGTTTGTTTGTTTTGTTTTTCATTTTTTTGTTTGTTTTGTCTTGGTTTTTTACATGATTGTCATTCTAGATGGGTGAAATATCCTATTATTTTGTTTGTTCACTTGCTTTCTTTTGTGTTTATGCATAAGTTAAACAGGACTTTTTTTTTCTAAACAGACATTTTTCTAACAATGTGAGAGGTTTGGTCTTTCTACATAGTTGCTGGTGCTCTTACACTGCCATTCAGTTCTTAGGAGAGTATTCATCTCTGCAATTAATCTTAGAAATTCCATTAAATCCCCCAGTGGCAATTAAAAATCTCAGAGGCATATGGATGCATAACAGATTGATTGCTTTCATATGCTTTGTCTTTTCCATTTTCTGTCATGTGCTTCATTTGCACCTCAAAATCATCAGTGGTCAGCACAGAGCAGAGTAGGAAGAAAGAAATTTCTCTTCACTCAGAAACCAGAATTTTAAACAGGAAGGGAACTGAAATATTTGCAATATTGGTTCTGTTCATTATTTTGATAATTCATTATTGAATTATCGAAATAATGAACAAGATATTCAGTAATTCATAATATTCTGTAATTCATTATTTCAATATTATCTTGTTTGTTAAACTTACATAAGATATTGATCCATCAGTAACCCATGAATTCAGTTTTTCCTGAAATGTCACTGTCATTGAAATGAGAAGGAATAACTCTTTCAGTTCCTTTCAAAAAAACCCAACAACAACAAAAATATAACAAAAAAACCCCAAACATACAAAACAATACAAAGCTCATAGGATATGAGTAATATACACTGATTGGTACTATGATGTGCAAAGACTAATAGCCCCTTGGCTTCTGGGCTGCACAACAACACATGGCAAATTAAGCCATTTCTTTGGCTTGCTGCACTCCACGAGCAGCAAGAGCAATTTGCTTGGCTTGGGCTTGTGCTGGTTGAGAGGGGCAGTAGCTACTTACAGCTGCTGATTCTTCCCTTCCAGAAGCTTGGCAGAATGCCTCCAAGGGACTTGTCTGACAAAACTATACAGAATGGAAATGTAATATGGAGGAGACATCTGAGGGAAATGGAAGAAGAGTGAAGTTATTGCATCAAAAAAGGAGAAAGGTTGGAGTCTTAGGGACCCTGATATTAAAAAAAAAAAAAAAAAAAAAAAATCAAAGTTTTAGAAGTTCAGCCACTTCTTTGAATTGCTCCCCCATGTGTCAACCGATGGGAAGCTGCCAATATACTGTAAAGCTCCACAGTTCCCACTCCTTGCTCTGCATTCTAATGCTATCGGTAGGCTTAAGAGCGTGCTTGGAAGGTGTGTGAGAAGAGAGTGTTGGGCTCCCTGAGCTCCTCTACTAACCCCACACACATTGTTCTTTTCTGTACTGTATGATCCAAATACTCTTGCTGAAACAAATGCTCTCTGCCTGCTAAAGTCACTTTATAGATCAGTAATTCTGTGGAGTTAAACAAGGGTGTTCTAATAAGATTCATTTTACTCCTCATCAAGTTAAGTTCATGGTTGAAGAGAAAATTGTGATTGTGTCAGACTGAGGATATAGGGATGTGAGGGTTAGAAATCACTGGCATTCTTACCTTAATCAAGCTTTCATTCCCAAATTGGATTCTTAGATGTGTTCTCCCTCATTTTTGTAGAGCTAATGTGTTTTTTGTTTCGTTTGTTTTTTGTTTGGTTGGGTTTTTTTTCCTCTTCTCGGCAGTTATTTTTTTTTACTGGTGTGCTGCTTAATGGAAATACATCAAATTCTTAGCAGATGCAGTCACTGAATAAAACAAAGGTCTAAATGCTAATATGAATAATGAAATTTCCATGGTGGCACACACGGGAAAGAGTAGAAATTGCTAAGGCATAATAAAATAAATTATATTTTATTAAAATCTCCCTACAGAACAGATACTGCGTGCAAATATATTTTCTAAAATGAATCATTGTATATTTTCATTTATGAACAAAAAGCTTAAAATGCCAGTGTTTTATTCATGTGTATATAAAAAGTGTATCTTGAAGCACTCTTTATTATAAAAAGTCATTTAGTTGCAAAGGAGAATAAAAATATTGTCCAGGAAATGAACAAGCACATAAAGAATTTGTTTACTTTCAAAGTCAACTGCAAAACTACCCTAGCCTTATGTTAATGTCAGATGTACCTAGCTGCCTCATGTTCATTTCTGAAGTACAAATGAAAGCATGTAATTCTCCTTCCAAATGAAGTTAAAAATTTAATATAAATTAAAAAAAAATAAAACCACTTTTCAATGTGAACATATGAAATTGTAGATCATTCATTTATCTTCGGAGTGCATTTGGGGCATTTCAAATACCACTCACTCCGTGGATTTAGCTGAAAGATACTTAAGTTGACGAAACCAGAATTCAGTCTGCATTTCTTGTCATTTTAATTAATATTCAAAATTTTATTTATAGATTATGCTCTTAGACATTCTCTATCTTACAATTACAGTTCCTCTTGTTGTGAGTGGGAAGGAAATTGAGAACTGGAATTGAGAGAAGAAAACTAAAACCTTTCTTGCATTCTGTTAACTCAACCTTCAATTCTTTGGTCTTTCCCAGGGTATTAGGAAGGGAAAGATGTCTGACTCGAGTACAGTGGGAAGAGAGCCAGACTGGAATGGGAGAAGAAACAGAGATAAGGATAAGGAATCAGGGTGGAAGCAGAGATGGTGCCTGGGAATGAGGGGGGGGGGAGTCTGGGAATTCAAATCTAAGAGGGAAATGTTGAAGAAAATGGTGAGGTAGTTAGAGAGGGAAGAGAGCCTGCCTTTGGATAAGGACTTGGGGAGACTGCCAAGACTGGAATGGTACAACTGGGAGTTATGTGCAGAAAGTCTTGAAGTAAGTGAATCTGACAATGTGATAGTTTGCACGATGATAAATGAGACTCTCTTAGCAAAGACAAGGATGCAGGCACACTACTGGAGTTTGAGCTGAGTGAGTTACAAGCCAACAGCCAAGATGAAGTCATTATCTCTATGTTTGCTGATCACTAGTATTTTTTCAGGTAGAAACTGTAAGCTCATTGAGAGACAGAACTTTTCAATCCAAATTTGATAATTTTGTAGAAGTGCATTTAATTTTTAAAAATCACTTTTACAAAAACATTGTACAAAAGTTAAGATTATATCAGAAAAAAAATGCTAATCTTTGACAGTTTTGCGTGTATTTCAAAATTTCAAGAGGTGAAAACTACAAAGCAAGGTGGGGAATATACAATATTTGCTTGCTTCCAATCCACCTGATCAAACTTGTCCAAAATTTTGTCCACTTCTGCATAAAATGTCAAAATAATTGAATAAAAATTAGTTTGTTTTGCAGTGAGTACCTGTACATCTTTCCAATAAAACTGAAAGCTCTCCTATTGTTTTTCTGGCCCTTTTTTATTTTGTTACAAGTTTTCCTATAAGCTTTACTAAGTGTCAACAAGAGCTTTATAAAGCCACTCCTCTACCTTTCAAGACTTTGCTCTCAGAAATGTCTCGTTTAAAATAACCTTAAAGAATCTGACTGATCACAAGCTCAACAAAGAGAAACAGCTGGTGAGGAGTCCTATTGAATTCTGTATAATGGTGATCTTGAAGTTAGAGCTCATACTTAAGAAGTTGGCAAAGTAGTTTCATCATCTTCAGAATTTTGCTAAAGATCAAAATTACTTAATAGTTAATGTTATTGAGGTCACTTCGATGCAAATTGAAGAAAAAATACTCTGTGAGAGTGTTTTGCTACTAATTTGTTTCACTAGCTTCTGGATTTTGTTTCAGGATCAAAAGATATGATTGGATTTTCACCCAGTTATGTTTGTATAACAGATGGAATGCATATTTTTCTAGACTCTGCCTAAATTGCTAAGAACAGAACCTTCAATCTGGGGTCTTGTGAGTTAGATGTGGAGCAGAAAATGTGTGAGATCTTTAAACCTGAGAATTGGTTCTGGAGTAATTCTTGAATTCTAGGGTGATTGAGACGGATTTTCAGATGTTACAGAGGATGGACCTTCACCATAAAATGAAACCAATGTAATAAAAAACTTATAAAGACTACTTTCCATTTACACATCTCAAATACAATTTTCAAAAAAAATCCAGTTAAAGAGCTAAGGGTCTCAAGTTTCCAATTACAATGCAATTATAATAAAAAAATAATTCCTTTATATCGTGATTCTATGCTAATCAAATATCTTTGTTTTCAAGTTGAAATAAGAGAAAAAGTGACCAGTACCATAACTTGTAGCTCTTACACCTTATTTTATTTAAAATTAAATACATCAAGTCAGGGTGTCGGGGTTTTTTTTGGTTGTTTGTTTTTTTTTTTTTTCACTTTTGTATTCAGAATACATATAGAAAAACATATAGAAAAACATATTGTTTGAACAATAAAGCCTGCTCCAGGAATGACTCATTTTTTGCACTGCACTTCTCCCAGGTAAATTACCTTTAACAACACTAAATATGAGAACTGGTTTGACAAGTTGTGAGCATGTAAGCTTGCGAGTATATTAAGAATATAAGATCTATCTACCCCTCCTAAAGCAAATAGGCACAGCTTCCCACTACTTCAAATGGCATATTCCTCAGAAACTATACTTAATTGAAATACACTGTAATCACATAAAATGCCTTTTGGTCAATCCTGAACCAGGGGCTTAAAAGGAATATCCATTCACAGGCAGTACTTCAAGGTAGAATGCCAAACTAGGGCTCAGGCTTTAACTCAGTGTACAGGCTGAAGGTGCAGGAGGAGCTGGAAGGGGACACAGCCGGGACAGCTGACTCCAACTGACCACAGGGACATCCTATACCATAGGCCATCATGCTCAGCATATACAACCGGGAAAAAAAAAAAAAAAAAAAAAGAGTGACACTGTTTGTCTCTTCAAGTTACCACTAGACTGGATGGAGTCCAGCTTTCCTGGGGATGGCTGAACATCTGCCTGGCCATGGAAAGTGACAAATTAACTCCTTGTTTTGTTTTGCTCTCATGCATAGCTTTAGCTTTCCTTCTTAAATAGTCTTTATCTCAACCCGCGAGTTTTCTCACTTTTACTCTCCTGGTTCTCTCCCCATCACACTCGGGAGGAGTGAGTGAGAGGCTCTGTGAGGCTGTTGCCAACTTGCCAGCTGGGGTCAAACCATGGCACAGTCAGCCTGAAGAGATTCATTTTTTGTGAGTCTCCTAACTGGTTCCCAGTGCAAGGCACAGGATGCAAAAAAATTTCTTCCCTGAGTATTTTTTAATTTGGGCAATAGCTGGAGGTCCAGAAACTGAGCACCAAACCTAGCTTTTGTTAAGTTTAAAGCTGTAGTTGGGAGAGAACCAAATATTATTCTCCGCTTGGTGTGTGGCTTTCAAGAGCCTCCTGCAGGATTGTTTCCCTTCATTAGACTAGTCATTGTGAGATACATTTCAAATGACTGTCATGAAATGCTAAACAGTTAAGAAAGGCTGACATCCAAAAAGGTGTTGACATCAATCTTCCATCATCACCAAGCAATTCTGACCAACACGGATGATACACAGCACAGTGTTCTACACGGGGCAATGTTATAAAAATTCTAGATATAAATGGCATCTGTACCACATTAATATCTGTAACTTCCTACAAGAATCAACCTGCCTTGGCTGTTTCATGTTGATAGTAGTTCTTTTTTTGCTAGAGAGCAAATGTCAAGATAAACAGAAGTCATTTGCAAGTGTTGAAAGTATGGATGGATTTTTATCAACAAAACCTGAATATATTTTAATGGAATTAGCAATTAATAAATGTCTTTGAGTTAGTGATAGGATAAGCAGATTATGAAAAAGTTTTTTTAGTCAGTTATTTGTAGTTAAATAGCTAATAAAATAGCTAATAAAAGCTTTAAAAACCCTATACAAAAGATAAACTTCTCTCCTTGAGAAACTATAAATTGGCTGAGAAAATAGCTTTAAGCATTAAAATGCATTGAATGCTGTGAAGAGTAGGGGGGCTGTCCAAGCAGTGGCAGCACCATTAATCAAGGAGATCTTGTAAGGAGTTAATCTTATCTACTCAGGCATACTGAAATATCTGTATCTTTGGGGAACCAGGCCTGTATTCATGACATCAGTATCAGTCCTAGGAAAGACCTTTACATCTCTCAACATTGACAACAAAACATGTGTCCAGAGTCATCTTAGGTCCCATAGTATCTGAAGAAAAATCTTTTGCAGAGGTGTTTAAGATGTAAATAAGTACCTTGAGCCTGACTCTGTTATAGCAACCACTGACATAGAATGGATATTATTTCTAACGATTTTAATTAAAAATGTATGCCAAGAGTGAATTGTATTAACTTTGGGAATCGGAGCTAGTCCAGACTCTGACAAAAGTGAGTAGATTCAGTCAAAGTGAAACAAACAATAGCTATGTCCTGAGGTTTGAAAATACCTTCACAGACAGATTGCTGTGAAATCAGAGTCACAGTTCATGACATAGCAATAACAAATGATAATACTTTCCTAATCCTAAATGTGTAAACCAGACATTGTTTGAAGTTCATATTTTTTTGTCAGTGGCTGAATTTAAATTATCCTTCAGTGTCAAGCAAATTACTAAGCTCAAGATTTCTGAAACTCTTGTAGCTACTCACTGTTGAAGGAACTGTTGTTGGGGGACAGAAAGGAGTTATGCACAAATACAAAAGTTACTGTGAAATCCCAGTTTTTTCTGCCAAAAAAGCTAACAGTATCATACTAATATAAATTATATAATTAGGAAAAATAATTATTTCCTCATGGCAGAAACTTCTATATGGTAAGAATGGCAAATTTTCCAGCATTTATGGTTTCCACTGTAAAGAACTTGAAGTATTTTTAGCTAAGAATTTTTGTTGAAACAGTTTTTCTATTAAAAATCCTATTTCAAATTTTAAAAATATTGACAAATACTATTTGTATAACAAGCAGTAATATTAAAGCATTTACACATTCATAAGAAAATGCTATGTTAAGCTTCACATCTGCCAATCACATAAACAAGCTAGGAAAGGAAGACCTTTTTTTCCCAGACTTTCACATTTGATAGATGTCCATACAAAGCCAATGAGAATAACTTAACTGTTTTCATTGATGCACAGTGCATTTATGCATAAAATTCTGTTTCCATTTTTTTTTTTTTTAAATACCAGTTATTTCTTCTGTCTCTGGTAATTTTTTATCACCAAAAACCTAAATCTCTTCAGAAGTTAGGTTATATAACTTCATTTAATAATATAAAGATCACATATACACATATATATATAGTTATATAGTTACCATAATTACATGTTTCAGGTAGATGTGATTAATATATAATATATATAATATATAATACATGCATATATATAATTATATATATATATATTATATATACCCTGATACTGCAAATTATCTATCTCAAGCCAAAAAAAAAATAATTTCACAAAGTTATGACAGCATATGGTTGGAGAAGGCCTTAGAGGCTTCACTCAAGTCTCTAGTATGACATGTGCCATGTGATGTAAATCCTCTCATAAATACGTCATACTTAAACAAAATTAGAGAAGCTGTGAAAATATAAAGTATGAATGAAAAGGTTCAATTGCCGGTCTATAAACTGATAGATGTATCTCCATGGTGTAATTACTTTTATATGAAGTGGAAGATTGTCTCTTGGATAAAGTAATTAAGTACTCCACAGATATTTTGTTTAGTATTATTCTTGATCTTCAGTTCTAGATCTTGGTATTTTGGTTCAAGATGTAGCTAACACCCCAAAAAATCTATATCTTTGATCACAATACACTCTAAATCAGCATTTTCCTAGCAAACAAACACCCCCCTCCCCCCCTCGCCCCAATCAATATTTAAAAACAACCAACCCAAACCATCACAAAAAAAAAAAACAAAAAAAACAAAACAAAACAAAACAAAAAACTAACAAGCCACCCAAACCACCAAAATCCTAAAATCCTATGTCTGTCCTCACAGGAGAGATGCTCTAGTTGCTTCATGCTGCTGATCAAAGGAATTCCGGAAGAAGGAAAATATCACTGTGGCTGAAAGTCAACTTAAACAATTGAACAAGTGATCTTGACACACATTAAAATCTTCAGGTGGAAGAGGTGGACAAATTAAGAAAATTAAAAGAGTACATCAAACATGACAAGTTACATGTAACTGTAAATTAATATGGTACAAAAAATTGTAGGGACTTTTCAAACACATAAAACCTATTTAAAAATTGTAACTTATCAGGAAGAGAAACTTGCTACAAAAGTAAGTAAAAAGGATATTTTTTAGACATACATGGCTTTTCAAAAACCTTTCTCACACAGAGAATCACAAGTGCTTGAAATGCCCACAAGACTTAGAAATAAAAGAATGGAAAACAAAGAGTGGAAGAATATGAGCCATTTCCAGCATAGACAGGTTAACAGAAGTCTTGCCATGACCTTCCCCTAGGTTCTAGTTGGCTCAAGATATTCACATATATTCTCTGAAAAATGTAGTGATGGAAAGTGATGCTGGAAAACTTTTAGATTATGGCAGTTCTTCTAGGTAGCCAAATCTACAGCTGTCTGCAACATCCTGTAGAAAATTATGAAGTAAGGTCTGTCTCTCCCATGATGCTTAGGTTTGCAAATGATTGATGGGCAGCCTGTCATCTAAATTACTTTTTTTTTTCTTTTTTTTTTCTTTTTTTTTTTTTCTTTTAGCTGCAGTTGCAGCTTCTCTCTTGTAGACCTAACTTTGTTTTGGGTGTTTTTTTTTTTTTGATAAGATGCTAGAGCAACAATCATCTTATTTTTCTGCACAGTAACTTTCCATCAAAACTGAAACAAAACAGACTTTTTCTGCTGACTAATACACAAAATAATTTTAAAATAATTTTTCAAAATATGACATTGACTTCAATCTTGACCTGCATATTAAACTTTATAAATACTATTGAAGATTTAAAAGACGGCAATATTTTTATGTAGAATTAAAAGTAAGCGATGCTAGTGAAATTGATCTTTTAGTCTATAGTGAGTTTTGAGTTCTCTTGTAGAGCTCTACTGGAATTAGGTTTTAAAATATAAATACATCCTTTGGAAAGTGGGAAGTATTTCTATCTATGTAAATTAGAATCTTCTGTGGCCTCTTAAAAAAAACAACTAAAAGGATTTGTCACTATGCATTCTCACATTTCCCTCTGGTAACAGAGGTGTCTTCTTAAACCCAGTTTTATTAAGTTCATCTTTGAAGAACTATGTTTCAGTCATAGATAACATAATGCACAAGTTGTATGTTCTATAAGGAAAACTATCTACCATTATCTGATTATCCAGATTATCTGATGCTAATGCATGTCTGCCTCTGTTTCTCTGGAACTCCTCTTTTCCTGAAGGAAACTCACAACTGCAATATTCACTTTCAATAAGATTTGAAGAGGAATTTTTCAAGGGTATCACCAGCCCAGTAATTTTACTTAAATAAATAGTTGAAAGAAGATGAATTGATGAAAGAGAGCCTTCACCAGCATTCCAGTGAGGAATTCATTTAGTCAAATATCAACTGAGTGGTAGCACCTAGAAAGTCAATAAGCATAATCATGGGTAAAAATATAGCTCCAGAACAATTGCAACATTTGATACCTCTATTTTGACTTCTAGGCAAAATAGCACTTGTGAAAGACATGGAAAAAGCTGAGAGTGTGGTGATGCAAGGATGCAAGGAACATCATGGAAAACCTGGAAGGGCAAGAAAGCATGGTAGTGGACTGATATTGCAGAGGGTAGTCTTCAGAAGTCAAAAACAACCTGGGTATGGTATGCCTGTAGGTTCTTGTGAAACTAAGCACTGGAATTGGGTTGGTGGGAGAAGTGTGTATACTGTAAATGAGAGTGATAGAACAGGACCAAGTAAAGGTCACAAAATTTATCTTAAATATTTTAATTTGATTTTAACATCTTTTTTCAGTTTGTTGTGATAGCACATAAATGTTTCCTCTTTAATCAGCATATCTTTTTCTTCAAGGCACTGCCACACTTCTGAAATGCCTCATGAAGTTTGTGATTCAAAAAATAATATGATTTAAGTGGTCACCAAGTTTTGAAGGAACAGAATCTGTAAACATTGTGTGACATTTCTTCCAGTATTTATATTACATATATTACATTATATTAGTATTAGAAGTAAAAATCAGTGTGAGAAGGCCATGTTCATGGAAAATAAAATATTAGTTATTTTATGGAAGTATTTTTCAGATATGGAAATTATACAGTTTTTATAAATCTTTGCTAAGAGAGTTTATATTTAATATCTGACATTTAAATTAATATTAACAAAGAGCCAAAATAATGTATTTATTTGATTTATTTTCTCAATTTAGAACAGCGTTGTTGTGTTAATTAATTAGCAATACCTTTGGTTCTTATAAATAGTGTCCCTACAACTTAACGTGATAGATCATGTCTACACTTAGAAAAACAGAGATATTTTTTTTGCTGGCACTCAGGTGAATATAAATTAACAACGTGAGAAGAAGGAATCTGAAAATACCAGATGCTAAAAGAAACATGGAAAATTACTGCAAGTTTAACAAAATAATTTTTTAAATCCTTACTGAAAATATTTTTGAAAAAGTGAGAAGAAATTAGGCTTTTCAAAAAAAGAGAAAGAGCTTGCTTTTGATGCAGTATTTTAACATTTTAACACAGTTATACTTTAACTTGCATAACTTCATTGGCTCATTTCTCAGTTTGAAGTAAAAGGTACACAACAATTTAACATTTGGGATCAAATATATCCTTATTGTAAATAAATTAGGAGGAACTTGGCCCATTAAAAATACATTTTTAAGACCAATATAAATACAAGAGTTATTATATATATTAAGGTGACTATAGTAATGCTTAAGTAATTTTTTTAAGGAGAAATGTTCTATTTTTAAACCAAAAATGTTTGGTTTGAAATATTTCTTCTTGGTTCTTTTTGTTCCTTGGAAAAGTGATCCATTCAACATGACAGACCTGTTAAACCCCAAGTTAAATATTTGGTCCAGAATTATCCCAAAAGCTTTAGAGATGTATTATGAAGAGTGAAGGGCTTTTACATCTGGTTATTCCAGTCAACTAAGGTCTTAATTGCTCTCAGGAGGCAACTTTCTTTCCATTAACTTTAACACAAGCCCAGAATGATTAGGATCTTAACATAGGATCCTCAGTTAAGTGCCTACACTTATCTGGGATGAATTCATAATTTTAGCTTTTTAATTCTCTCTACTTGAGTTAAAAAAGGGAAGGGAGAATGAATTATGCATTTATTAGAAAAGAAAAATTGTCAGATCCACCTTCAGTTTCCCCTGTAGCTGGGTTACTCACCTTGGACATAATTTCCCTAGCCAACTATGAAAGATGAGAACCCAAATCTGCCATCCCATACCCATGTTCTATCCAGAGCTGCAGTGAATCTTGCTGGCATCTGTCATTCACCTTTCCCACTGCTCCTTAAAGTGGCTGAATGATTCTTCTAGGCAATGCAGCGGACAAATACCATTCGTTCTGGGCTGCAGTGGTAAGTATGGCAATGGGATTTGGATGCTATTGTTGACAGTGGAAATACCACTCTTGTTCCAGTTATTCAATGTGCTGGCTCTCAGCTAAACTGTATGGTATCTGGGATATAGCTCTGTCAATCCTTCCTTATAATGTTCAAATTTTCCCCTCTATAATTAAACATCTGCTAAAGCACTAGCAGGAGCTAAGTTACCCTGTTTCAGAATTACTTTAACTTACAGTGGGAAGGACATTCTGCCAAGGGTATTCCTGACGTATCTAAATCAACATCTGTCATCTCCCAGGTGCATGTACTTAAAGACATATTAAAAAAAAAAAAAAAAAAGAAAATTCAGAGGGCTAATCAAGACATATGCCTAGCAAGACAACTTTAGGATTAGCCAAAGTGACTTCAAATGCTTAAAACATAATAATAAAGACACCTCACTATGGTGAAATGATGAGAGGTCAACATTTTAAAAAATATATTTTAGAAAAGTAAAGGATGCGTTCTCATTAAAACTGTCAAAAAAAAAAAAAAGGAAACTGAACTCTCAAATTCACCTTAAGTTGTAGCTACATAAACCAGACTATTCTATGGCATGTTATGACTACCATTCAATGGCAGGACATTTAGATGTCCACAAAAAAATGAGTAAAATAGAGAACTACACTACCATATGGATCAAAGTTTTCCCATGCTTTGGAAATACCTACTTTCACATAAACTTGCATGCTTTCATTAATCAACCTTTAGAGCACTGGACCTGCAATCAAAAGAAAATTTGGTATTCAGTATGAATAGTATGGTTGGGCTCCTTATTAGTTTTATGAAACCAACTCTCAGTAAGCCAGTTTGATTAGCAGTAAAGAATTGGAAGGAAGAATGAATCATAGGATTATTTAATCTTACATTGCATTCTCCTGAAATAAAGACATAATTTAAACTCTTGCATCTCCTATTGCTTACAGTAATGTATTTTGAAAAGCATATTACAATACAATAAAGAGAAATAAAGAAAACCAGTAATTTTTAAGCTTTGTTTTCATTGACTGGCATCAAATTTAGTAATGCAAAGGGAAATAAATAAAAAAAAAACTTTTATATTTTTAAATAAAACCAATCTGAGAATTGTGAGACAAAATTATGTGTTTCATCTCTGAGCTAATGGTCAAGTCCATGAGGTCAAGTGACACATTCACTTTAAACATCTCCATGACTTTATGACAGGGTGCAGAAAAAACACAAGGAAATTAAATTACAGAGAATTATTACTTCTTATTGAATCAAAATGAAAATTAAAAAAAAAAAATTATCAAGGACTAGAGAGAAGAAATCTAAGAATAACAGCTGTTATAGAAGTTATAACCAAATACTTTTTTCCTGATTTTCCTCTATTAAAAAAAAAAAAAAAGAACAAAACAAACAACCAACCCAGAATATGTAATAATTACATATTATCCACTTTACATGTAATTGCTTGTTCATACAGAGATGCTGCTTTTGAAGTGGATACCACAATGTATTAATGGAACTTCATAACAATCTATTAGAAAATAAGTAATGGCAATGGCAAATGCTGCCATAGAGCTTCCTTCACAAAAATTTAAGTGGGGTTAAGACAAAGCAAATAAAATTGATGTATAAAAGTTTATAAGCTATAATATTTCTTTTTTTTTAATAGTCTCTGTATCCGTAATTAAAGTAAAATAATCACAGTGGTGACAGTGTTGGATCTAAAAATTATATAAGTTCAAGAAAAATCATATATGGAAGCAAAATTCCTTAAAAGGAATTTTGCAGTCATTTTTAGTACGAACTTCACTCTCTGTATCTACAATGTGGTGACCAAAACAACTCATTACTTTTCCATTTTTAGCGTAAGCAATTTATAGGAATTAAAATGAGGCAACAAAATAGAACTCATGCATGTTATATTCATTATTATGACATTCATATAGGATCTTCTAAAATTCACTCAAATTAATTGAAAAAACTTTCATTCTGCTATGGTTTTTTTATGCTATTTTTTAAAAACAGAGTTTTAATTTTAATTAAACTACAGTAATTTCTCAAATATCTACCATTAATTACCCAGGAAAAGTGTTACATTGAAAAATTTCAAAGGTCAATTAGAATTTTTCACAAAAGTCTATTTTCTCTGTGGGTAAAATTAAAGAAACACCCACCTATGTCCTCCTCTTAGTAACAAAGGAATAAGTTCAAAATATTTTCTCAAATACTGCTAATTTTTATACTATTGTTCTTTTTTTTTTCCATATACCTGTTCATTTTTTTTTTACTTTCCATTAGCTGTCTTTAAAAAATACTACAGATGTGCAGATTAGTTAGACTGATCAAGTCAAATCGACATAGGACTCTATTTTCTATAAGAAAAAGTTGACAAAATACCGATTATGCTGATTGCTGAGAAACTGATCAAGAAACTGCAAGGTTACACCTGACATGAGCAACAGGCACAGGACACCCCTTTTCTTGGTTTAATGAAAGTTTTTAATGGGCTGCAGGCACCAAAATGTTCTGCTTGATTGAAACTGAAGAGCTTCTGCCTATGCCTCAGAACAGAACTTCAGGCACCAGAAGACCTTCGACATCAATAAAACTCCAAAGTTGCTCTGTATGTGCACATAATTTTTACAGTTTGCAGGATGGAGGTCTTAATGATATTTAATGAATAAGCAATAATATAACAACACAGGAATATTAAAAGCCAAATTTTAATTGACGCTTTGCTTTCTAGTTTCCCTTTATATGCCATTATACACTAAATTCAAAACTTTCTTTGTATAATTAAATTAGATCTGAAACTTAACGACTCTTTACACTTTAATGTTACTGGGTTTTGCCAACAAACAGGACGACCTTTCTAATTTTTCTCTTAATCATTTTGATTTTTGACATGAAGTCATATCTGACACATCTTGACGATACAGATTTAAAAATCTCAAGCGCTATGCTATTTCTTTACCAGTTAAATATTGTAGGAATTAATATATTTACAGAATTATGCAGGAAAAAATTTCATATCTTACTGGAATAATAATAGTCATAACATATAGAATGGAAGTGGGTGATGCAGAGATGTTCTCAAAAATGCACGTTACAATTTTCTTCAGAAATCTGTCTTGCCTCAAGAACTATTAAAATGAGATTTAATTTACCCTAATTTTACAGAATAAAGACCATGACTGAAAAAAGAGGCATTTGTGCCAGGTTTTATTTATGAAACACAGAGGACAACATTTTTTTTCTAATGTTATTTTCAGATATGTACAAATTCAGTCTGAGTTAGAAAATATTCAGGTTGATCATATTTTTAAATTCAGGCCAAAGATTTTTATATCATCTGACTGCAGGGATAATTCTGGAATCCTTTCAGTATGTTGCCTAGCTTTTTGCCTTTATCATAAGTGGACAGTGTAGTGATGTTGATATAGTTTCTATGGTATTGATAAATGGGACATTGGTGGATGTAAAATTACTCCAATTATCATTTCAGCTGTTTGTCAGAGTTATTTGTGTTCAGACAGCTGATGCACACACTAATTTCCAAGCTCTAATCAGACTCATGTTTGGTGTTTTCCTTCTAATGACCAACTGGCTTACTCATCACAAAATACTCTGAATTTGTTTCTTCTTCTTTCAATACTAAAAATTATCTCCCCAGGTACATGTGTGTATAAATAAAGGCATTCTAATGCTTAAGACTGTAAATTTGATTTGGATAACATTCACATCACATGTAGTAGATAGCCAGGTTGATATGGCGTGTAATATTTCCAGTGAAACCCACAGTAGATTATGAGAGACATGGCAGTGTTCCTAGAGCTACTGCCTTTCTCTACAATGTTACTAAAGTACCAGAAAAAAATTACAGCTGACTGCTTTCAATCATTGTGCCACACCTGCCAATGCACTTCTGGCTCAAAACTTTAGAAGAATGTTTTAGATAACTTATTAATGTGTGCTTACTTAATTTTAGTGAATTTTATAGACAGGATGCCAAATTCATTGTATGTTTTAAAGGATTAGGATATTTAATATTAAAAAGGGAGTAATGGAAAAAAGTGATTTAAAGCTTAGAATTCCATCTAAACTCCTGTACCGGTTCCATTCTTCCTTCAGTAGTGTTCCGGAGATAGTAGGACATTAAAAATTTGGGAGGAAAAACTGGGAGCAGAACTAATGAAGTTTGGGTCTCTGTAGGTGTGTTTTGTGAATGATTGACATGGGTTCCTGATAAAATGTGAGATATGAGTGGAGGTTTACAAGTCTGGGAATATCTGCAGGTTTTCATTTTGTGAAATGCAAGTGGACATGACTGGGGAGGTAAGAAGGTCCATGTTTTGGTTGCTTGTGGATAACAAGGACAGCTGACTTCAGTTCTGGTTCTTAGCATCTCCAACCCAACTCAGCAGAGTTGCCCAACTCAGCATAAGCAGCAGGTCTTATTCTTAAAGCAGCTGGTAAACATGGGTTCACCATCTGTTTTCTCAAAACAAATCTCATGTGCGTTGTTCTCACGCACGCTGCACTCATCCAATTCATCAGATTATATGTGATGCCTTGGTGGCCCAAATCATCACCATCATTATAGCTGGTACTTCCTTTCAATTGTGCTAAAATTAAATCCCCATTCAAACAGTCTGAAAAAATATAGGTCTCTGTCACAGTCCACTGAGGGTTTTTTTTCTATGAGTATTGTGCTGCAGGTATGAACGACATTTCGAAATCTTGGGAGGCTGTCAATAAGATCAGAGGTTTTCCTTAAAAAAGGACAATTCACTAAATTCTACTGGAGAAAGCTGTTTGCACTACTAAGAATACTCTTGACCTCTTTTCAGTGGGATATATCAGAAGTATGACTAACATGATACAATAAATAATGAGATCTGTGACAAAGAAGAAAACTATTATTGACACACACAATATACTAGGATCAGCTAGGTTACATGTCTCTTATTTTGTACACAGTAGATACAACGAGAATAAGATTCTTCTGCAAAGAATATAAGGCTAAAATAGCTGGGTAGAACAGACAAATAAATGGAAGAAACTGGACAGAATAGGTAAGATGGTGAACAAACCCAGCAAAAACAATAGAGTGGTTAATTAGAATCAAGCTAATCAGTCAGCTCTGGGAAAAACCAATACCAGTAAAATGTTAATCTGACTGAATTATCAAGTTCCTGTTTCTTCAATTGACAACCTTTGGAATAAAAACACTCAACATTTGGTTCCACCTGATATATTTAAATTAAATAAAATAAAAAATATTTATTTACAGTTTTAATTTTTAATTTTAATTTATAATAATTTAAAAATAACCACATTAGAAAAAATATTGCAAGGAAAGATTATTCTTGCCCTTTTGAAAATACTTCACTTTAAGGTGAGTATGTGAATATTTACAGTCAGTGTAACACTAGGATTTTTAAAGTAAACAATGTATACTTGGGAAGAGGTGAGAGGAGAAGCATCAGGAAATGCACTTGCCTAACTGGGATCAAATTACTAGCACTTTTTAAGGCAGGACAGGAAAGCAGAAAGGTGATGACTTTATTGAATATTTTGTTGTTACAGTTTTTATCAGATTAAATGTTGAACCTGGTGTGAAAACATTTTCTGGAGTTGAAAAGAAAGTAGGAAAACTAAACTGACATAAGTTTCAAATAAAAGAGTAAAGTACTGATACAGTAAAATGAACAACAGTAGAAGGTTTTGAAGATGATTACAATGATCACTGATGCTTTGTGTTTCTTACAGCAAAACTGTTGGAATGGGTACAGATATTTATTTAAGATAATGATACAAGAACATTTGAGTTGGGGGATCTAGTGAAATCAATTAATCTATTTATAGCTGTCAAGAGAGAAATACCTCCTAGGTGATACGATCAGAGGACACAAGGAAACATTCTGAGTGAATAAAACCAGAGATCAAAATAAAGGAGAAGTTGTGTTGTTCAGCTTCTCCAGAGATTTACAGACACTGTTAGTTTCAGATCAGTAATTGCACTATTTTTCCTCTTTTGCTAGCACTCTTAGTGAAAAAAAAAAGTTCCAAGAGACCTAGGAAAAGTAAATTCTTCATATTCTCCTGTTTTTGACAGATAGCAATGAAAACTGCAAGTCATTAATTGATGTTATTAGAAAGGTTACACAAATTGTGTAACAACACACGTATACTGAGAATTTTTAATTTCAAGCATTGCTTAATTAAAACATGACAGTACTTGGATACAATTTCATGTTGTTTAAGCCATTGTGGTTCATATCGTATCTACATACATTTTTCTTTTTCCCAGTAAAGAGTAAGTAGAAACAAAGAATCATACTGAAAGAAATTCAGCTGTAAGTTGTAGGCCATCATGTCTTCTAATGTCACTTGGTCCTTGATACACCAAAATATTGCTAAGAGTGACCTTATCATGGGTCACACAGGAGTACAAAATGTTTCTTCTGCAGAGCCAGTATTTTTATTAAAAAAATAAAAATGTGTGAAATCTTTTACTCTAGTTCAACTTCCTTTGTGTGCTGTGCAGGAAAATGCCTATCAACCTAGGAGGCATTAGGGTGAAACTTGGGTTTAAGTAGAGCCACAAGGGGTCAAAGCAAATGCTTGAAGCAGCACATGTTCTAGAAAACAGATGGGAAATGGAACACCTGTGAAATAAGAGCAAATAATAATCCCACATTTTCAGAAACTACTTCTAATACTTCAATTTGTTTAGAGGTAAAAGGAAGGGAATTTTCAGGATGCATTAAGAATACCCAAGATGGAAATGTGTATGGGCCAAAGTTATCCAGGACTGCAAAATAAAAAATTTAAGGTGTAGTTTACATTGGCTAAAAAGTGAAACCTTCAGACAATAACAAAATACTGAAAAGTTAAAAATTGACAGTAAATTGCAGTTCCGTGGGCCAAGCTTGGATAGAGGCAGCGGGATGACATATTTAATCTCATCAGACTCTACCCACAGGGTATCCTAAAGACTCAGCACATAGGTACAGAACTTCTCAAAAATAAAGATAACAGGGAAATACACTAATCTTTTCTTAAATGTCAGTTCAAATCCGTAGTGATTTTTTTCACGCATTCCTGTTTCATCTGGCTGGCTTTGTTCTTCTGAGGTGTGTCTTAATTATCATACAGCTGTGAAGTGAAGGAGGAGCACAGGTTTTTGTTCAGTAGCAGAGAAGTAAAAGAAGTTTGTAGACAGATTATTTTAAAAATAAAAGAATTCCTTTTTGCCCTCTGTGCAAAACACAGCAAGGACCAAAACAGAAATGTAATGCAGGTTACACTATTCACTCTGTGGAAAATCCCAGGTCTCTTAATCACTTATCAAACGTTTGCCTTGTGAATGAAGGAATATTAATAAAACTAGTATTTTAATGTTGTTATATGATGAAAAAGGGTCCAAAAAAGAACAGAAACAGAGAAGTTGAAATGGTCCTCACTAAAATGCAAATGATATTAAAATATTTGATCAAATGCATGCCTCAGTCTGCCCTCAAATACTTACTGTAGAGATTAGGAGTTAATGGTCACCTTCTTACCTCAGAAATAAGTGACAAAAATAAGATGATAGAAAGAATCAAAGTTGTTAGAGCTTTGTAATGAAAATTGATATTGGCTAAAGAACTAGAACTCATAATTAAAACACAAAGAAGTAATTTAACTGAAGAGGGAAAGTGTAGATAGAGAAAAGCACAATAAGCCAAAAGGAATGAGTTACAGACGACCTGCAGGATTTAAGTAAGGAAAAGGCATTTCAAGCAAATGGAAACTTTCTTATATTCTTAAACTTTGGATAGAGGGCAAGAACAAAAGGAAAGAATAATATGAATAACTCAGCAAGGAAACACTTTGGGATCTCTTCAGAACAGTAAGTCCTCCTCAGAGTATGACTACCTGTGTGGCTGAACCACATTAAAATATAAAATATATGTAACTTATCTGCTTGAAGAGTGTAAATAAATATAATTATACTTGTGTTTTGTATGACATTGAGAAGATAACCAAACAAAGGGAAATATGCATAAAAGATGGAGTAAAATGAGGAAGACTGTAAGACTTTGGATTGTATGGAAGATGTTACAACAAATTTCCTCCTAGCCACGTGGCTATTTCAAATGTTTGGATAATTACTACATTTCAAAATAAGATTATATTTGCCTAATTATTATGTATTTAGATTTAAAAACTAACATTGACTTCTACCCTTCTCTATGATTGTGACAACAGATTTCAGTAAAGGCCAGAAAAGTTATTTAAAGTGATTTTTCAAATCTCTAAAGAAATAAAAATTATGAATCTTAACAAAAAATAGTTTATTACTCGTTTTATTTTAACCATGTGATGAAAGAGTATTGGATTTTTATTTTATTTTTTATTTAAGGATTTACATGAATCTTATTTTAAATTTCTTGTACAACATCATAAAATCATTAAACCAATGTAAAGTAATAATGTAAAATCACCACTTGGAATAAAGCTTTCAACTGCCAACTAACAAAATTGCCTTAGAGACTGCTGCTGAAGGAAAAAAAAAATACTCAAATGTAAAAAACAGCAACAAAGTATACATGAATGGATCTTAAATCCCATTATGTCACATACTTCTGTAGTTCCCTTAATGATGCAGGCCCTTTTTCTAAATGACATGTTACAAAGTCAGCAAAAAGAAATTGCAGTTAGGGACACAGCAAAGCAGGATTACCTGTTCTCTCACTAGCACTGCATAGCTGCAAATTATCTGATTTCATTCTCAGACAGAGTGATGAAAATGGCATTAAGGAATGGTGGAAAGGGGAGGAAAAAGGTATAGTTACATTTTACCTGCATTTACTCATTGTAGTACCTTCAAAAAATGGCTGAGACAAAAATTAGTAAGGTGAATTCATCATTTAATGTAGAGCAACAAAAGAATATTTTCTGGGTTTAGAGTAAAGAAGAAAAATAGGAAGTCTAGGATATGAAAAAAAAAACAAACCCAGAAAACTAGATATCTTACTTTCTGCAGAAAATTCAACTTACTACTTCATTTCAAGAATGAGTATAAGTTTTAAAAGAAAAAACATGGGGAAAAAAGCTTATAAACTATTAAATTGCAAACAGCAGAGATGAATAGTGTCTTTTTTATTTCCATGAAAGAATATTGAACCCATAATTTTCCTCATGATGTTATACTTCCCATGACAAATTGTATAAAATTAACCATCATGAGTTGTCAGTAATGTTATCTTATTTGAAATTAAGTAAAAATGTAGTAAAACATTACATATATATATATGTATGTATGTATGTATAAACTGATTTAAAATCAAAGTTTTTCCTTACTAAAGTGAATCACTTCTGTATTGTCAATTATAAAATAAATAATGCAAATTTTTGGATAAATGAGGGTTTCACTTAACACTCTGGTTACAATTGTAGCCAAACTATTTAGTTATACTTTATGATACAGGACAGTTACACGTGACATTAAAACATAATATTGGTCTTAAAGGATAGTTTAGCTCTTAAACTTATATTTAAGATTGAGGTAAAAATTACACAGAAGGAAACACAGTCAGACACATCTCAGACACACTTCGTATCTGCTAAGGCAGTCAATGATCAGGTCCAAAATAATGACTAGAAAAAGGCATAACGCTATAGTTTCCACTGCTGCTAGTAGCCCCTAGCATAACTCAATTTTATTTTTTTCCTACTGTTCTATTTCATTTGTTTCTGACCTTTTACATTGGACAACAAATTCTAAGTCACCTAAACAGCTTTTAACAGTATGTTTATAATTCCAACACCTTTTTTTTAAGTACGTGCTTAGAGGGTGACCATCTCCAGCTCTGAATGTATTTTCATGCATAGAGTCCTACTTGCAGTCCTCTTGGTGTGGAAAAGTGAAACAAAGTGGAGGATTCCTCCAAGCAGTAGTAAATTTAGCAGAGGGCTACATGCACCCCCGTCCCTTATTTGCACTTCCTAAATTAGGCAAGATTAGATTGGATCAATGTAAAAACTTGCATCAATACTGAGTAAGTATCAAAAATGGCAGGAGATAGCAGGTGGCATTCGGAACACCAATCTAAAAATAGGAGCACATTACATATTTTCAACATCATAAAAATAATCCGAAACCCATGAAGTTTGGAGATTTTTATTGTTCTGATTTTGGTTTGAGGTTTTTTATGAGGTGAAACAGAACACCTAGACACCTGTGATCATTAAAAACGTAATGGCACGTTCAGTAAATGTTGTACTGAAAATGTACAATTATATTCTAAATATATGTCTACCACAGTTCTGTTTAGACATGTTTGTTCATTTAATTGCATTTTTCTTTTTGATTGCTAAGCAATGGTCACGTATAAAATTTGAGCTGTTTACCTTTCCTTGTTTGTTAACAACAATATCTTATACAGCATTGCTTATCTATTCATTATTAGAAAAGGTTTTTTTTTACAATAAAAGGTAGTTTATAAGCTGATTATTTTCCACTTTTGAGGAAGAAGTAGTTTACCCAGAACCTTGCAGTATCCTTCATTTCTGAAGTCTGAAATGTGGTTATCAGTGGTTGGTAACCATGACTTATGTATGGTGAATAAAGCATCCAATTATTGGATGAGACTTCGAGATTATGCAGCCACACCTCAGATTTACATAACCCCACCTCAGAAGTAGTCACATAGGAGGACAAACACAGAAGGCCAAAACTGAATGACTGACCTACAAACGTGTCTGGCTCCATACCTAGCCTTAGCAAGTAGAATAATAATTCATTTTCAAGAACTCGAAGCTCACATAGTTACTGCAAATGTTATTCTGACTTTTCAAAATGGGTGCATGACTTAGTGCACCTTTGTTTTAATGGGTCGGCTTGAAACTGCATGCCATTGGCTCTAAAACAAGATTCCTACCAACCCCAAAATCAACTACAGTTCAGCCTGTAAATGCATGCAATTTATCCCTCCCCTTTGCTTTCTTTTGCAGCATGAAACGTGGATCATAGGCATTGCCTTTTTCCCAACCTGGAAATGAGACTTGAGATACTTTTAGTAAGGAGGTAATATAAAAGAGAATCTTTATTTGAAGGCCTTCAGGAGCAGTCACGGAAAGATGTCCATAAAACCCACTCCCTTCAGGTGTGAGTACATTTTTATAGGTTTTAGGGAATAATCATAATTGATAAAATGCATCAGTTAGGAGGAAAAGTAGTGATGCAATTCCTCTCCCAGGTCAAGCCTGTTCTCTGGAGCCTCCTCCCTTGGTACTAGCTGTACTGGGTCCATGAAGAGCTCTTCTTGGCCTTGGTTCCCTGGAAGAACCAAGTTAGCACAGGAGCTCTGCAACTCCTGGAGCTTGGGGCTCTGGAATTTGTGTTGTCCTTCTGACTAAAGAAAGGCCATGGAAGACTACTGGGAAAATGAGCCACTAGCGCAATAGACTACAGAGCTAAAAATACATGTGCAAAGAACACACAAAAGAAAAAAAGGCAAAAACCAAACAGCGTCACAGGTACTCATTGCAGTGCACTTTGGAAGGAAAAGCTGTTTTTGGATTCACAAAATAATTATGTAAAATCTTGAGAGTTTTGAAGCAAAATAATAGATGGAAATAGTTTATGGAACTATGATACCGGATTTAATGTTACTCTCCACAGATTTCTGTAATACTACAAACATAACAGGATATTGTAGAAATAAACTTTTAACATTGGGTAACAAATTCTGCTAGTTTTACAAAATCAAAATGGCATCAAATTTGCACGTGGATATGATTTTAAGAAAATCAATATAAGCAGTCCCACTGATTTCAAAGGCACAATGTGAATTTGCTCCAGTAGAGGTAATTTTCTTATACTTTCAGTGAGTCACAATATAAATCCCGAAGAAAAGATGTCGCAGTCACTGGCATGTGTGCCAGTCGACCTGGACATGGCACTCGAGGTGCTTCACTAGAAATCATCAGAAGGCTTCACATTTCTATATCTTGGTATTCAGTCAGTCTCCTATATCTTCCCTCTTTGTATCTTCTAAGAGCAGCTCCACACAGCTCTGGCATTGTCTCTCTTCTGTTCCGAGTCCAGCTCCATCCTGCCCCTAGCACAGCCGCCTAACCCTGTCTATGCTAAGTACAATATCTTACAGTGTCTTACCTTCTCTGGCCCTTGCCACAACCTCCTGTCCCTGGGTCTTCACAGCACGACGAGCAGACTCCAACTAACTCCAACTCAGTTAACTCACTACTTATCATTCCCAAGGCTGTGGGGGCAAGGTGTTTCTACTCTGAGATAATTAACACAGCTGTAACCTGTTAGAGAGGAGACTGCCTTCTGCAGCATCTCTTTCTGTATTACCACAAAAAGCAGTTACATTGAATTTATTCTTAGAAATAAAAAGTATTAATTTATATATTTTAGAGTTCCATAGATATTGTCCTCAATATTTCAGTGTGGTAAATAATCATTTCTAGGAAGTTGGATTTTCAGAGGATCATTTTCCTTCTCTTCTTGTATGATCAAGAAGTCACTAATTCTTACCCTCTCACTAACTCCCGAACTGTGCAGGCTACTTGGTTTCAAGAGCCATTGAAAATACAAAGATATTTTCTCTTCCTTTCAAACCTGGAAAGAGATAGATGAAAACAGGAGAAACTATGGAGAAAGTCATACCCATTCTAGGTTTTAGATCATTGCTTAGTAAGATGGTCTTGATCAAAAATATTATAATTATTTTATTAGAATATGGTCTTATTTTTCCATCAACCAGGAAAAATGCAAAGAGAGAAAGAAAATTATCATCTCAGACTTTGGAATGTAAATTTACATTGCCTTATCTACAATTAAGACAACACAAAACTACATAGAAAGCCTCTCTGGAATAAAAAAAAAAATGGATGAATTCTGAAGATAATGTTTTACAATGACCAGAACAGGTGTCAAGAGCTGATTTGGGTTACACAATCTGCTTTGCCAGATTTCATGACATAGTTTTGAGGCAGTGGATGTGTAGAATTTCTCGCAAGGTCCACAAACCATTTGATGTGGTTCAGATTTGCTGTGCCCTGGAAGAATGGACTGACCATTAGCAGTTGAAGTGTACTACATACATTTCTGGAGGATATATTCCAAATCTCTTTCTTAGATGAAAAATCTCTCACACTCCAAGAACACTTTTCAATTTTGAGCCAAACCAGTTCAAGTCAGAAAATCTGGTAGACAGATTACAAAAATGCAACTCTGATCTGTTGCAAAATGTTGATACAGTCATGCTCAAAATTAAGTGACTTGAGTAATACCAAAACACAAATGTTGGGCAGTTATTTTCTGAATGTGTATGGCATCTACACTGAAAACCTAATAATCAGGGGAAAGAAGATAACACTTTCACAGACTGATTCTTACTTGAATGGTCCTTTGAGGATGCAACAGCAACTACAAACTATCAGAAGAGGCAAAACCTCCCCTACTGCCCCTCTTGAGCACCTGTACTGCACATCTGAACTTAAATACTACTCCCAGCACCAGCAATATGCAAGATACCTTTCAGGCAGATAATGTAAAAGCTGTGGAGGAAGGTATTCAATGCATACAACATTCTTTTCAGCGCAAAAAAAGTCTGTGACCAGCTATGGGAGAGAATCAATTATTTGCCTTTTTTTATTATTATTATTGGATAATCTGTACCAAGTGTCAAAGTGACATAGAAATAGGTATCACCAGTATATTTATTCCTCTGTTTTCCATAAATATAATTTTTCACCAATATAGTTATTCATGATAAAAAAATGAAATTCACAAAAAGCCCACCCAAGCTTAATATAGAACAAAGAATTTCCTTGAAGTACTTCAGTTATCATAATCTAAAAATAAAGTTATTGTCATATAGGTTAGTAACCATGAGAAAAGCCCAAGGCCATTAAAATGATTGCTAGCAAAATTGTATACTGAAGCAGTAGCACATTCTCTTCCAATAGCATATCTAACATGACCATAAAATGCTCAGCTTTCAAAGGATTATTGTAACTCCACAGTTTTAGATTTTTTAAAAAATATGTACTTAAAAATCTCAAAGAATTGGGTCTATTCCTTTAGGGTAACCAGCACTGACATTTTCCTTTAATGGATTAGCAAAGAAAATTACCAGATATCTGTCTTTCTGTATTCTTTCTCTCCTGATTATAATGAATTGCCCTTCCCTCTCCTGCACACATTTTGAGCAGAGCACTGTGATACAAACTTGTTCCCAGTGTATCATACAGATATACTGTCTTGAGGAAACCTCTGCAGTTATGTGCTTGGAGATACTGTCTCTGATCTCTAACACGTCAACACAAGCAAAAAGTTAACAAAGACCAAAGATAAAGAACAAATAGCTCAGTAAATGAAGACTACCTTGGGAGGGATGTATGGAGAGGTAGTGCCAGACCTGAGAGTTTAGAAGCTAGATCTTTTTTCCCTTGTGTCAGAAAGGGAATAAACAGCAGCCAGGAGCTGTAACAACACACTTTGGTTTTCAGGAGAACCACATTTGAAGTTAAAGATAAAAATCTGAACTCTTTTTGCTGAGGAAATAAAATAACCTAGAAAGCTGAACCTTTGGACACTTTACTAGATGGGACAGTGAGAGGTTCCTAGTATATGGCTGCTATTATTTTTGCCAAGATTTTTTTTTTTTGAAGCTAGTTTGTAGGTGTTCTATCTCTTTAGTGCCTTATGCCCTTTTCAGAACAATTTAGTAAAGAAAGGTTTACATTATTCTAGCATCTACCCCTGCAAAATTTTATCCAAATATTTTGGTTCTTTTTCCAACCATCCACCTATATTTTATGCATTAAGAAGAATTGATTGATGGGTGTGTATTGATTTGTGAACTTTTACAGGTATTACAGTCTTAGCACACTACCTCTTTGTGCTGAATCTTTATATTCTAGCTTTTTTTTTATGAGTCTCAGTTGCTGGAGGGCGTATTTAAATTGAATTGAACAAATATTTTCTCAACTGCTTCACAAAGAAAGAAGTTGTCTAGTGTACTTTTTACTTCAAATTTATATAACGACTCATGTACTCACAGTTTTTTCAATTCTGTGTACTTTCACAGAATATTGGATGAAAAGCTTGAGAGTCCTTTATTGTCTTCACAGGGAGCAAAAAAACAGACAGCAACAGGCACGATTTCCAAATGCTTTTAACACGCCTCAAGCCTGACCTTGAAGGAAACACCTCTAAGATAAGAGTCAATATCTCAGAAGCTTGTTTTCTGGCCTGGACATGTTCAGAGAAGAAATTTATAGGATTTATTTTTATTTGTGTGTTCCTCTATGAGCTTTAATTTTGCTGGAGGCGACAAGAAAAATTTTAGTTGTCAGCTGAGATCAGGACTATGGCTACGCCTGTCAGTGCCTTAATTATGTTGAAAACAGTGATTTTAGTTCATGCGTAGCTACAGAAACTAACTAACAACAGAAATACAGGCACTTTCAATACAAAATAAATATATGCATCACTTCTTTTAAATAAACTGAGATTCCTCTTCCAGTAGTATGTATTCATATGTATGATAGGAAGCGTACAAATAACTAAGTCTATGTTTACATTGATTTATCTTAATAATCAGAACCTTCATTTTCCATTATCAACTAGCATCTCATGAAAAGAAAATTTAGGAGGGGTAAAAAGAAAAGAGTCTTATGGAAAAACTTTAGGAAAACTTTAGGAAGTCAGGTTTTGAAAATGAATGATAGCATTGACATTCTAGATTCTTATTTGCTGATATTCTGTTTGAACTTCTGCAGGTTTTTTTGGTTTTGTTTTTGGTTTTTTTTGGTTTTTTTTTTTTTGAAGGTAGAGGTTGTCAAGAAGATGAGGTGGTGGTTTTATTTCTCCTTTTATTTCTAATGTGAAATAGAAATCTCTCATCTCAGGTACATGCCCTCTGGGTCATTTCATTTCTTGCTGTTTGGGAACAGGAAAATCACACATGGAGATATCAGAATAAGTGTACCAAAATTATCATTAAATAAATAAATAATTTTACCCTGAAAATATGACCACCAGTAATTTTGTTAGTTTTTCACAATTGATTTTGAGCCTTCAACTCATATAAATATGTTAGATCCCCAAAGCTTTAACTTCAACTGAAATAATTGATTTTATCAATATTAAAATGTTTTCTCAAAATAAGAAAAAATAAAAATATAATCAAAAATATATTGAATGCTAAAATGAAACAAAATGAGAGATATGCTTAAGCATTTTTTCAATATTTTTCTATTTTAAATCCTATAAAATTCCAATATTTTGTGAAAAAAATTATTAATAAAAATACACTATATTGTGAAATTTTTCAACTACATTTACAAGGAATATTCTACATGTCAGACTTGACTGTCATTTTTTTTAAGTGGTACCTTGTTTATGAGAATTGAAAGCACCTAAAATCACCAAGCTGACATAATGTAAACATAATAAACATGTATAATGAAACATCAGAAGTTCATCCTTCTACTCTGTAACAGAACAACAAAAATATATATATTTCAGTTCTCTGAAGTGTGTTGCCAGAAATCAGATTTTCACAAATAAATCCTTTAGATCGTTGGTTAGATAGGGAAAAAAACCCAAATTAATATAACTGCAATTCAGCAAGAGTGTGAGTTTTATGGGTATTTGATTAAAAAGAAATAAAATTAGTTCCTAGCCCTTCTCTTTTCCTGCGTGACTTTTTCCATTTCATAATTTTTGTAGGCTGTTGCCATACCCCAATTACCTCTACTTTGTGCACATTATTTCTGGGATTTCCTGAGCTCTTCTGCTTTTACAAATACTTTTGAAGCAACAGCTATTATTTACCCTGAGGATAGAGAAACATGGCAATTAAAATCATGATATCTATGTCCTTGAAACAAACAATGAACTTGACCTTTTGCTTAGATGTCCACAGACTTTTTCAGGTTCTTCAGGGAATCTGAGCAGTAATTGTTAGTTCTTAATACAAGACTTCTCATCCTCTTTTCATGTTATACCTTGCCTCTGTCAAATTAAAGCATTTGTGTGGTGCCAAAACCTGTTGTATAGAAACAGCAATAGGAGTATAAAATGTTTGGGGTTTTTTTTCTGATGTAGGTGTTTTTGTTTCATTTTGTTTTTTTCCAGGCTCTAATGAATAAAAATGAATAACATAACTCTGATGAATAACAATGGGGTATTTATCTCACAGTTATGAAGGTCTATATCTGAAACATTCATTCCAGACTCTCTGTACAGCCACAACATTCATGAAAAGCAGAATTGTAAATTTAAAGACAAGTACACCTTTCCATGCCAATGGCGTTTCTACATTATTGTATTGGCATGTGGGAAGGTTGTTTACTTGTGGGAGAGCTGTTTACTTTGACTGGGCTATTACTAAATATTTGTTTCTCCCACCTTTTTGCTGGCTAGAATAATATAATTAATTTTCTATTGCCTGCAAGACTTAGAATTCTTAAGGAAATACTTTTTTCTTTGATTATTCCACAAGATATTGACATTACTGTTGCTTAGAATATAATTTTAGCAAGATTACTGAGAGAAATGAGGTGAAAATTCTTGGAAAGATTCTGCACTATGTACAAAATTTCAGAATCATAGAGTGAAACCTTCACTGAATATACACTCAGTTTTAATTGCATCATGATAATGGCAAAGCAAATGCAAAAAAAAAAATTATTTGCTGGGTAATTACATTACAGCATCAGTCCTGTTGTGATTGACTCAGTCAGTATAGTACTTTATATTCATTCTTTCACATTTTATTCAAAGTATAATGTACTTTAAAAATCTCTTACATATTCTCTGCTTTTTGTCCAAGCTTTTCCCCTGCAGATTACTTTAGAAGATACTATTTAGCATTAGAAGATGTATCAATAACACAATTATTACTATCTATCTAGCCATGAATAATCTTTTCTGCTCTATCATTGCTAATACTCTTAATTACATGTGGAATAGATAAATTAGCTGTAGAAAAAAATTTGAAAAAACCCCAGAGACGTGGCAACTGAGGGCCACATCCATGTAATGTTTACAGCAAACTATTTGGAACAAACACAGCACAAACAAAATCTATGCTTTTGTTGCTTGTTTCCAGTTACATCTATAGACACACCAGTAGCAATATGTGTGTGTCTGGTAAAGGTCTCCAAGTAGGTTAAGAGCCATCCCTACCTTTCAGCAGTTATTCTAACAAAAATCTAGACAGACCCTGAGCATTTGCCTCATTAGGCTCTCTCAGGTCTACATCCTAAAAATATTCAGAAATTATGTTTAAAGCTTATGTCAGAAAGGAAGAGATATAAAATTTAATTAAACAAAAGAAAATTTTCAGAGAAAGGAAGAATTATACAAAAACTACAGCATACAGCAATCATAATAAAGAAAAAGAAACCTCATGGACATGTTTTACTATGAAAAATCCTAAAATTCATCAGACATGGTGACAACCTACCCTAATTACTAGAATGTCTAAAAGATAGAGGTTTTAGCTGCCTGACCATTTGATCAGACAGAAAAAAAGACAATTAAATAACACTGGGCACAGGAAATAGCAAACTATTCCCTGTCCCAGTTAAGCCCTACAATATGTGAAAGCATGTGTGTTCACACTTTAAGACAACTCTAAATTCAGTCCTTTCAAAACCTAATAAAACTGGAAAAAATATTTTCATAAACCTTCAAGACAGCAAACTGCTAGGGCTTGCCCAAATCTTCTTGACTAGTTTAAACATCAAAGAGCCAAGACTTGGAGACTGGAATTTCTCCTTGTTGCATGCATGCTTGTATTATCATTCTGTACTCTGTATGTAAAGAGGGACAAATATCTTCTTTTTCTGAAGTGTCAAACCTAATGCATACCTCAGCCACCTCCTTGATCTAATACTAGGCCCTTATCAGAAGCTGTTCGCCTATATGGAGGAAGCTCAGTGAAATCTTCTGAAGAGAAGTGACATTAAAATGGCAAGCAGGGAAAGAAAGTTTCCTAATATGAATTACTAAATTACTATACATCTCTCAGAAATCCATTTTCCTTCTCATCTCGTGAATCTGTCTTTTAGACTACAGTTCTTCCGGGATTAAATGGGTATCATCTAAAGCAAGCACATCTCAGTGCTAAACCCAGCCAGAAGGAATAGGTAATACATTCAAATTAAACATTTCTGTTCCTCATGAATATTTTCTTCTATGAAAACATCCTGTGATCTCATTAGCATACAGTCATGTTTAGTATAGCTTCTGGTAGTGTACAAAAGACAATAAAATGTTACATAACCCTTGATTACTCTTGTACTGACTCTTACCTTAAGCCCTATATTTTAAATTCCATTATAATAGATAAAAGAAAAAAAACTAAAAGGATAAACATGAAAGATTTCTTTACACCCAGCCAAATAATTGTAGACACCTTACTATCAGATTGGAACCAAGAACAAAATCCAATAAAATAAAAGAAACCAGAATGCTAAAGCTGATCAGCTCAACTCGTGGTTTGGTGGTGGTTTTATGCTAATTGTTTTTTTCAAGAAGGAAGCTTTCAAGAGATCAATGTATAACAATATTCAAGTCAGTTGAGACCAGGCTTATGGTCTTATGAGAAGCTGATGTGGCACAGAGAGTCACAATGCACTCTGACTGTGTTAGTTGCTCATGGAACCACACTTCATCTTTCCAGTGGTGTGAGACTATTTCTCTGCTCATGCTTACTTCAGACTGTGTCTCTTTAGAGCAAAGGCTGCCAATTCACAGGCTGTGCCAAACCTGAGTGCAGTTCTTTGAAAACTTTAGCCCTGTAAGAAGTGAAACCAGTCAACTTAAAATGTATTACATCACGTTGATTAAAATAATTGTTGTCGTCCTCACCAGACATTGATTTGTGGCCCCAGAGGTGCAAAGTCAGAGACTCAAAAATAATTATGCTCAACTCCCATTTGAAAAGTTACATTAAATGAACATAACAAATTAAATTACTGATCTCTTGAAAGAATATTAATACTGTTCATTGTTGGCCAGCTTCAACTTCTCATATAAAATATCCTCTTAAATATGTCTTCTGTGGAATAACACATCTGTAAAAGCAGGTGCCGGTGCTAACACAGTAATCCAAAAGAAGTTAAATAGGAAAAGTGTTCATTCCCATTTTTATACTCATTCTGAAAAAATTACCTTTTCCTGAGAAAAAGCAGAATAATTTCCTAATGATAAACCTTCTTTAAAAGTGAAAATTCCTTAGCTATCCATCATCTCTATTCATCCTCTAGGTGGCCCTTAGGGTAAAATCTATTCTTCCTGAGAATTGCTGGCTTCTGTGGGTTTTTTAATTTAAACTGCTAAAAGGCACAGCTTGAGGCTTAGATTAAGTGTATTTTGGAAGATTCCTTAATCAGATTGTGGTTAATACATATACCCTGGAATGTGACTACAAGCTTTGTTATTCTTGTAGATTTTTGTTTGTTTGCTTTTTGGTTTGGGGTTTTTTTCCATCACCACAATGGTAAATTTTTCAAGTGACAGCAAAATTTCAGTCTGTCTTGCACATAGAATTCGTTTACTCCATAGGATCACTAAGAATCAAATTCCTAGAGATACTGAAGCACTGCAACACTTTCCAGGCAGTACTTAACATTTGGATGTCCTGTAGCCTAACAAAATACTTTTTCATTGTTTTAGTTGCCTACATAATACAAATCAAGGTGAGAAGCATAGGCTGTGTGGAATAATTTCACAATGAACTGCTTAATTTTATGGTAGCCAGCTGTGAGAAGAAGGTGAGGACTCTGCTTCATGACTGAATCAAGAAACCTTTGCTGATATTTTTGTTCAGTGTGACATGGAAAAAAGTATTTGAAGTGAAATTTTCTGTGAAGAAGTAGTGAGGAGGATTTCCGGCTCCCATTTAAAACCCAAGTGAATTGGGTGAATTTGACCCTTTCAACCTCACAGGCATCAGGAGAGAGGGGAAGTGAAGGAAAGTGAGAAGGAAGGGGAAGTGAAAGGGAAGGGAAGGGGAGGAAGGGAAGGGGAGGTAGGGAAGAGAAAGTATTTACTATAACTTTCTTACAGGCTTGTTTTAAAAGTAATTTTATATTTCATCTGTTTACTTATATTGGCCATCTGCTGTTATAAAAAGTCATTTGTTGTTTTGATTTTTCATTCTATCTTTGAAAGAAAAGCAGTATTAAAAAAAGGAATTTGGTTCTCATCTGTATCAAAAATATTCAGAAGTGTTTATATTTTGGGTGAAAAGGATCAGAAAATAAAATCTCTTCAACTTGGTCAGTAAATACCAAGAACCAGTCTTATTTTTAGAATTATTTTACCTTGGTATGGAGAACAGCTCAGTGCATTTTCATAAAGTTCTTTAGCTTCCATGGCAAATGGAGTCATTATTTCCTGTTGAAACTGATGGGTTTTACTTAAACTTTAGAAATGCTTTTCATATGATGCCGACAAGACATGCAGAAACAAATGCACCAGAGATCTATTGTAAATAGTTGTTAGTTCTTAAATCAAAATTTACACAAGGTCAATATAACCTTTCATTAAAGCCTATTGAAAACAATGAATGATATATTGCAGCCAAATAACTGACATTCTTAACTGGAAATAATAGAAAGGCTTTGATTATTAATAAATTAAAAGAGAGGGGAGGGGGGCAGGGAGTTTGAGGGAAAAGAGCAAAAATTGAGGATTTAACCCTGAGAATATATCCAATGCCTCAAAAATTTTTATCTGCAATAAATGAGCAAATGGATAAAGCAAACTGCTAAAGTTTCATTAGCTGTCTTGTCAAATCCTTTACAGCAGGTAAAAATTTTAATTTTTTTTGTTTGCTCTATTTTGATTTTCCCTTTGCTGGGTTATTCTGTGAGGCATACTCACATCTATCTATCTATATTCGTAGATAGAGTATTGCTAGAATAAAGTAATAGCTATTACAGAAAACACTGGAACATCTGGAGGGTCTAAAATGTGTACATTTTATGCACGTTTAAGGAAAATACGAAAGTAAGCTTGATCCCCCAAAATGATATGCCATTCGTTTTCTCTGACACCTGCCATGGATCTTTTTATGGGACTGTCATAAGAAAATTAAGTTCAATAAAAATTTGGTTTTGCACAGTCTGATCCAAAATATGCAAAGCTGAACAATGCCTTCCTTTCTGTAAGACATTAAGTGGTCATTTCAAAATACTACAAAAAAGTTCTCTTCCAAATTAGACACAACGTTCCTGTGGATGCCTTGTTAGCATGCCTTATCTGGTATGTGGTGGTTCCCCTAATGGAAATGGAACTGTGACAGCTTTTATCAGCTCATTCCTGTGTTCCTCCTCCAAGTGCTGCCTTAAAAACTCTGTACACTGAAGTGTCTGGTAGTACTTTGCACTGAGAGAATCAGTGTCAATTGGCATTAACTGAATCATGCATTTCTTCTGAAGCAAATAGAAAAGCTATCTTCTGTGTGTTTTCCTCTGCACGCCCCGAGCCCAATATATAGAGCTTTTCAGAGGCAAGTGGGAGGCTTGCTGAATGGAAATTATTCCTTTCTCCACACATCCCACATTTCTATCCTTTCTGATACTATTTAATCTGTATGAAAATTCTTCAACTGCCTCTTGAGAATGCCAGCACTTCAAATGAGGAGTATTTGATATCACAAGAGTACATGGGACTGGAATAAGGCCTATACATGTTTTTATAGAAACTAACTTATATAGAAACTGAGTACACTGATTTCTGTTTGTGTTTCAGCAGGGAAACCGGGGAATATAATAGTTGCACAGATATAGCTGCTTAACAAACAGATCCCTACATGAACAGTTTCAGTGTTTAATAAGCCTACAAGTAACAATGCAAATTCTTTGGAGAACAATGTCAGGTCATTTTTCTTAGCTATATTCAAATGCTGAAAACAGCAGCTGGATGCTGAGCCAAGGAGGTCAAGAGTGGCAGTACCTCCTATCAGTAATACAGATATGAGGGGGCAAAGACCTATTTCTTTTCTTTGTCCAGTTTTAAGTATCCCATTTATTACACAGTTTCAAAAAGCTGTGGGAAACAATGAAATCTATCTCACCAACCTCAGTACACATTGCTTTTCCTGTTAAACAATCCAGGCTTACCCTGAATAAAACAGGTTCCTTTGCATAGTATACAGTGCTTGCACAGTGTGTTTACCATACCAAAATACTCTCGTCCAACTGACCTGAATGTCAAACATTACAACACGTGTAAGGAGAGAATTAAATAAGCAAACAGATCAAAATGAAAACATGATATGCATTTTTACATTTGCCCCAAATTAGAGCATACTGCGTCTATGTGTCCACATTTTAAGTCTTACTGGTATTCTAGTTTCCTACATTGCCCTGGCAGATCCTATCTGAAGTGTTGCAATGCATTTGCAACCTCAGAACCAAAAACCTAACATAAAACAACCCCTACGATTCCTTCAAAATTGGATTATTACTTAAGTTTTAACTTTTCGAAAGACCAATATGGGTAATACTGCTACTAAAAAAAAAAAAAAAAGGCAAATATAACAGTATAAAGTACCTGTTTCTATGAATAGTAGCAAATTTTGTGTTTGCAAAGTGCTACTGTAATGAAAACCTCTATTTCATGGTCCCAATAGTAATAAAAGAAACGTGGACAGAAATTAGAGAAAGAATAAGTTCTATAGATGAAAAAATGGTGCCTAAAATGTCAGGTAGCTTTCTGAAGTTGTCCTAGTTGCCAGTATCTCTCTCTCACTGAGAAGGCATCTAGCTCAGTCCAGAGGATATTTGAGCCACTTCTCGTTGGTGGCAGGATGTTGCTCTATAGTTTAGACACCTTTGCAAGTCAGTCCAATGGAAACATCTCTTTTTGTTTGCTTGTTTGTTTGGCTCTTTTGGTGGAGTTTTTCTGTGTGCTCCACTCATTAAGCTAAGCTACAGACCAATCACAGTCCCCAGAACTAGAGCAAAGTCAAGAAATATAACATGAGAGAGTGGGACTCCTCTTGTGGCAACAATCCACGCATACACAAGATAATTCTTAATCAAAAGCTAATGGTGTTATGCTTTCCAGACTCCACTTACTTATTTTATTGGCAAGACTTTTTGGAAAGATATTTCAACTTTTGTTTTCCCTAAAATATATGAATCTATATATTTGGTATATTTATCTACTTGTTTAATTACATATATATATATATATATATATATGAAGTTTAAATACTTATAGAATACTGGATTCTGAGTAGTTAGCAACATGTCCTGCATTATTTTCACTTGAAAGACCATGTAGGTTTTGTGAACAGGGAAGAAAATTAATGTTCCAACCTGCATTACACATATAAGGAGCAGCACATACCAATGTAGAATATAACCTCACAAAAACACTACATTAATTTTTTTTTTTTTGTTTCTTAAACCATGTTAGAAAATTCTTCCTTCCCTTCCCTTCCCTTCCCTTCCCTTCCCTTCCCTTCCCTTCCCTTCCCTTCCTTCCCTTCCCTTCCCTTCCCTTCCCTTCCCTTCCCTTCCCTTCCCTTCCCTTCCCTTCCCTTCCCTTCCCTTCCCTTCCCTTCCCTTCCTTCCCTTCCCTTCCCTTCCCTTCCCTTCCCTTCCCTTCCCTTCCCTTCCCCCTCCCCTTCCCCTTCCCCTCCCCTCCCCCTCCCCCTCCCCTTTCCCAGTTTTTAACTTTATACTGTAGGATTGCCCCTAAAAATTGGTATGTTTTAGCCAAAATGCTGAATGTGTTTCATTTCTAGATGAGCATGCTGAATGAAGACATCTGGCCTCATCATCAGTGTGGGTTCCTAATGGCTAGGGAGTGTCAAGACAACTGATTGATTACAGGTACCAAGGGTAGCATTGCAGAGTCCCGTCTGACCTTGGACATGGAATAAGCCTTTGTCAGAGGCTCTGGCTGTGTGAATACCTCAGCTCTGAAAAGAAGTCCAGCAGCATTCTGTCCTCCTATCTGAGACACAGCCAGAGGCACATACTTGAGATTAAAACTCTTCGCCTACGTTTAGTCTTGAAAGCTCGTACCCACGCTCCAGGCACATACTTTCATTCAGTACTGATCCTTCAGTCAAATCCTCCACCTGTCTCCACCCAAAGTTTAAATACTGTCTTTCTAAAATACCACTGAAGGTGTGAGTCTTCTGGTCCACAATTAAATTCTTTTGAAGCTACATGTCTGGGAAGCAGAAACACATTGTAGCAATTTACATGAAATAGAAAGAAGATAAAACACATTTAAAGATGAAAATAAAATACATTTGAATCTGCTTTGTGTTCTAGCCTTTTTGTCACTGAGAACTCACCAGATCTTCTTGTCTTTACGTAGGGAGGATGTGCAAGGTTTGTCCTTTCTGCCTTGATTAATTCTGCTATTACAGTATATTATCCCTCTTCTCAATGTCTTGGTCTTCCCCTCCCTGCACACCTACTCTTACTGGCAGTGATCCTTTGTCATCTATGGCCAGGTCTCGTCTTACCCTGAACACTCTACATCTTCTCTCTTGTTTCAGGGGAAAGGAAGAAATTTTATCTCCCAGGATGAACAAACCCGTTGCCCAAGGCAATTCACTTCGATGAGTGAACAAGTAGAAATGACTACTGTGAGTCCAGCCTCCTGACCTGTGATGAGCAGATGAATGAAAGGGCATTTTATGGTACAGCAGTGTGCCAAGTGACAATATTAAATCATCAAACAGAATTTGTAAGTTTTGAAAGCAAATGTTTATAAAAGTATTAGACAATGAAATAAGAAAGCACTCAGGAGTTTTCCTAAGAGAAAAGTAAAGTCTTCACTTCTACTGCCCTTTTCATGATTTAAGTAAGCATAAACACACAGTAACATAAGTTTTACAGTCTAAGATAACCTTTACCTCAGTCCTTCAGCAGGCATTGCACAGGTATGAAATAAGTGAAAATTGGATAATTAGACTACAGAAATTGAATGGAATGCTGTTATTCATTTTGATTAAACCCTTTCACCACGTCATTTAAATACTGCAAACTACAGCACAGCTGATAAAACCAAAGTGCTTAATAATTCTATTACATGAAGGGTCATATTAACATCAGTTGAGAATTTTGCAGTCGTTTTAAGTAGAAGCCGAAAAGGAATGACAAGCAAATTGTAAACTTCCTTATGTTACCTCAACTTACACTACTTACCAATTTAGTCACGTCATACTTCATAATCTAAGAAGTCAATTAATATAGATGGCATGAACACCCACACACACAAAAAAAAAGTTTTGCATATATTTAACTTTCAGCTTAATGATAAATTTTATCAATATTTTCTTTTGATAAATCTAATAAAGAGAACGAAAAAAAAAAAAGCCTCTTTACTGCAAGATAATTTTATTTTTCTCTTATCAGCTAAAGCAGTCATACTTTGGGTTTCCGCTTTCCAGTTTTCCTAACAGTAGGAGGGAATTTCCTCCAAGGCCTTATCAGCTTGAACCACAACCCCTGCACTGGTTTCTGGTTCACTGACAAATTACACTCCCTTAATCCCCATCCAGGAAAGTTTTAATAAAGGCACATTTAGAAGTTACACCATACATGACAATTTCTACATGTAGCCAACATGTGAAGCCCCACCCTTCCTAAGTGGCAGACTAGACTGCAGGTGAAGAGAGAGCTCTCCTTCCAGCTTCTGAACTACCTTTCCCTTCACTCCAGCTAATGTGGCTTGCTTCCTTTGCTTACCATTTTATTTACATATACACACTGTAAACAAAACCGGTTTTAAAAATTGTTCATTATTCTCAGAGCATTTTCAAAAAGAGCAGAAGAGTGACTCATTGTAAAAACCAAAACAGAATAAGCTAAACTCCTGTTACTGAACTCTGCACTAGTGTGAATGACAGTAGACATTTTACTAGCAAATCCCAGATTCTTGGCAGGAAAGGCAGGTGTCATGACTATTTAGCAGGAGGCTGGGTCTACAGCTGCTTGCACAGGGGCAGGTGACTCTGTGGCTTCTCAGCCCCACACTGCCCTGTCCCTGTGACACAGAGCTGCTACACAGGGTCTGGCTCACGGGGACAGTGGGTGTGCTGGGACCAGGCTGAATCTTCTCAAAGGTGTTTGGGTTTCTTTACAGGAAAAAACAAGTTGACTCAGTCACTCTCAGAAAGCACAGGACTCACAAGTAAGTTTGGTACAGTAGTTCCCATAAGGAGAAGCTATATACCCTTATCCTTACAGCAACAGCTACAAAATCCATATTTGCAAAAACAGCAGGAAATACACCAAAAGGAACAACCAAAACCAGCAGTGACCTTACGTCCCATACTCTTCTCCATCACATAATAGCATGCATCTGGCAGATAACCCCACAATGCACCACGGGCCATATACTGGATTCTAATAACATCAAGCAGTGAAAAGATCTGCCCATTTTGAGGAAGAAACTCTCTATCCTAAAATTCTCCTTGTTCTCCTGGAAAAAAGGGTTATGGTTGTGGAGTCCTGAGGGCACATTTTTCCTCAAGTTTCCTTCTTGCCACTCAGAAAATGATTGTGTTGCTGCCTATCTTAGTCTTGGACCTCTCAGCTAGACGAGAGTAAAGAATAAATGTTCCATTATTCCATCCTCAAAACTATTTTGAAACAGGAATCATTTTGTATTTTGTAATGGTTCCTTGGGATAGCTGGTTGCAATGATTGTAAGTTTAATAATGTCCGTTTTCAGGACTTATGTGTCTACCAAACATATCTCAAGAGTCTGCCAGTACATAATTATTGTGTGACATGTTTTGCCAGGATTTGAAAAATGACAGACATCACACATGTATCTACTCATATAAGGCATACTTTCATTATTTATCCAGCTGTGTTTAAAATCTAAAAAAAAAAAAAAAGTCTTGCAGGCTTCTCATTTCACAGTATTTTTGATATCATTTCCAACTGCACCTTCACTTCCCTCCACCAGATATTTTTTCATTGTTTTAAAACCTCCAAAATTTTCTTTTTCATAATTTGCATAGCAAGTACGCCTAAAGTGCCATCACCATCTCATTGATGTAATGGAAAGCTGAGCAAGAACACATTTAAAAACATTGGAAAAATGGGATCCTGTCCTGTTCTAGTAAGCTTGTGGAATTGATACAGTGGGACTTCAATTCTCAAAAATGTTTTGTACTTGACTGTATTGTACTGAAACTTGAAGTTTTCCTCAGCACTAGTATGACATATTCTTCCACAAGTGACGATAAAAGTGTCTGGGTCATGCTGAGTTGAATACACACTGGGTATGTAGATACCTTCCACAACTCCAGCTTTGCTCAATTTCTTACCAAAAGAAGCTCAATACATTTTCTAGTTATATTTTATGTCATATTTCATCCACGTTTACCTCACTGCAGGAAAAGTGTTAAAGTGGCAGGGGATCTGTTACTGGTTTAAGGAAACATATCAAGAATAAATAGACTTAAAAGCAGTAAAAAAAAACCAAAAAAAACCTGGTGCTGTCATATTTTCCAATTATTGGATACACAGCAACATCAACAAATACTTGCTTCTGCACATAATATGGCAGCTAAATTGCCTACAAAAACATTAATATATTTCTTAATAGTAAAAATAAATATTAAAATGCTACTTCAGAAAATGCCTGTCTCCTCAAAGGAAAAATCTTACATCCTTTTTTTTTGATGCTTTTTAGCACCTTGACAGGCAGCAGTAATATGAAGTGTTGCATGATCAGGAAAATATTAATTCATACTGCCAGGTGAAAGCTGTTCAGGAGCCTGTGACCTTTCACAGAATATCCCGTTCATCAGCACAAGATGATGTAGCCAGTTTTCCTATGTGAAATAAGCTTAATTTTTGAAGAAAGATATAAGAAATAGCTTGCTAGAAAAAAAAAAGGTCATAAAATGCAGAGATTGAAATCCTGTTATGAAACATTGTAGGGGTAAAAAAATTCTCTTCGTAAATAAGTAAATTTTATAATGACTATGTGTCTGTGAACACTTAATTTCTAACAGAAATAGGACCTGTGTATTCTGCTGTCAGTTCTTCCTTTGTATGTAGCACAGTAAGGTGGGACAACCACACTGTACATTTTTCTTGTATATGACAGATAATAAATCCCTACTTGTTTGAACATTTATCCTAACTAAGAATAGGAAGAACAGCTACTCTGAAGCTCACATCAGTTTTTTAATTCAGTTAAATCAAGAACCCCCATCCATCTTAAGCAGTGAAATGAAACAAGGAATTAAACTGCAATTTAAACTTATGTTTATGCCCCAGACCTGAATTTGGCAGAATAGAAGTCATTGAAGCTGATTTCTTCAAAGGCCTAGTGTTTTGGATTGAAATGTGTATCATCAAGTAAACTGGAAAAGGAGGTGGGTTTAATCTATAGTTTCAATTTAGGCAGCTTGAATGCTCAAGAAATGCATGTGTGAACATCTACAAATTTGCATTTATGGAAAATTGACTAAATTAGCAGAACACATGAAAAAAGAGGAGAGATAGCAAGACAATGCTGAATAATCTAGGGAAAGAGGATGAAATAGAAGAAATGAATCATATACCATCTTACAAGATTATGAAATTTAAAAAAGACAAACAAACAAAAAAACACCAACAATAAAAAGAAACCTCAAACCAACAAAAGTGTTCTGAATTTAAGAACAGTATAACTTCAACAGAAAGATCAGAATTTGTAACAATAAAAGCAAGCAAATCCTACAAAGACTTACTGGAGACCATATTTTACCCACCTTTATTTATGCTGGATAACATCTAAATTTACTGTGCATGAAAAGACCAGAACAAGTTAAGAATCTCACTGAGCCACTATTAAGAAAATCAAAGCCAGATTAAAAAAAAATAAACTGGGTGATTTTTTTTTTTTTTTTTTTTTGTAACACATGCCAACTTTTCAAATGTGATTTCCAACTGTTAAGGAACTGAAAACAACAGATTTTGAGGGCTTTTCATATTCAACATTTCACATTCACTGAAAAATAGCAACTTGAACTTAAAATTCAAAAATGCAAAAGACAGCTTTATTTGAAATATTACAAATAAAAAAAATCACAGGGAGAGCACGCATCTTCAACTACACAGAGTATGGTGGGATGTAGAATTATTAAAAGCCTGAAATGAACTGCATCATTCTTTTCCTTATCTCTGAAGTCTCCAAGGTAGACAGCCTAAAGCAAACAAGACACCATTTTTATTAGGATGTTAACCAGAAGAACTTCCTTCAGAGTATAAAATTACAAATTCCTAGGTACAAAGAAATAGAAATAAAAAGGGACCATGAACCAACCTATGTTCTTTTAAGCATATCCTTTCAGCCAGGCTTACTTGAAGTCAACTCAGTGGCTTATTAATTTTCAGAAAACTGTTGTATCCCCACTGGTTTTCAAGTCTTGTTCTCCCTCCTTTTGGAAATATGATGCTCCATATTCCATCCTGTCTAAGTCTCCAGTGTCCCCTCACTTGATTGTCCCACCTTGATTGTTAGGAGCTGTCCCTACTTTCAACACACTTGACAACTTCTAAGAACAATAATTATCCCTCTCCCCTCCCCCAAGATGCCTCCATTTTGTCTCCTCTTAATGGGTCATAATATCCAGACAGCAGACCAATAAACAAAATGAACTTTCCATCACCTAAAATCAAATTGTATGAATTGCAAGCCCTCTTCTCTGTCTGTCAGATATTATGCAAAGTATGTGTCTCCAGAGATAGAATGTTACACATCCTTGAAGATTATTAATGCTGTGGGATGATGCTCTTTACCACAGTCAGTGTAACATTCCTCTATGAGTACTCCTGCTGAGATGCATGCAGCTCTATCAGATTCAGAGAGTACATCTACTTCTCTCTTCCAAAATTCTCCAGGACTGATATATTTTCTCAAAATGGTGTATTTTTGATTTTCTAAGTAAACTCTGTAAAATCAATGAAAGTCTATTTAGTAGACATATTGAATCAGTATGTAATTAAAGAGTTATTAATTGATACAGTACATTCGCATAATGTTTTTCAACTGAAAACCAAGTGTGTCCCTACAAAAATATATTGCTTTTTATACCTCATGGAGAGGGAAGTGATTACAGTGCAGTCTTGGTCCAATGAATCACAAGAACCACAACGGACCACAAAGAACCACAGTAACACAACAACCCTTACTGAATACAGTAAGGATTTTGTCACAGAATCACAGAAGCACAGAATAAGCTGAGTTGGAAGGGGCTCACGGGGATCATTGAATTCAACTCCTCACCCTGCACAAAACCTTCCCCAAGAGTCACACCATGTGCCTGAGAGCATTATCCAAGCACTTCTTGAGCTCTGTCAGGCTGGTGCCATGGCCAGTTCTCTGGGGAGCTTGTTCCAATGCCTAACAACTCTCTGGGTGAAGAATCTTTTCCTGATATCCAGCCTAAACTTCCCTGACACACCTTCAGGCCATTCCCTCACTGGTCCTGTCTCTGGTCACCACAGAGAAGAGATCAGTGCCTGATCCTCCTTTACCCCTCACAAGGAAGTTGTGGCTGCAACGAGGTCTCCCCTCAGCCTCCTCTCCTCCAGGCTGAACACACCAAGTGACCTGAGCTGCTCCCTCATATGGCTTCCCTTCAAGGCCCTTCACCATCTTCTTTGCACTTCTTTGGACACTCTCATAGTTTAATATCTTTCTGATATTTCTGTGACCAAAACTGCACACAACACTTAAGGTAAGGCTGCACCAATCATTATCTTCAAAACAGCCACACTATTGCTCCAAGCCTTGGCATCCCCAGACTTACCTTCCAGAAACTAAAACCTGCTGCCTTTCACCAACAGCTATCAGTTGGATTATGTATGCCCCAATTATCCATGCTGTGAATTATAGCTGGGATTTTATTTTAGAAATACATTTCAGGGAATTTTAATTTCTAATATTGTTTTCAAGTAATTCTCTTTAAAAAAATTAACTTTAGTGCTAAGAAAATTATTATATTCATTAAAAGATCATCTTTTAAAAAGCTGACTCTCACCATGTTTCAGATCCAGCAAGTTAATAACATAGTCTCAGACAATTTTAAATCAGGCTTTTTTATTTGTTAATCTTGAACAACTTCTGAAGAAGGATTAGCTACGCTGAAGTTTGAAATTTTAATACCTAGTTGCTTTTCTTATGTAGCAGAAAAGCTAGACAGATTTTTCATCAAAGCTAGACATATAAATTTTGAGATCTCTAATATATAGCTCTAAAATATCACAATTCATTTTCTTGAAGACAAAACATAAGCATATTTAATTCAAAGAATGATAAAATACAAACAGAAAACATTATAGGCTTTTAATGAATCTAGCATTTATTCTTCATATGAAGTAGAAACAAACACAAATTTAATTTTTTAAATACTTAGTTAAATACCACAATATTTATTATTAAAGAGGATTTTGAAACTTTTACGAAGCTGCATTTACTTTTGGTAGAATGAAACAAGGGTGGATTTTGGCCAGTGACTAAGAATACCATGACAACTAATCCTAATTACTGTGTGTCTGAATTGAAAATGTCTTTATCCCTGAAATACTGAACTTACTAAGCAATTACATGTGCACAACACAGAAGCCAGCTACTGGTGTTGGACTTGCACTTTTCAGCCTAGTGGATGCTGCATCCTCTGCAACGCTCAGAACCTCTTTGTAGGTGTAAACAAAACATTTGAATTGCTGGGACGTTCTTGCCAGTTCAGTCACTGAATGATATCTTTATAGCTGGCGGATGAGTGATTATTTCTTGTGTCAAACAAAGTCACTCTATATTTATTTGGTTCCTTCTTTCTTTAAAAGACTGTAATGGTTGTTAACTAAAAAATTAATGATCTCTCTTTTTCTTCTTTCTTTGCTGTCACTCTTGCACATCTGAGTAAGCTGAGATTTATAACTAATTCAGTCTTCTCTCAATTTAGTAAGTTCTTATAAAGTCTAACACTGAAAAATTTGCCTCCTTATTCTCTATGCTTCACTTATGAACAGCTATAGTATATTTTGATTTTGCTTCCCAAAACACAGCTGCTGAAAGATATAGCACATGAACCATTACATTACAAGTAATCACATTGTCCCTATTAGATATCTGCACACATTCCTGTGGTAATCCATTTGTCTGTATTGCCAGAGCAGATGTAACATCATTTACAGTTTCTGACTGATAGTTGGAATAAAACAAACACAATTAGAGACAGGGGACTGGGTATTGTTTGAGTAGCATTTGGCTTGGTATCACTTCACAACTCAGTTTTCATGTGCTGTTATCTCATGGCAGAGGAGCTTGATCATGTGAGCTGGCATTGATGTCTTCATAGGATCGAAAGCTGCACCTCACAGGGCAGCAACCTGAAGGAAGAGAAACTCTGACATTTAACAACCTTGATGCCTACCAAGTGCTTCTTTGAGTCACATGGCATAGTCCTTTACCTCACAAACGCACTTGAATTTCTTACCTAGCATCTCCAGGTTGTCAGCCCAAACTCTCATATCATTTTATATAACAGAAATACATATGTCAATATCTTCTGTAACTGACTTCTGACACATCTGTGTCCCATTTTCAACCTTTTTTAACTTGCTCTTCCTACATAATTTTGACTGTATTTTGAATTTTTTTAGTGTCTGTTGTTGTTTTACAGAAAAAATACTCGTGTTGCTGCACCTTTATACTACTATTTTAATAAATGCTAGTGCTCCATCTTCAATTATAACACCACATGACAACTTCAGCTGAGGAAATATAAAAAGATAAAGCATCTTTCAGTTAGAAAAACAAGTATCTGTTTTCTTTGAAGGAAATACTGTATTACCATTCTGTGGTCCCAATCCAGAAAAATACTTTGAAGTAAGAATAAACACAAAATAGACTTAATTAAGAAACTAGGATTAATTAAGTGCTTAAAGTCACATGCATACATATGTACATTTGGGGGGGGGGGAGGAAGATGGGATGCTTAAAGACCTGTTTCTGAAATTATAATTTCCACTGTATCTGAGGCAAGACCAGTCTTACTTCTAAAGTGGTTTTGAATTGACATATTTTTCTGCTAAAATATAATGTCAGAAAATACAAAAACAAATGTGCAGCAAGAAACAAAGAAGCCAGTATCTGCTGCAATGCAACAAGTTTACTCTGAAAACAATCAAGTGATATTTTTATTTTGCAAGGGTTACAAGTTGTTAATAACATTCATAACTTCATGCTGGTAGCTTTGTAAAACAAAGAGGCTTAGTACAAATGACCCCTGAGGCTTTCAAGATGCTGGTTCTAAAATTATGGTAATCTTGTCTATATTTTGATATTGGTTCACTAGAAAAGTCCCTTATGGATGATAGCTTTGGCAGAACAATGACACAATAATTTGTAGTAAGCCACATATTTGCTATAAGATAAAATAATGCCTGTATAACAGGTAATGAGATTAAGCAAGAACAGAGATTTCCTTAAAATAAAAAATCAAAATGTCACCCTGAAGTGTCAGTGGAAATTCAGGGAGTGCAGATTTACAGTGGATTCCATGTCAAAACCAGCTTTTAAATGCAAATAGCTTAAGGATTAATAAGGTCTGGGACAACAAGTTGTGACTATATCCATGTAGTTTATATATTGCCAGAGTTTTAAGCTGACAGTAATGTCTTTGGGCTAGGGTGGGGGTCTCTCAGTAGGTACAACTAAATCATACTTGTTAAATTACTTTATAAATCACACAACCAGCACAACTGAGATGAAGATTTCATTTATGCTTAGCTTTTTTTGACATTCTGAAGGTGGAGAGAAAATAAAACCAGCCATTATAACAATGTAGAGTTCTGACATTTATACCAAAAGCTCTTAGATTTGCATTTTCTTACATTGTAGCAGTGGAAGACTAAAGCATACATAAATAATTAAAAACCTACAGTGTCACCGAAAGAGCAGATCAAGTGACAGTCATATGTATAGACAACTGATAAAGCTCCTACTGTTGCTCACTTCCTCGCAAATGGACTCAAAGGAGACAAAATATCATTTTATGTGAGGGAATAATAGTTTTACTGTGACAGTACTTAAATCCATCGTCTGAATGCAAAACAAAACTAAAAATAAAACTTCGTACGTTCTCCCTGCTTTTTGATTGATTAAATTTGTTTCGTACTTTAATAATGACTTATCAGAATCATCCCAACTTTAATTCCATGTGCATTATCTCTTTGTCTGACAAAAATGCTTTTTATAAGAAAATTAGTTTTTAACCTTGCAATGTCAGCTTATTTGTACAAACAAAAAATGTACATTGAGTCTCATTTCTTTCTGTATTTGCAATTCTTATGCTTTACTTTTTTGTGAGTATTTAGATAAAATTCCTCCAGACATCAAAAATCATGCCAGTGAACTATAGCACACATTTAAAATATCAACATGCTTGATGAAGTATAGATTTTTGACAGTAAACATCCAAGTAAAAATAATACAATAATTTTAATAGTAACACTTTTCCATGCATAATGCATATTATAAAAAGAAATTTAAAATTAATTCATCTCTCATTTTATAATCTTAAAAGTCATTCCCAGTCCTTCAGAATTCCCTAATGGCTCTTTAGACACCATGCCAGCACAGATCCGTCTAGTCATAAATGCCTGAAGTGAAAACACAAATATCAAATATCTATGCCTTAGGTTTTGTGTTTCCTATGTTGCTTATGAATGCAAATCTTATAGATAGATATTATTTTTGTACATAAAATTGATGCATGCATGCTAAAAAAAATCACATAACTAATAATTTCTACTTAAGTCTTTGTATGTCATGAAGCCGACTATTCAAAAAAATCCATAGGAAATTTCATTGATGATTTACATAAACAGGAAGCAGCATGGAATTACTGTTTCTTCACAGCAAAAACAATAGATTTCAGGAACAGGATCATCATAGGTAAATAAGGTGATCATGGGTTATTTAATTGCAGGAAACAACTAACTTTTTTCCATTCAAAAAGTCTCAACTTGTGCTGTGAAAGAACTTGTGAAAGAACTCAATTTATAAAAGAAAGTCAATGAACAACAAGAACACTTAGGAGAACAAAGCAGTCTGGAAATGTTCCCCTTCAAGTATTAAAAACAGGTGGGAATACACAAGGACAAAGATGTTACCAAATTATTCTCTTGGATGAGAGGTTTGAAAAAAATCCAGCTAAGTAGAAGGAGATAATATTATAGTCAGTCTTTAAAAAGATAATTGAGGCATCTCTTTCCCCATTATGGCCTATAAAACTCCAACTGTTGTATCAGCTTACTCCTCAGATGGAACAGACAGGAAGAGAATGAAATTCACACTGGATCAAGCCTTTCCGTAAGGAATTCAGCCAAATACAATGCCAACACTGCATCATAAATACAAACAAACAAGCAATTATTTAAATGAGTGAGATATGTGGCTAGGTGATGGAAGACAAACTGCGTAAATAATCTCTCGGAAGCTTGTTTTTATGAGGTTCAACTTCATAACCAACCAGGAAAGATGGAAAGATTACACTGAACAAAATCTAAGTGCTCTTGAGTGACCAGCAAGGCCTTGGTGAGAGGAGACAGCGATAAAGTGGGAGAGCAGCCACAGATGTCTGCAATTGATATAGCCATGGAACATGAGAAATTGAAATATGAGGTAATATATAATGTGCTTTTAGATGTTCCACGGTGTTTGTATAAGGAATGGCGCATACTCAAGGCATGTTTCAGGCTATTACAGGTAGCTAATGCAAGCTTAGTATTTGGACTTGTTTTAAAATACAAAGATCACAATACATCTGATTCTCTGTGTTCCCTGTCTTGCAATGTTTATTATGATTAAAGCACCACCTAAGAGTTTCTGTCATTTGGGGAACCTATCACATGGCTTTCCTATGTGAATATTACACAAAAGATAAATTAGCCCAGTAACCTTACCCCGTCTTTCTATTCCATTGTTTTCGAAGGTCTAACTGTGCTCAGTCCTTGGGGCATCTACCAAAGAGTGGAATCTTGTGATAAACCAAGTTAGACAGTTCAAACTAACTGAATAACAAAGTATGCTGAATATTGGTATTATCTTAAAGAATGTTTGATATTCATGGAAATGTTGCTTTAAGTACAGAAAGCATGTGTGCTGAGCTGTCAGTTCCTTGTGACATGCCGTATAATTGTTTAGCTTGCTGATTCTACCACATTGGGGTAAAAAGCTTTAAAATACTTAAAATTTTAAAATAGATCCTATGTATAATTTTGGAACTATACTTGCTGCATAAATACGCCATCAAATGGAAATTATTCTGTTTTCTGATTTGACTGTCTCATCTCTTTCTTAAATTCTGCAAGTCAAATTCTAATCAGCTCTTGGGATCAATTGTAGTGTTATGTAAGTCAGTAAGATTCTAAAAATGTTTTGTATAATTAGCACCAGTTGCACAGTAAAACCAGATCATGAGACCTTTTTCTTCCCTCATAACATAAAATGGATTGCAATCCAGATTACTTTAGCAAGAATAAAAGCAGTTAGTAACACACTCATTATTTGTGAACAGCTTGACTTTCCCAGTATGGGAAAAATATATAGAGTAAGGCTTTTTGGCAGTTTGAGGGGTGTTGGTTTGCTTCTTTAATTTTTTGACTGTATAAATTTGACTGTTTAAATCACTATCATTTGCAGCTATAACTCACATGATCCTGTAGAGCACCTGGAGCTTTTAAAATACCCTTTAACAAACCTATGTACATTGTGCACTTGAAACAGTTGACAAAAATTATTTCGATGCTTCAGCAATCTACAAACTGAAATTACTACACTTTCAGAGAAAATATTTGTTCACATGCTACTGTCACCAAGGGAAGACGTTTCCAGAAGAACTTTCAAATGAACCTTAGATATGGATAAATAGCATCAATTTCCCATGGACACTGAGTGCTCATTAGTCTCTACTGTTAAAGTATCCAAAGCTGTTACACCTCTCCAGTGACCTCAATTTAGAAGCCGATGCAAGAATGTCTTTATACTTTTTACAGGAAAACACAGACTCTGGAAGGAAATTGAAGAAAAGTGAGATTATTGGGGAGTGTTATTGATTAATGCTGAGAGTGCTGAATAACACTCCCAAGAAATTATGTCTGATTTTGCACAGACCTCTGTCATTTGATTTTCTTGGTGTAGACCAACAGCAGAGAAATTGTTTCCGTTTCTAGATTTAGAAAATGAGGAGTTGACTTTTAAAAGTCTCTACCCTCAGTCAGTACTTCAATGTATGTATTAGATTTCCCTCAGGACTGTATCAGAGAGACCTTATCCAACTTCTGCTTAAGCTAGCTGTTCAAAAATAGATACTTGCACACAATTGCTTTTTGTGCTTTCCATGTGTACATTCTTTCAGTTTCCTCAGTATCCATGAAGAAATATTCATCTACACATTTGTGGAAAATAAATTCTATCATGTCAACATTAGAGAATCAAAAAATCAACATAGACTCAAAAATTTCTGTACCACAAAGGATAGGAATCTGCCCACTAAAAATATGTATTTTCATCATGGAAAGAAATTTAGCTCCCAATGAGGTATCAGTTCATTTCCAATATCTTTCACACAATTGTCTCTCTTTTTCTCTTTTTTTATTTGGAGATGGCCTTGTCTCAGTAGCATGATGCTTCCAAAATATTACCCTGTGCATCTCTTTTGTCCAGTTATTGCATTCTAAATCTTACAAAGCTTCTGTTTTTTCAGTCAACAGCAGTGCATCCCACAAACTAAGTACCAATCAAGAGAAATATACAGATATTTTCTTTATTTTTATCAGTTTTGACTTTTCCTGATTTTGCTCAATTGAAATGCTCTTGTGAAAGCACAGCAGATCTGGTCTGCATCTCTCTTTTTTTTAATATTCCTTTATTCCTTTATATTACAGCATACTGCTTCCTGAAGTGGAACATCATCCAATATTTAGGTTTTGTAGTATAAATCTCTTTTTAAATGATGAACTGTAAAGTTCAATTTTCAATTGATGCTTTATCTCTCTGAATCTTTTCTCTCATTTCCATATGGAAGATCTTTTTCTTAAAGCCACTGAGGGTACAACTTAATTGGCTCTGCAATTCAGTTTCAAGAACTCAATTTTTTTTCTGTAGTTAAAGTCTAGACTAACTCTTTCAGTCACCTGATTCTTTCAACCTATCTGGTTCCCTGTGTGCTTACACTGACCACATCTGATCTCACTATCATAATTAGGGTAATTATTTTTATTTCTGAGAAACTATTCTAAAGAATAGTTCTATTTAGATTATGTAATCTCTCTGTATTAGAGAAAATTATGTGCTGGGCTTGAACCCCAGCTTTGGGTTTCCAGCTGGAACCTTTGCTTTGCAAGTCTTCTCAATGCAACAATTTTTTGTATTTTTACTCTTAGAGTGTGTACAATATGGGGGATATTCCTTCATACTGGATGCTGGTATTTGGAGCCCATCCACACCTAAGAACTCAAAATTTCATGAAGTTCCAAGTCAGATCTGGACATCATGCTATTAGTTTCTTGACCTATATTTGGCAAAAAGGCAGACAACACTCAGTGATTTCGTTTAAATAAAACCTATATGTTTAAGTATTAAACCAGGCAAATACCACCATATTATGAATTATGTGCTGAATAGATCCTGGAGCTTTAACTCTTTGATCATCTTTTTCCAGGTAATTGTGCCAGTCCAAACTTCAGACTGCATTCCTGTATTATTTTTCTTTTCAGAAATACCGTATCACATATTTTTTTCACACATTCAGCCAGAAACCTGAGCTTAATTAATATGCCATAATCAGGGTCTGGTACTACGTGGTCAACAGTTTAATAAAATAAAGATTGTGTCTATTAGGATTTTCAAAATTGCCATTTGTCTAAACTTAGCATTATAATGTGTATATGTCATGTCATCCCCAAAAAACCACAATTCCAATCAAGCCAGTTTATGCATCTTCAAAATTCTTAACAAGTTCACTGTTAGATGTAAATAATGAGTTGTGTTGATTTACATCTTTAAAGAGGTGTCTCCAGTGGTGGTCCAATCCACATCGTGAAATTGTTTGGTTTTAGAGGGTCAAAGTAAGGACTAATGGGAATAGTCAGGACCTTGCCTTGCTTTTTCTCTCCTTTTTCCTTTTTTCTTCTTCCCTCCCCTTCCCCTTCCCTTTCCCCTTTCCCTTTTCCCTTTTCCCCTTTCCCCTTTCCCCTTTCCCCTTTCCCCTTCCGCTTCCCCTTCCCCATCTCCTTTTATACCAAAACAAAACCAAGAAACAAACCAACCAACCAGCCAGACAAAACCTTACTTTAAAGGTTTCCATTAGGCCAATAATTTTATTAAAACTCACAATGTCTAGATGCATATCTGGTTACTGGATAGTCCTATAAGAAAGCACTTGTTTCCCTGCTTCTTGAATTCATTGCCCCTTCTTTCTCTTCACCAGTTCAGGTCTGTAGCTTTCTTAGAAGTAACTAATACTCAAAACATTTTGTTGTCTTGTTTGGCTGATTCCCTTCCCTGTTAAGCTGTAGGTTAAGGAGGAAGATAACAGCGAGTTAAATTTCCACTTTAAAAAAGAAAACAAGTTATGGCAAATACAACTAACTAGAATTTACTTAAGATAATATAATAAAACATCTGAAACTGGGAATATAACTTCATATGCCTTTGAGCTAATAAATTTCTAATCATAGCGAATATGAAATTTTCTTTTTTAAAAAGCTACTTTCATCTATTAACTCTAACTAATTTTTATAATATGAATATGTACCCTCATTTTGTATATTGCATATACATAATGGTATCTATAATGGCATATTTTAATATGCTATGCATATTTAGGGATATTATGGGAAAATATTAGGTGTTATTGACACTTTGTTCCTGTGAAAAAAAAAAAAGAAGAGTTGTAAAAATATAAATGCTAAAGGAATAATGAGTGTATTTTGCACTAACAAAATAATCTTAAAAATTATTGAGTCAGCTGTACACAGCTTTAAATGAGGTTAAATCAAACAGGTGGGGGAAAAAAAAAAAAAAACTCATGGTAAGGGAGAATGCATTTTGTTTCTATACATAAATTGGTCTAGCTATGCTCATAGTTAGAACATGTAATTTTTCATTGGAATGGAAATATATTTCTGCCTTTATAATACCATTATTTTTCATACATTCCACCACTCTATTGACAAGGAATATGCCAGACGAAGAAAATTGGTTTTGTGTTAACATCACTAACAAAAATCAAAGCCATTACATTTATGCAGAAGTTTCTAGTACTTGTGAACATGGAGACTGATCCAAGGTACTAACTTCAGATGAAGCTTTGTTTAAGTTGGATAAGGAGGACTGGAACTTATATCCAAGGGACTATGTCATATTAGGGAATTTGTCTTTGAATTCTTCTTAAAATTAAATTAAAATATGATCTTTGTTATCCAGTATAACAGTTATGGACACTATATGAGTTATTATTAAATAGCCCCGTAATATGCTGTGTCTCATGAATGTTGTATATTTGAATTTTAAAACTGCCACAGAATATGAAAGCTGTAGTTCATTATTCAGCTTTTTAGACAGTGGGGTGTAGGTAATTATGGTTCTGAGTCAAACAATCTTACAGATAAGGAACTTTACTTCTCTGGCAACAGTAAGCATGTGGATTGTATGCGGAAAAGGGAAGACATTTTGTAGAAAAACTGCATTCAGTTTTAGTGCTCAAGCCAACACTCATGTTTCTCATATTGCTAAGCTCACAGTGGGGTAGGCCACCCTTAAGTAAATTTCTCAAGTAGTGAAGTGAAGTTCTGAGTTTGGAAGTAACTTCAGAATACTAATTCATGATATTCTCTTAAGAAAACAAAAAAAAAAAAAAAAAAAAAAAAAACAAAAGCACAAAACAAAAAAACCCACACAGACATAATTTTAAAAACCCACAGATCATAAGAAATAAATTTCAGTCAGTTTTGCTGATATCTGGGGCTTATTAGCAGGAATAAGAATAGAAGTCAAACTAGGGAAAAAGAATCTCCTACAAGTTTATAAATTGTCTTTATCTCAAGCCACGAGTTTTGTGAGTTTCACACTCCTGATTCTCTCCCCCAACCCAGCCTAGAGGTGTGAGCGAGTGGCTCTGTGGGGCTCAGTTGCCAGCTGAATTATTGCTATGCTATTTCTTATTTTTCTTTTTATTTCACATAATTTTTGTAAACATTCTATCAATGTCCATTACAAACATGAAGTAAGAGTGATGTTCCATAATAGTTTCCATAATTTTAAAAGGTAAAAAAATTCAGTTCTGCAATAATTGTGCCGATTTCCACAAAAGAAAAGGAAAGACTCTTCGTGGTGTGAAACCCTTCTCTTTAATCTTCATTTATAATTGTTTAAGTGTATTCTCTTTTTCTCTTAAAGTCTCATTATGTTGCTGTTCTTTGAATTTACTAGCAGTCAAGATTTTCTCTGGCACCAGTTCTAAATTCACATTTAACTAATATTCCTGGTGCTCGTTAGCCATGCAGGCACAGGACACTTGGCTTTAAAAGAGGCCTTTAGGGAGAACAGCAAACAGGAGCGCGGTGAACAGGGGCATGGCACAGCTGTAAGGGCACAGCAGCTCAAGAGGCAGTTTGAGAAGGCAGGGCAAGCAGGTAGGGCTGAAGGTGTTCTGTTCCTTTGTTTGTGGTTTTTTTTGTTTTGTTTTTTTTTTTAGTTTTGCAGTTCTGTTGGTTAGTTTTGGGTTTTTTTAGTACTAGTTTTTACACGATTTAAAATTGCAGTTAATAGAAGTGTATGAAGCCAGGTAGAACCCTCCAAGAAGAATGTGTCTGTCCAGACCTGTGGGCTTGATATTTCTGGGTCTGAGAAATTTTAGCCTGCTAGCAGCTGCTAACTTTTCCCAAGGAAAAGTCCCTCAGGAAAGTTTCTTTTCAAAACAATCCTGGTAAACTATCGTTTCTCAAAACAATCTTTCTCCGGGTGGTGTTTTGCTATTTTTTAGTTTAACCAATAGAATTGGAGATGTGTCGTTCCTATTCACCAATCACGTTAAGTCTGTATTGAAACACCTTATAAAAGGTAGTAAGAATTAGACAATCAAGCCTTTTTTCTATGTTCTTTGCTTTCTGAAGTATTTGGAGTCTCTCATCTTTCGTGACCTAGAGAGACACAGACCCATTCCTGTGAGGAGTGTTTAAGCTTATCAGTGGCACCAGGGGGAGTTGCAGAAGTCTGCATGGGATGTGAACAAGTGAATGATCACCCTTTGTTGGTGGCTGAGCTTAGGGACGAAGTTGATAGACCAAGGAGTATTAGGGAAAGTGAAAGGGAAATAGATTGGTGGAGTTTCCACCCTTCCATCCTTAAAGGAGGCCCCACCAGGAGTCAGAGGATTCCCATGCGTCCCACTGTCAGGCAATAGGAGGACACTTGGTGGATGAAGGGGAGTGGAAACGGGTTCCTGCTCGGGTAGGTAGTGGGAATTCCCTCCAAACCCATCACCTACCCAGGTGCCACTTCAGATCCTTTAGGTATGAGGCCCTGGATCTATAGGGTCGGTTAGATGATGTGGAAGAAATTGATCTGCCCAGTGAGCTTCCCAGTTATGCCTCATCAGTCAGACAAATTACTACTTCTGACATTAAAAAGAAAAGAAGAGTAGTCCTCATGGGTGACTGCCTTCTGAGGGGAACACAGGGCCCTATATGTCAACCAGACTCAACCCACAGGGAGGTTTGCTGCCTCCCTGGGGCTCAGATATGGGATATTACTGAGAGACTCCCTGGGCTGATTCAGCCCTCTGATTACTACCCACTGCTGATACTCCAGGCTGTCAGTGATGAGACTGAAAAGAGAAGTGCTAGGGCAATAAAAAGGGACTTTAGGACATTGGGTTGAGTGGCTGATAGGGCAGGAGGACAGGTAGTGTTCTGTTCAATCCCTTTAGTGGCGGAGAAGTATGATGAAAGGAATTGGAGGACTCACACTATCAACAAGTGGCTTAAGGGTTGGTGTCATCAGCATAATTTTGGGTTCTTTGATTATGGGACAACTTTTTCAGAGCTTAGTCTGTTGGAATTGGCTGGGTTTCATTTCCCTGAAAAGGTACTAGTAGGTTTTTAGCTTATGAATTGGTGGAGCTCATTGAGAGGACTTTAAACTAGGTTTGAAGGGGGAAGAGGATGCAGCTGGACTATCTAGGGGCAGGCCCAAGGGTGATAAACCTAATTAGGGGCGAAGTCACTAGCCCAACTGAGGTGCATGTATACTAATGCACGCAGTATGGTAATAAGCAGGAAGAGCTTGAAGCCATGGTGCAACAGCAGAACTATGATGTAGTCACTATCACAGAAACGTGGTGGGGCAACTCACATTTCTAAACACCTCCAGGGAGTGATGTTTTGAAAGAATTTAGGAATAAAAAAAGGATGTATCATCTCTTGAAGGAGGATCAGGTCTCTCAGGAAGGATTTAGGGGGATTGCTAGGGCATGTAGGAAGAAAATTAGGGAGGCCAAAGCTCAGTTTGAACTTAATTTGGCAACTTCTGTAAAGGATAATAAAATATCTTTTTACAAATATGTTAATGGTAAAAGGAAGGATTAGACCAACCTTTGTTATCTATTGGATGCAGGAGGGAACTTAGTAACTGCAGATAAGGAGAAGGAAGAAGGGCTTAACACCTTTTTTGTTTCAGTCTTTAGTGGGAAGATGGCTTGTGCTCAGGATATTTGTCATACTGGGTTGGTGCATGGTGTCAGGGAACAGAATGGTTCTCCTGTTACCCAGGAGGAGGCAGTCAGAGAAGTATTGAGTCCTTGAATGTCCATAAATCTATGGGCCCAGATGGGACCCATACCAGGGTTATGAGAGAGCTGGCAGATGAGCTTGCAAAGCCATTCCATCATTTACCAACAGTCTTGGCTTACTGGTGAGGTTCCAGATGATTGGAAACTGGCCAATGTGATTCCCATTCATAAAGAGGGTAGGAAGGAGGATCCTGGTAATTATAGGTCAGTTAGCCTGACCTCAGTACCAGGTAAGGTAGTGGAGCAGTTTATGTTGAGAGCTATCATGCAGCACTTGCAAGACGGCCAGGGTATCAGACCCAGCCAGCACGGGTTTTGGAAGGGTAGGTCGTGTTTTACCAATCTGGTCTCTTTTTATGACCAAGTGACCCACCTGGTGGGTGCAGGGAAGGCTGTGGATGTTGTCTATTGGACTCCAGAAAAGCCTTTGACACTGTTTCCCACAGCTCACTTCTGGCAAAGCTGGCAGACCATGGCTGGGGCAAGAGCACTCTTTGCTGGGTTAGGAACTGGCTGGATGGCCAGGCCCAGAGAGTGGTGGTGATCAGTGCTGCATCCAGCTGGCAGCCAGTCACCAGTGGTGTCCCTCTGGGGTCTGTGTTGGGGACAGTTTTGTTTAATATTTCTATTGATGACATGGATGAGGGTATTGAGTTTTTCATTAGTAAATTTGATGACACTAAGCTGGGGGGGTGTGTTGATCTGTTGGAAGATAGGAGGGCTCTGCAGAGAGACCTGGAACAGTTGGATGGATGGGCAGAGTCTAATAAGATGAAGTTTAATGAGTCTGAGTGCTGAGTCCTGCATTTTGGCCATAATAACCCCCTGCAACGTTATAGGCTGGGGACGGTGTGGCCCAGGGACCTGGGGGTACTGGTGACAGCAGCTGAACATGAGCCAGCAGTGTGCCCTGATGGCCAAGAAGGCCAATGCCATCCTGGCTTGGATCAGGAATAGTGTGGCCAGCAGGAGCAGGGAGCTCATTCTTCCCCTGTACCTGGCACTGCTGAGGCCACACCTTGAGTGCTGTGTCCAGCTCTGGCCCCTCAGTTCAGGAAGGACATTGAGTGCTGTGTCCAGCTCTGGCCCCTCAGTTCAGGAAGGACTTTGAGACGCCTGAGCACGTCCAGAGGAGGCAACGAGGCTGGTGAGGGGCTTGGAACATAAACCCTGTGAGGAACGGCTGAGGGAGCTGGGGCTGTTTAAGCCTGGAGAAAAGGAGACTCAGAGCTGACCACTCTCTACAGCTTCCTGAAAGGTGAGTGTAGTCAGGTGGGGGTTGGTCTCTTTCTCCAGGCAGCAACTGACAGAACAAGAGGACACAGTCTTCAGCTGTGCCAAGGGAAATATAGGCTGTATATTACGAAAAAGTTTTTTACAGAAAGGGTGATAAAGTATTGGAATGGTCTACCTGGGGAGGTGGTGGAGTCGCCATCCATGGATGTGTTTAAGAAAAGACTGGATTTGGCACTTGGTGCATTGGTTTAGTTGAGGTTAGAGTTGGGTTGGACTTGATGATCTTGGAAGTCTGTTCCAACCTAATGATTCTGTGATTCCAGGATTCTGTAATCAGTATTTTTTTCTTCATATTTCTGTCTGCATTGATATATGGAAACATGATTGTTCTTACATGCATTGAAGACATTTCCTATTTGTGTCAAACTAGTCCCTTTTTTGATCTCCTCTTGTACTTTCTGATCTTCTCTTTCTTTAACCTCATAGGATATGTTCTCATACATGTTTTCTTCTGAATTCTGCTGTATGGAGGAGAAGCCAACAGCTTTACAGGGTGGTGTTAGAATTTCTCTATCAGTCACACAAATATGCTTTTTAATACAGTCCTTGTTCTGCTTTTCATGATATCACAAACACTATTCACAGATATTCTGTGATTTATTAATAAATGAAGGTCTTGCTCTTACAATTTTTCAATTTAGCTTAGCTTATACACAGCAGTCTTATAATTACTATTTAAGTTCTATGATCTATTTAGTATTATTACATTTCATTCCAGTTATAATTTTCAGTCTCTTAGCACCATCCTATGCATTACCTACATTGATATTCTATCGTGTGGGCAGTACCTTAGCAATCATATGTCATCAGCACATTTTTATTACTTATTCCAAGGTCATTAATGAAATTAAAATATTAAGTAAGATTGATCCCAAGAACAATCAATGAATGATTCTCTCTAATCTTTTCAGTACCATTTATTATCTTCTCCACACAGCCAGTTTCTTAGATTTTTTTTCTCTTTTCACCTATCTTGTTATGAAACACCAGCAGACTTCCTTTACAGAACTTCAGGCACAGAACCTTGTTTACCTAGAAGCTTATAATCATAAAAACCTGTACATTTGTAACATTCTAGCCCAGAAAACTACCTCATATTTAGTTTCTGTTCTGTTCTCCTCTTGATCTGTATTGACTAAAGTATGCTCTTCAGTTCTTTCTCAAGTATCTGTTCTCAGCATCTACCTTTACCTCATGGTCAGGTTGTTTTCTTACACTCGGCTCTCGTTTCCTGCCCAGCAATTTTGTGACCTTCCTGGTCAGTATTGTTGAGAAAATAGCACTGAAATCAGCCTCTCATCCCTTTTATGACTTTAAATCTGCACTCGAACTTCATGGTTGTTTCAACCTTACATTTAATCTTTATCTACCTGAGTTTTCTCAACATTCTAGGCATTTAAGACTAATATTTTTATAATTTATACCTTAACGTAGTTAAGATACTAAGTTACTTCTTAAGCTTAATTAAGATTCTATGCCCTTAGTATCCTTCCCTTTGACTCATCATCAGTGTTTCATCACTAGTCTTGATAATCTTTTCTTCATAGTTCTCAGCTTTGATGAAGGACACGGAATATCCCCCTCCCACTTCAAAATCTTGTGCAAATCCTTCTACATTCCGTTCTCTGGTTGTTTCATTCATGAACCTTTTAACTTCTGTTTCTTTATTGAATTAAATAGTCACTTGTTCAGAACATCTATTAATGACCTGGTGCCTTTTTTCCAAGTGATCTCTGTAGACACACAAAAATGCTTACCTTTCTCACATAGTTGTGCCAATACTAATTATTTCAACTTACTTCCATTAAAAACAAAAACAACAACAACAACATCAACAACAACAACAAAAACAAACAAACAAAACACCAAAAAAAAAAAAAAACCTGCTGCCAGCAAAGACTGCTAAGTGGAACATCCCTGTATTCGAATAGTTAGCTAGCTTATTTATTTATTTATGTCAGACAGGAAACCAACCTAAACTGAATGATTAGCAGAAAAATGTCAGAGGGTTTTCGACACAAAGTTTATAGGAATTATATCTCTCTTTTGTGAATGCACACCTAGAAGCAGGAAAAGTCTTTCTTGCACTTCCAGATATAACAAGCTCTCCCATCCTGGAAGTCACCATCCTGTGTTCACTCATGTTTATTTTCTGTCCATATCTCTTCCTATGTAATAGTAGGAAGAGACCTCTGAAGGGTCTCTGTGAAGATCCTGTTGATTTGCACTTCATTTCAGATGGCACACTGCCTACCCCTGAACTTTGGTTTTTCATTCCACCTCTACTGAGGTGGATCTGTCAACCTAGCATGTCATCCAACAGTAAAGGCTACACTAGGTATTTTACCCTTAGAATTAAACTTTCATTATGTGATTGTATTATCTTGTTAATAGGTGAGTCATTTTCCACTCCACAATTACTGGTTTCTCTTTATCACATCTCCTCTCATTTCCTAATTTTTAGCTCTTCCATCCCTAAACATTTACATTTCTAAAGAAGTGCTTAGTCTGTGTGCATGGGTCTATTCTGGTACCTGATTCAGATATTCAGCATGGAATTATACTGTGCTAGGCTATACTATACTGTGCCTATTTTCCCCTAGAATTGCAGTCTCATAAAACATGACCTTAAATCTTATCCTAGACAGCAAATTTGTCTAGGTCATTGGCTGTTATCCATTTAGGAACACTAAACTACTCATTCTTCTTGCTGTCTCGTTTCATACATTGCACTTCAGACAATGTCCATAACAAACTGCTATGAAAACAGGGACAGATAAGCCACAAAAATGGGAGCTAATCAGTTCTGTTCTTGAATCAATGACTGGTTTAGAGGATGAATCATTTGACTTCTCTGAACATTTATTCGTCATCAATAAGTCGGGAAAAGTACTTCTCTTTCAGGAAAATTATGCTCTGAAATATATTGTGTGTTTAAATTGTCTAAAACTACCACATCTGCACTCACAAAAACAGTGCAAGAAAAACCAAAAAGAAGAGGACAAACTCGGGAAGCAGTGATTAATTTCCTTACATTTATAATCGAGGAGATTGCAAATACCCCACGCCTCTTCAAGTTTTACTGGGGAAAAAAAAGGAAAGCAACAAGGCAAAGTTTTATATGGAAAAACATACCAGTGGGATGCACAGTACAATTTTTATCATCCAAAATATTGAAGAGAAGATCACAGAATCAACTAGGTTGAAAAAAATCTCTGAGATCATCAAGTCCAGCCTATGACAGAACACCATCAGGTCAATAGACCATGGCCCTGAGTGCAACGTCCAGTCATTTCTAAACACCTCCAGGGACCGTGACTCCACCACCTCCCTGGGCAGCCCACCCCAGTGCCCAATTACCCTTTCTGTGAAGAACTTCTTCCTGATGTCCAGCCTAAGCCTTCCTTGGTGCCATTTAAGACTGTGTCCTCTCATCCTACTGCTGGTTGCTTAGGAGAAGAGACCGACCCTCACCTGGCTACCCCCTCCTTTCAGGTGTTTGTAAAGAGTGATAAGATCTTTCACAGAAGCACAGTCTGGAAGAAATAGAAAACTTTGAGTAGGCAAAAGATGAAGTCAAAGGATCTTTAGTTTGTTACCCAGTTTTTTTAACCATTGATAACTATTGATAACACAAGTTAGTTTTAGCTGTTGGTTGGCAGCTTGTACAGATTCAAAGCCTTTTCTGCCTCTCACCCTGCCCCACCAGGGAGCAGGCTGGGGATGCACAAGCAGGGGGGTGGAACACAGTTTGGACAGCTGATCAGAGGGACATTTCATGCCATATGGTACCATGCTCAACAGACAAAAACTGTTGGGAAGCAGAAGGAATGAGAGAATGTTCAGAGTCATAGAAATTTTCTTTCCAAGTTGCCATTACATGTGTTGGAGTCCTGGGGATAGTTGAATACCCACCTGCGCATGGAAAGCAGTAAAGGAATTCTTTATTTTGCTTTGCTTGTGGGCACAGTTTTTGCTTTTTCTGTGAAATTGTCTTCAGCTCAAGCCACGAGTTTTCTGAGTTTTACTCTCCTGATTCTCTCCCCCATCCCAGCCTAGAGGAGTGAGCAAGTGGCTCTGTGGGGCTCAGTTGCCAGCTGGGCTTAAACCCTGACACATGCTTGCACATTTTCTTGTGCCAACATACAGAATGCATGGTCAAGCCATCTGAAATTTATTCCTTCAAATTTCAATTAAGTGTGAGAAAAAAAGCAGCATTCTGTTTTGGAAGCCCTTGATTTTTTTTTTCTTTAATACTAGCTAGAAGTATGAAGTTGTTAGCAGCATAACATGGTGCTATTTTTGTTTACTTAATTCAAAGAATAAGATAAATATAATGAAGATAACAATAAAAATATAAATAATAACTAATGAGAAAAAGGATATTTCAGTGTCAGGCAGCCTTAATTGGATTTCAGAACTGATGAAACTTCATGTATTGGGAGAACCATGAACTTTTGTTAATGAAATAACCAAGTAGTATAAGCTGGTGATATACAGGCAAGCAGAATTAAGAAAAACTTTATCCTAAAGAATTAGTTTCTTCCCTCCTCCACGTATTTTTACTACCTGGCAATTTTTGAAGCAAAGTGCTAGATGTGAAGCAGGAGCAATCTGCATAAATTGTGTGAGAAAGCAGCATAACATCATTTTTATGAAACTTTGAGAACCAGAGGAAAAAATAAGGTACAAAACAGACTCAAAATGTGAAATAGAAATCACATTTCTTCATGTAACGTTTCAGGCTTTGATATGCCTCATGTTTTTACAGAACCATTTATCCCAGTACAAGACTCTGGAAACCCATTTAATCATAATTTTCACTTCAGTCCATCATAGTTTGTAATGAGGGAGTAAAAACTGGCCTAGAACTTCTCTGCTTCCCAGTGTTAGAGAGTATCTAAATTTCTGTATAAAATTATATGCCATTTGGAAATTGCAAATGAAAGAATGTAAATTAATTTCTCTTATCCAAGCAATGAATCATCCCCAATTCCAAAAAATTAAAACTGACCACGAGTGGAACAATTTGAAAGTGAGGTAACCATCTTGGTTATTTGTGCTCACCAAAATCAAGGACTCTAATAATTTCACCATGTCAATGTATTGAGTCATGTGTTGTTACATACAAAGAATTGCATGTGTTAAAATTTAGACTGGCCATCATGACCTGTCAGAACCCCTTGCAGGATGTTTCTTTACTGTTGCCTGTAAAATCCACGTATGCAACTAGTGACAAAGTTGACAAACAAGTATTTTTAATTCTCAAAATCTTTACATTCCAATTTTATTAAGAATATCTTTGAAACACAAAATGGTGACTCAGTTCCTTCGTAACCAAACTTCTACATCCAACAGCATAGATTTAACTGGGTATTCCCTTTGTGAAATCTGAAATTTTAAACCAAAACTCACGTCGTGGTTTTCAGTTCCCCAGAAACAGAACACATAAACCAAAATGTAGCAGAGGACTAGTATCATTTGTAAGAGACATTGAAACCTTCTATATTCGTCAAACTCCTCCTATAATTTTAGCCTTAAATTAAATCTAAACAAAACAGAGGGAGACATAAATATTGGAAATATTTAAAGAGCAAATGCTTTATTTGGAGAAACAAAATCAGTAATGATAAAACATTTATTTTCTACAATATTTCCTGAGTAGTAAAAGCCTTCACGTTCTGCACAAAAAATAAAAGGAAAGGGTATGCTATCTAATTCCAGAGACTCTATAATCTCTATATTTTTTTTTTCTTTTTTAAATATGCTAGAAAAGCTGAAGTAAAACCTAAATAAAGATTGTTCTCCATCGTGTTTGCCCATATGCCCATTTGCTTCTTTTAGCTCTTAGAATCTTGCATATATTACTTGGATTAGACCTGGAAAGGCAATGAAAAAAATAGTACGGGCAGAGAAGATCAAAGTTCAGGATATACATGATGGAATTTCTTGTTAAAATGGATTAAACTTTAGTTTCAGCTGCTTTCAAAGATTGAAAAGTAGTGCAACTGCAATATTAGTATTGTATTGCTTTCACAATGTGCATGTCCAGAATGATGTTTTTAGCCATAAAATATGCTTGGATATTTTCGACTATTATATTCGACTGATATACCTCAGTCGAAGAGAACACTGATTTTGCCCTATAATACACATTTGCAGGGAGATTTTTTTAAGGCTTTTCAAACAGTTGATAATTTTACTAAAGGGAGATTGAGGACAAAAGATGCTTTTGAGAAGAGATTACTTTGACAGCTAATTCATAGTGTAGGGAGGAGATTGGTGTCTTTGCAAAGGAAAGATTTAAGAAGGTGTGATAGGATTTTTTAGAGGAAAAGGGACTTTCTTTAACTTTCTGGAGAGAGAAGAGGTCTTTAAACCTACAGGTTATAAATGAACTGCAGTTCTTTGGTTATCCAAGGAAGTCAGTGACTATTCATTATTCATCTTGGGCATGATACTTGTATTACTTTCCACAAATTGCTTTTTATTCTTCAGTTCTCATTTTCATTTGCCTAATAGCTGAAGGATAAGTAACAATATGAATTTCATGTAAAACTTCTTATATAAATCTTTAATTTTTGGAACTATTTTACAAAATGTTCATAAATCTAATTCCACAGAGTCTTACATAATATCACTAAGTCATATACGGAAAACATCAGTCAAAAAAAAGAGTAAGTTCAAGCATATACAAGGTATGTATGTAAAATTAAAAGAAGGAATTAAAAGAAGGAATACGTAAAGAACATGAAAACAAATGTTTGTATACAGCAAGACTTTGTCTCATTTCTCCCAAGAAACCATTTATGTGCAGTTTGGCAGTTCCATGAGCCGATGATGTAACTGTACATGTGCCTTAAAATATTTCTTTAGCAGTTCACATGCTGTTTAAGAAAGTGGCACTCTGTGGAAACATAGCCTGGAAATAACATGAAATCGTTCCTTTTTCTTACCTTTCAAAATTAAATTATTCTGCTAAACAAAGCAAAATCCCAAAAAAGCAGACCATAGCCATAAAACAAAAACTAGTACTAAATCCAATACTATTCATCTTTGAACATTACAATTGTGATAGATTCATTAGCTGCAGGGTAGCTGGGCAGGGAGAAGCATACTTTTTTTCTATGTTTCAGCAGTATATTTACCTTTTTTTCAATAATGAAGACTTTTTATTAGACAAGTTTTATTTTTTTTCTCCCTTTGTGGAATTATGAAAGCCTACTGATATGATTTATTCCACCAAAATTTGATTTGAGCTATTCAGAAAGTCTGGTATATACAAATTTCGATAGGATTAGAGACTTCAGTCTCAGATGGATATTGTCTAACTATTCAGCTTTTTTTTTTTTTTACATATTTTTCCAAATTTTTTTCTACTTAAATTAAAGAGAAAGAAAGAACTTTCTGACTGGATGAGTCAATGTTGTTTTGCAACCAGTGGTTTAATACTTGACTTCTGAAAATACTTCAATAGATATTTCTGATGACACTGGGACAGGTTTCATCCATATTTTCCTTTCTAAGGAATGTTTAGCATCCAAATATTGTGTGGTTTTGGTGTGTTGGTTTGTTTGTTTGTTTGTTTGTGTTTGGTTTGGGTTTGTTTTTTTTTTGTTGTTGGGGTTTTTGTTTTGTTGGGTTTTTTGTTTTGTTTGGTTTTTTGTGTGTGTTTGTTTGTTTGTTGGGTTTTTTGGTTTGGTTTTGGTTTTGGTTTTGTGGTTGTGGTTTGGCTTGATTTGATTTTCCCTGGTAAACTAGCCCTACTAATTTCTTCAATAAGTACCCTAGCTAGCAGTAGACTGGTTGTGTGGATTTTTTGGTTTTTGTTTTGTTTTATTTTGTTTTGTTTTGATTTTTTTTAATCAACCCCCAAAAAAGAATTATGTCTGATGAGAGAAATGGTAAATGATGGAAATGGTAAATATACAGCTAGTAATGAACAAATTAAAACTTATAAACAGTATAAAAATAGAAATTGGTATCAAAAAGTAATTCTTCCTTAGCAGCTTTTCATAAAACCAGCAGTATTTCAGTGATTCTAATTCAATTTCTCTCCTTAATGTCAGAGGAGGAAGAGATTTTGCAAAATACAAAATTAGAAAACTTATTTTGCATTTTTTTTCCTGGAAAAAATCTGAAAAAAGTATCTATTATTCCCTTGAGCTTACAATGTCAAACTTTCCTATCTGAAGAATAAATGTCGTTGCTGAGCATCCTCTCCCTTAACAAGGTCTCATTAATAGCTTGCTATTCTTTCTCTTCATGGCTAGAAAAAAAACAGCTCCCATGGAGTCCTCCCTCTGTCTTCCAGATCAGAAAGACCCAATAGCAATAACATGTGCATAATCACTTGTATAATAAGGGAGTGATGTCTTATGTGTTTTTCTTAATAAGTTCCATTATTTTCTGTAATGACACTGGAAAAAAAATGTACAAATAAACATTTGGAACCTTAGGATGTGATCTCAAGTATAAAGAAGAATAGTGAAATCCTACATAAAGAATTCAATGTCGGTGTTTGAAGTTGAAGATATTTAAGATTCCAAATGGAAGAAATGTACTTAGAAATTTCGTTTCAGGTTTTCAGGCATCAAGGTTATCTTTCATAGACTGGGCACTTAATTCAAACATGCAGCCAAGGCTGAAGTCTCTGGGGCTTATGAGCTACCTAATTAAGATTTTCATGAAAAGTCTAATACTGTGTTAGCATTTAGTATAAAGCTGATAAACTACTTCCAGTAGGTGTGGTGACACCTAAGAGTCTTTGCACACCTAGAAAGGGAATGTATCATCATATCATCTTGCTTAAAGATGCACAAATGTTCTTAAATGCTAATGATGTGGCAAGTTATAGAAATCAGAGGTACAAAGAAATTTTTCCACCATATGAAAAAATTCAGTGAAAAAATAGTGTAAGAACACTATTTCTTTCTTTCAGAAGAAACAATTTTGTTCAGAATGGTAATTCATGAATACAATCCATTGTATCCTGTAGTAGGACAACCACCACGTACCTGGGAAAATAGATTAAGCATTTTGCTTGTAGTGATAACATCCTTCCTGTGTCTTGAGATCTGGAAAATTTCTTCCAATGAGGTACCATCAGGTAGGCTTCAGACTCTAGTGAGTGACTAATGCACATACAGTTATGTGTGTGCTGTGTGTGTGTATATATATATATATGCAGATAGATGAGGAGGGGGAATTTTCCTTAGGTATCTGTAGCACTATAACAGCAAAGAAAATACATTGCATTTTTAAAATAAACTGACATATTTTGTTATTTATACAGCCTATCACTCCAAATTCACCTGTTTTTCTCCTTCAAACCATTGTTCTCTTTTGAATACATCATATATTGTTTTCTCTAAATAGTTTTGCTGCTGTTATATACCTGCTTTCACTGTGTCATTTAATTACTTGAAAAATCCATTTCTTTAATCCTGCATATAGAATTCTTAACTATGAATATTATCCTTTAATTGAAGCCAACAGCGTCCAATTTGTCAGCGTGCATATATGACACCCCTTAGATTCACCAAACTCAACAGACTTGAAATTTAAATTTTCAGTACCATCTAAAAACATGTCCCTGAATTTCATGTCCCTGAAATTCACTCTGTTGGTGCCTACAGTTTTTTCAGGCAAAACTTCCTCTAATGTTTCTAATCCTAGAATCAATCCTTGTGTCCAATATGGTGATTACATTTTAATCTTTCTCTGAGGGAAGAATCCAACTGCCTTATGTTCTAGATTTAAGGAGGATTCTGAATTGCATGTAGGTGAGAGGAAAGGCACACTGAACTGTAAAAAGGATCTGGTTTTTGTCCTAAATCATAACAACTAAGTTCCCTTTTTGTTTGTCTGTATGTTTATGTTTTTGTTTGTTTGTAGGCTTTTTAAATTGGCTTTTTATCTCCTGAAACATCACTTAATAGTCGACCTCATAGGTTAGAAAACCCCATATTGAAAATTGAACTGAACTGAGCATGTTTCATTGCTGCAAAATACCATTGAGTTCCCCTCCCTGCAAGGATTTCAACAGAGCCTGACTGAGGTCTCCCCACTCTGCTCCATCCTCCATTCCATCTTCCTTAGCAAGAGCTATGGTTGCAGATTGTGGGTATGGGGAGTCATTGTGGAACAGCTTTTGAGCTGCCAACTGCATTCTATCCGGGGAGCAAAAATTGTATTTTACCCTATAATTTCCGTACCATCATAATCTCTGTTAGTATGTGAATATAACTCCTCAGTTTCTCCTGATTGTACCCTCAGTCATCTTTCCACATCCACCATACTGGTTCACAATATTTTGTCTCTGATAAAAGTATATCAATTTAAAATGTGAGCTATGAAATTATCTAGTTGCTAAAGACTGAAGGAGTTGCAACAGAGAACTCCTGAAACTAAAATTTTAGCACTAAACTTGGGTCAGCTTATTTTCAAATGCAGGGGGATTGTTTATCCCAGACTGCAGCTACAGACAGAAAAAATTTCAGAACAAGCAGACAAAACTGCAAAATCTTCACAAGGACAGGAGGCATTCTAAGTTTTTCCTTTATTCACTGTAGTATAACAACATTCAGAGCAGCTGATTGCATAAGACCATGCTGAAATTTCTTCAGAAATACACAAGATGTGGCAAGAACCTCGTTGTTCTTCTAAAAATGCAGGCTCTCTATAAAGTGTTGGTACAACCCTACATTCTAGAGATACAGTTGAAGTCATACTAATTACTATATAATAACTACAATTACTACAAAGATAATTAGCAGACAGTTTTCTTCTACTAGCACATTATATATATATTATGTAGTTTCCACAATGTACAAAATGCTATTTTTAATCCATTGAAAATATATTTCTCTAGGTATTTAGAATCCATACATAATATTCTCACAGCTTCTTCTAGTATCCTTCTACTCACATTTTGATGTGCATCCCTTTATTTTTATTATATATCTAAAGCTGATGTGATGTTCTCCTTGTTGGAAGAAAATGCTCCTTATATTCATGCTAAAATTAGAGATTTATGTGTGATTTAAGAGTTCAAATCTTGCCTTTGGTGAAATTTATTATTAGGCATTTATATTTGCATGTTTTCTATTAATATTTGCCCAGGAAATAATAGAAGTCAAAAGAAGTAAATGAAAAAAAAAAAGATAAAGGATGTTTAAAGATGGTTATTGTTATTAAAAAGTGTAATAATTAGTTCACTATTTTATTGCTTCATCTCAAAGCTCATATTAAGCCTTGGTCTTAAATCAGCAGGAATAGACAGCTTTTCATGCACGCTTAAGGAACTGTAATTTTTACCATAAAAAAGTCACTGTTTGATTAGACATTTATGAGGTTTCACCTAAAAATTGCTGTTTATCTGATTTCTATCTTTTAATAAAGCAGAAGAAAACCCCAGTATTTTAAAATAAAAATTAAGATTTTATTAATTTATCAGCTTCTTTTGTATTGCTTCATTATCCAAATTTTAGATTCACTGATATATTCTCATGGGTAGTTATTTCAATAAATATGATGTGAAATATCACTCAAAAACCAAATAAAAATCCTAAAATTAAGAAATAGAACCTAATTAACCTTCAGCATAATGTCAATACAGTTCATATTTTCTTTATTCAACACCAAAAATGTTAAAAGATGACATCATGTCTGAGAAAATGTCATACTAGGCAAAAAAGATTCTTTGGCCAGTTAAAATTAGTCTTTGAGGTGATAGCAGTATTGCTGGCATCATCAGTAACAGAAAATGTAATTGTCTAAATATGTGCAAAGAAGTTTTATTTTACTTTGAAGTAGAAAAAAAAAGGGGGGGAAACCCACAAACTAAAAAATAAAAGTGTTTATTAAACAGTATATGATATTGAACACTGTGATATGAAAGCATACCTGCTCCAAAGGGCACGTGGTATGAGGTAGTAGATTAGGAAAGATCAGTCTTTTCTGATAAGCTCCCCGTGGTGTGGCTGGTAGAAAAAAGACAGAAAAACCCAGCAGAAAATTACCAGCATCTATCACAGTGAGAGTAAAATATAACAAAAGCCTGTAAAAGCTGTCAGAAAGAACAAACAATTCTTGATCCATAGTAGTTAAAAGAAGTCTGTAAACAAAGTAGGTTTTATTTTCATTTCAAACAGTCCTGTGATCAGACTGAAGTGAGATAGCAGCTGCTTAAATAGAGTTAACAAGCCAGATACTTCAAACTCAGTAAAATGCTACTGTATGGGATGGTGGGGCAGTTTGTTTTTAATGAAAGTCAGCTTTCTGGCTACAAGCAATATGTGTTATCAGAGCTTCCACTTGAAATTTCACGAAGAAGAGATTGTTGACACTGAGGGTGAGGAAGCAACATATTTCAGGTTAAAACTGGGGTTTAAATGGGCTATGAGTTTATTTTGTCTGGTGACTCCTTTGTCACCAATATTTTCAGAAGACCCTACTCATTTTTATTTGAAATTTGCTAAAAATGAGTGCGGAACTACTCAAGTTTGTGAACAAATATATAGGGATAGTTACAAACTACAATAGTTCTCAGTCAATCAAAACTGCTAAAATTTCCCATCTGTTACTGAATTATCACAGAGGAATAGAAACATCCCCTGCTTTTCCACTGGCCAAGTCATATTAAGCAGTTTATAACCAGAGACTGAAGGATGATCTGCAAAAATATGTGAAAATTCACTTCCTTAATCTCCAGTTTCAATGGTATAGCAATAAGTATCACTTTAGGAAGTTTTATTTTCAGGCTGGAAGTAATTCAATTTTGGAGAAACATGCCATCTAGGAAAAAGAGAGGTAAAAGGACACAGAGACTAAATGAGAATCTTGGACTATTTTTTAACTACTTGGTTCATTATTTAACTACTAAGCTACCATGGCACTAGTAGAACAGCTATTTCAAGCTCTTGTTCTTAAAAGAGTAAATTTCTTACCCCCATCCCAGTGCTTGCTTTTTTTTTTTGGTCTCTGTCTTGCACCACACCTTATTCCAGAAAACCTGTCTCCACTATGACTGTTTGTGGGCTACTGTAATGTGTTCAAATATTATACCTACAAGTACCACAGAAGACTCTGTGAGATAATCAATAAATCAGTATTGAGAATAGCTTGAGTAGTGTACAACAGATGAGGCATGGGTCAATAACTGAACTAAGAAAAGAGTATAAGCTGCTGAAGAAAAGAACACTCATGGAAGTGAGAAAGACAATGATTGGTTTTGGGGGTTTTTTTTGTTTGTTTGTTTTTGTTGGGTTTTTTTTGTTTGTTTTGTTTTGTTTTAAAGGAGTGAAAGGGATTAAGAAAACAATCTTAATTCTAGCATTCCCTGATTTTTGATACCTTAACTTAGTAGCCTTCACCGTGTGCTTCATACAGCATTTTGAGTACAGCATATAATGTCTTTTGACATGTATAAACATTCTTATGATTAGTAGTCACAGGGTTTATTTATTGTCATGAATTGTGTCCAATCCAATTTGGTTTCATATTGTCCAATTTCCAAGTATCTTTCACTGCAAAGAGAATTCTGGAAATCTTTAAATGTTAGGGGCTCTGTTGAAATAGCCTGCCTTGGCAAACTCACTGAAACATATCTGTCAAGCACAGCAAAAGCCTTGTAAAATGCTCCACTGCTGTAGGCCATAGAAAGGAGCTATAATAAACTCTGACCCATAAAAAGTCATGTAAACATTATAACCTGTTTTTACTAGCCTTTTAAGTGCCAGGAGCAATTGATCTTATATGGCTTAGGTCTTTCTAACTTCCCAGTCTCCATGAGCACCTAGGATCCTACATGGGTGTTCAAGTGCCTCTGGCTTTGGAAGCCTAAAATAGGAACAGATACCATGCTATCAGCTATTTAGTTATTCATTCCAGACAGATGTTTGATATTTCCAACAGAAAACATTTTAAAATGCAGCACCTACAGAAATCAACTGTTTCAGTATTGTTAATCAAAATAAATGTCCATGCAATCTCGAGCTGTTTCCCTCAATTGCTGCATCTGTCATACTGGAAAGAATGACAGGGAAAAAAAAAAAAAAGGAAAAAGAGAAGAAAAAAAAATTTAAATTTAGAGTAACAGTGTCCTTTCCTTAAGGCTCTCTGATCATGACAGCTTCCCTAAGGTTCAGCATTACTGTTTGTTTTCAGAAAAATGCTACAAACCTTAGTCCTCAGGGGAAACTGAAGTTCACTTTAATACATTTCAATGGGATTTTTCCCTGAGTAATAGCTGAAGGATTTAGCTCACTGCTAACTTCACGAACAAATAACGTGAATTTTACAGCTTTTGATTTCTGCCAAATTCTTTCCCCATTAAATTGCTGTGGGAAATCAGCCATACAATTAAAACCTATTTTATGCCTTCAATAATGTTAATGAAGCAATTGTGGATTTCAGAATTTTATATATGTGTGTGCATATATGTGTGTATTTTGTCATCACTGCAGCAGCTGCTGTTGGCCTCAAACATCTCTTAAATACATAGACTTAGCAATGGAGGTGTACGTGACTCTGCTGGTTATTAAACCTCATTAAAAAAGCCCAAAAGCCCTTCCCTATACAGATGGTTGCCATAACATGCAGAAATTTGCTACTTATTAATATATGCACTCTATTCCTTCCATTCTGGTTAAAGAAAATTAAAAATATAGACGTAATGAGGAGGTAGTGTTTGAAATTTGAAGCTGGTTCCCAGACAGTTTATCTTTCCCAACAGGGTATTTTTTGAGGCCACATCTGAAGGTAACATAATTTTACACGCTGGTGTCTGGACCTGGATCTAAATGTTGGAACTCAGATCTATTATTTGTTTCAGTTTTTGAATCCTTATAGCAGATGTCCCCCTAGATGAGGAATTATTTTACTTCAGTAGCAACTCTTATGGGGAGAGCTGGTAGAAAAGTGTTCTCTAAAATGATGAAATTGCTGCCCTGCCGTAAAATATATGTCATGAAAGAAACTGTTGAGAATTTTAGTTTTGATTCTTCACAGAATGATACAGTTAGGATTCTGGCCAAAGATTTTGATTCTGAGAAGCAAATAAACACAGGTGCAAAATTCAGAATTCTGTTCTGGGAAGTAATACTCACTTTTCTGTGTATTTCCCTTGGAGATCCAAGTATAGAAAGAATGGCCTGAACTTCTGAAGAGTGGAATATGCTTTTCTACCTAGAGACAGCGTTTCAGTGAACCCTCAAGATCACAATACCCATCTTTGAAGCATTTACATCTTCACTGCTGTACCACTGGAAGTTGAGTTGGCGTGAGGGAGAGTGCAAGGACATTTGGATTCCTGAGAATTTGCAGTAAGTGGTGTCCTGAACACAGAATGACATAAGCCAGCAAATAGGAGATATATGAACAAGCAATTAACTAGGGTAGTCTCTCCACAGAAGAAAAATGGGAAGTAAAATTTCCTCACAAGAAGATCTTCCAAATTTTGTGCATAATCAGATAAGTAGCTCTCTTTGGTTAAAAAAAAAAAAAAAAAAAAAAAAAAAAAAAAAAAAAAAAAACCAACAACCACCCGAAAGGAACCCTGGCATTATTCCTGATTGTGTTTGGTAAGAGTTAAAATTTGTTCAGCGCCCAAATCCTAAGCCAGCTGCCCTCTCCCCAGGTAATTGATATATAAGAATCATAATTCAGAGTGTTTCAGATGGCACTGATCTTTCCAGCACTCCTGGTATGTCAGTGATTATGTGCATGACCTCCTTCAGTAATTTTGACCATAGACATTAACTACTGGATATTTAGGAACAAGAGTGGCTGTCAGTTGCATATAAAAATATTTGAAGCAAGAGAAAACATTCATTCATGCAAATATCACTCTCCAGTATCTAGCCACCAGTTCTAAAACTTTATTTCACATTTATAAAGTCCCAGTTCCATATTTCTATCAGATATATGTTGACAGGGTTCTCTCATTGCCTTTTTACAGAAGTGCAATTCTGCAATACTACTTGCATATGGGAAGTATCAACATTGCAAAATAAATTATTATGTCTTTTTTCTCCACCTTTTTAACCAGCTCATGTAGTATTTGCAGAGTCAGACAGTCTGAATAATTTTCTTCTCAGAGAGAATGTACAAAGTTGCTGTGTTTTCACTTTGTGGAAATTGTTTCCCTAGTGCAGATACAGAAGTGCTGGTACACTCCTGTTAATACTTAGCTGCTCTTGAAAACAGAGCATGATATTTAAATCCAAACATTATGCTGGCTTCTTGGGCTGGCTGGTGTGAAATTTAATTTGTTCTGTTAAGCCTCAGAAGCCTGGGGAAAACATGAGATGAACAATAGCCATTAAACTCCAGTTTTACAACATCCTTCAGAAATTAAATAATGACTCTCAGCCCAATGGACACAATGTCCCTTCAAGGGCCATCAATACAGGTGCTATACCTGAATTTTGGATTTGATCTTTGGACTTTTTTTCACTGCCCGTGGCAGGGGGGTTTGGACTAGATGACATTTAAAGTCTCTTTCAACAAAAATCACTCTATGATTTTTATTGCTAACCCTTCCAATGCACAGACACAGTGTTTAGAAACAGAACATAGTAGAAGATCTTTATTTTGGCCTCAGCAGTTATGTTTGGAGACTTCTATATTTATTTTTTTGCACCAACCTCCTCCTTGTAACGTGAAAAAAAACCACCCCTTCTTTTTTTATTTCTCAGATTATCCTATATTTCTAAAGTTGTCCTAAACAAATAAATATTTTACCCACTGTGAACGCTTGTAAAATTATTAATAAATACATACAGTCAAGAAGAGAGTTCTCAAGAGGCATTCACAATGTCAAACAAGTTTGAACTAATTAAAACAACTTCTAAACAGAGGCCTAGTCAAGTACCTCTGAAAATTAACACCAGAGGGAGGAATGGCATTCCACCAGTTTTTGCCAACAAATCTCTTTGCCAGCACTTCTGAAGGCATCAGTTGTTTGTTCCTTTGTGCTAGTTCAATGCAGCTCTCCTACGTGCCCTCAGCTTCAGAACATCAGAGAACTTGTAGAGCCAAAATAAACACATTTTTTCTGTCAACACACTTCACATTCCCCCCCACCCCCCATAGCAATGTAGTAACTTTCAACTTAAAGATTCTGAAGTCTTGTGTGGGTGAGCTGAAAAGCAAGTTCATCATATGAAGAAATAAACTCACCATGGAATCTCCTGGGATTTTTTTTTCTTATTTTCCTTACTATTCAGTTAACATTAATCACCCCCAGCTGCTTAATTCAAATCAATAGGTCAGGGGCTGGGAAAGCCTGTCATTTCCTAGCTATGTTAGCTGCATATACATGATATTTTTACATTTGAATAAAGGAGTTAACATGAATGTCCTGCAAATTTTTGACAAAAGCAACATGATACTGAACATTGGTTTCTGCTCCAAAATCAGTTCACCTGCCAGACAGAAGACTGAATGGTTGTGACAAAACAACAAGGTTACTGGCAGTGTGACTAGACAGTATTGCCAGGAGGTCAAACAGTATCAGCCTGTTCCAGCTGAGAACAACTATTTGGGAATGTGATGTGACAATATAGAGCTTTGTTTCCTACCTACACAGTACCCTATCTTGTTTCAAACAGACCATTTCCTCAATAGCTAATAATTTTATTCATAATTTTATTTATTTATTTTAGAAATATCACACTGTTTCAGGCTTCAATTTACAAATTACACTAGTTAGAACCACAGATGTTTATATCTTGATTGTTATTTGGATTCATCATATTTTCATTATTTTTATATTCTTCAGTATACATACTCTTCAGACTTGTACAACTAAATATACCTCTATCCTTATATTTTATGCTCTGTATAAAATCTAATTTACAGGAATTTCACTTATGTGAAATTTCTTTAACTCCTTGGACATTCAAAGATTAACATTGTATTCAGAATTCTCCCTTCCCCCAGATTTTCTCAATTTTCTCTTAAAACAAGCGTCCTTCCTAACAGCTATGTTGAAATTTTTTCTGGAAATCTCCCTATGTCTTTGATCCTACATGCTCCTCCATTATAAAGATGTTCTAAGAAATCGTTTAAGCTAAAGACATTTGTAATAATACAAGATAGAATGCCTATACTTTTTTCTTATCACAGTTTTTTTTTCTAGCCCTTTTAAATAATGTTATTACCTTTAATTTTGATGTCTGATTATTATCAGAAAAGCTTAATGGTTTTATTCAGTTATCATATTTAATTTCATTTTTAATACCAATAAAATATCTCTAGTCAGCTTTAGAAAGGTGTTGTTAGGGCCTTTTTGAAGTAAGTAAAACTTATAAATTGTTAAGGAACAGATCTAAGATTTCAAAGCAGGATAAGATTCATTCTGATAAGTTTTGTGCAACCATCCTAGTCTGACTATGGAGGTGAGTCAGCAGAAATAACATTTCATCTCTGGGAATGATCCCAGCACTTGGTAACTCCTCACAGATGTGTTAATCAGCGGTTAGCTACAACAATCCTATTATTGGCAACACGTATGGAGAGAACTTTTTTTTGGTTCTGACTGCAGCTATATTACTTTCCAATACTTTTCAAAGTAATAAAAGCCCTCAGGCAAACCACTTGATTTGGGTCTTGCTAGCTTCCACCTGTCCTTAAGCATGTGAAAATCTCCATTAATTTTGATGGGAGTTCTGATTTTCCAGGTAGAGAAGAATACTTTCTTTCAGGGCATACACATAATTAGTATTTATGATAATTAACAGCAAAGTATTTGTAGGCTTTGTAGACAAATTAACTACTGTTTTCTTTAGTACAAAAATAGCAACTCTGATGGTGTGATTGGATACCACACTTTGCCCTCTGACCAGACCACTATTTTGAAATTTTCATTTGAAAAAATACCATGTTTTTTGTCTCTGTGGTTTCTTCTCACAGGCAATTCTCAATAACTTTCCATAAAAAGATGCCCTTTGGTGTCTTTGGTGGTGTCTTTGCTTAAAATATTTTTATAGTTTTAAATCTTGCCCTTCTCTTTTAGTTTAGTATAAACAAAATAAATACACCAAAGAATCGAACATCTTGTGGCGGAGCTATTTTAAACTAAGTAAAATCAAATTGCATTGCAACCAAGACACAATATGGTCCGTGTCAAGCAGTTCAAACATACGCATCACTTCAAAAAAAAAAAAAAGAAAACCCTAGGAAATTCTTTTTTTTAAATACAATCGCCCTAATTTTTTAAATACTATGAATAGCCTCTTCATAGTCGTCATTCCTACTTCTCCATTTCCATCTCTTTTTTTGAACAAACTCTCCATGTGAGTGTGCTGGGTAGGCCTGCATTATAGATCTAACACTGTTACTTATGTATGGATTACAAATGTGTATTTATAACACTAGGTTTTGCTTATGCTGCCAATGTTGATTTTGTGCAAGGAAATGCAATATATTCATGTGCATATATAAATAAAACACTGCTGTAATGTGAAATACACTTCATTGTCAAACCAAATGCTTACCTGGGGAAAGCACATATGTATGTGTATTTATACATTTACCTGTATCTCTGTATATGTCTGTGTCTACATGTCTATATACAACTTAAGTACATGTGCTTCAGCTATTTGGAAACAAAACACTTTTTACATTTAATAAGGCCAAAATCTACTTTTCCCTTTTAATAAATTCTGTAATCAGACACAGTAGTTGCATGTGGCCCAAAAAGGCTCCATATAGAGCAATGTTTGAAAATAACTTAAACTCTATTTCTGTTTACATGTATTTTCACCTGAGGCTATCTGAAGCTTAAAAGCCAGGCCATTTGAACTGCTTAGGGCCATTTCTGTAATAAACAGTGCAGAGAAATAGAAAGCCATTAGTAATTTCCAAAGTACAGATTAAGTTGCCTTTCATGCAGACCACATTACAGTTCATAAATAAATTGACAATTTAATTTCAAATTTGATTTTTGTATTAATTTTCCTTACAATATACCTTACAAAAACATATAGCTTTCTTATGAACAAGTTCTTTACTATTTGAGATATACAGTTACTTAAATTATCATATCATGACCTAAAATGTTGGGATAAAAATAATACGGGTGATTAATTAACAATTAATCTATATTTTTTGCATCAAATTCAATTTTTTATTATTGATCAGTCTCATAGAATGCAAAAACATAGGGTTCAGTCTTCAATGACCACATTTTTTTCATCTGGAATTAAGTTGTTCTGATTCAGGTCTGAATGTATGTATTTCATTCATACACCTAATGATCTATAATCTGTTGTAATTTTAAATATATAAAAAAGTGTGAACCTAAATCACTTCTTTTAGGGAAAGCTAAGTGAAAATGAATTTCTGTTTCTTATGTTGGTTCCCTTCAGTACTGCACACACTGATACTCAGAGGCCATTCAGAGGTTTTTGCATTATTTAACTATTCCTGCATGTGCATGCAAACCAAATTTTTTCTATTGTATATGGCTGAACTCTCCACCTGTCTGCACTGAAGAAGATCTTTACAGATGCCTTTCATTATCTTATCAAAATCAACAGACTAAAACATAGCATATTGTCTTAAATATCAGCTTTCTACTGATGTGTGTAGTCTTCAAAGGGCAGACTAAAAGTAAGTACCATTCTCTCAAAAGCCACAGGCAGTTTCAGAGAAAAACAAATCCTTCCAGATGCAATTTTTAGTTATTTTTTTGTTGTTCTAGGTGTCCTTCCTGGAACTTTCCTGTATCTGCCAAAATACAGGCTGCAATATTTCATTCTTTAATGGAGTTACAGTTTGTATGTACTAAAACCAGTACAGGTTTTTTGTTGTTTTGTTTTTTGGGGTTTTTTTTAATCTGATACCTTATTCCCAAGGAGTGGTACTATTGAGGTATTCATATGTTGCTATGACACTTTAATGCAATTTCTCTTAGAGTTTAAGATAATCACTTATTTAATGTGGATACATGATCTGAAGTGAGCTGCTTGAATACTGATGATGCTGAGAACTGCATAATATGCTTAATTTAGATGAAGTTCTGTGCTGTAAGGCTTGTACTTTTTTCCTTAAATACAGTGGATGTTGAATTTACAATCAAGGTTTTGACTGTTGTGATATCTGGCTTTTCTGAAGAACAAACATTCTGTGGGGATCTGAGAATCTCTGAGAGCCTAATTCACTTCCATTTAGTTCAGTGAATGAAATACTATTAATTTCAAATAGAAATGCAGAATCAACCCCCAGATAAACAGCAACACTAAAGCAAATCTTGCAATGCTAATTCCTGGTACTTATAAAACCTGAATTTAATTTTTTATTTTGAAAGAACACTAAGCCAATTTACTTAGTACTAACAGCATTCTGTCTTAAAAACTCCTTTAAAAAACAGCTCACTTGCAAACTGAGCTGGAATGAGCAATGTTCCTCTTTTTTTCTTACCCCCAAACTTAATTTCAGATGGTCAGTGGAGCCCATAACTAAAAGTGTTCACTGCAGGACTCATTCTCATATTGACTGGCAGAATGATATAGAATCCCTCTGAGGGTAATTTTTATTAGAAGATAGTCAAAAAGTCCCATTTTCAAAGCAAGAAAAGTAGGACTTCCACCTCCTGGTCATACCACAGCACATATCCTTACCATAAGGCAAACTACAAACTAACTAAGTTAGAGACAGTCATGAGATGCTACAGCATCATTCAAATTGAGGAATGACATTTAGATTCAGCCTTAAAACTGTGCCCAGTATTTCTAGCCCAACCCAGAAGTATGAGGCTCTTGTTTCTAGAACGTAATCTGTATTCTTTCTAATCCCCTTTTTTGGGCTCTTTTCCTTCCCACTCCACTATTCTACCGCCATTTTATTTTTTCTTTAATATAGCAATTAAACTCCTGTATTTTAAGGGGGTAACAGTGGCATAGAACTCATCATTCATATTTATTACCTTCTGAATGTTCTGCCTCATTCAGGCTTTTAACTCATGAGCTAAAAGACTCATTTACAGTCTTTTAACAAATATTTGTGAATGGCAGCAAAATTACAATCACTTATAGGAATATTCTTAATTTTGATTTGTATTCACTATTGGAAATTAATTTAGCAACCAATTGCTAGACAATATTTTAGTCCTCCTGCCTCCCATCTCCAGCTCTCATGTCTGATGCCATGTTAGTGTTATGTTCTCCTGGATACAGCATTACCAGACACTTTATTCTAGTTTTGAATGGAGACTTAACTGGGAATTATCACCCCAACAGTTATTGCCCAAGGGGAAAAAAAAAAAAAAAAGGCGTCTTGAAAAGTAGGAAATTAATTTTCATGGATGGAAAATTTAAAAAAATTAAGATTTTTTTTAGTCTGCATTGAAGTAAAACCTTGACAGCATGAAATGCAAAGCCATTTAAGTCATACAGCTCTTATTCATTTAAAAATGGGCCATAGCAAAGAGCATTTGGCTGGTGTGTGGGCAACAGGTCTTCCTTCTTTGTATTAATCCAGAGTAGAGAGCTGAACAAGGATCCTTTGTATCTCAGAGGACATCTCTTGTGGATTGGCTGTTGAAGGGAAATCCCCCTATTCTTCCTGATTGACCTATTTCACTATGTAGAGCTGCATATATGGCTGATGGTCAAGCAGAGTGATTGCCTGGAAAGTTACTGCAAAAGTTAAATTGTGGGTTTGATTTGGTCATCACAGCTGTGAAGAAGTATCTATGATTTTCCAGGCAGGTACTCTCCCTGCTGCATTGTACTGGAACACGTGAGTGTTTATTTTTTTAACCAAGGCATCTGTTCTTCTCAAAACCTGTAGGTTCTTATGAGAATGCTCATATCATTTGATTTTTCTTTTCTTTTTTTCCTTCCCTCAGAGGAAAAAGAAATGCATACTTGGCTATGCAGTGTGCAGTCAGTTTTAAGAATAGGTGTTAATTTCATCAGTGTGTGTCAATAGAGAAACATTATCACAAGTACCAGTCCATCATTTATATGAGTCATTATACATCTTGCATCAGAAATGTTAGTCTCAAGTGTCTGGTATATTGACACTCAGGTTCTGAAAGCTATTTTATAATGAACCACAGCACACAACCATAGAGTCAGTTCCATCACTCTTTTTTTGGTCTGAATGATTAAATCTGTGTGTTCCTTTAATTCCAGCAGTAGAAACCGAAATTTACCTGCAACTAATCCCTACTGATGACCCCATAAGATCGGTGTAAATAGCCATGATTTGTTACACTTGGCCTCTGACTAAAGGCAAAATTTTTGGCATGTCTAAAAAAAATCCCTTGAGCCATATTTAATTACATTCACATGGAAGGGGAAAAGTATAGACATTAAACAAATATATAATCAATAAATGAGGGAGCCATCTATTTAAAATCCAAAACCTCCACAGACTATTTGGAAATACAGTTTTAAAAAGAAGCTTTGAAGATTTCACTTGTTCATAACATCCAGTGAATATCAATGGTATAAGTTATATTGACAGAAAACACAAAGCATGTGTGTAAAACCACTTCCAAAGGTGTGCATATTAATTATACATTTTTAACATCCCTTTCTTCACTGACAAATAAAAATTTGTTATGAGAATTGAATAGACAGCATCAAGGAACTAAGTTGTTACAGATCCTCCATCACCAACTGATCCAATATTTTACAGAAGTATGAAGTTTTTGCTCCTCCTAACAATAAAAGGACTTCAGATCCTTCTATTTTTAATCATCAAAATAATTTTAAAAATATTAATGTAATATATAAGAATAATTCACTGATAACATCACTGATAGCTCAGCTCTGAAGAGCTGAGATCCTTTTTTCTCTTTCACAGACATTGAGTCTGAAAAAAAGACCCTGAGAGGGTTAGATCAGTTATCTTAATTTAAACACCCTGCTTGCCCAGGTACATTTGAGTCACCAGTAAAGCAATCTTTCAGCTTCCCTCTAAAGGCAATGGGGATACATTAAGTGATTTTGAAGGTATGAAAATCTTATCTGCTTATATTTACATGTATATATAAAAGGTCTAGTCCTCTAAAGATCCTAAGTCTCACTGATAACTGTATAAGTGAAGTACCTGATGAAGAGACCCTCAGTAGCCGTTTGGTTAGATGTCTGCATTAGCACCCTGTGTCTGAGATATATTTACCTGGATCTTGACATTTGTTTTTTCACATAACAGCAGCTTGAAGTCATGAGAAACTGGTCAGCTCCCTACTGATATTGCCATTGCTTACCTTAAGCCAAGGTGTCTACTGTCCATGTGAGGTAATGGAGAGAGGGCCTATACGTTGGCTTTGAGGACAATGGTTTCATTTCGGTTTATATTTTGGTTTTTGGGTTTTTTTCCTCCTACAAAGACTCCATTCTTATTTATGAACTCATCTTAAACCTAAGAAATCAGTTTAAATAGTAAAAAAGGAAGATGAGAACTTCTTACAAAATGATGATGACCTTACATATGGACTAGGTGACTCCTTGTCAAAAGAACTTTGTGGAGGCTGAAAATTTGTCTTCAAGGAATCATTTTAAAAGTTTGCATCAGAAGAATTAATGTTTTGTAACTACTAATGTCTACTCAACTACTACTAAATATCTAACTCAAACATTCACTGTGTAGGCAAATGTTGAAAACTGGGAGAACATTGAAAAAGAAATCATTGCCTGCTTGTGCTTGCTCTGTCTATGACTTGCCCCTAAGCATCCACTTTTTGAGAATGGATGCTAAAATGTCTTGTCATCTTTATAATACTGTATACTAGTTAACACTTTTCAAAGTTTCGCTAAATATCAAACTACTCTGTTTTACCGATGTGGCTCTACTGAGGTAAAAAAAATAACTTCGTTCACAAAACTTTTGTATCATTCTGATTGCAACTGATGTATCTGTAATCCTTATGCATCTCTAGGGTAGTCTTTCATGCTTTTCCACAGAAATAGTAGTTTGGAAGCATACCATTATCCTCTTCTTACACTGGAAAAAAAGAAATCCTGTCTCTCCTGCACTGATTTTTGAGGAACTGATCTTCACAGAACACTGTAAATCCTGTCTGTGGCTGCAAATGTACACTGTACTGTCACGTTCTATAAAAACAAACAAACAAACAAAAAAAACCCAAACGAATATAAACACTAAAAATCACACTGTAGGAAATACTATTTTTAGGAAGGCAGGATAAAAATTGAAAGGAAAATGAAATTAATGAGATAATTCAACATGCATATATAAAAAACATACCCCTTCTCTTTCCTATAACCTTCCTTGCTTTTCCAAAATGTACCCAAAGATTTTAGTCTAAAAAAGGCAATTTCTATTTACAGGAGTAGCTGAAGCAATTTAAATAAGTTAGGCTTAAAATAAATATGTGAGATTTCATATATCTCACTGGAACACATGTTAAAATACATCCTTTAAAGAGTGAGAGATTAAGAACTTGCTTTAAAACTAATCCAAAATGAAGGAATTTCTCCATTTGACAGGTGTAGATTTTAAATGTTAAAGGTCTGAGCCTGCATCGCTTGTATGTTTAAAGCTCCTCATGACCTCTGAGTACACTGTAACAATGATATACTCAATTTTTACTTGGTTACTCCAGGTTGCCAAAGCATTTTATAATTTCAAGTTGCCAAAGGATTTTATAGTTTTCCCCATTTACAGGGAGGCAAATTAAATCATTATCATCTTCAGTTCAAGCCAAGCCCTTCCTATACGGTCCTGTCTCCTTTTTGATACGAAACCTCTAAGTAACTAGAAGACTAGATCTCTTGGAAGCTACTTTACATTTTGCACTGCTAATAAAATTACACCCTTGATGTTTTCTAAATATATGACAGGCAATCTCTGATTCAAAACTAGACAGCCTTCTTGCTGTGATTTGAAATCTCTTTGTACAGAACATTTGGAAACAACTGCAGCCAGGAGCCATGTTACTCAAACAGCTACCTCAAGGAACCAGGACTCATTTAATTTCATCTTTTTACAAATACCCAGTTATTAATCCTAGCAATATTAATCCTTTATTTATATTCCTCACTCAATTCATGAGTGACTAATAGATCGAAATGAAGCAGAATTTCAAATTCATCTGACGTCTGTGTTTTTATATGTAAGCCTCTCTCTAATGCTTATTATACAATTATATATGCTTAGTTCTGAGAAACACTGCAAAAATATTTGTGATTCCCAAAGTACAGCTACAGGGAACATGTAGGAGTGCTAATTGTGTGACATGAAGGGAAAAATTACGTAAATCCATGAAGTGCTCTGTTTTACACTGCTCACACTTTGAAGTCAAGGCAGATACACAAACATGAACAAATCTAGCACTTGCTGGCAGAGTGCCAGCCAACTCCCTCACACATAGGAGCAGTTCATGTATCAGTAATGGCTGAATCAACAAGTGACAGATTTCTTCTTACAGCTAGGTGAAGGGTGGTTTCACTGCAAAGAGTACATTTACATTCACTTCATGTTCCACCATCTCCTAAACCCAAATGGTGTTGAACTTGGAATGAAAAGAGGGAATGGCTTTATGGCCACCAGGACCTGTTTAGGGTTCTGGAAGTCCTACTCTTTGTTCTGCCTTGCTGAGGTTGAAGGCCTTTGCCTAAAATCCAGAATAGTATTGTCTGAAATGAAAGAGGAGAAAAGAAAACAAAAAAAACCCCAAAAAACCAACAAACAAAAAACAACAACAACAACAACAAATCAGCACCCAAAAAAAGTAGGTGCAGTGTCACAAGCCTGTTTTAAAAAGTGCATGAATTACACTGCACATAACAGTTAAACATAGTCTGCTCAGGGTCTCATGTAGTCTAGGGGCACGCTAAACTATGTGTCACAGGACAGGAGGAATAGATTGGCTGTTCTTAGTTTTGAGGGGCAAAAATGATGAAATTATTGTCAGTAGATTGATCTTTAATCCAGTAGAGTTTCAATCACAAAAGAGATTGATCATTATTTACTGTTGTTGAGGACATTGTGTACTCATGATGTACATGAGTTTAAGAACAAGGGCTTCTTGTGTACTGATTCAAATTCACAAATACAGATCAGTGGTTTGTTGTACTGGTTTCAGTGCCTGCATTTGATTGAAAAGTTGTGTGACATGCATTGTATAAAATGTACCAAGAAGCCCTCGTAGGGAATTCTGCCTTTTCTTGTTATCAGCGACAGCTCAGCTTGGTCCTCTCTGTCAAGCAATGTCCAACAGAGTGATGATATAATACCTGTATAATACTGAGATGATACGGTGCAGTAAGCATTCATGTTACCTAAAATCTAAATATTGTGAAAATTTTTACTTTGGACATTTTTGTACAGCTAACATTCATACCTGTGCCTGATCCTCTTTTATTTTTCCTGCTGTAATGAACCCACTTGTTAAGAAAATAACTCCAGACTTGATGCAGGTGGAGGTAGTTAAGAAGATGTTGACCTAGTCGTGCATTTGAGTCAAAGCAACACAAAGGCAGGAAAATGTTTTGCTAATCCAAGCATTATCTATAGCTAAGGGTTATTTTAGCTGAGGTGGCTAATATCCTGAACGGTTTGTATAATCCTATTACTTCCTTTGTAATATAGACCATTGTGTCTTCTGATTAGCCAGTACAGTTACAATAAAAGGGAATGTTTTTTCACTCCTGTTTAAGTGTCTGTATTCTCTTCAGCTTCTGAGTGTGACTCTATAAAAGCATGCAGCATTGAGGGTTCATATAAGCACATTTATTAAGTAAAAAGAAGAAAATATTACCAATTCATCTACACATAGCATGATGGACTACTTATTTACAAATAATTGTATAATATAAAATAACAATTGATCTTTCACCATGGCACAGATATTTTGCAAGAGAGAATATTAGGCTGTATTATCTATTTCTGCTAACTTTAATCAAGGACTTTATGAAGTTTTGATACCACTGTATACCTCAACATCTCTGTTATAAATATTTCTTCAAGACAGGTATTCATAGATACAGCAAGCCTTACTGTGACAAGATTTCTAAGATCATTAGCAGTGAAAAGGGACTTTAAAAAAACGTTTCAAAGGCAGATGAAGTTTTTCCTATTGGTAATAAAATAAATAGGCACTCATCAAGATTCCACTACCACAGCAGTTGTCAGCATTTTTATTTATTTATTTAGGACTCCAAGATTAAATTAAGGAAAAACATGTCCTACATGAATTAAGGAAACTCAGGGAGCTCACATATTTAAAGAATAGATGAAAGTAAGATTATACTTACAAACATATGATGTAATCAATTAAAAGGCTTTGTAACACTTCCAAAACAAAATCTAGACCTGTCACGAGCAGATGAAAAAGTTCCTAGGGGAGAATCTTTTGTTTCTTTTTCTCTTCTGCAATCTACCCTTTCCTTTCGGTGCTCCGATCCCAACTTGAACTCTTCTGGTTGTCTCTCTCCCATACCCACCATAACCTTATTCACAAAGGTAGGACACAGATGACCCTTAACCAAAGACCTTCAACTTTGTACCAGAAAAAAATGATCTCAAGGTAAAACTCTTCCTTCAGTATACTCTTTCCTTTGGCAGACCCTTTGCAGTCTGTGTTGGAGCCCTTCAAGTGATATTCCAGGATTTGTCTCTTTTTCAGACTCTTCTCTAAATGACAAGCTTTTGGCCTTGTTTGAGCGTTAGGAAGGTACCCCCACAAATGACATGGAGAAAATAGTTTTCATAAAAGAAACCTCTCAGTAGTACTAACTTTCTCTTTGCAGTCCCACATCAGCTGGATCTTCAGTCTTTTTCAATCCTAAGCCTGAAACTCACCTTAGGACTCAAACTGATCACTAGCCAAGGACTTTCAGCCATGGTCCAGTTAAAAAAGCCCTGTGGAGAGACACCTATCTTCAGTGTAACTATCTTTGTCTGCTTCTTTGATACCCATCTCCCACTGAAGGTCTAAGTTTTTGGTCTCTAACCATATTCCCAGTATTAGTCTTGGCCCTGGGTTTAGTCTCAGCTGAGGCTCCCCTGCTAGGGCACAGTATTCAGGGGAGAAGAAGTCTTTTTGTCACTTTCCCTTGCTTTAGCAGCTTCCTGACAGCACAAATAAAACTGGAGCACACCCTAGACATTAACATAGATTTTGATTCTGTCTTTGCCAAGGACCTACAAATGTGGCCCAGACTACAACATGGCCCAGCAAAACATCCTGCAGCTCACCCCTTCCTTTGGTTCTCCCTATTCAACTGCATGTTCACACTTTGTCTTTCCCCCACATCTAGCCCAAACTGTAACTCATATTGCAAGCTGGGGCTCAGTTAAAGACCTGCAGCCATGACCCAAACCAGCAGCTTAATCCATACCTTTAAATGATCTTTTCAATTGCTTATGGGTTCAGACAAAACTCGGACAGCTTCTGCCTTGGCAGAAAAGGAACTTTTCTTCAGAAAGATTTCCATTAACTTGCCCAAGGAAACCTATTTTCAAACTGAGCTCAATTTAGAATGAAAAGTTCTTTTCCACCATGAGGAAACTAAATCTCCCTCTGGAATGTACCCCTAGCCAAAGGTAGGGCAAATGGATTATTTTTGTAATGATCCAAGAATCAGTGAAACATACACGTGGGTGACTGAACTTTAGACACATCTGAAAAAGCTGCATTTAATTTTGCAGTAAAAAAATCTCTTTCCTCAAACAAACTGCAGAATGTGCTTGCTCCCCTTTTTCAGTGAGAAAAGTAAGAAAATTATTATCTCCCTTTGTTTTATTTGTATGCCTAAAGACATGTTAGGAAGGATCCTGAGGACCTTCCTGTTTCTGCCTAGACTCCCCAGGGTTCCTCCCTGCCCTGACCATGGTCCAAGGCTCCATTTCAAACTGTGCCATTAGTTACTACTTCAGCAATGCCGTAGTGGTGCCAGTCTCCAGTCCCATGTCTGTCTCTTCCTGAAGGGTCCTTGCTGCACGGACCCTGCCCTGGCTCATTGCTCTCTAAAAGTGTCGGGGTTGTTGATGGACTTGCTACTGGCCCCTGTGCTCAGGCCCTGTGGGATGGTGGCTGTCAGGGGTGGGCATGACCAGCCCATGACCAGCTGGCACCCAACTCCCCAGACCCAAATGGCAGCTGGCTCTCTCTGCTTCCTGAGGATTAATTTATTTTAATTGATGTATTTCCTTTGCATGTAATCCTTACAGTCCTTCACAAGCACTTTCGGCATCCTTATTTAATAGGAATTTTAGATAGACTGTGAAGCAAGAACCTTTTTTTTTTATGTAAGTTGTAAATTCCTGCCATTATATAACTTTAAATAGTTAATAAATCAGTTTATGTAGTGATATGCAAGACAACCAAACCAATAAAATAAATTATGAAATTGATTACTCCTTGTTCAATGGGTTGCTAGTGTCTGCCTCACAGCTGAGTTCCACATAGTAAATATGAGAATTGGCCAAATATATATTTGTTTTTATAACTCAAAAGGAAACATGGTATGGCTTCATTTATAAAAAAGGGTGATGAAAGAAAAGATCAGAAACATCAAACTGCAAGAAAACAATTCAGCAGTTTAACCAATTCTGTGGTTCTGCCACATAAACATAGTGAACCTTCTGCCAAAATAGGCAGGCATGCCTACTTGCAATGATAATTAAGTCTACAAAATAATCATAATAAGTTAATTAAAAAAAAAAAACAAAAAAACCCACACACAACCAAATTTAAGTCTGTTCATTTAGAAATCTTGAATCTTGTCTTCAAAAATCTTCAAAAACCAAAAGCAAGGTAATCTGACACAATTTAACATGGAAGTGTATGCAAAGTTGCATCATATCTGTAATCTTACACTGGATTTTAGCATAATTTCTCCAAATAATTGCACATTCTCACCTGCTTTTATCTTGGAAGGGACAGAAGAGTTCTCTTCTGAACAGCAAATTAGCTTGCTTGAAACTGCATGTACGCATTGTATGTATGCACTCTAGAGCAGCTTTTCCAACCACTCAGTTGCTGATTTAAGAGAAGATTTGGAAAGGTAAGAGAGCTACAAGCCCTGATCTTGTCCTGTGTGTTTTGTGATGCAGCTGCAGTTGATAGTACTTTTTTCAGCTAAGAGCTGTGCTTGGCTTAGGGGTTGATTTCAAAGTCAGGAACAGAGTCCATAAGTGGATGACAGACTCAAAATGGTACAGAAAATCCATTATAAGAAGTGAAAATCAATCTCTAGAGTGTTGTACAACTAGCAGAGTACTTTCCTATTCTGATAGATATTCAAGTTTGTGCGCCTTCATATTCATTAGAAAGGATAATAATAATTTTTCCTAAGTATTAAAATGTAATCTTAAAGTGTTGACATCTCCAAGACTCTCTCTCATTTAACATAACCAATCATGCAATATATCCAGATAAATCAGGGAAAGTCTTCAATATGTTTTAGTGTCTGGAAACAAATTCTGTTTTAAACAGAAAATAAATACAGTGAACAGAGAGAACATTTCAGTCTCAGTTCAGGCATCTCTGTGCCTGGAGCAAGGACACATTGTAGATAAACAGGAAACAAGAAGTTCTGAGGAAGGAGATTTAAATAAAATTATTTACTGCCCACAATAATAGATGTGATTTTACAAATGTGTTTTCTTTTCACTTCCTGAAAAACTCTTTCAGAAGCCAGGTTGCAGAACAGCAACACAGGAGAAGGCAGCAGTAATTTTTCATCTTGATAGTCTGCATTTCCATATGATCATTTCCTGATGATGTGACTTTTACACACATTAACAAACAGCAACTACAGTAACAGGACAGCATTAGCTGTATCATCCAACCCTTTCTTGAATTCCCTGTGCTGCTCATCTAACTGACAAAAGGGTTGCCTTATGGGCTCAGTGAAGCCCCTCAAATGCTGTCAGCCAGAAGCAGGCCCTGCACACAATTTCCTGTACCTATAGTTTATAAAAGGTTAAGGGCTGTAGATCCTATAGATTAAAGTAAAGGATGAGCTCAATTTTCCAAAACCATTCTCTAAAAAACATTTATAACTTAATCTCCACAGTAGAAAAAAAAAATCAGCAAAACCAACATTTCTTCAGGGTTTTTTTCAACATTAACTCTTTAACTCACTTTAACTGTTGAAAGTTTAGGTGAATATAGCTTCCTAAATTTACTGCAGAAACTAAGGTTCAACTGGCAATAGATGCTACAAAAGATATTTTACCCTCTTTGAAATTCTCTGGTGTTTTTTCCCTCTTGTACCTTTCCCATAATTCTAAAATGAGTCTTAGCCCACCCTTCCAGAGCAGGTGGTAGGACTAACCTTATCAGATTACTTAGAACTGCTAGAGAGATATTATATGGAAACCCGTGACCCACTTTACAGCAAGGGGAGAAAAACTCCAATGCATTTCTTCTTGACAAATTTTAAAATTATGTTTTACATTATTTGTGAACTTTTGGATGTTGCAAATGATACCTTACACAAATGTGACCAGTTCATGTAAGTAGTGTTACTTGAGGGAATATATTAGATAACTTTTTCAGATACATTTGGGTCTTGCATTTTTTTGAGTTCTCCTAATTTTATAGACTTCAGTAATGTCTCCTGTAACACCTCCTACTGTGACATAAAGAAATTTTAATAACAGCTTTGAGAATGCAAAGCAGAGAACTAAGAATTGCTACCTTCAAAGTACTGCTAGCCCATTCTGCTATCTTCAATGAGTAGAAAACACAAGCTTATTCACTTTGTTTTGAAAATTCCGAATCAAGAAATTTTGAATATTAGTCTTGAGTTCCCAAAGAATCAAAAATTTTCTTACCTAATTGGTGAGGAAGATTGTGCATGCTATATTACATTGATGCTGGCCAACATTCCCCTTTTTCTATTTGCTCTGTAGATCTCCCATAGCTTATGACATGAATTGAAAATCAGGAGAAGAATTCAAGTCCCGCTTTTGTTTTTTCTATGGCGCATCCATATTTTCATGTACGTGATAGGTGGAGGACTATCACATTGAGACACTTGGAAAGCCTCCTGTCAGTCTTCATCTATTGACATTTCTATGTGTTAAGTGTCTTATTGAAAAAAAAATAAAATTTGTGATTTCTAAACAGTGATAACAAATTAGGCATTTAAACAATTATTCCTTTCTACCCCAAGTACCATGACCTCTCCACAAAGTCTGAGATTTCTTTGTTCTAGAAATCCCAAAGCCCACAAACTACACAGCTTGATATTTATTTTGGCATCTTGCAGTAAAACATCAGTGTAACCACCTTTTGGCTGATGGGCAGAATGTCATTATACCAGTGTCTTTTCATGCTTTAACCATCTTCAAACATTCTCAGTTACAGCATGTAGACCTCTTAGCTGGAATTAATCCACTTTACTTTGTAAATAACGTTACTACTTCCTCCACTGTAAATTTATCCTGACTCCTTTAATCAATAGTGTAATTCTACAATGCGGAGTCATACCTTCCTTAAAGTAAGAGCCATCGCGCTTCGTTCTAAAGAACAAAAAGCATAAGAAGAGGTGTAACAGTGCTCACAGCTCTGTGTTTACATATGAAAAGCAAAGGCAGCTGGCCAAATGCACATACAAAATGTTTAATTTTAAGCACTCCAGTCCAAAAAATAATGATTGTATATGAAGAAACAAAGTCAGATTCTAAAATGTGTGCCCCAAAATAATTGAAGTTAAATCTAACCAAAAGTGCAACCCAGAAATGGTGATTGGAATGCTATAAATATGAGATACAATGAGAAATACTGAAATTTATTTGAAGTACTAAAATAGTGTGCAGAAAATGAGAAGCCTTTCTTCTACTGTATTTTAAGTCAATGTACTTTAGTTAGAGAATGATTTATCCTGAAATCATTAATTACTCCATACATTAAATATTTATTAACTTAACCCTTCTACAGTGCAAGTCAGTTGAGCAATCCTCTTTGAGCTACACATTTATTTTGTTCTCAACAGTAATTTTATAGGCAAGGCAAAACCGAGGTAGTTGTTTGTTCCATAGTCTGCTAAAAATAAAGAATAAAAAAATATATCTTTGTTTAAATTTATAACAGCTTTAATATCAAAAGGGTACTCATTCAAGGAAAAAAAAGAACTTTTTTTTTTAATAGATGAGATCAGAGAAAACTAGCTGTGGAGTTTTTTTGCTTTAGTGCAAGCCAAAGTAAACACAGAACAAAGGAATACCCACTCCTGGAAAGTAAACCATGTATTTAGTGGTTCAGAGATTCAAACACATTTCAGTAATTAGTATATGCAAAGTTACCTGAAACCTTAAGTTTTCCTTTATATCCTCAGGCACTTAACCAGATGATCTTTATTCTAGTGGATAAGGGGTGGTATGTAACTAATGAGCGGTATGTAACTTAAAACTATATTTACTTATTTCAGTGTAATGATAGGGTGGGGAAATTTTTCACTGAAATTGCAAAAGATTTGGGTATTTGAAGTATTATTCATAAGTGCCAGAGTGAATTTGATTCCCAGGGCTCTTTGCCTATCAGTATTAGGTTTTGATTACCTAGGGGGAAAAGGTTCTAACATATATAGAGGATCATCCTTACATATCCTGGCAGAGGTGAATATTTTTCTCTGAACAATTTTTACTACGCTACAACTTTAAGCTGAAACTGATGATTTGAAAATGCTGATTTTAAAAAACTGAAATATTTCCTGGAACCATTTTTGGTTTCATTTTGTTTTTAATAAGCCCCTAAAAATGTTCACATGTTTTCTACAAATGCTTTCTAGTGAAAGAAAAATAGATCCCTTATGCTCTTCTTGTTTAAGCTTATTTTTGCAGTCAAAGCAAGGTAAGTTATATTTAAGTATAAAACTATGGTATATGAAAATGTAGAATTTCAGTCTCCCGGTTTTGCTTTACAAATAATGTATACATGTTTACAACATGGCAGAAATTGCTGATAACTTGAAAAATGTTGTTAAATAGAAACAAAATCACTTCTTACCAGCTCTATCTTTAAGATTTTATGCCTATTTGAAGCACCTGTATAAATGTGGGAAATTCCTGCTCCTGAGTTCTTCAGGTATCTTTACACCTGGCAGTTGTTACTCCTTTTTAAGTAGCCCTTCTGCAACTATCTCCCAGAGGATAGGAGTTATGTGTGTTCTCTTTCCCTACTGTTATTAATGACCCATATATTAGAAAATTAGAAAAAATGAAGATTTCTTCTGTAGTGAAGTAAAAATAAAATTAAAGGGAAGTCTTGACCTGTGAGGTTTCTACTTTCTCTAATGCATCCCTTTCTGCTCAGCGAGACCAAATCACCTACCGTGGTGACTCCTTCAATGTTTTTTTCATTACACATTATAAGTGATATATCTACCCTTTGCTTCCAAATTAGTGTGCTAATTAGAGTAGACTGAGCTTACCAAGGCAGCAAACTCACTCAGGTCTCATTAACTTTGCTGAGGACACTGGAAATTTAGACTTCTTTTTATTTAGGCCTATTTATAGACATATCATTGGCTAGAGTTAAACATGAAGACATAGGAAACCTGCCCAAGTGTTTATTTACAAAACCAGTAGCAGCAGATGTGGCATTCAGAGTTGCAGGCCTAGAGAGGGGCTAAAGACACAGGGGAAGCAGAAAGGAAGGAAATTAAAAAAAAAAAAAAAAAAAAAAAGGAAAATATCTTCTTTGCCCCAATAAATAAAACTCTCTCCTAGCTTCCAGCTTCAGAGTGGAATTTCACCGTCAGAACCTGAAGTGGTGACAAGTCAGTAAGTGAGCTCATTGCATGGGTAATAGAGTGACACAGTTTTCCTTCACATTGCATTTACTGAGCAGCTCTGGCAGCAGATCTAGAGGGAGATACTTACATTGCCCTCCCAGCTGGTGGCCATCTGCCTTAGTGACAACTGCCAGATGGAGGAAAAATGCATGAAATCAGGGATCAAACACTAAATAAAAGAAAATTACTTTGAAAGCAACTTTGTCATGTTATAAATAGACTGTTTTAAAATGTCTCACATGTTTTAATTAGAAGGGGAAAAGGGAGGTAATGAGGTAGATATAAACCTGTGAGAGAAAGATAGTGCAGCAATTTGCACACTGCCTTACTCTGCTCTGAATGCGGATGACACTAATTTAGAGATACATTTTGATGTTCTTACATCAAAAAGTGCCCTTTAGATGAATGCAAGAATTACCAAACAAAGTTTCTTTCCCCACTTGGTTAGGGTGGTGGGAGCCTCCCACAAGTGCATTCCAGCTCCTGAGAGTGCTTTTCACAAGCAACTTTCTCTGACCCTCTGCACTGATTAATCTTCCTCTGAAAGCAAACTCAGAGCAGGGATGGTGGGGACCAGTGTCACCGGACTGAAACCTGCAACGATGAATCAGCCACTACAGCCTGAAGAAAGATGAACAAGGAAATTGATGGTTCCCTTTTGCCCTTGCACACAGGCTTAATTATGTAAAGGGTAAACAAACTCTCCTTAATTCATGAAGGCATTTAAAATAAACCAAAAAGCTAAAAGGAAAGCAAAAACAATTAAAAAAAAAAAACAACTTTTAAACCTGAAAGACCTTGCTTTTTCCTAGATAATTCATGAATTCCTAGGAAAGCAGGGTTAAACAATTTCTCCCACACACTACTAAACAGACCATAAAAAGAAGATGTTGTGCATAGCTAGAAGGACAATGCAAAATACAGAAGCAGGGAGATTTACTGGGTGTGGAGGTTTATTGGCAAATGTTGTGTTGGCGAGTGCTGGAAAACTCAATGTCCCCATTTATAAATGTTAACATCTTTCACCTGTTTCTATTTCTAGTAAATTTGAATGAGAATACTTTTGCTCTTACCTCACAATAAAGGGGCTTGAAAAAAAGTATATTTTTCTTATTAATAAAATATAGGGGAGAGACTTGTGAACAATTGCATAGCTGAAATTACTTGAGTAAAGAGTTTTGAGTAAACAGTTCTGATTGGACAAAATAATAGTCATTTGCAGAAAGCAAAGTGTTTTCTTTTCTTTCCTAGAAATTGGTTTTGAGGTGACCTATTTAGAAGACTCAGTTTATCACCTTTTCACTGTACCTCTAGATGTAAGTGTGCATGGTGGTCACCACTTGTCTAAGACCAAGACATTATTTCTCAGATGTAACCATCTCTTGTCATCCTTCACTCTGTGCAGAGGGGGACATATAGCACCCAGAGACCAGTGAGTATCTGAATTATTAACATGGATGTGGTAATATGGTGATATAAATAGTCAGAAGTACACAGTGCTGGGAAACTCTCCCTTACGTCTTCTACATTTCCTTAGGAAAATACTGTACATTTTGCAAACCATAAAGAGAAAGCACCATCAGGAAGCTTTGCCTCAACTTTGGAGATCTAATTCTGCCTAATATTCCATGTAACAGCATTGTTGTGAACTTCCTTACAGATTTACTTGATAGAATAGGGTCATTGTCTGGAAAAAGAATCAGTGGGATTTGGTTGTTTTTTGGGTTTTTTGCTCGTGGTTTTTTTGGGGGGTTGGGGTTTTTTATCTTGTTTGTTTGTTTATTTGCTTGTTTATTTGTTTTGGTGACAAACATAAAAAATTAAAAATGTGTAGATTATGGAAGAATTTTTGGCATGAATACAACTTTGTAGTGGAAATGAAACTGTCATCTTTGAAGATATCAGAGAAAGAAACATGGAAATCCCTGCCGGGTCACACAGTACCTATAGACTTACACTGTTATTCTTCAGAGGTAGTACTTTGAACTCTTTAGGAAGAGTGTATATTGCTTCCATCTTTTTGTGAACCTCAAAGGGAGTCACCAGAGCAAGGCTGATGGCATGAGAGCAATGATTAGTTCTGCTTAGTACTTGGATCAGAATTCTTGAAAAATTTGGCATATAGCAGGAAGACCATCTTACTGAGCTCTCACCATCACAGAATACATGCACCCTGCCCCATAAAAATGCATAAGCAGAGAACTACCAGCATTTCCCTTAGCAATGCAATTATGTTTTCTGTGTCAAACCTTACTATTTTAATATTCTTCTTTCCTAAATATTAAGTTATTTGAGAATATATTATATAAAAGAAAATTAACAGCAAACACCTAATATGAAGAAATTGTCAGTCAGATGTTCACATACTGTTCTGTCACTGAACTAAGAATGTTTATATGCCTCATGGTAGAATTACTCCCCTTTATTTAACGTTGTTATTGAAGGTTTTTACATTTATCTTAGATGCCTTCCAGTACCTGAAGAAAGCCTCTACAAGAAAGATAGAATTTTTTTACAAGGTCATGTAGTGATAGGACAAAGGGGAATAACATCAAAATGAAAGAAAAGAGATTGAGATTAGATGTTATAATGAAGTTCTTTCTTGTGGGGGTGGTGAGGCACTAGGACAGGTTGCCCAAAGACGCTGTGGTTGCCCCATCCCTGGACATGATGAAGACCAGGTTGGATGGGTTTTGAGCAACCAGGTCTAGAAGAAGGTGTCCGTGCAGGGGGACTGAAATTAGATGATCTTTAAGGTTCCTTAACCCAAGCCATTTTATGATTCTACAACTCTATAATTCCTTTCTGACCACCCAGGCAAGTTGCATGTGTTTCAGAATAAACAAACAACACAGCAGGAAGATGAAGACAAAGAAACAAAAGCTCTTGATGAGGGTGAACTGGTTTTTGACCAGCCAAGTGTTCCATATGCATTACAGGATAAAGACTATCAGGGCCTAACAGTGAGGCTAAATAGAAGAGAATACAAAATGAACACTGCTATTCGAGACCAACATCATGGAACGTTTCTATTTTTATGCATAAATGAATTTTATTTTTAATGTTTCTGCTAGATCACTATTTTGTAGAAGGAGAGTAAAGCATAATGTGGAAGACCACAGGAGGATACATTCAAAAACATTGCAAAAATTATTATTGATGTATTCATGGAAATTTATAGTAACAGTTACATACATTTCCTATCTCTCTTTGAAGATAACAGGATTTTACAGATACAATTCCAATTGCAGCTGTAATTTCTTGGTATCCTGTGGATTGGAAAGTGAGTTTGGTTCTAGCTGCCAAGTCATTAAGGTTCACATCTTTAGGCAATAATTGAGAACAATCTGAAAAGGTATGACGGAAGTTGTAGTCTAGTACCTTTCCCTCTTCTGCATCTTTTTGTGTCTATATTGTGCAGTTAAGGAAAAAGGGTGAAACAAAGTAATGTAGAAACACAATGGGCCAGCTTGGACCATCATCAAATTCCTAGTTTTTCCCTGTGACATGATTCTGGGCAGCACAACAATGTAAAGCTTGTCGTTACTTCTCACAACACCCATTATTTTGAGATCTAGAACCTACCTGAACATACATATACATTGCAAAAATAACTTGTGGAAGGGATGTACATTGCATTATAACAGCCTTTATGCAGCTCAGAGCTCGAGCATATCTTTAAGTGAGCAATAATTGTGAGCAATAAGAGGCAAAAGACTGTTGAAAGGAAGTTCCAATATTTTGCACCTGAACTTGCAACTTTAATATATTCCAGCTTTTCTCAACCATCTCTCTTTGAGAGAATCTTGAATTTCTAGAAAGTCTAAACTGGACAAGAGAGTTATTGTCAGAATGTTTGAATACAAAAGAACTCCCTGTGACTCCTGAGCCACAGACCTCTGGTAGCTTGCAATTAAGTGTATCTTCTCTCCACTCATTAACTTTGCACTGGGAAACAAATGACAATCAGAGCATTTCAAACAAACAAAACAAAACAAAACAACAAAACAAAACAAAACATTCATAACCATCTATGTCTTATACTCCCTCTTGCCTGCTAGAAAAATCCATTTTTGACTAAAACTGGGTATAAAAATGTTTTATATATTACCTAAAGAAATTTGGAGGGAGATTTTCCCTAATTTTTGATAGATGAATGACAATTAAAGGCTTTTCCTTTATTTAAATCTTACTCACTAAATGTCCAGTTCAACACAAGCAACTTGCAGAAATAAGCAGAACAATCTCTCCTAAATTACCAAGACTCCCTCAGCATACTCACATGTGTCCTACAACTTCATTCTCCAGTGTCTGATTGCTGTAAAAGTCAGAGAAGTGGAGTTGATGATTGAATGTTAAAAGAGGGACCATGTAATACCTTATTAGACATTCTACAGACTACTCAAGAGGGGTTTATTTCTTCTGAGAATTTCAATTAGCTGCTAAAGAAGAGAAAGCTGCTGAAGCTTCCATGAGAAAGCAGCTATGGATGCAATTTTCAGCTGGTCAACAGGTAAGAAGCAATTTTCATCCTATTATGGTGTGTTCTGCAGGAGACAGATTGGACTAGTGTGCAAGAAAATGCTTTCCCAGCAATTTAGCGAAGATCCATCAGTGCCTAAAATTCAGAATTTTCTCTGAGAAACTAAAAAGAAGACCTACAGTCCAGATAATGGGAGTATCAGGCAACTTAATCAGACTTGCATTGCCTGTTCAAGTCTGCAAATTAAAAACAAAATTAAATAAATCAAGTATGTACACCTTGTGTGTTGGCTCTGAGGTCGAAAAAACCCCAAACCAGTGTGCTTTTGATGGCCAAGACTAGAAGATCTGTACACATATTTTGTACATATAGAAACGGCAAATATCAAAGACAATATTCTGATCTATTATAAATCAATGGTGTCTTGCAAACATTTAATTCTTCATCCTGTAAACTGAAATTTATCGTTTGTCAACAAACTTTTTTCCCCATGCAATTCCACATATACTAGATCATAGCTTTTAATTTCCTGTATTCATGGTCCACTGAAGAGAATAAGGAAACTGGTCTATCCTTTCAATGGGAGAAAAAATATCTCCTGGAAAGCCACGTCTATTACTAGATATCCACGTCGGTTGAAAAATGATAGCACTGATTAACAGTGATGAGAGGCTGCTGGCTTTAACAGCAATGAAGATTTCTGACTTGAGATTGCCCATACAATGTAGATAATTTTTGGCATTTTATCTACTGCTTTACAAAGTACTTTTAGAGAAAAGCGTTCTACAGAGTGTTTCTGCCAATTTACTACCTGGAAATTTGTTTCGTCTTTACCTTGTTATTTTGTTTTTTTTCTTTTGAAAGCAGTCTATATTGGTTTTTTTCTGCCTTCCTATTTAGCCTACCATTGCTTGTCTTTGTAGTCCTGCTCTTTATCCTGTCATTGTATCCCTTCTTGTCTCCTGAGGCAAAGCTCTCCTGACAGAGATTTTCCTTGCTGTTTTACCACTTAGAAAATGTTCAAGCATAGCTTTTAGGGATATCGTAGATTTGGGTCACTTGATAGCTCCTGTGGGATTAGTCATCTATTTTTACAACATTCAACCAAGAACAATAGAATTAGGAAAAAAAATCAGGAACTCACATCTTGCTCCTTTAACTCACAACCATTGCCCTGACTGTGAGCAGCACTTCCTCCAGTCTGAGCCCATTTGGTGTTGCTAAGAAACAGGGAACTCCTATTATTTCAGACAACATGTGTATGGCCAGTAAAAATTAAGATCCTTCCCTGTTCTGACCTGGAGTTAGGTTGTCTTTCCACACACATCAGTTTCCAGCTGACAGAACTGATCAAAATGCTGATCTCCTGGAGCAGGGATGCTGAGTGCAGCCCAGGGACCAGACCTCACCTGTCATGACAATTCATCCAAACTATGGTCCACCTTTCTCATTTTTCAGGTAAAAGCAAGAAGCAAAACAAAACTAAGGATGAACTTTGTAATATTCACAAGTATAATGTCTCTTTCTGAGAAGGGAAATACATCCTGTTATCTGAAGGATGCATTGTTACCATTACTTTTTAAAGATCCCCTTTCACCTGGCAATGTGTATCTATGCATACGTGTGTAGGTGTCTGCTGAAGCAATAGGAGATAACTTTTTGTCTTTCATTTTCACCTTGCTCATACATCATATGATGAGAGAATGGTTTCAGTTTCATTTTAAAGGGGTGCTTATTAACATACATATCTTTCTGATCAGTCCACGCTGGGTACATTAATATGTACTCTTACTATATCATGGGAGACGCCTGGATTTGTGTCCTATGGGGAATCCAGGCACACAATGAGGGAAGAGACAAGGATACCTAACTTAGAAGGGCCCCTAGTGTCTACCCAAAAAGCTGGGGGTGATCCATCCAGGGACTGTCAAGTGCTAGAAAACAAGAGAGAGAGAAGTGCAACTACTGACTTCCCCCTCCTTTGGCAGTTCAGTGCAAACCAGGGAGCCCTGCCTTTCACATGGTGATATCTGTCATAGGGAGGAGCAGCCATAGGGAGGAACAGCCAATTGAATTAATTCCAAGTACCCTGAAAGGCTCCCGTAAACCAAAAAGTTTTGATTTTACCGCAATATGAGTGTCAAGCACTACACACACACACACACAAAAAAAAAAAAAAAAAAAAAAAAAAAAAAACACCCACACCACCACCCTTGAAAATATTTCTATAAGAGCCATGGAGTAATCTAAATGTTTATATTATGACTGTCATAGGCAGGAATTCATTTATTATTTTCATCTACATTCCTAAGTCTCACCTGCATTTTTTGCTCTGTAAATATTGGATTAAATGACTTTAAAAAGAAACCTCAAGTTTTAAACACATGTATAAACTGTCCACTTAAATTACTAAAGTAGAAGAGACGCTGTTTGAGTGGTTTTGCAGAGAAGAGTGAGTTCATTGGACAGATCTGTTCTTGAAGTTTTGCAGAGGGTTACCAGGGCCAGCTGTGTTCCAAATAAATGTGCTGACCTAAATGAACTTCCTATCAACAAAATTCTCTCAGGCTCCCATTATTTTTCTTCAACAATTAATCAACAGCTGCTGAAAAGTTATGAGAGTGCTTGTAATTTTCAGTGAAATTAATGGAAGTCCTATCTTCTGATATGTAAACGGAGGGTTTTATTCCTAACCCTGGTGTGAATTTTCTGATTTATTTTTTAAATCAATTACCCTTCTGAACTCACATGTCTCCTCTCTTTGGCAGAAAGGATCCCAGACTCTAGCATGACAGGCATGAATAGCTTTCACAAATGCCTACAAATTCAGTTTCCTAAAGCAGTAAGACGTACTGTAAAAAGATGAGGTTATATGTTAGAATCGTGACAAGATGGGATTACTCCTTTTGAATCTGTGTAAACATATAGGTTTTCTGTTGGGATCCAGTATTATTTAGCATCTGTACTATTGGCAGTCAGGGGTAGAGCCATGTTTGTGTAAACACACTTTACCCAGAGCAATGCTTTGAGTGTCTCTGTTTTGCTGCAAGTGGAGGTTGGGCAGTGCTCAGTGAGCAACATGGAGTCACAGGCCTCCCATTGCAGTGTTGGGGGCTCAATTCTATTGCCTTTTCTCCTCCTGTACCTATAGGAAGATACTGTTTCATCCTTAAGGGTCAAACACAACGTAATTACACACAAAAAGTGATACCATATCAAAGCATGCTTAAGACCCAATGGCAATATTCATGAAACCATTTTTGAACTTTGAAGCTTTGATGGTCAGGACATTGCACCATTTTTATGTCAGATCAAAGTGCTAGTTTTTGAGCAACTGAAGCAGGAAATAAAACATGCAACAAGGAAATCACTGAGACACTCCAGACATTAAGAATAAACCCTACCAGAAATTCTGGTTTGATTTTTGGAGGAAGAGCAAGTTATTCTAGAGTTTCACCTGTGAAATTTAAGGAAAAAAAAAAAAAAAAAAAAAAAAGAAAAGAAAAGAAGAGAGTAATCACCTGCAAGTGGTGCCTCATTTGTCCAAACTTCTGCAGGATCAGGCCCTGGGCAGTGCTTTTAATGCCTGAGGATTACATCATGTTCTTTTGACTTTCCTTCTGTTCAAATAACTAAAACACAATACATTTTTTATGACTCAGGTCACCCTTTGTTTTCCCACGGAGCACAAAAAAAAAAAAACATTCAACAAATTTGACTGATAAAAGATTTTTATCTTTCATGGGAAAGCAATGTTGTTTCTCTAAGTCATATGTAATGTATTAGTAATAATGGTATTCCACTTCAAACAAATTACAAACTAATGTTAGTGTTCTTAACAATGTTATACTAAATAATAACTCCCCACAGGCCAATTTGCATACAAAATGTAACATTTAAAGCCAAGTTACAATTAGCACTTTGTTATGGAAGTCTGTGGATTGCAATTTACTGAAACGAAGTTATAGTTGCTGCAAGGAATTTTAATTTATGAAAAATTACCCATTTAGAATTGCTGTCACAGTGGACCAACTTCTATTAAAATGATGGGTACCTAATAAATACATCTATTATTAATGTAATGAATGACAAAAATGAAACAAAGTAAATGTAGGATTAATGAATCTGCTGCTTTGTAAATAAGAGATGCAAGCTGACAACTCTTTCCCACTTTACTGATGATGCCATGTAGAGCAGTATATGTGTGAGAGGAGATGGCAAGAAGAAGAATCTGAGAGAAAATGAAGATAGCAAAGGGAAAGAGAAAAAGGAAGGAGGGGTACATAGATTAGAAAAAACAGAAATGCAGGATGTTAATGAATTGAAAAACAGAGACAGAATAAACTTGAAAAATCTATCTCAGAAAAGATGAATCACACTAGTATTTCATTTCCCCTGGGTGAATGCTGTAAATCACCTGATAATGACAATGAAAGTTCTCAATCCCTAAAACTTTATTTGAAGGGAAAAAACATTAGTTATCTGACATGAGTACTTACAAAATTACAACATGTAAATACAAGCATTCTGATACAAAAAATACTAGTTTTTCCATTTACTCTCCTGAATTCGGGCTTAAAAAATTTGAGTCTTGCTGTTCATTTCAGTTACAGGTGGTTTGGACTTCAGGAGTATCTGATGGATCTCCCATTTAAAAATAGAAGACCAAAAGAGTACTTAAAGTGTCAATCCGTTTGGCAAACACTGCTAAATATATTCTGTAAATACCAGCTGAATTTTTTTAGGGAATTCCTTTCATTCATACATACATGCTTCTGCACTCCCTTCACAAACATCAGGCTTTTGTACTTTAGCAGGACCCAGGTCCCAATGAACTGCAGCGTATTCCCAGAGCAGGAATTTGGTTTGTCTGTCAGCCAGACCTCGGGGAGGGTCACATGCTGCCTTCACACGGATCACTGCAGAAGAGTTAGACTCATTGCCTCTGTTTTCATGGCAGGGGGAGGCCTTGCCAAGACACCCTGTGGCTCTCCACCAGCTCCAGCTCTCCACACTGCCTGCAGTGCCACCACTGAGGATGGGAAGGAAAAGGGAGGGGCCAAATGTGCACAAATCACACAGGCTACAAGAGGCCACTTACAGTCCAGGATATTTATATGGTAAATACTTCCAGGGAAGAAGTTTCAAAGCCCCTTGGGTAATCTGGTTTCTTCAGGCAACAGAGAAATTCCCACATAATTTATGAGACAAACCATGATGACTACACGAGTTCAGCCCTTTTTTATCTGAAGAAACATCACTGGGAACTCCACATGAGACATTTTACTGAACTAAAAATTATGTGGAAAACTATCTCCCCATGGATATTCCATGAGAAAAAAAAAGAAAAAAAAGAGTTTAAACTTCAGGTAAATATTTTTTGAGGTTATTTACCCACCTCTAGTGAAATCTGATAGATATCTTAAGCTATATAAAACAAAGTTTGACACTATAAACTCAAATTAAATCACAGCTTGTCTTTGCTAGGATATTACTTAGGCAGCACTGATCAGCAATAGTTGATTGAAGAACGAAGAATGTGTAAGCAGTAAGCAACAAAAATTCAGCCGCCTGTAAAAAAACCACATATGCATTTCACGCACTTGGTGCAACCCCTTTTTGATGGAGACCAGGGCGGATGGTGCCCTCAAGATTGTACCATATTACAAGGAGAACTTGGAGGACCAAACTGAGCCTGGGAGTAAGCAGTCATCACTCCATTGTTCTCTGTGGTTTCACCCACAGACACCAGCACAAAGCTTTGCTTTAGTTCTATGAATATCTTTCTCATAAGAATTGTTTCTTTCTTTTCCTTAGACATTATATCATTATATGCTTCCACAAAACAATGACATGTGCCTGTGATCAAGATTCTTCTATCAAGACTTCAAACTTTCTAATATTAGAACAAAATGCTGTAAAAATAACTGGGAGGGACATGGAAAAAAATGACAAAATAGATCATATTTGTGAAATGGTGCTCTTTATTTTTAGCTCGCTTGGTTTGCTTCTTTGTAAACACTCTTGTTGCTTTACAAGCGTGTATTAACTGACATGATTCAGATTCTGGGTCCAAGGCAGACTCCTTGTTTGCCTTTATAAGTAATGGATGTTCTCACACAACTGGAAGCTATTATCTAGAGCATAAACACTGGGTTAAAGCCTCATGGCAAATGAATCAAGAAATCTTATTACAGTGTTAAAAACAGAACCATAATGGTGCATCCATTCAGTATGCAGATTATGAAGGTAATTCACTAAAAATAAATACATTATCATATCTATTATCATATTTTTCTTCATTTTAATTCAAAGAATTGTCAGTATACTCAAAAGTGCCCATCTTGGTAGTCAAACACAGGTACTGTGTTTCCGGGCATGATTTTGCTTTTAAAGTTTTTCTAGTTTTGAAGACAATTTTGACAAACACTTATTCTGCACTCTCAATCTGGAACCTGACAGGCAAGGTGAGTTTTTTCTGGTCTGCCTGAAAACAGAAATGCATGTTCTGTTGGTCAAATGCTTTAGCTTCACCTGAGGAACTCCTATTGATCTCAATATTCCTTTCCCTTTTCATACTTGATGTTGTATTGCCATGATTTGACCTCTGATGATAACAGCTGAAGCCTATTTTCAAGCCTATTCCACTGAAGCCTATTTTCAAGTAGTTGCCAAGAGCTTTTAAACATTCAAGTTACGAGCAAAATAATAAATAAATAGAAATACACATCTGATCTGCAGAACTTAATACAGGAGCTTATAGTTCTATCCCATTAATTCTCTATTTCCATTTCTTTTGAAATTTTTTATTTTTCTATTCTAGCGAATGAGGTAAAATAAGGTGAAACTTTCTTTTGGAGATAAAAATATGTTTTCACAATTCACTATCATAACCAATCACTGAAATGATGACTTCATAAAATCTGTCAAGAAGTGACAGCGGCAACATCCTTTTCTGATGGCTAATGCTCTATACCCTGGGGATTTTATTGAACTTATAGCACTGCATGATCTAATATCAAATGGCCATAGCTATAAATGGTTAGCAATGTTCTCTACACTGACCAAATCAATTTTCTCCAGCTTCACCCCTGAAACCACTATGAAACTAATAGACAAAAATTTCTTGGCAATTTCTGGAAAATAAATTTGTGGTTCAGGTTCCTGCTAGAAAGACTAAAAGGCAGGGATGATTATTTTACAACCTGGGGCTGCCTGGAGGTTCTTGAGGGGTATTATTCAGTGAACACATACTGCCCCTTTACCAAGGAATGATTGTACATTGATTCTTTTATTCTCGTTCTCCAAAAGCTAGGAAGATTAAAGAAAATGAATAAAGCCTCATCTCAGCATTTCATCTGATTTCATCAATGTAAGTGACTTCTACAAACCCGTGCTCACTTAAGCCAGCTGTGTATATGACAATTTTATCAAATGGAATAGTTGTGATGGAATTTAGTGAAACACATTGAAAAGAGACATTTTCACAGAGCACAAACTACACTAAAACCTTTTAGGTCAAAATCACAAAAAGATTCATTTAACAACAGTTAATTGAGACCTCACTTCAGAGCAGTATTTATCCTTATTTAGTATTTATTTAGTTTTAAATCCAAAACCAATTATTATGGCTATGTTGGAGCTAAAAGGACTAATATATTGGGAAATAGAATGGATCAAGAGCATTAATTCTAGTCAAAAGTCATTCAGTGGCATATGCTAAAATCCAAATTAAAAAATTGTAATACATACTCAGCTGGTAAAAATGGTTATGTCTTAGCTTGCTTCAATTGGTTAAACCATATCCAAACTAAAACTTTCCTTACAACACAATTATGTTAGTAGATGCAAACTAATACAATATTTTTGATTCCATTCTGAATTTTCATGTGATAGCAAGAGTGGAACACTGAAGACTTCTAAGGCCATGTGTTATAGAGTCATAGAGTACACTGATATTTTCTAGATGAAAATTATGCATTCCTTCCTTTCAACAGTTTTAGTGTGCATATAATTCAATTTTGTTTATAAACAAAATGGGTTTAGTGGATATATGTATACACTCAGAATATGTCAAGGGTTGGTCTTTTGTACCTGTGATTAATAGTTTCCTTCCCTTCGTTAATTTATGAAGTTCCTAAGAGAATTTTTTTTTCACAGCCACAGGTGTTACATAGCAAGCAGAGAATTATGTTTCATGTTATAAATATTTCAGGTGTAAAGAAAAATTTAAGACAGAAATTTCCTGTTTATATACATTTATCTTGAGTGGCTATCTTTGAAGAGCAACTTATAAAAAAAAAATGCTGCACAGATAGGTAATACTGACATGTTTTATTAATTGTATTTAAATGTTTGAGCCATACAAAAACTAATCTTTAATGTTACTTTTCTCCTCCCAATTCTGTTAGAAGTGTATATCTACTTTTGAGACAGATATGAATCTTTTCTGTTTAGACTAGATGTCCATCTCACACTGCAACTTTGCACAGTGTTGATCAGGCACATATTCTAAGCAAAGATTTTCAGTATTTAATTTTTTTTACCAAGAGGTGGTAGCTGAGATATCTGATAATATCTTCCTGATACAAGACTTCATTAACTATTGCAAAATTTTGTAGAATCATTGAATCATTTAGGCTGGAAAAGAGCTTTAAGATCATTGAGTCTAACTATTAACAGAGAACTCCCACCTCCACCACTAAATCATTTATCCAGGTGCAACATATGCACGTTTTTTAAATAGCTCCAGAGACAATGGCTCAACTTCTTCCCTTGCCAGTTTTTTTCAAATGCCTGACAACCCCTGCCATGAAGAAATTTTTCCTAATATCCAACCTAAACTTCCCCAAGAGGAACTTGCATTTCCTCCTGTGTTGTCATTTGTTGCCTGGGAGAAGGGGCCAAGCCCCATCTAGCTACATCCTCCTTCTTTTTTTCTTGGTTCTTCATGTTTTAAAAGTGATTTCACATCTAATACATCTTACATAGAGTGTCAAGAATACAAATAATATTCCCAAGGAATGAAGAATTAACTCTGACTAAAGGTCCATCCTAAGCTTAAAAATGTACTGTAGCCCATTTTAGAGAAACAATTTAAAAATAAGAGAAAATCCTCACGGTCCAAGAAAAGAAGAGGCTTTTTTCTCTACTTTTTAAATCTTGATATAAACTAAATTTCTAAGGACTGCATAGGAAAAAAATAGATAACTCTGATGCCTGTAATGCATCGAATGGTGCAATTTCCTTGGTGAGCAGAAAAAGCCCTGCTCAGTAAAGCCTGTGCATTTTTAGCTTTGGCACTGTGAGAATCCTCTCCTCTGTTTTGGATGCTAGGCCTCATAGGGATGAAAACAATTGTGTACATCTGAGTTTGCTGATTTTTGCACCTGTTTCCTTGCTTGGCTCACATTGTAATGAAGAGCATTTGCCATAGCCTTTGATGAGCCACAAAGGTTGTGTCTTTCTTGGTGATATTCGGCATGAGATATTTCTCCAAATCTGTGTAATGGAACAGGCCATTTGTGGTTTCAACTGTAATTGAAGCACTTCAGAAACTGTTGGCTGTTTATACTTAAAAATTGCAGGTGAGCATCAGTAGTCATTTATGAAATGAGACAGTATTAAAGAAAAAATTTTAAAATGCATGAAAGTAGCATCATTGATTCAACATGCCATTGATAAAGCTTGTCTGTGACGGCAGAGCTTCTGTGCAGAAACTGATTCCATGCCAGATTTATCATGGAACATGCATCAAGCAATGACAGATATGTTAACATAGTGGTTTACCTCTACCTTCTTCAGAATTACTTTGCTTACAAAAAAATATATGGATACACAGATATTCAGTCACTATATTCAGTGACTATTACGTCACTATTAAGGGGACATTAAATAAACCTTTCTAAATTTTAAAAATAAATAATTATCTATGCATCCACCCTTTGGAAAATAAAGATAACAATAACTGGAACTTTCCCATTCTGTAAGACAGAAAAATTATAACTTGATCTCAAAGAAGAGAGATGGTTCTTCAAAATGCTCACTTCTCATTTATAAATATTTCTCATGCTCAGAGGTAATCCATACGTTGCTGTTATGATTTTTTTTTCCAATTTGCATATGCAAACTTTTATTTGATTTTTTTTCCAAAAATACTGATACAAAGCAGAAATAAATGTTCAGCAAATTTAATGTATAAAGGAAAAATAGATTGCTGCTCACATTTCTCTCAAATCACTTTCTCACCTGTCTATGAAACACTTCAATTGAGCCCATAATATGTCCACAGACTATTATGTGAAAAAATAATTCTCAAATACGATCTTTAGTGTGCAGAAACTAATAAACAGTAGCATGGAAGGTGTCTCATACGTTGATGTTGGCTGCATCATTGTAGCGACCTAGCCTGGAGTATTTGAACCAAGTACTGGAGTAGAGACTTAGGAAAACATAGTAGTTGGCCTTGGTGAGCTGCTGCCTGAGTCTCATCTCTCTTTTAAAATGTACTTTTAAAAATTAATGGTAACCAATTTTTATGCTACATGATGTGAAGTAGAGAACATCAGGATGGTGGTATAAAATGATGTTTTCTTCTTATTTACTTTAATGCTTACAAGTGAACTAGCTGAAAGACACTGATATGTATGTGGGAAGCTGTGCCTACTTAAGCCTTAAATTGTGCTTGGGATCTGACTGCAAAGTTATTGTAAAAAAAAAAATCACTGAGAAAAAAATATCACTGCCGTAAAATTTGCACATCAACTTTTTAAACCTTGTCACAAAAACAGCTGAAGAAATTGACTTTTCATAACCTCCTTCCCTAATAACTATACATCACAAAGTTTGAGCTGCTCATAAATGAGTGAGTAGACAAGGTCTGCATCAGTGACTAGCATATCATGTCCTTTGGTTCATGTTTCATAAGTTTTATTAATATAAGGGAATTTCCTTTAATATAAGGTAACAAGCCACGAAGGAAACTAGCCAAGGAGGAAAAAAACCCAAACAAGAACACATAAAAACTGTTGAAGGAAAATTATTTATTTACATCTTTTTAATCTAATGAAATGTTTGAAAAAATAAAAAAGGGCATTTGTTTCAGATAAACACTTTCAACAACTGAAGAAATTGTTCTTGAATTTTACCCCACATCTACATGGCAGCAAACCTGGGATGATTTCTCTTTAAGAAAGCACACCACCAGCAGCTACAGATGTTTGTATTTGCCATTGGTAATTTACATTAAGCTTTCAGCTTTCTTAGATAGAGAGGACAAGCAATGTAATGAAAAAAAAATCTAGATTTTTTTTTTTGAACAAAGCATTAAGTATGATAAAATGTGTAGTATGATAAATGATGCCAGGAACATGGAACCTTCTGTTACTGTTGATGATAACAGTAATTGTATGCTAAAATAAGGAAAAGTAACAAAAGCATCAGCATCCTAATTCCATTTTTACACTAGAATATGGAAGTCTCATACTAGAAAATGCTAAGAATTTTTAAAGGAATTGTTTGTTAAGTAAGTATAAGCAATAAATAAATTTTATCACAAAACAGTAGTACATCTTTGGGAGAAGCAACTGAACAAAATTTATAGTTTATGGGCTATGATACTTAAAAACTGAAGATTAGGAAGGAATAATGGAAATTTTAAAAATGTGGCAAAATATGCCCAATTAATGAAGAAAGAGCAAGAAACATTTGACAGAAAATACAAGGTACCTACTAGCTGGAAGCACCATCACTGGAGCTAAATTCTTCCTTGATCAGAAAACTTACCAACCCACACATATAAAATTGAAATCATCTGGACTTTAATTTCAATATCAGTATGGCTGATACTGCTGTTCAGATAATTTGAGGATGCCTGTCTGTTAAGACTGAATCTAATTCCACATTGGGTTAGTACAGAAGGTTTCTCTGGGCAGCTCCATGGGGAAATAAACAAAGGAGAGAGCACCCCTCAACAAATCATATATATCATTATTATTACGTAAGATAAAGAGTGTAAAACTGACATTTAGCAATATAAGACTTCCTTTTATCAGGGAATGACTGACAAAAAGCAGCCTCCACAGAAGACTAAAGATTCACAGACTAAAGAAACTACCAGGGGAGTACCTTGCACAATTGAGCCAAATCATATGCAAAGAAAGACGTTTTCCACAGCTGGAGATATATAATCATCATATTACATTTCTTCTCTTAGTTGAAGTGCACATCTCTTTATCTCTACTTAAGTAGGCAGCTCCGTTCAGAAAAAGGAACAAAATTTTTAAATTAGATAATGCTTAGGGACATTCTGTTACACTTAGAAAACAGAAAGTAATTTTATCCTCCCCAACTCCTCCCATTCTTCAGCTTCTGAAAATTTCCTAGGTGTGACAAACTGATTTGGAAACTGTTTTTAGTGTCCACAACACTAAAATAAAAAAATAAAAAAAAAATTTCCTCAGTGCTTAAGTATTATTAAATTATTGAATAAAGAAAAACCCACTAAAAATATAATCTGAAAAGGCTGAAAAAATACCTCTTCTTTTTCACTCACCATTATCTTTCTGTGACTGTAGTGAAAAGTGCATCTTTTGCTGTCTCATTTAGACATATATTGTTTTCCTCCCAGAAACTTTACAGAAGCAGATCTGTGTTAAACTCTGCTGAGAAGGGCAGCCATAGCAAAGCCTCAGGCCTGCCAACACCTCTGCATGCATTTCTTCAGCTTGTATTTGGAAAATGGAAATGTGCCATAAGTTCCTAGCAGCATTTGTTGGGTTCAGAGACATTTGGTGACCATTTATTCATGGCTACAGTTTTTGGGTTTTTTTCTTATCTTTCTCCACCATGCTTTCTGATGTGCTTTTCCCCCAACAATGAACACCTATGAAAATCAGCAGATATTCAGTATAACATCAATTAAGCAGTTAAGCAGATACCAACATAAATACAAGTTTCATTGAAAAATGTTAAATCCACATAAGCCTTGCTCTGGCATTGTTCTTGGAACCTGCCAGTCACCTTTAGCAAATTATAAATGAACAGGTAAAGAATGATTAATGCCAGAAACCCATTGAAAGCTTCCAAAGAATGTGGGGCAGAGGAAGTCATTTTACAACATAGCTGCAACCATGCTGGCCTGTTTCTGAATTTCTGAATTTCTGAATTTCTGAATTTCTGAATTTCTGAATTTCTTTTGGAGGAGTGTTTCTGAATTCTGATTTTAAGGCTCTAATGGCTTGTTTCTGAAAAAGAGAAATTCTTGAATCTTATGGAACTTCAAATAAGCTGTTGTGAAAATTTCATGTGGAACCTCAGTTCATAAAAACTACATTAAAAACATATTTAAAAATTCAGCATTATACCTACCCAATTGGTCAATTGTTTTACTTTTATGTTTTATTTTTATATTTATTTCAGTACTTTCTTATTTAAAATAAAAGTTTTTTTTTGCTTGATGCATCCAACAAAGGATGAATTCCCAGGTTTTTCCACCTCTGTGTAACTGTGTAAGTGTCTGACAGAATAGAGTAGATATTGGTTTTGAAAACTGAAAAACATTCTAAATGTGTCATGTTATAATAGCTCTCAAAAATCATACTACCTGCTTTGCAGACTATCCAGTTTGATATTTTCTTATTGTAAGAATTTTACTGAAACCCAAATAGAAATTTAAAAAGTTAAAAGTAAATTAATGTTGGACTTCGCAAGTTATTTGCAATTATGATGTTTATCTCATTACCACATAAATAATTTTGTTTTATTCTTATACACCTTTGATTCTAAATATTAGCACAGAAGCATAATAAAACACCAAAATGTTATATTAGTGTAGTTATAGATACAAATTACACTGAAACACAGTGAGCCAAGAGAGTCTGTATAATTTTGCATGTAGTATTTCTTGAATTCTACATATGTACTTCATTGTTCTAAGCATTAATTGAAAACATAAATTTATAATATGTTTAAAATTTGAATGTTAATGCCCAATACAAGGAAGGCTCAGGACTCTCGGTTTTGGTTTTTTCAATGGTTGAAGTGCTAAGCTATTTGGTTTACTCTTCTCTTAGACAATTCAGTATACAAACAGTAGATCAATAATATGTACAGGAAATAGACTATCCCTTATAGAGAGATATATAGTTTTCATCTTATCTTTACTTAATATTAAGGAAATTTAAGCTGGTAGAACAATACCTAAATTCAGACTATTTTATTGCAGTAGCACTTCAAATGGAAGGAGACCAAGTGACTAATATTGTAATTTTCATTTTCCTGGTTAGTGCATGTGGTCTGTATAGATTATGACTGACAGCAGATTCAATGTTGTTTTCAAAATGTTTTCCCAAGGTGTTAGTGATGAGTCACACAGAGCTGCTGCATGTCTACACTATCTCTCATCTAGTATAAGCTGCTAAAGACTTTTGCAGAGCAGACTAAAAGAAAGGCCCTTGTGTCCGTAATGCTTCTTTGAAGTGAACAGCTACTGCTCATGTATTTCTGTAGCTGGGAGGAGTGATCTGAAGGAGTGCAGACCTCCTCAGCATCCAGTCTTTCCCAGCAAGGGCAGCTTGTGCTTCTCACTGTCAGACAAGATCAAAAGGGAACAGAAGCACAATAGTTGCATCATTAGTAATTACACTTTGGTACTTTTTTTTTTTTTTCAGAGGCTTCTTGAAATAAAGCAGGAACATTCCCCTTTGCCATACATTTGAGAAAAATAAAAGTGGATAAAAAGATGTTTAGAAGTCATGGAGTTTTTGCTGGGAAATGACCAAGCTCCTATTCTCCATGCTGCAGATGGGCATACAGTAGACACAGGAGTGGTGTCTCCCCAGAAGTGAAGGAATGCTATAGAAAAGGACATTTGGCTTTCCCATCCTTCTTCCAAATATAGAAAATTTTCATTAGACAGGAGACTTAGATTAACACTAGACCTGTCAGTCAGCCTGTGAAGGGGCTGATGCCTGATGTCTTTGGAGCAGAAAGTTGAGCTGCCCCTTTGTATCAGATAAATCCTTGGAAATTATTTGCCAAGCTGAGCTGTCTATCAGCTAATCAAGCAATTAAGCAATGAATCCTTATTCTTTTAAGTGAAGAGTGCAAGTGTGTCAGCTGTGGAGCAGCTTGGGTGGTCTGAGGACAGTAACAGCTCTGTAAGAGGTGGGCAGGGCAAGCAGAAGCATAGCAGCCAGGTAAATTAATGGGGTTTAGGAAGCATTGGAGTGTGAAGATGCAGCAAACAGAGAAATAACAGCTATTTATACTGTATCAAAGGGATAGGGATCATGAAGGAGATTTTCTTCTAATTTCACCACTCAAAATAGAGCTCTGCTCTCTAATGGCCATCTAGTGATACAACTAGACCTAACAACATGGATCCCATGTAGTTCATTGTACAACTTAAAATAAAGGAAAAAATATACTTTGGGCTCCTCTACTTCCATCTGGAACATAAGACACCTTGGTCCCTTCCTACCTAAATATCTATTCTCAAGATTCAGGCTCTTCAGGGTCACAGAGTAAAGCTGGACTTGCCTGAGGATGCTGTTCCACCTCCCTGGAATGGCAATTAGGAGAAATGTATTAATAATGTTTGGGTTGCAGCTCTTAAGAGTCTGAAAGAGTTATTAATGGCTGTCTCCACTCACACTCTGCATGCAGCAGTTCAAGCTTGCTGCACTTCATCACACACTTTGTTATCTCATTAGCCCTCTTTTTCATGCTGTGAATAGAGCACTGGAAGCATATTCATAGCTAGGGAAACCTTCCTTCCTTCCTTTTTTACTTTCTAAGTTGCTTATTGTATTGGCTCTGTGGTACTCTTGGTGCTGGTTAGATAAGAACCAAAAAAAAAAACAAAAAACACCACCACATGCAAGGGAACTCCCTCCTGTAATTATTTTGCCAATGGCACAATTCCTGACTGAAAGATACAGAGAACTGCTCATAGTATGAGAAACATTGGATTTCCTTCCTTTGAATCTCCAGGGACTTAATAACACTTAATAACACCTGTCATTCTCTTCTTTCTCTCTTTTCACATAGCATTCTCCCCAACCACAGGCTCCATCTATCTCCTTCATGAATTCTTCAGTGGAAGAGTCCCACACAGGGCCACTGTGAGGGTGAGGTAAAACACTGACAAATAATTGCACAAGTGCTGGAGCCCTCTAGCCCAAGAGGCTGCAGGTTGTTTCAGCACTAAGTGTAAGTTGCCAGTGTGTATGAAGGGAAAGAGGGGGATTCATGGAAGAGAAGGGGAAAAGACATCAAGCCAGCAATCAAAGAGCCCAAAATGTCTCACTACAGTTCTGGTATGGATACAAGCTTTCCTTTCTTTTTCTAACTGCTATTTCCTTAAGAGTGAAGTGTCTACACATTATTATGAAATATTCAAATATATACCTATGAAATATATATACACACATGCAGTTACATAACTATGGATATGTATAGCTACTGGTTCTCTTGAATTATTCTTATCACTTTCCTTTTTTTCCCCTTTAGCTTTTCCCTCAAATGAAGTGTAGGCAGAAGACTTAGGGAAGAGAATTATTTTAAATCAATGAACAAGTAGAGTGGCACTTTAAGCCTTCCTATGTCTGCTATACTGAGTTATTACCAATCTTCTAGGAGCTTATAAATTACTGAAAACATATAAGCAGCAGCTGGTATGTGGTTTTATCCAGTTTGGAGCAGGAAAGTCTAGATTTGGGCTGATAAGGATATGGATTTCCTTTCCCAGGAAAATTCAAAACTTGGCAAGGGTGGAAGTGTGTTTGTTTGTTTTCTCTTAAATGTTTTGATGAACTCAAGACCTATCAATTTGACTTCTTTTTTTTTGGTTTATTTATCATATATGAAAATAATTAAAAGAAAACACTCTAATCCCCAAAGACCCTGGTGTTTGTGTTACATACAGTCAAATCTTAACTCTGTAAATTTAAAAACAGAATGGACCTGGACCCCTGGACCATGTATTTCAAAAGGGCGGGGGGGGGGGGGAGAGAAAGCCTTTAATTCTGCTCTATTTAAAGAGGAAATGGGTGTTACTTCCAAGATGTAACTTGACAGAAAGTGCTACAACTTTGTCAAAAGATTTCTTAACAAAAGTTTTTATTTGATTGTTTTTTGTTTCTATTAAATCTGCTATATTTCCATTAAAAAAATCTTTTTCTAATAAACTATCAGCTCTGAAATGAGAGAGAGAAAAGACGGAAACTTCCAATTGGTGAGAGCCTATGAGAAAACAAAACAAACAAAATTTGAATGGGCATCTCAATATTTTGATGTTAACTGAACTGTCTTAGCCTTTTGAGACATATTTAGTAGTAAGTAAAAGACTGTCACTGGTTAAAAGAAGAAGTAAGCAAAAAAATGTTAAAAAAAACACAACTGGATTCTCCTAGGGTACTTTCCCCTCTAAATTAAATGTTATTTTATCTGTGCCTTGAATAAGATTTTATAGCAAATGAGAACACTTTCCAGAAAATATATGCTGAAACCAGCAACATTGTAAAAAATCCCCCAAAGATTTACATTCAAGGTACATTATGATTCACATAATCAATAACAAAAATAAAACTTATGCTAATGCTGGCATTTTATGTTTCAGTTCCTACATGCATTTCCTTTTCTTGCTTAAGCTTTTGAGCTCCTTTTCTTTGCTGTATATAAACATATAAGAATGGAATGAAGGGTCACATGATGAAAAAACAGCCTCTGTGGGCATGAGCAGAGCTTAAAAAAAATCAGATTTGATTGCTAGATGTTAGGTTTCTAAATTCAAGATCAAATTTTTGAAGTGTTAAGCACCTGCAATTCTCCACTGGCCTCATTTTTAGAGTTTAAATCATTTTTATTGACATGGTTAAATATGGGTTTAGGAGTAAGATTTTTAAGAAAGTACTTCTGTTTTGCTTGTTTCTGCCTTCTTCTTTCCCCTTTTTCTTCCTTTCTTCTTTTCCTGAGCACACACACACACACAAATGCATTTAAATTTATATGCAAAGTTTTAAAAGCTAAGTAACAGTTCCAGTATGACCCAGCACTTTGTCCAATACTGTGAATTTCATCTAAGATAGACAGACCTAGATATCACTAGGATGAAATTCAAATTGGCAAAGGATAGAGTAACTATTACACTAGATGGACAACGGAATCAAAATTTAATTTACATTGATATTAATTCCTAACACCACTTTTTCCTATCTATCCTACCTAATGAACGATGAAGTTTTTAACAATGCCAGGTTGTTTAGTTTCTAAATGATGCAGAGGAAGCCACAGGTAATCAGCAAGAGAGAATTTCTCAATAAAAATAATACGTCTTATATTATAAAAATAATAAGTCTTTTGACTACAATTTGCAAGACAGAGGTTGTGGGATGCCATTTTTTGCCTGCTGTCTGCACAACAGAAACATCCCAGAATAAAAACCAGAGTGAGAGTCTAGTTTCTTTTCAGTACTGGCTGTTAAAGTGTATTACTGATAGATAGCAGATAAGAATGGTTATAAAGATAAGAAAAGCAAAAGAGTGAGGTTTGGTTTACGGATTAATGCCGCAAGAAAAAATTGTGTCTTGGACATAATATGTAACCAAAGCTTGCTCCTGTTCACCTTCCCTTCACTGAAAGGAAGCCTTTCAGGAAAGTTCAAGCATTTTCTTCTGAACACTTACCTAATTTAATTCAGTAGAAAAACTCCAATTAACCTCAGGGCAACACAATCTGACCTCTTGTCTGGCCACTACGCTGAGCTTGTTTGTTTATTAATCTGGCAGATTTAAGATATTTCTGGATCCATTACATTAAGATAATTCTAATACTCACTTTTATTAGAGAAAGGCAATTTTACCTTATTTGATGGATGTCACCATCCTTTCAGGCATTAATAAGGAAGATTAAGCTGCTTCCTGTACAGCTATTTGCATGGTTACTTGAGCATGGTACTTCTATTGTGTGCATATCACACTTCTTAAGCTATTCATCACTTTTTCTGGTACAAAATTATTTGAAATGCACCTATCAGTATCAATAAATGAAAGGAAGCAGATGTTTGATATGTCTCTCATTGCACTGGCAGGCGCCACGCAGCGCTAAGCCCCCTACTGTGCTCTCCAAGAGCTCAGCTTTTGGGTGTCCATAAACACAGTTTGATGGAAGGCCATACAAAAGAGTGGCATGGCCTTTGGCCTTTTTATGACGTGATGGTTTTAGACGGCTTTGTCTGAGCTAAACCATTGTATGACAGTCTCTTGAATTAACTGGCACAAGCCTAATTTCCCTGACATCAATACAGATTTCAGATAAATCTTTTCCAGTTAGGTTAAATGAAATAGAATATTATTTAGGAAAGGAGTTTGGGGGGTTGATTTTCTTTTTGAGTCTTTTTTCTTTTTGTTTTTGTTTTGGTTTGAATTTGGGTATTTTTTTTACACAGATAGTAATCAAAACAAGATATCTCAAACAAAATGTGCCATTACTTAGAGACTTCTAGAAATTGATTTGGCAATTCTCTGTATAGACAGAAGTACTTAGGAGGAGTTGCTTTAAAATAATAATTCCTAAGCATATAATTTTTAAATATATGTTCTGAGAAAAAGGTATTTCCTATACTGCCTCCATAATACTTTCTGAATTATAATAGCACTCTCCTTTTTTCTCTTTCTCATCCCTACTTAGAAAATAAATTCAGCCATGCTGTATCAGGCCAAGGATCATCTAACTCAGTATGCTTTCTCTAGCAATAGCTGTAAGCAAATACCTAAGGTAAAATACAAACAAAACAAGCATACATGATGCTTCCAGAATCCTCTCAGCCTCTAAACATTTTCAGTTCAGTGGATTTGCTGAACTGCCTCTGGTTGCCACATAATTAGTAACTTTAAATGACATTATCTTACTCAGATTTTTTCTTCTCAAGTCTATATAAGCTTTTAATTTCAAGGGCATCATCTGACAAAAAAATTCACAAGTCTTTTGTTTTGTTGGTTTTTTTTTTTTTCTTTCTTTTTGAGTTCAGATACTGCCAACTTCAGCAAAAGTTAATTCTTTGCTTTTTGAAAGTGTGAAAGAAATGATCTACCTTCTCCTTAACACTCACCATTGTATAGACTTACTCTCTATCTCCCTCAAATCAGTTATTTTCTGGGCTTGATAACTACAGTTTGTTTACTCATTTCTCATACAAAAGCTAGTCTATACACTAGCTAACTCTTCCTTGTCTTTCAAAATTTCCCTCCAACTATTTTCTGTAAGTCTTCCTGTTCAACTCACCTCCTCCTACAATGACTCACATCTCCATAATACCTCACATTACACTTTCACCCCATGTTTTTTCAGCCACCATTCTAAATATAGCGTGCATTTCCCTGCTCTAGTTTTTGTTCACCTCTTTTTTTTTTTTTTTTTCACAAGGACTCCCACTTTTCAGATTTTCTGCCATTACAGTGTTGCCACACCCCTTCATCACATACTCATCTCACACTCCTACAAGCTGCCAGTACATTGCTTCCTACCTACTGCTTCTAGCATTTCTCCACTGTCTGGGGAGGGAGGGGTAGGAAATTGAAAGCTCTGTGAAACTGAGAAAGTTCTTGATGGGAGCTGTAGGATCTGCAATGGCTGATATTTCTCTCTGCCATAAACTTGAAAAGGGTGCAGCAAGGGTAAAAGCATAGATAGTGGGATTAATTTCCCCAGACATTGGGCTTCTATCCAGACATCTACCATTCAGAAGTAGTTATCTGGACTTATTGTTTATAATCACTGCAGAGAAAATATAGATAGTCAACTTAACATTTGTCTTGCAGACAGTTGCCTGTAAGGTTTTCTCCACAGCACATTAAAGGAGGAGGACCCTAATTTCCCCTAGTTTCTCTATCACATCAGCAAAATTTAAAGGTGGTACAATGGACAAAATTAAAACTTTTTCTTGCCTTGCTCAAGTAGGTTTCTGCACATAGGAAATAGGTCATAGTACAGTGTCTGTGTCTCCTTGCCTGACTGTGCATTTGCCATCAGAGTCCAGTCTATGACGTGATTTCTACGTACGTTTCTTCTCGCATGCCCACCGTAGAAGTTATCAGTTACTGTTATCAGAAACAGCAGAACCAATCAAAGAAAGCTATGAGGTGTTACAGCTGAGGAAGGAGGGAACATGCACAGAAACTATCACAAGATCAACATTGTCTTTGTTTTCCAGTAACCACTTTTCTCTTTGCTTCCATGATATCTCATAACGACAGGAGATATCTCATTAATTAATCACTACTGAAATTCTCAGTTATTTATTTCCCAGATGGCACACAAGGAAATATTAAGGAGTTTCCAAAGAATTATACTGAAATTTACTGAAATTATATTGTTGGGTTATTTTTCTTTTTTTTTCTTTTTTTTTTCTTCCTCATTACACTATTAGCAGAGTGGTTTTGTACTTTGAGAGTTCAGAATCCTTTAAATAGGTAGTAAAAGTAGGTAGAATAAGATAGATGATTCTCTAGAGTGGCTGAAATGACCTTTTCTCTTCTGTATCATTAACACAATTAGTAAGTAATTCTGATATTTCTTTCTACTAAAGCAAATGAAGCAATGGTTCAAGTAGAACAGAGGAAGTGATTCTTCAGTTCAAATGCTGTTGTTGTGTATTTCTGTCCTAAAAATTCATTATCCCTTCTTGCTAAAATGTTATTGCTTCATTAGCAGAAAAATCTGGAAGTGTACAAGTAATGCTTGCTTTTGAAATATGCGTGCTCAAAACCAATTGCAATTAACTGCAACATGCAATATGTCCAGTTATATGATTACTGCTGAATATCTAGCTAATATTATGTACACTGCTACAAATAATTCATCAAACTTATTAATTTCATGAATTTAAATTCACATTTTTGAGGAATTTGACTGTGTGGTAATGGTGTTAGGGCAGCTATGGGGATCTTACAGATGAAGGTTTCTGTATGCCCAAAGCTTTTATATGTTTTCAAACAGTATCAGTTGATCTATTAAAAAATACTTTTTTTTTTTCTCCTAAAGCCTTCTCTTTATGACTGTCCATAATATGCTGATTTCAGAAAAAGAGCATGCTAGCTAAATTCACAGTAACATATCAAGGGGGTACATGATCCACCTGAGAGAAGTGGGTATGGCTGAGCTATAAAGCCAGAATTTTTTCCCTTCGGTTACAGATGTTTAAAATTCTGTAGTAGTCATTTTTTAGAACTAGAGGGCATTCATGATAGCTGTCATATTGAACATATTCTCTCTCAGAAAAAAAAAAAAAAAACAACACAACAACAACAACAACAACAACAACAACAACATTTCTTAAAAAGCAATGTCTAGATTGTGGAAATGTCCACAGCTACGAATGGCTTCTACTCAGTAGTCACTGACAGCCCTACTGAGATGATGGAAGGAAAGCTGTATCTTTTTTTCCTGTGCTCACATCAAGATACAAGTGAGATACTACTGTGTGTGGGAATGAAGGTGGAGAGAAAGAAAACAGAAATGTCAGTGAAGAGATAAGGTGGAAAACCCCCGCTGAGAAGCATGCCATGACAAACAAATGGAGGCAGACTGTGAAAAAAAGAAGTAACAGAAAAGCATACACCCTGCATTGTTTGGTGGAACTGCATTTCATAAAGTCACAAAGCTGTAACTGCTTTCTCACCTAACAAAAGCTACTTCTGAAAGACTAAGTGACTTATTTTCTCTGACCTCTCTTCTCTCTGCAAAAGACTACGTTAAGGTAATAGTTATTAAACCAAAGCCGGCAGGTAACAAAAATTCAGCCCACAACCAGTTGAAATGAATGCACAAATCCAAGGTTATCACACCTCATTACTACTGAAACTTTAATATTGATCTCCATATGTCTTTCTTCTTGTATTTTTCTGTTGTACTGTGTGAATTTTATGCTCTTCATCCAAGAACTGTATTTTTAAAAATCTAAATCACCAAGAATATTTTGGTTGTCTCCACAGTTGTTTCTAAATGTGTGACCCTGAACCTATCAGTACATTGTCTATAATGAAAAAGTCATAAGGACTTGTATTACAGAAATTCCACAGATTCACACTGAATATTCATGAATATAAGCAAATTGTTGTAGTACCTGTCATAGTCACTGGAGAGAAACAGAAGTCTAATGTACTGATAATTTGACCTGCTCAGAGATGTATACAAGGAAGAGATTATTTGTGCTGTAGGACTTATTACACTGCATTTAATTAAAGGAAGCCTAACCAATTAGCCTTGCATGTAGACAAAAATAATGTGGTGTAAACCCTACATTTTATGCTTTGTCATACTAGAAAAAGACAAATACACTGCAGCCTCATTTGCAAGAGAGAAGGTAATGGCATTAAAGGGCAGCCAGGAATATCCCTTTTGCTGGAGCTGCTTTGAAGGCAATGCCACACCTCCCAGTCAGAGATAATCAGGTCTGCATAAGCACATGCTGGAGAGAGTCACACACAGGAGGCCCACTTGCCCCAGCCATCCAAAAACTGTCTTAAACCATCAGTCCAACCTAAACTCTTTGGATGGCATATAAACTTAGAACAAAATTGATGAAACCTCTTTCCATTTAAGTCAATTCGATTATTTCTCTTAAATTCACTCTTGTGACAGATTTGCATTCCATTCTCTTTTTTTTCTTGCACTTCTTTCATACCTTTCACTGATTGATGTTTCACTACTTTCATTATACCAATGTTCAGAAGTCGGCAACAATAAGAATAAACTCTCACTATCACAATGAGAAATATATGTCAGTAAAGTATAGCAGTTAATTGCTGTTTGAAATTTCAGACATCTGTTTTCTTACAATTGTTTTACAATACCATATGGGAACAAAAACCACAGGATGGAAATTACTTATCCAAAATGGCAGGTAAAGTTGCAGAATAGGGAGGTATGTAAAATACTTGTATTTTAAATGGAGGTAAGTCACTGTCACGAAATCAGATGGAAAAAACCTTTTAGGATTAAATCCTCGAGCTGGCTGTGCATTCATGACCCCAAGAACCCACACAGGTTGCACTGTGGAAGCATCATCTGAGATCTTGCAATGATCTATACACCAGTTCTACATACACAAAAAAATAACCAAACCAAACCACTTGCAACATTCCATAGCTATGAAACATTTCTAAGACAAAAGAGGTTGAAAAGATAAGACTTCAGAGATGTGCAAATACCAGCAAAAAATTGCTGCAAAATCTATTGTTAGATTGAACATGGATTAAGAATAGCTTCCATTCTCTTAACAGCATCTGAATCATTTGATGCTGGATAGATTCAAACAGCTTTCAATTTAAATGAAGCCTTTACAAGGTATGTCAAAGCTTCTTACTGTCCTTAGTAATTTTCCTGAATAAATAACTGTAAATGTAATCTACCAGTACCTATTATAAGCTTTATCTATGTTATTGAATCATAGAGGAAAATATAGGCAGCAGAAATCCAGAATGGAGTATCTCTTAAATATATCCAGTGGAAATACTTTTCAAGAAAAAGGAGGAATATATACTTCTAAATGTACATTAAAGTAAGGCAATTAGTTTGACAATTTCTACTTTTTATTAAATTAAGAAATCCTAGAAGGGTAGTTCTGATTTTAAGTATCCTTTTAGCTTGATCCTTTGCAATAGACATATGTTAAAGCATATGTAAGTGCATACATGTCTTTAAGACTTGTCTATGCAAAATTTATAAGCACTGTTTTCAGGCATGTATAACGATTATCTAAATTTTTCTACTCTCACTGCACATCCAAGGCAGACCCAGTAAGAATTCTCACTGTTGGGCTTGAAATCACAAAATCTGTTTAGAATAATGATTTCATAGTACCATATGCCAATATATATTCACCCCTTTTGAGATCTTAGTGTATGGGCTAAATAAGGAAGAATACTCATGGGGGAAGTGGAGGGGGAATCCAAAGTGGTTGGTTTACAAAAGTGGTTTGCTTTCGAAGCTAGAGACTGTTCTCTCATACACCTGGAGTGAAAATAAGTCACTGCATACTCATGAATTTGTAAGATGGCAAGCACACTGCCAGAGCTTGCACTTGATACAAAGCAGCAGCAATTAATAGTCTCCCTCTGAAGAATGTTTCAGAAAAAATAATAAGAAAAAAATAGCAGCTGAAAAGATTTACCTCACTATGTCTCAATTGTAAAAGTGAGGATTAAGATGAATGAAATTAAATTGAATTTTGACTGATTTAAATGGCATCAAAATTTTATATACTAGTAATCACCAAATCTTGTCTGGTTTTAGATTCCCTAATTTGTTTGAAGGTTTACTACATGCTGAATGAAGCTGATTTATGTTAGGATAAGTGACTCTTTGCAGATTAGAATCTGACCCTGTACATCCAGATGATCCTGCCATATCTGCTAGAAATACAGAAGCAAAAAAAAAACCACATCTGAAAGCATTAGCTGTATGCAGTCCAGCAGTCATCCAAATGGAACCAAAGGGCCAGGAATTTGTTAGGAGCAGTATGCCAATAACTAGTTAACAGAAGCACACAGTAAATTTTAGCTTTTGTTTAAGAAAAAAGAAGAAAAAGGGGGGAAATAAAACTGAAGAAAGGAAAAATAAAACGCATTACTTTTTTGGGTAAATAGAAGCAAATACCAAAAATGTCCTGAACTTAGACTACTTCTATGAAATAAAAGTGTAGCCCTACAGCAGTTACTCTTTACTCCTCTGCTTATTGAAAGGTCCAGTTCTCTGATAGGGAAGGAGAAAGCAGGCAATCATTTCTTGCACAGATGGAAAGAAGCATGGGACATAGAATGATATTACTTTTCTTGTTTATCTCATATCTAATCTGAGACATCTCTTTCAGCTTCCTCAGTGGAAGAAGACAAATCAACCTCTGAAAAGATCTATATCTTCCCATTTACTGTATGAGGTACTTCTTCAGTTAGCTCAGATTTGACACATAAACATTTCAGAAGAAGATTTGGTTGATCTGTAGGTTGACCTGTTGGTCTTTGCTTTCCACTGTCAGCTGGGTATCTGAGCTGTTAACATAAAAATTGGCATCATATGCCAGAGCCTCAGGGAAAAGGGAGTGGTAATGGGAGCAGCTCACAGTGAGAAAGATATATGGGAACTGGCAGAGAGAACTAGAATTATTTTAAAAAAAGACACAGCAGGAGTGAAGCAAAAAGAAACTTTTAGAAAAGCAGATTGTTTAGTGTGTCAGAAATAGATATGGCTGCAATGAGGAGGCAAAGCTGTGCACGAAGCCTTTCCTCAGCACATCAAGTGTATACTGAGAAATGATAATATGCAAAAGGTACATGCCTCAGCTTTCTAGTAAGAAGCTCCATGTGGTAATTTTTTTTCATCATTTCGACTACTTCCTGTATCCCTGGGTTATATTTTAACTGCAAGTTCTACAAGAGCTGGAGGGAGATCACCCTCTGTTAAGCCTCTGTAGCCACTGACTAAAGACATCAAAAATTGCCTTGCAACATCATAGGAATACTGTCAAGTCATAAGGAAAGGAATTCTGTTCAATAATGAAAATGGATACTATATCCTTGTGGATTTTCAACAACCCTTTGCGGATACTTCTTGCTTTAACTTGTAAAGTTACTTTCATTCAAGAAGCTTTGGATACAAAATATTTTATGTGAATGTTCCAAATAAGGAAGATGGGACAAACATGGGATAAATGACTCTTCTCAACTCATTAGTGACAGAGAAGCAAGCCTTTAGGCTTTATCCTCCTCTGTCAGAAATAATCCAGCTTTCACTTCAGAGAAAGAATCCTCTGTGCTCCGAGAGGATTTCTAGAAAAGCCAGAATCAGCTATACCAATCATGATAGGATATCATATGCATACAACAGTAGACTGTGAGCTGTAGTTCAGCCATAGCATAACAGCAACCAGAACCACATAAAATTTAAATCAAATCCAGGGCAGAATTATATTGTGCCCTATCCTTTTCCCATTTCCCTTGCAGTTACATTTTTTACAGTACAGAAGTACAAGGGCTATTGAATTCTCTAAAGAACTTCTCAAGCTTGAGGCAGAAATCCACAAAGGTCTTCCTCCTTCCCTCCCTACTTTCTTAGTATTCTGGTAAAATATCGTGACCAGGGCTACTCTTGAGTCACTATATGAGACTAAAACACTGGCAACATGATACTTCAGATTTTCTGATGTCGTGTTTATTGATATCAGAGAAAGATTATTAGCAAAAGATGAGTTTTAGGAAAACTGAAACTGTTTCTAACCATTTTAAAAAGAGGAGATCATGGACACAATCCACAGCACTGCTAATGACTGTAGTGATAGTGCTGACAGCAATGATTTAGGCAGATGGAGAATTAGTATTTCTGGAAGGTGAAAATTACCTTGGCAGGTGGAGATCTGGTAAGACCAGGTATCTTGGATATAATTCTTCTTGGTGATGATTGTGTCTAGTCAATCTGTGACAAATGGATCATTACCAGTGATACTGGCATCTACAAAAACTCAGCAGAAAAAAACTGTTGAGTCAAGGCACTGAGCATATGCTAAATAGGCTGCACGGACATTTGGGAATGCCTATTTTTTCCCCACCATTTCCTGCTATGTATTTTATACCTATTACGACATCAAGACTCTCTTCATCTGCAGACTGTTATCATGAGATTTTGAAAGGAAGAGGAGGAGAGCAGATTAATAAAGTGTAATAAAATAACAAATCAAGAAACCTATGTGGCACCAGTCCACAGCGTGAGAGGTTTGCCACTTAGGTTATTAGCACCGGGACTTACTCATCACCACTACAGAGTATGTTCATTTATACTCAATACAGAGTGGCTAATAAAAAGTCTAACTCACCCCTAATTTGTCTAGAGTGGCTACAGGATGAATTTTTAACTATATTTAGGCCTCAAATACAGATGGAATGTGCATGAAAATGAACCCAGTTTTATGGATCAACAAAGTATTACCTGGGAGGAAAGACCAGGACTTCTGGGGCTTTCTCTACTGACTGTTCACATATTTTTTTTACCTCTTAAATTAAAACAGATTGTCAAGATCAGAATTTTGAAATAATCCAGTACTGTGCCTAAGTCCTATCTACAGTGCTAAGTTACATTGCTGTTTTTAATCTGCCTCTTTTAGTGTACAAATCACTACAGTTGGGTACATGTCTAGGTTGGATGGGGCCCTGGGCAACCTGATACTGTGGGTGGCATCTCTGTCCATGGCAGGGGGATTGGAACTAGATGATTTTACGGTCCTTTCCAACTCAAACCTTTCCATGATTCTCTGATAATAATTCTTAACTTGTTGGAATAATACCCAAACATCTGATTTTTGTCCTACTGATCTGGTATTTGATATCTCCTTGGCAGCTGCTACAGCTCAGAAAAAAAAAAAGGAAAAAAAAAAAAAAAGAAAAAAAAAAAAAAAGAATAAAAAAAAAAAAAAAAAGAAGTTTGGCTTTTCTTATTTAGCCAGGCTTTTAAGACCTTCTAAGATATGGATCCAACTTCAACTCAAGTGCTCTTCTGACCTGGGTTTGAGAACCATGTCAAACTCTCCCCATCTTTTCTGCCATAAAAGAAAATATTACTACCTCTACCTTGCATTCCTTCATAACAGCAAAACAGGTGTTAACAATATGAACTGATTTAGTGGTGGGTTTGTGGTTGGACACTTGTACCAACAATACATTACAGTATTTTAAAGTATCAGTTATAGAAGGGTGGCTTTTCAGGAGTCTCAGACTCAATATGTTGATTTAAATATTGCTAAATTAGGGTCAAAACTGCTTTGAGAGTTTTTTCAGTATCAAATTTGCTCACTTCATAAATATAACAAATACAAAAAGTCTTTAGAGGAAAAAATGTGAATGACATAAAAAGGAGTAATTCAATATCATGTTAACTCATTCTATATGATACCAGTTAATACTGCATCATGACAAAGACATGGTGTAAAGTATTCCCATATGATTTTATAACCATTAATACAAGAATTCCATATTTTATAATATCAACAAACCAGATGAACCTCATCCACTCAAAGTATGGAACAGTGAAAAGAACAAATGTCTTGTGAGGAGTGGAAATAAGAACAATGTGTCTGAGTTTAAACAGTGGAAACAAGTTGTGGACGTTGTGCATGAAGTAATTATTTCTGCAGTGGGGTTCTGCTGTTCCTGCATCTAGTTTATAAGCATGTCAGGGCACACAATCCAGGCATTTCAGAAAAAAAAAAAAAAGTCTGATTTATTTGACATGTAGAGAAAGTCAGATTTGAACACAAAGAATCCTTTTAAAAAAATCTTTTGAAAATGAAGGTTTTATTAGGAGAATAAAAGAGAGAAACATATTTCATTTAAAATATACAGTGTTTCTAGTCTGAAAGTATTCTGTCTGTGAGCCTCAGATGGCTTTCTCAAAACAGTGTGATATCTGAAACATAGTCAAGGGAATACCAAACCTTTTTGAGGGCAAATAATTGTGCCAATACCCCAAATATTATCCATATGTCAGTGATATTTTCCCCCCACATGAATATCTATCTAAAATTGGCATTTGAACAGAAAGACAAAAATCATGTTGGGATGGAAATGAAAATAAATAAGCTCATACTAAATAAGAACACAAGTAGAGAAATCACCAAATGCACACATTCTTGTACCAAAAGCAGAAATCAAGACCCTGATAAAAGCACCAGCAATATTGCAGGCAGTATTCAGAGTGGCAGAAGCTCACACTATGTTCCAGAGCCTTGTCTTTTTTAAGACCTCAGTCAAGGTTTTACTAAAGTTCAAAGGAAACTCAGATAAGGAATGTTTATTTGGATGCTGAATGTAGACGATTAAAAAAAAAAAGTATCTGCAATTAGCTAAAAATTGAAGCTAATGATACTTGTTAGACATCTAAAATTTTGGGATCTCTCTGTACTATTCTGCCGTTCTCTTTAACATACCATATTCGGTGTCTTGCCCTGAGTTTTGGATCAAAGGTCTCAGGTTTTATCCACACAAATGGACTCGGGTACCTAAGGCAGGACATTGGTTAACTGTTAGTGGTTTCCCACTCTCATTCCTTCTGTACTACATAGTGTGAGTTGTATAAAGAGATATGCTGCAAAGCACATATCTTCGATTTTAGAGTTTCACAGCTCTCCCCAGCCCTGTTCCTACCCCTTTGTGTCAGCCTGTGGCTCCTGTCACGGGCTGATCAAGATCCAGATAGTAGGCACTACTCTTCCTAAATGTCCTGTAAGCTGTCAGTCTAAATGAGAAATTGCCAGAGCAAATCCAACAGAAATCTATTGGAAATGGACCTTGCAAATGCATCTACTTTCTGAGGTTAATTTATTTAGAAAGCTGGATCTGAGAAGGTTTTTGCCTCATACTTCGAACCCCTACCGAAAAGATCTAATATTTAATACTCTGTCTATTGTATGCTCATTTCACATCACACAGCACTTGAATGAAAGAGAGGAACAATTTACAGAGCAGTCACCAGAGCATGTTGTGCTGCAGCCTGATATAACGTTTTTTAGTGTTCTTCTTTCACTAAAATAGCAGGCTGTTAATCCCAAACAGAACACATTCAACAAGAAATATTGAGAGTGTGTTGTAACCTACACTGGTGATGAGGGCACTTAGTTAGGTTTGGGAGGATAGCTACAGATTTCTGGACGGCCACTCTACATATATGTGAAAATCAGACTCTTTCTTTGTGTGAGAATTAAGTGGATCTCCTTGAAGCTCTGAGCTACAAGTCATTGAATGTTGCTAAATATTTAAGAATCACTTCTGGAACAGTAAGCCACTGAGTCAGAAATGCTTGGATGTTTAGACAAAATACACTGAAAATATCCCTGATTTATTCTTGCACTTTGCCCCAAGTTCACTTTTGGTCAGCATCAGATGCAAAATATAATGTCAGTTGAATGATTTGTTTGGTCTTTCTTGTAGTATGATACACCACAGGCAAAATTTACAACACGGTTGTCCCACAAATTAATTCATAGGTGGGAGACAACTGGTTTTGGTCATTCTGGTGCCCTCCCAGTGGAGCTATATTGTTGTAAAGCTGTCAGAAAAGTTCTGTGTTTGCCTCATTACCTCTTGTAGCCGTTTGGTCAGTAATTAGAGATGTACCCAGATTTGGCAGGGGGCTGCTCCTGGCCAGCTTGCAGAACACAGTCACTCCTGCTCTGGCTGAAACATACAGCTGGTGGCAGCACCACCGCCTGTAGCAGGAGAGCTCCAGCTACTTCTTGGAAAACATGACTGGAGTTGTGTACCATGGAAGGAAGGATGGTAGGGCTGAAATGCCCAAGCCCTGCGGGGCATAAGTTTCAGACATGTTTGCCCCATGCAAATGCCAGGTGTGGTTGAAACTGCACATAACTCCACCATGGCTGCTGAGACACCCTTATGAATGCTGGAGGTGTTGGCATCAAGCAGTGTTTTGCTCTGAATTCCACCTGAGTGCCTAACAGCACAGGTGGGTATTTTGACACCCTAAATTTGGGTGCTAGTGTTCTTTGTGATAAAACATCTCTGCAAAACTGGGACCTGCAAGTCGAGATTTCATTAACACTTCATTCCTGAGTTCATCAGTCAAAATTAAGCAGTTTAAAAGGCAGCAGTCCAGGATAAATAGGCGGCTTCATGGTGAAGGCTTGCATGAACAGAACCTTTCTAGAGCACACAGAATTAGTGGTGATACAGTGTTGAATTCACTGTGGTTTGATGCACACAGCCTTAATGAGGACCTCTGCTATACCAAATCTGGATTTCTCTACACTCTGTTCTCCTCTTCCCAGGGACTATATAAGTTGTTTTTGGTGACTTACAAGGCAGGGACATGCTTTTAGAAAACCATTGATGCTATAAAGAAGGAAAATAATTCCATTCTGAAACTCATCTCTCATATAGGCACACAGAAGAACGGGACATTCACACATGTTTCAGGGATATTTAGATAGAAAACTGAGTTTTAACCCAGCTCAAATTAAAAGACGATTTATGTTTGCAGAAAAATTATCCTGCAAATCACTGTCTGATGTTAATGAGTGCATTAACCTGAACTGACAGTTTCCAGAACCTTTTATATTTTCTTCCTTTCTTTTCCTCTTTTCCTTTTTTTTTTTTTTAATATAATTATTTAGTGCCTATACCAGTCTTCCAGAGTATTTCGAATATTTCAAATTCAATGATATCTCTCTCTATAACTATCAGGTTATATTGCCCAAGGGAATTTTAATTTTCCTATTCTTTTTTATGAAATTTTGTTACTACAATGTCAAAGTCATCAAAAATCATGGGATTAACAGAAGAATCTCTACCTGAAAGTCAGTAGATTGTTATGTTTGCTTCCTCACTCAGCTGTAAGTGTACAAAGATGAGCAAATATCTCTTGGTCAGAGTCCTAGACCAGTCTAGACATTTTCTATTAATCAATACTAAAATTTTTAAAAAGCAAAAACAAAACCAAAACCAAACAAAAAACCCAAACCAAGAAATCTCCAAAACAAGGACTGCTACTGCTATACAAGAGGAAGCTTTAAAGCAACCATGAAGACTATTTAGTGTTCAGATGGGTGCACTATTTCACTGCTTGACAGAAGCTCACTTATTAGGTTTTTTTGTATTGTCATTTCAGCTTAAAGCATGTACATAATCCCCAGGTCCTTTCTTTTAAAAGAACAGTCCTTTATTCCTTCAACATTAGTTTGCTATATCCTATACTGCAGTTAATTAAACTTCTTTGGAACTTCTTTTGTGGCACACTGGTAAGGCCTACATTCTTATCGTAAAATTTTCCTTGCTTTTTCTCTTATTTTTCAACTTTATTACAGATATTCTGAAAATGTTCAGGAATTATGTAGGAGTGTGGTGGGGGAATGCGGCCACTGAACGGGCTCAGATGCTGTTGAAAACCCCTCTAGCAACATAACAATGCATGTACTTGACTGTTGATGCTCAGGGAACATTCCTCAAAATTGTTCAAACAATTAATGTGGTTTCTATAACCAGAAATATGTTGCAATTGAGAAAATATCTTTCAAATACTGGCAGCAACAATCCAAGATATATGACTGTGCACATTAAGAAGCTTAAAATGTGAAGTAGTATAACCTAAAAATATTTTAGTGTAACTTGAGAGCCTCCATGCGTAGCACAGGTCCTTTTCAAGATGTCACCTTTCTTTGAATGTGAAAGTATGACAGCAGGGTTCCCCAGTTTGCACCCACAAATACATGTGATTTTTTCTCTTTACTTAACTTGAGACATTTTGGTAAGTTCCTTATCCAAATACTAAAAAAAATTTGCAGTTGTTTGGAGGTTCACCCAGTTCAGACTTAACTTTCAGTTCCCACAGCAATGGAGGATTGATTTCCTCAGAAGCATTACATTTGTATTTCTCAGAATCCTTCATTCCCCATACTTTTCTTCCTAGTCCAAATCCCTAGTAGCCATCCCTAATTGCCTTACCTGAGTACAAGCAAATTTCCCACTTCCCACTGACAGTGTAACTGACCTTTATGATATCATTGGTTGCATACATCTGGATTTTTGATTAAGCTTTACAAGAGCAAAGAAAATTCTAGCCAGTTGGGTCAAACTAGTTGATGACTACACATCTCAAGTTACTAACCTGACCTGATGCTAACCTTCAGGAAAAAAAAAAACAACACTTTTCTTCTCACTCTCAGAAACCTCAATAAGGTGTAGTTTATTTAAAGGGAGAATTAAATGTATGAGTTAGCTTCCTCCAACTTGTTTTAGTCTCTTACAATCTTCTGGTATATTATGAAGAAAGTAGCAGTAAAACAATTTTCACACTAGAAAGAAATAGTAATTTAATGTGTCTTCTATACAAATAAACAAATACTAGGAACTGCTTGTTAAAGTGACCCTGGGCCCTTTAGCTATAGCACTTACTAAAGAAAAAAATATTGCAATCCAATTCAGGATACGCTGCCAATGTCTTGGCAAAATTTTAGCTTTTGTTGTTTCTTTTATAAAATGTTTTTTAATTGCTTGGAAGAAACATATAGTCCAAACAGGCTTCAGAGCTATACATATTTAATAAGTAATAGAAGAGTACATTACTGTAAATAGCTTGACAATTAAAAAGGTGAATTCTTTGTATAAAGTGAGGAAAGGAGTTTTCCAACTGAGTCTGAAGGAACAAAAACTATACATATTATAATATCCATATTTTTCCCATAGACAACATTAGATCCATCCTTCTTTTTTGAAGGGAAAGAAAAAAATATGTTCCTCAATTTGTTGTGTGCTCCATTTAAACTATTTTTTTGTTACTAATGATGTGTAAACTTTGAATAATATATATAAATTGGATACTTATGAACATCGTGATCATGGGCAAAACAGTACTTATGACTAATCAGTGGTGTCTTTCCAGCATTTCACCATTCCACTGGGGAATGAGAGATTTCTTTCCAAGACAACCATTACGAAAACATTCTGTTTTTTCAACTTGAAGTAAAATATACTATTTTGTTTTCATAAGACAAGTTAACACACTCCTAAAAAGAAAATAAAGCACTTGACATAACAAGCTTCAATCTTTCCTCTTTGGAAACAAAATCTTCCATTTTGGAGGGATTAGAATAACAAGTAGACAGTTGGCTGATGGTACAAACATACAATTTTCCATCGTTCATATCAGAGTTCTCATTTAGTGTGAGTTTTAATGTCATTTAAATATTAAAGTGCTACTGAAACTAAGGTCAGAAGGTCCATGAGGTAAATTTCTCTAACCTTCTCCATATTGCAAAACATTAAATGAAACCATAGTGTTCTCTGTTGATTCCTGAAAATTAAAACCTTACAGTCCTGAGAAAACAAAGCTTTTATCTTAGTCTGCATTTAATTCCACTGACTATTTTGTGGTATTTGCTGATACGTTCCATGGTCTGAAAAACACCAAAAATGTCCTACCAGTAGGTAATAATTCTCTTTTCAATTATTGATTTAGCAATTGAATCATAGGATTTCTCTTTATAAAATTTGTGTGTGCTTTTGAAGCAGACATTACCCAACATTTCAGAAAACACAAAGGCAAGCTGCCACTGCGTAGTCCCCATGAGAACACTCTTTCTATAATGTACAGATACCTTGCTAGGGTTGAAAATGTTCCGTATTTCTAGTTCCCCAAGCTGCTGGGTTATCGGCTATTCTGGAAACAGACATTCCTCTAAATCGCTGTGCTGGAACACACTCAAGTTTCATGGATCTACTGAGCAGGACCGCAAAAGAGTGAGCATATTCATCCAGACAAGGATAGTTAAGGAAATGTGGTTTGAATCTACAAACCCCAGGGAGGACTTCCCAGTTCATATATAACCTGCTTTGATCAGTAGTAAATCTTTCATTTTGAAGGTGACTCATTACACATCCAATTTCTCAAGCAGGTTTGCAAATATCTACCTTTAGGATAGGATTTTAGTCTGTACAATCAGACCGAACAGAAGTATAAAAGATGACCTGGAAGTGGTCCTGTATGCTCAACAAAGGGATTTAATCTTTTGTATATAAGGCTTAACTCTTCTTGGAGCCTACCTTTGAAGGCAAATGGAATATAGGGATGAATTGCAAAGTGTAACTGAAACTTGAATGAAACCACAGATTAAAAAAACCAACGAACAGTCCTTACATGGACATCCCTGAATATCTTACTGTAATTTGATGATCCTTTTTTTTCTTACAGAGCTTATGAAGAGATTAAATAATGTTATACTGGAGCACTGTTCCTATATTGCCAGATCAAAAGTATGCCTGAGTTCTTAGGTCAGATTGTAAATCATGTACCAACTCATAGCTGGCTGATGTAAAATCCGTGCCTTTATACACTTTTTATCCTCTGACCTACTTTCACTATTTCTTTTTCTTGATCCTTACATCCAGTAGAGGGAACATAGTATCTACATGAGACATCTACATGAACATGGGTGACAATAGTTTTAAACAAGACAGCCGAGGAAACTTTGAGGGCTGCCCTCACAAGAGCAAGGATTGTCCTCTGACAGACAGTCAAAAGGAAAATTAGGTTTGAGAAAAATGTATTTGACATACTCCCCTCAAGCATTCATGTTTTAAGTTCATTTGCACTAGCAATAGCAAAATACAAAGTTCTTGCAAGTTGTTGTACGGCACTGCTACATATATCAGTGATGAGACTTGCCTGGGTAAAATTCATGGAATCCAAGAATCATAGGCTATCCTCAGTTGGAAGGGACTCACAAAGACCATCTAATTCCAGCTCCTGACCCTGCACAGCACCATGTGCCCAAGGGCATTGACCAAACACTTCTTAAGCTCTATCAGGCTTGGTGCTGTGATCACTTCCCTGGGGACTCTGTCCCAGTGCCCAGCCACCTCCTGGCTGGAAGAATTTTTTTCCAATATGCAACATTAGCCTCTCCTGACAGTTTCATGTCATTCCTTCAGGTCCTGTCCCTGATCACCAGAGAGAGGACACCACTGCCTGCCCCTGCACCTCCCCTTGTGAGGAAATTGTCTAGACTGCTATGAGATCTCCCCTCAATCTCCTGCTACTTGCTTAAGTAAAATTACTCACTTATTTTTGCAGCTCCAGGCACTAAGTTTGAGAGCTTTGCAAGCTGTTCCTGCACAATTCATGACTAGGAACAATGGTAATATGTGTGTTGAATAAATTGTTTGCTGTAACTTATTTATCCAGTCCTTATTCTAAGCCTAGCTACAGTATATTGTCAGCACTCTGGTAATAAATAGCTTCCCCAAATAAAAGGCTTTTGTTGGAGTTTCACCTGCTCTTGTTGTATTTGCGCACCTGGTAGGCTTCTAGACAAATATCCCAAATATTAAAAAAGAGAATATGAAGTTCAGGTCAACTGAATGAAAAAGCTGTAAAAATCACTTCTTATGAAAAATGTCATAAATATGAAATAATCTGTTACACAAAGACAAATGAACATTCAGATAAACTTAATAGAAATCTTTCCTTTCTATAATTGGAACTAATGCACACAGCTCTGACATGAAAGTAGCATGTTTTCTCTCCCTCATTTTTGGAGCTAGAATTGCAGGTCTGATTTTTTTTTTTTTTTCTGAATTTGTTCTCATAATCAAAACATCTGCAATTAAATTTTTTCATCTTGCCGATGCAGGAAGTTACACTCTGGGCTGCGTTCCTGAATTTCATTCTGTTCATTTTCTTATTTTAAAACAAAACATTTTGATTTCCTGTGCCACCTATGGGGTTTTTACTGCATATTTAACCATTTTCAAATCTCTTTCCCACATATAGAACAAGCCCATTCTCCTCCACATTAGCAGCTCAGTGAGAACTAGTTCCACTGCTTTACCTTTTCTGCAGGGAAGGGGAATACCCAGAAAGGGGAAAATTTGGTTAAAAATTTCTTACCACTCTCCTCACTAAAATAAACACTAGCTAAAACTCCATAATACAAAGGTGAATTTGTGTTTATCAACATGTATGGTCTACTTATAAAAATAGATTTTAGTACCCTTTATAATGGCTAAGAATTTAAAAGGATAATTATATTCAAAAATACACCAAAATGTTTTTTATGTCTTATTTCCTTTGTTATTATTTTTAAAAGAATAAATTCTTATCTCTACTGACTACCAAAGGCTGGTTCTAAAGAAAATATTACCATTTGAGATATGAATACAAATTAAATAAATATACATACATAACTTCTATATTTTCCTTAATTAGATCAAGATCAAAACAAAAAGTCTTTACTTCCATGTTTCTAGTCTATGGCTTCGTCTCTGACTTTCAAACTGCCAACCCAGTAATAGATGCATCTTAAGAAGCAATATACATATGTTTTTCATACACTTTACAATTTCCACACTTACTTAAAATAAATAGCTTATGAAATAAATGCAGATAACCTTTTTCTTTCCTCAGTATTTATTGTTATTTTGCTAGCTTCAAAGTAGGAATTGCAGGCAATTTAGTAAATAGAGTAAAGAACAAATGTCTGAATTCGCTGTGTTTTTATATGTTTTGATTTCTTTTACTGAACTGCTGTTTTGTTACTGCTCAATGTGTGCTCTCCAAATGAATAACAGTCCAGCATCTCTTACAGCAACTGAGTATTCTGTCCCTTTGTTTTTTTAAGTAGAAACATCCTCCAAATATCAAAGCCACTTTCACTGAAGGCACCAACTTTTTTCTACAGCTATGTACATAACATATGGAAAAATACTGAGTGTAATAAACTCCTTGCTGGGACACCCTGTGAGCAAGACTGTAGTTTCATTGCTGCACTAAAAACCTCCATTGTTCACCTGGGATTTCTTATCCCTTGATGGTGCAGATCAAGGGTTTATTTGGATGACACAGTAGTTTCTCTTTTGACCCATATATCTAGATTTCCTTGCCAAAAAATCCACAAAGGACTGGTAATCACCAAAGTCTAGTCCCAGTAGAAAACTGGGGTGCATCCAGAAGGTGCATCTGGACGTAGCCCTCCTGTGTTCTGTCATCAAGACGTGACTAAGTCATTTAGTGTGGTCTGTGCCGGATAGACTACCATATGCTTCAGTTCCCTTGAACACATCTCTTTTTTTAATGCCTGGAACATATATCCAGAGGGAATTCAAAGATTTTTGACATTTGTTCAGGATTTCTGGATGTCTGGCAACCTAATCAGAGCCGTAGTGGAGAAAATCTGGACATATCCACTCCACATGCGCGTATCAACTTTACAGTGCATTTGCAATGAGGCCAACCGATCCACTCTGCATGTGCTGCACAGATGGCCTGTGTGTATGCTGTAAATATGATGTAAAAATTACTGAGAAACACATGCACAGTGAGTCTGTAGCTTCCTGGAAGCCTTAGGCTCACTGCACTTACCCTTAATATGTAAATGCATGGCAAACCTGTTTGGGAAATCCTCCCTCAGCATGAAAGAGGGATGTCCTGGAATGGATGAAACATGGAAGTGAACAGCAGGGTTACACCTTTGCACCAGATCCTGGACATGATTCTGGACTTTGTGCAGGCAAAGGATATCTAGCACACTGACAAACATACAGTGCACCTCCCTGGTTACCACATGGCACCACAACGTCTCTCAGCTTTTGGAGGAGCTCCAAAGGAGCTTGCTATGCTAAAACAGGTGAAGCAGGCAACGTAAAAGCATGACCAAGCTCAGACTACCCCATGGGCAATTTAACCCAGAGGGTTCTGCAAGTCACACCAAAACCAGCCTCCCTGTCAGCAAGCTTGCACTATCCTCCCTGAGAGAGAAGATAAACGCTCACAAATGTTAAAAGTACTTAGCAACCAGGAATGAGGAAGCCACCATCTGGGAGAGATCAGAGGCAAAATCATCGCTCTGCTTTCACACGCAGCAAACAAGCACCCACAGAGAACAACAGTTTGGGGAAAACAGGTAGCATCAGAAAGAAGCGCCCTCGGGGAATGCTCTGCAGCTCTGGGCTGCCGCAATCAGAGGTACGTGCAAAAGGAAGTTGAGGAGGAAGGAAGAAGCAGCTAAACTGAAAACTTGAGAGGGCCTTGTTCTGGAAATAAACTGAAAACAGCCTCAAAGAGATCAGAAATATTCCACAAAGCAAAGAGATCAGAAATATTCCACAAAGCACTGAGTAAATGTTAAATGGTCAGTTGGGAGTAATGTTACAGCCTCATAGGAGGGCAAGTTGTGTTAATCACAGGTTATTACCTAGCTGGTAATCACATATAAAATAAGCCTGAAAATCAAGTAAGGCCAAGCCATTAAATATTGTTAAGCACTTCAAGTGCATCAGGAAAAGAGATATATCTTTCCCACTGTCGAGTTCAGGTTTACTAGCATTCAATTCTTCCCTGAAAATCCTGAGGAAACAGAGTTTTTATTTCTTTGTTTTCATTACAGCCAGGAATCAAATACTTGCATGGGAAATTCAGCTTTCTTGTGGCTTTTTTTTAATTCTTTGGGTCTTAAATTTCTAACCAATACTAACCTACAGAAAAGGGTGAGCAAGTAAATCCTAAAACCTTAAGAACAAGAAGGCAAAGGGAGATGCAAAAAATAATAAAAACAACGAAAAAACCAAACAAACAAATCCCAAAACAAAGAAAAAAAAAACTTATTTTTTTAAGTCCTTTTATTCACAGTTTTTTAAAAATCATTTAAATTGCAGGAATGGCAACGCTGCAAACCATATTTTCTCACATGATCTAGGGAAGATAAAACAAAGAAGGTGGTTTATGTTTAATGAAGGTATACAGGAATAAAATGTTTGACTAAAGTCTACAATGGAATATATGTGCAGGTCAAGAAAACACAGCAATATCTCAAACTTGAGTGTTTTCAGCTGTAGAGTCCTTTGAGATTTTGTCATGTTATGTAAAGGATATAAAAATCTAGATGTTGACAATCTTCTTTTGTATAATTTTCCCTCCTTAAGCTTAGAACACCTTGCCCAGCAGAGGAGGCAATACAGTGGATATGTTTCTAACTCCAAGGAAGGGCACTAAGCTGAGAAAACTGTTGCTGCAATGGCAGTTTGCTGGACCTTTCGAGAATTAGAATAATTTTCATTTAATCAAATTGAAACTAAACTTATCAAGGAGTTGAACAGTAAAAGATGCCATACTTGACTACAGAAACCAAATATATTTTTCTAAATACATTTTATATAAGTGTGTATGCACAGATGTGCATGTATATTCAGAAGTACCGATTCCCCAAATTATTTGCTGACTAAATACATTGCTTGAAAAATAAATTGAATAGGATTGGATTATTTTGTCACTACTTAAATTTAATGTGGCTTTGCTATTTGTCTTCTGGGTAAAGCCTGGTGCACAGATTGTGACAGTTGGATGATTTTATTTTGCCCTAATTCTCTTATCTGGTTTGTTTTGTTTTTTTATTTGTTTGTTGGGGGGTTGGGGGTGGGGGGGTTGGTCGGTTTTCTTTTTGGTTTGGGTTTGCTGTTTGGTTTGGGTTTTCTTTAACACAACTGGGAATTTGGGTCTAATTTTCTTGTATTGTTGCCAAAACTGTATCTGGAAAAAAAGCTGTGTGCCAGGATTGTGATCCTATATTAACAAAATAGAATTGGAACTCATGGAGCAGGTAAGTGCCAAGGCAAACTAATAATTATCAGTTTAATTAATCTCTCTTCACATTTTCACAGGCATATAACCATGAAGCAATATTACATTATTTTTATGAGCTGTGGATTATATTACAGAATCCCTTGTTTTAAGATCCAGATGAATTAAAGCTTCTCTGCTAGCTACTAAGATCCAGGTTTTATTCTTTCCTTTCCCACCACCATCCTCTGCCAGAATGCCCTTAGATCCACAGAAAATGTCTCAAAACATAGTGAGTGATGGCTAAACACCAAAAGGTTTGCCAGTTGTGTTTAATTACTACTCTAATAGTTCAGTTGCTTTTCAAAACGTGATTAGGATGTAGCCAAAGATCTTTTATATTGGTAAGCTTACAGTAACAAGCCCTTTGCAAGATTTCCAACAGTTACTTAAGAAACAGGCCTAAATCCAAGCCAGTGAAATCTGATGCCTGCATTTCACAGATTGGATTGGATTCTTATGGTCTTGTTCTGTCCATGGTTAAAAACTAAAATTAAATTATCATAGCTTTAGAATTTTATATTTCTGCTCCTGATACTCGCTAATGTAAGTGATATTAAAAGTAAACAATTTTTTTTTATTGCACATGGGCAAAATAGAGTTTAAGCTAGATTTAAAAAAATCAAACAAAATGCATTTCTCTCTTTACTGGAGAGATTGCAAGTAAATAAAAGTCTTCAGTGAGGAAATAAGTACCATAACCTAAAGAAAATATGTTGGAATTTATTTAGAATTCCTATGCAGTTTTGTGCAAATTTATTAACTGCTCTGTAGCCTATTTTCTCCTAAATTTAAATAGGAGTACTGTTTCTTGTCTTCAAAGGACACAGATAGACACATCATATTGTAAAATGATCTTATGATGTGAGATGACAGTCATTAAAACTAAAAATTAAAGCATTAAAATTCTTATTAAACACAGAGGGAATCTAAAAATCAGTATATGTTTGGAGTACCACAAGCTACAGTGTAATAAAATGTAAAATTGCTGATTATTAAATCTACTTTTTTTTTTTTTTTTATGAGTAAGGGAACAGAATGTTGCTTTTAAGTTTCATAAAAACAAGGAAAATTCACTGAGAAAAAAGTATACCCACTTCCAAAGAAGAGTTCAATTTCAACTTGAGCTAATACAAACAAGGAAATTTGCAATTGAAGCTGACTTCCAATATCTGTGCCCAACAGGATGCCTCCTGAACTACTTCCTTATTGTGCCCCTATTGTGTCTTGGAGGGCAGCTGGCCTGTGAATTTCCTTATTATTAGTTTTATGTCCCACTGTTAATTCCCTTATTCTATTATGATGATTTTTAGCTATTGCATTTAATTTCCTCTTTTCATGGTGCAGGAATGACCCCAGAAGGATAAACTACCCCCAGCCATGAAGACACACTGAGACTCCGTTATCTCCTGATGAGTTAATGTGGCACTGGCTTATTGACAGTTAACATGGAAAAGAGAGATTCATTACAGCTCTGCTTCTATTTACTGACCCTTTCAAACCTTTTGAAAAAAAAAAAATTTGAAATATCTGAAATTTCTCACCCTCAGCAAGACATTTGCAGAAAAAAAATCACTTGGTCTTTTATGGCAGTATTTATTATCAGACACAAAAAATGTTTATTTAAGTATTTTCATAAAAAACATTCCACTTGGGTTTTTTTTATTCAAACCCTGATCCCACTATCTTTGCTTTAAAACTCTCTATACAATTAATTATTTAATTTATATTCTCTTTAACAATGGCTTGTGTTTTTGTTGAGTTGGCTGGACAACTGCATGGCCAGACCCTCACCGGCTTCCTTGACTCGTTTCTGTGCACCTTGCAGTGAACCAAAGATTAGCGTGCTCATTTAGTCCTCTGTCATTACCATATCCAAGCCTGTCAAGGGATTACCCCAGATGCTGGGTCAGCCTGTCATTAACAAAAGTAAATGGAATACGCTGTCAGTGGTGGAGTAAAGTCCATGTCTTGGGGAAAAGGGCCACACAAGCCTGGCCCGGGACACATCTCTCTGCATAGGAGAACATTGTTTCTGTTCAGACAGGCCTGACTCCGGCCTTAGGTCCCTTGCTGTTGAAATTGAGAATCACTTGAAAAGCCTGATAAGCAAGACATGTCCAAGAGTGATTTCAAATTATTTTTATGCTTTCCTAGGCAGACAGTTCTGCTTTCACCACTCCGGTTGCTTAGTGAGAACTACATCCATGGGCACCTGAAGTAAAGAAACCTACATATCACAGAGAGTGTTCAGGTAAAACCTGGAGATCATGCAGGATTTGGCTCAGACTTGACAGGCTTGGAATAACAGTGACATAACAGAAGAAACATCTGAAAGTGCTCAAAACTGACACGTAAAGAATTATCACTGCCCATGCTGTGGCATTGCCATCCATAATTATCATGGATTCATAGTAGCAATGATGTGAATTTATCTTCCGGTGTAAGAGAATTTGCCCAGCTTGTGGTACCACTTGCACTACCATAAGCATTTGATTTGATTGTTTTTGTTATGCCTTTCTGGTTTATTTCAGTAAGTTATTTAAATATACAGTGCAAATGGGAGAATGAGTTTATAGCCTTGTAGTTATTTTTTTTTTTGCAGACAGAATCTGGGCATTGCTCCAATTAATATTTGATTTATTTTCTGCAAAGCATACACTTTTAGCAGAATAGTGTGAAAGAGTCCTTCTCTATATAGACATTAGCTTAAAGGGGTTAAAGCATCTGTCAAAAGAGATACTTAGATAGAAATCCTCAATCAGGCAAAGGAATAAAAATTTCAACATGAATATCTTTCATCCTGAATCTCAGGATTGCTGAAGGACTAGAGAGTCAGAGGAACTCCATCAATGTCTCTATTTTCTTTCACAAAAAAAGAAGGCCACACTGAAATATGCAAAGACACATCTATACATATATAAAATGGCACCCAGCTGAAGCTCAAGTCTTCTGAATTTCCTATCAGCTACCCTAGGTTGCTTCATATTTCACTATGGATTTTGTGATTTGGGTTCTCAGGAGTTTGAATTGTAACATACAGTTTGGATAGAGCAAGGTATAATTCCAGTAGGTAGCAGGATTTCTAAGTATTAGTCATTCTAATATCAAAATCCTTTTGTGAGTTTAGCCCAAAGGATTATTCTTATATTTAAGAGGTACAGATTCATGAAGGACAGATCCAGCTGAATATCTTAAAGGATTTAAATAACTACTGTTTATAAAAATGGGCAAAGTGAATTCAAATTTCATCAATTTCTGCTAACTTCTAAATGTGCCAAGGCAGTATATTTTTGTGTTATGTAAATGTCAAAGCCAAGATCTTTTTCTGGAATCTGTGTTTGCTTACAGTCTTATATAGCATACATAAGAAGCAATGTTGTGGTGAGGTACTTTATGGCAGGGGAAAACACATTTTCAGAATACTTGCAGAGAGCATGATGTTTCTGGTAGGGGAAAGTTCCATATGAGATGAGTTAGCTGTGATGCATGTTAATCTCAATAAAACAAAATTAGTAATCTTTCTCCAATATTTGATAGCATTTTCCTCACTTGAGACGCATCTCTTTTTTTTCTCCCAACTTTAATATAGTATTTGGCAACTACTGCTCTCTGTCTTAGTACCCTAAGATACCTTGTAAGTACTCCTCCATACTGGCTACCTTTTGGATTAAAAGCTGCTATTTCCCCATTACAAAATATTTCAATATGCATACAGTATCTCTCACCCAGCAATACCAATAATTACTTCAGAAGGGAACTTTACTCATGGCTGCAACTGTGGTTTAACAATACACTGAAGCATCTTCTGGACCTATGGAAAATTAATCTTCTCTGTGTTTGCAATCTTATTGTCTTCAATCCCATCACTGTACAAGAAACTCGAATTATGGTAGGCAGGAGCTAAATCATATAAGTATGCGTGTGTATGTATATGTGTATATTCATGAACAACTTGTGGACGGGTATATACAATATATATACCACATTATCCTCTTTTCTGAACGCACAGATAAATATTTTAGTACAAAAGGAACAGGAGTTTCCTTTACTTACAGTCATTAGTAGGTTGAAGACCAAGTACCCATATATGTAAAGGATAATTTTCTACAAGTTTCAACACTTTTAAGTTCAGTCTGGTAAATAAAACACATTTGAATACTATCAACCATTCTATAACTTCCCTAAAAGCCTGGGACATATCTCGAGCAATTTAAGTAATTAGATTACAGACACATCATATATATATAATAAAAATCCTAGTTAATGATAATGGAAAGAAAAAAGGAAATGCCAAATATTTGATGATTACTTCTCATTAGTTTTTTTTTTCCTCTTGCAAGTAGCAAAACTGAATTCTAAGGATAAAGTATTAATGTAAGATGTGGCTGGCATTAAATTTATATATATATATTCAATTAATATTTTAAGAATGATTTATCAGATTTTGACAATTTCTCACAAAATTCTAAGTGCCAGCATTCGAGCACAAAATGGAGAGAAACTGCTGCTTTCTAGATAATAGCTACAAACAAAAAGTCTGATGTGAATGTAACAAACTAAATTCGTTCAAATTCAAATGTCTTTTTTGAAGAAGAAGAGGGTCATACTAAGGCAGTCATGTTTTGATAGTTACTACTTAGGTATATCTTGCTCATTGTACTTGTAGATTCATCCAAATGGCTTTCAAGTCACTGAGGAAAGGCCATTTATTTCTGCCTTGACAGTTGTATCTGACAGTGGATACTTGTTTTGTTGTACCTTAAAGTACAGTATGAAATACAGGGACAAAAAACATTGCACAAACATCAATGGAGGGTTAGTTTTGACTACAAACTATCTGCCTGCATAAGATCACTCCATTCAAAAAGTGTGGTTTTCTTCATATGCTCATATGCTCCTTGATCTTCCTTCATTCCTTTTTTTTCTCAAAAAAATCCCAAAAAACAAAATACCAAACCAACGAACAGAACAAAAATAATAGTACTAATGCAAACAAAAAAAAAAAAGAAAAAACTGTCTTGGGTTATGTAAGCAAAAGTGTTTATTCTATTTTTCCATCTGTTGAAACTGGCTGGGGAGATGTTTTCTTTATCTCATGTATGACCCATTCCTCATAACTCCAGGGGGGAGAGGGCGGGTGCCTTCTGATAATGGGCCAGCTGTTAAAACCAGGTGGGATAAGTGCTCCTTCTCTCTTCCACAACCCGTTCTCCCTCCAGGGGATATCTTCTGTTAATGGGTCATTAAGGCTCCCCACATAACTAAAAACTTTACATCATCCCCATTGTGAGATGCTCCACCCAGTGCGGGGAGCCAACCGTTCCTACCTAGATAAAAACTGAGAGTCAGAAACACCAGGTATCCTGTTTTCCACTGGATTCCAGAGGAAGACCAGACCCTTCTAGCCATCACATGGACCCTTTCTACAGGATCATCTCTACTCCAAGAGAAACATGTCTGTTACTCCAGGAGGACTTACTTTGGACTGCTTCCAACACCCTGACCAACAGGGTGTCAGGTTGTATTTCTGACTCTGTCAGGGTTTCTAGGATTTTTTGTTTGGTTGTTTTTTGCTTGCTTGGTTTTTTGTGGGTTTTTGTTTGTTTGTTTGGGGTTTTTTTACTACTACATTTATATTCTTAATTTTCCTAGTAAAGAACTATTATTCCTATTCCCAAATCTTTGCCTGAAAGCCCTTAATTGCAAAATTATAATAATTTGGATAGAGGGAGTTTACATTCTCCATTCCAAGGGAAACTCCAGCTTTCCCTGGCAGATACCTGTCTTCCCAAACCAAGACAAAACCTTTCATAAAACAAGTGATCCATGAAAGGGACTGTCCATTCCAAAGCTGTACATGAATAAATATTTTTGTAGATTTATTTTCTGGCTTCTAGCCCTTACTGTATAATATTCTTTTATGGTGTGATCATGAAGACTTGTGAAATAGCTTCTCTGTAATACTTCAAAGGGACAGAACCTGTGTGGCCCACTTCTATGTTTCCTCATGTTATTGGCTGTGGATTTGCCAGGATGTACAACCAGACAGAAATTGGCCTCAAATCTAAAGCACTGCATTAGCATGTAGCCTATATTGTCCCATGGGACTCTGAGTGTTAATGTGTCAGCCACAGGGGAGAACACTTAGAGATCCTTAGGAGCATTTATTCTGAGAACTCTTATTTCTGTAGATTTAAGCATGAATTAGTATATTTTCAAAATGAAGAGATTAATTAAAAAAAAAAAAAAAAAAGAGTGATAAAAATGTCCCAAATTGTCATCTGAACATGTCAGGAAGCAAGGTACAAAAGAGGATCTGAGCAGAAAAAATGGTTTTCATGGCATTTTAAACTTACATATAAAATCATAGCACTGCAAGTCAGAAATTTTACTTGTTAATTCAGATGAAACCTGACAGCTCAGTGAAAACCCAAAGATGAATAAATACTCCAAGATCAATACCTAAATCCATTACAGAGAGTTCACATAGCTGCAGATCAGCAAAGAGCTTTCTGTGTTCCCATACCTGCACAGCTTCTTGTCTCATGGATCATGCCAGCTTCAATATTGACTGCCTGCCTGTTCCTCCTCAGGGAACACCCTCCCTTTCACTAAAATGCACCATTGGAACACCATAAAGTCAACATCCAGCTGCTGGAGAGAGAAGGGGTCCATCTTTTCATCGTGTCTGTTCTCTTCACCACAAATTGCAGATGAAACTTTTGGCAGCATGAAAGGAATTTGTTAATGTAAAAGTTATAGAAACTCTGCAGAGCAAACTTAATAAATGGATTAAGCTTATACAAGGAAAGCCTTGGCAAAAGAGATGGTGTTGCTCGGTTATAGGTTGGATTCAAAGATCTCGGTGGTCTTTCCCAACCTAATTTTTTTCTGGGTTATTCTATGATCTCTGCATGGTGCTTGAGGTACCTCAAATCTGAGGCTTTATCAGGTCATGCTCAAAATCATCTTAGTGCTCTTACAAGGACATGTGTATCTGGGTATACTGCAAATCTTTGTCAGTGAAATTTTCTATCTCTGAAGGCATGTCCTGAATTTTTATCCCAGTTTTTTCAACTTAACAACTCTTTGATGCAGAGGCAACAAGTCAAAAAAGGTACAGTCCTTGTACTTGGGGAAAGTTTGAGTGTATATCTAGAATTTGTACCCTGAAGCAGAACATTTGTAGTGTTCCATAATAGCCTCTATAACAGATGAGCAAATCAAGGTATCTTCTGATCCAGAGGTGCAAATGTTTATCGTTCAAATTTGTGCATGGAATTATATGTAAAAAAAATCTTATTTACTTATTAATTCTTTAAAAACTGTAACTTTTTCTTCTGGAAACAATCCAGTTCCATATAAGGCATAATGCAAGGGAAAAAACAAACAAACAAACAAATGACCCCCAAACTAACAGGCTATTCTGATATTTTGTTGTCCTAAAAAAACAGCTTAGACATTTTAGAAATGGGATACCAGGCTTCCAGCACAACAGTGCAGTGGGCAAATGCAAGACCTGCACTAATAAATCCTAAATGAAATAAGTCTGTGAGTGATCTGACAAAATCCATGAGCACTTCTCAGTACTGAAAGTCACTTCTTATCACACCCGGAGAAAAAGATCCTTTGTTTTTGTTTTTGTTTTGTTTTCTGAAGAGCTAAATGACATATTGTTATTATGCTGGGGTTTTTTCCTTTGTTTTCAGTCCCTCAATTACATTCATAACTATAGAAAATAATGATACAATGTAGTAAAGCTGATACTCTGAACCTTGGTATTCATATACTAATCTTTGCAAGGAGGTTTGGTTTTTTGGGGTTTTTTGCAGGTAGATGTTATACCCCCTCCTTTGTGCCCCACATTACATTTTGGTGAACAGAAGCAGTGTCCTGAAAACACACAAACACACCCTGGACTTTGTTTTTAGGGAAGTTTAGTGGATGCAGAACTCTCACACTCTCTTTTAGCACTGCACTGGACCTACTATAGCCTTTCAATAGACCTGGAACATATTAGCAGAACAAAGGGAGAACAGGATGAGCACTGCATGCCATGATATCTTTGTGTGTACACCACAGAACTCTTAACCACCAAATAAATATTCAAGCAGAAAGGGTAAAGCTCAGCATAAGAATTTAGCTCTGTGGTGAACATTTGAACTAATGGAAGACATAAATCTAAATCCTAACATTTATCATCAGGAGTCTCATTGGTTTGCCAAGAGCACAGAAGCTTCTGAGGCTTTTCCTCTCCAGAGGCTTTTCCTCTCCATATATATAAATATATATTTACTTATATATTTTTATATATTTAAAAAATGAATATAAAGAAAACTGTAGTCCGAGAACCACAGTTATAGGCCTTATTATGCTGTGGTAGCATTGCCCTCTGGCTGGTTTTCAACTGGACTGGCTGCTTTGCTATGCGTGAGCCAGCTGGCCATTCACAGGGGCATGTTAATCTAAGTATGTTCAGCAGCTACGTGTCTTAATGTGGCTGGTTCTTTTGGACATCAAAGGTAGTAGCGCTTATTTAGCCTAGGAATAAAACACACGTGAAAGAATTTGGTAATATTCTTCGTACATTTGCATTTTGGGGGGGAATTTGTTTATTCTCTCATTACATTCTGAATTCAGTTTCTGGGAGAAAGGCAAGAATATTAAAACCACAAAGGTCTTCCAAACTCACCAGTTGCACAGTTATACACGTTCTTGGAACACAAAGATCTAATTCCGGTCTCTTTTTGCTGACTTCAACAAAAAATAGAAATAAGGCCTAGGGTCACAGCTTCCTTGTTGACTTTTTCCTCATTTTTTACATTTGAACTCAATTCGAGATAAACTTTGCCCTCTGGGGAAGCAATTACAGATAATACTAAAATCAACATAAATTAAAACCTGAAGCTATTTACAATGTCACCAGTTTATGAATTATGCTCACCGTGTGAAAAGTTTTTTCTACTTAGTTTTGGAAAGGTCACTGCTATGTATATGCTTATACATATAAAGAGAAATTATGATACATCAAACAGAATCACTCTTCTTTGTAGAGTGATTTTTTATCTATACAGTACTGGTAATGAATAGCATCAGTCAGGAAATAAGCTTTCTTGGCACCCAATTTTCCTCAATCTTTGGATCCATTAGTGAAAAGTTATTATATGCATCCTGGCTTTTTTTCTTAAGAAAGAACAAAATCATTTAATGCCCATAGTAATGTTTATGCTTTGGAATAAAGCTGCAAAACAAAACAAAAGGAAAAATCACACATTATGGAACCACTACTTTTAAATCTGAAGAAATTAACACATGAAGTAAATAAATAGACCTTCTTTATGTGGATGAAATTTTTTTCCTAAAGTTAACAAAACATTAAGAAGAAAAAAAATAAAGAAAAAAAAAAGTAGAAATGTTTCATTTTACTTAAAAAAATATGTATTTTCCTGTGCCTGAAAAACTAGGACAGCAAACATAGGAAATTGAAGAATAGTAGACAGCAGATATAGAAAAGATCTGGAGGTCATTCTTAGTCATCCCAAATGCAAGACAGTTCCTTAAAGTATGCTTCTGAAAGTTTGGTCCAGTCTGATCTTAAATAAATCAGCTGATACCATTTTTATAACTCTCTAAGGAGAGTATTCCACTGTCAAATAAATATGCATGTGAGTCTCAGGCAGAGAAGTTATTCAGACATTAGAATCAAAAATAGAGGCAAGGGGAAAATAAGCTAAATAAAATGTTATGCCTAGTTTTGGTTTGCCATCCAGATTTGATTAAAATTAAGAAAACATGATGAATGTACATGCAAGCTCTCAGCAGGATGTCTGGCAAGACCTAATTGAGGTTTCAGGGCTGAAGCAAGTTAGTCCTTTCAAGGAGCGTAAATTTTGAAAAAAAAAAAAAAAAGTGGGTTTATATGTAGATATTTCTGAGAATATTTTCATATATTTATACGTACTTAGTCCCAAGAAAGAAAGAGGAAGTGTGTGTGACAGTAGTTCATCTCTCCCACAGAAGTCCAGAGACCTAATTTTTTTATCCCATGAGAAAAATAAAGGTGTGCCTTTCCCTTGGGTTAGGTAACACATAATCACTATGATATGAAATCAAATTGTAATTAAGGTAAATTCGTTCCCAGCTTTAAGATAAATTCATTGCATACAGTAAATGGTCAGTTTCAGTTATAGCCTTGTTGCCTTAACACTTGAAAGCCCAGGCCTTTTCAAGGTTTTATACAAGTATGCTCAAGATACTACACGTTTTTTTTCTGGAGAAGTGAGTCCCAAATTTGTGGGCCAGGGATTCTAGCAGCAAAAGCAGAGTTGAACATCTCTCTCACCAGCTTGGGTTGGGACTCTGCGTCAGAGTGTTCCCACTTGTGCGATTGTCAGTTTGTGGCGGCAAAGGAATAATAATCTGATCACAGCAGACATGGCATTCACCCAGCTAGAAGATGTGAAGGATTGAGGTGGTCAGGAGACCATGGGAAAATTTGTGGTTAAGCAAGCAATGCCACACACCTGCTTCCTTGGGGACAGGAGGCTGGGCAGGAGACCGTCATAGGATCTAGACTTCCCAGACTGTGTGCCTTGCCTGTGTGGAGCGCTTAAAGGAAGGCTGAATCTTTCCAGGTGCTTCAGGTAGGTTGGGCGTGCTGAATGCTAGCTGAGAGTGGCAATACTTGTGGCATTTCCCACACAAACAAGATGCAAAGATCCAAAGGAGGGGGAAGGGAGGCCACCACAGACATTTCCCCCTGCCAGGAAGTAGCCAGAGCAATGCTGTCCCAGAGGTAGGGGCTGGACAGAACCCCTCAGCTGAGAAGACACTCCAAAAGGAGGACCAGGGAGCCTCCACTAGAGCTCTCCCACCTTTTTCTTGAAAACCACCAAAGCCAGCCTAGGCTTAGCTGATGCTACCTTCTCCTATCTGGATCCAGCCATGAGCAGCCAGCTCAGATCTCACCCTGCTGGCTGTGGGTTCCCCCACAGTAACAGACTCCTCTTACACCCTTACCTAACCAAAAAGGCACAGTGAAAAATACAGCATCTTGAGGCTGTTTTCTCCCATTCTGGAGGTATCATCCGTCATCTGTCTGGACAGTAGAATAATTGCCTGCATCACAGCTGTAAGGCTGAAAGTCTAGCCCAAAATATCAGTTTATTTTGTCTTTAGCATGTTTCTAGTTTGTCAGTGAAGACTGGTCTTACTCACAAGGGGGAAAAGCTATTTTTGTGCTGTTGCCAAGATACCACTGGCACTAGCAGACTGATCAGATAGCAGCTGTCAATAGCTGTGACAAACTAACACAATGATTCAAAGAAGGGAATTTAAATGATGTATAACTGACATACCTCCCATGTGCAAATCTTCTGTTCCCATCTGGAAAGTGAGGTAAGCCAGTCCCATTGCTCCACAAAGCTCTCCATAACACTGAATATCATGAGAGTTGGCTGGATCAGGGAACAACCTAGAGCTATCATTCACAAACTTCATCCCAGAACCTGTACCTCATGCCCAGGATAGGTTTCCATGGAAGTGTACAACACAGCTTAAAGGCCAGTATAAAAAATGGATTTGAGGAACACTACACTGCTACAGAGACTGATGGCACAAACAAGTTAAAATTGAAAGGTTCTGAGAGCATGAGTGCAGACACAGCAGGGGCAATCACACCTATGTAAACTACTTTCAGGTAAAGCTTAACAAACACAACTCAGAAACATTTCACAACAGCAAGATTCTTTACCTTTATTGCCAGCAAATTCTTTAACAATAAAATCAAATAATGCCTTATGCTTTCTTCATAATTTCTTCTAGAATAGCAATTTTCAGTATAAAATGCTGCACTTTAAAATGTGTCGAATTTAAAAGGACATAGTTTGAAAAAGGAGTCTGAATTTGGTTGATCTTTGCACAAAAGCTGAAGAATGAGCATTGGACAAATAATGCAATTTACATTCAGTAATGAAAATGTTTTTAACAGAATGTGTACACACTTTGCATTTATATGTCTGTAGCTTGGCATATAGAGCACAAAGAAATAATTTACCAATGATACTAGCTGTTACATTAGGGATTCTGTGCCCACATAAAAATGTAAAATGTGTCTTCTGATTGTGAGCTGTATGCACTTAAAATGTAAAATCTCTGCCCAATAAAATTGCTTCAAAGTCACCTTGTAAAATGGAACGTACAAAATAACACTAAATGCTACATGGGTGGATTTTTAAACAGATTTTTTTTTTCTTATCTAGGTATAATGAGTGTTATATTTTTAAAATACAGTGGCAAAAAGTGTTCTGTTTTTCTATGTGCATGTGTGTAAAAGCCTCTGTGTGTACACATATATATGTATGTATGCACACACAGACCCACAAATCTATAGAATCATGTAATAGACAACATTAAATCAGTATAATACTGTTTCTGAAATTTGTATCTTTTGCCTTCCTATAAGGCTACAGATAATAGTAAACAAGACGTGATTCTTGTATTTTGTACCTTTTCAGTGTCAAGGGAAAGGATCCAGTATAAGCAAAGGAGAATATATAGAATTTGGTTCACAAAGTACCACTATAAAATGCTGTCAAATGACCTAAACGAGGATCCTACATGTCTCTGGGATGACAGCAATGTTTGAATCAAGTACTGCAGTAGAGAAACCTCCTTCCACCAAGCGGAGATTCACTTAGACAAATCTAGGTTTGGAAGGTTCTGAAGTTTCCAAAAAGTTCAAAACTCTTCAGCTGCCTCTTCTATGCATTTCTGGATAATCAAAATGTTTGCATCTATTTCCATGTCAGTCCTAAAGAGAGGCCAGAATTCTTAGATAACAATTTATATATTTGATCAATGCAGATATTTCCTTTAGGATGACTTTTCAGCTGTATCATCTCTTCTACCTAATAAAACTCGGATAAAGATATGTTATTATGTTGGGTTTACACTGCAAGGTTTTGGAACGGGGGGAGGGACACTGCACAGGGTGGCTCCTGTGAGAAGGTATTAGGAGCTGCCTCCATGTCCAGAGTCAGTTTCAACCTCCTCCAGAATGGACTTGCACTGGCCAAAGCCAGGCCAAGGCTGAGCCCACTGGTAGCACCTCTGCCATAATGTATTTCAGAAAGGGTAAAAATTGCTGCAGAGCAGCTGGGAGAGAGGAATGAGGAAAATATGAGCGAAACAGCCCTGCATACACCGAGCTTGGTGCAGAAGGAGAGGGAGGAAGTGTTCCAGGTGCTGGGGCAAAGATTCCCTGCAGCCACTGGTACAGACCATGGTGAATCAGGCTGCTCCCCTACCACCCATGGAGATCCACCTGCAGCCCATGAAGAACCCCACAACAGAACAGCTGAATGTTTCCTGAAAGAAGATACTACCTGTGGACACTCCAGTCAGGAGAAGCCTAATGGCAGGAACTGAAGAAAAGCCAACACAGGGGCAGGTTTTCTGGCAGGACTTGTCATCCAATGGAAGAGCAGCCCATCCCTGAAGGACTGTCACCTGCGAAAAGAGCAGGTCTTGAAGCTGTGGAAAACGTGGAAGGTTTCCATGAGGAAAACCCATGCTGAGACAGGGCAGCTATTTTTAATTATGTCCTTATCTCTCACTATTCTAGACTGTTACAATTATTTGGCAATAAAATAGATTATTTCCCCAAGCTGAGTTTGTTTTGCCTGTGATTGAAACTATTAAGTGATCTCCCTGTCATTATCTCAAGCCTCAAGCTTTTCATCATATTTTCTGCACTGTCCTATTGAGAAAGGGGAGTTATAGAATGAATTGGTAGGCACCTGACAGCCATTCAAGGTCATCCCACCACAACTGTTAAATTTATCAAAATTTCACAAAATTCAAAATGCATGGACCAAAACTGTACCTATTTCATACTGCAGGCGGAACAACAAACAACTACTGAATTATATGAATCCTGGAGCATTTTATTTTGTTCTGTTGCTTTACTGCTCTGCTCAAATGCGTAGCAAAATACTGTAAGGGAATTTCTAATGAAATCAACATCTAACATAGTGGAAAACTTACACTTGGATCGATTCCTAAGCAAATAGGAAACATCTGATGGTGCCTCCTCAGAGAGTTTTTCAAAGAGCTGGGAACAAAAAAAAAAATGTAGACATTATCAGATCAGAAATGACAGATTTGCTCTCCTAGCACTCATCCTGAAAAACAATTATTTTTGCATTAATTTTGAACATGAAAAATATGTGATTGTTTATCATCTTAAGTTAACCATAAGCTTAGGTTTACAAAGTTATTTAGCAGCAAACACTAGTTCTTGATATCTCATCATTTCTTTTTGACAAGTATGAAGAACAAGCATAATTATCAAAATAAAGCATCACAGAACAAAGTTGAATGCTATTTCTTAAAAACTGAATGCATATGAATAAAACCAGAAATCCTTATTTGTGTTATCTTGGATTCGTCCTTTTTATATTTAATTTCATTTTTAAAACAAGAAATTACATCAACAGAGGGTGTTTCTTAGGAAATAAGGAGCAGCCAAAAGATTCTCAAACGGAAATTAATCTCCAAGATATTTCCTCAAGTCTTTTTTGTATCCTTTGCTCATAACTATGCCAACATAGGAATTTATGGAAGACACCTGGATGAAAATAGAGGAGACATGTAGGACAAAAGCCTTCAGAGTGAAGTCATAGAACTGAACAGAAGTAAACACCACAGTTTTATGTAGGAGTTTAGAATTGGACATTCCAAAATTCTGATTCAGGTTCACATGTTTCAGGTGTGCCAGATAGCACACTTGCCTTCGGTTTCAGACTAGGAAAATTTGACAATAATATTTACTCATCTTCTATGGCTGTCAGAGGGAGATCTCATGTATTAAATCTGAAGAACCAAAGGGAAGTGTCATATTTTTCAGCTTTTAATAGAATCCCACAGAGAGTGCTAGGGTTCAGGTAGACAGAGAATTTTAGGAGCTTAAGCGACATAGGAATAACTTCAAAAACTCTAGGGAAAGAATAGAAAACAAAAGTAATGCTGTAACCTAAATGCATACAGAAAATCTCTCAGAACCTGTGGAGAAGTGTACTTGAATATTAAGTTTAAACTTCGCAGAAAGAAACCGGCAAGAAGGAAGAACTTAATTTAGAAAGCATTGTAAAGGCTCTAGCTGGCAAATACAGGAACAGTAGAACTACAGAAAGAAAGAGGGAGAACAAGTGCCACTCTGAAAGGATCCATAGCCAGGTCGTGTCCCTGTGAGTAAAGTGGGTACTCAGCCTTGTCTGACAAAAAACCTTGCAGCTGGACCTCTCATATCTAAGTGTCTTCATTAGTGTACTGCTCTGTAGTCTCTTTTCTTGCTGCACAGTCTGGCTTTGAGCATACACTGAACCCCTCAGACTCACATCTAAACCACACCCTTTGTTATGATAAACTCAGCTTTTAACCATCATAATAAAAACCCTACAAATACCATATACACCAGGGAACAAGGTGCCTGAACAAAGAGCCATAGAATTACCTGAACTTCCCTTTGCAATTATTTTCTTCCCATCCTGTTGTTTTCTCCACCTATGGAGAAAACTCTTTATTGTTGTGCCATATCTGTCACTCAAGCTAAAACCCCCTGAGCACACAATATACCCCTCTACATTCCTAGCATATTTTGGGTGATGCCACAATATAAACAGTAAACAAATAGTGATATCCATATCTATTATCATATGCTTTTGCAAGCTGGGTGTTTGCGTGGTGGTGTTTGGTTGAATCACATTAATTGAACTCACTGTTTTCACAAGCATGGGTAGTTAGTGCTCTTGCCAAAATATCTTAAGCCTTTGATGCTGCTGCAATATTCTCTAACCTTGTTCTTGTATCACACCCTATGATGTCTTCTTGTTTTGAAGGGTGAGGGTTTATTTCCATTGAAACGAGCCATCCTCTGACGCTAATAGAATGAAGTTTGGGATAACAAAAAAGAAATTGCCTAACGGTAGCCAGAGAAAAAAAAAAAAAAAAAAAAAAAAGAGAGAGACTTATGAATGACATCTTCCTACAGAAGAGGAAAAGATAAAGACCTGAAATAATAATAACACTCAAATGACTATTCATTAATTGCCCTGTCAGCAGTTTAAGACTTTCCAAGTCTTTCTATCAACAGATGGATAATTACACTGGTTGTTTTCCTCCATACACCCTTTGAAGTTCTGTTTAATTCCCTATGTATGCTTTAACATGCATTCATAACTTGCATAGGTGCGAGATTTTATTCCTCAGACCTTCCACTGAGGGAATCAGTCATGTGTATTGGCAATTCCTATAACAAAATTGTGTTTGTGTGTTACCAAATCATTAGCACAGACCTCACAGATGGACTGTGCAGCTGTACCCAGGAGCCAGCTGTACTCACCTGATATGGGAGAATATATACAAGGGCATGGACAGTGATAGTCACTCACAGGCTGATATTAGCTGAGAAGATGATTCAGAGAATTTTAGAGGAAACAACATCTTTTCATTATAGTTCCCAGAGAGACAGAATCTGTCTGCCATTTCCATTGCCTCATACACCTTTGTGTACGCTCCAGCTGCGCATCTTCCCCACTTACTGCACAGCAGTATCCTGGAATTAGTAAAACAAATATTCACAAATACTTCAGAAGAGAGGTCATATCATATACAATGTAAATAATATATAAGTAAACTTTGGTTACTTATCAGAACTATGTATGAGGGATGGTGAGGAAGGTTGCTGTTTTTTCATGTTCCTGAAGCAGTTACCAAAGCAGTCAGTCAGAGTCCTAGTTTTCTTTCAAGGGTTTTTAAACAGATTAAGGAACAGATAACAGTAACTTCTCAGTTAAGAGTGTAGTAGTTTTTAATATTAGACCCTTAGAACATATTGTCCTGGTCTCTAAAAGGGATAAAGAAACCTGATTTCAGTTGGAGTCCAATGCCTCCTTTTTAATTATGGATTTTAAGAAGTTTGGGTATGGTTTTAGGGATTCTTTTCTAATTTTCATTTTCAGCTTTTATGCATGGAATATAGATCAAAGGATTTGATTTCAGGAAAGGAAACTATTTAGAGCACTTATTTATCAGGAAAGTCATTCATCATCTACTTTATAAACTCTCAGTTTATCAGTGATATGTGTCATAGGAATCAAAATGGTCTTTTCCTACCCATGGATCTGTGTAAGGACCATAACGGTCATAGATAACATTCAGATTATCACACAAGTCTCACCCTCAACTTTCTAGGTTTCAAAATCAAAACAAACAATGAGCAGAGAGGGCAGTGAGGCCTGGTAAAGGATCTGGCATAGGTTTTTAGTTCTTCCATTATGACATATTAGAGACATTAAAATGGAAGGGGCTTTTTTCTCTTGATTTAGAGGATCTAGAAAGACACCTAGAAAAAAATCAGCTTTAATCATTATAGGTGTATGGTCTCTTCCAGCCTTGATGGTTCTGTGATAAGATCCTCCTGAGACTTCTCCAAGATGAAAAGCCCCAGTTTTCTCTCACAAGACAGGAGAGGTTCAGTCCCTCAGTCATCTTCACATCTTTTCACTGGACTCTGCCCAGTATATCCATGGGGGGTTTTTTTGTTTGTGGTTTGTTTTGTTGGTTGGTTTTGGTTTTGGTTTTGGTTTTGGTTTTGGTTTTGGATTGGTTTGGTTTTGCACTGATGAGTCCAGAACTGGACACTGTACTCCAGCTGAGGCCTCACCAGTGCTGAATAAGGTGAGGGAACACCTCCATTGACGTGGTGATAATGAACTGTTTAATGCAGCCTATTGGAATGTTTGCCCTTGTCACAAGGTCACATTATGGCTTATGTTTAAGCCATATATATGGTTTTATTATAACTTATGTTTAACTGGTGACCACAACCCCCAGGGCCTTTTTCTGCCAACCTGCTTTCCAGCTCTTCATCCCCCAACATGCGGAGTTGTTCCTTCCCAGGTGCAGGACATGGCACTTCCCTTTGTTGAGAAACCTCCATAAGTTTCCTGTCAGCCTATTTCTCCAGCCTATCAAGGTCCCTTTGTATGGCAGCACAGCTGCCCACAACCACCCCATACATTCACTGTGGCACAAACAGGCAGTTCCTCTTTGTATGATACAAACCCACCATTTGTTAAATGCTGTGAGGAAATGCTATTACTAAAATTTCTAGCCAATAAAAGGAACAAGAAGATAAGTAGAAATCTAGTTCATCGAAGAAAGCTTCTTTTTCACGTCAGTAAATCACATTTTCTCTGAACTCCTATTATCAATCAAGAAAAGCAGCAATGTTTCACAGTGAGGCAATTTAGTAGGAATTTATGAATGTTGGGAAGTGGCAAATTAGAGAAGATACTATCTTGTTCAGCCTGACTAGTTATACTGCCAGCTGAATATGACTATATTAATTATGGGTATTTTACTTTTTTTTATCATAGCGTTTCATGCCTTTACGCAACATAAACTGTAGTAATGGATTAAATGCAGCCTTGAAACCATGACTGCACAAGGTCTCATCTTGCCTCTTAACATAAGAAGCATGCTATCAACTCAATGAAAAGACCTTAACTCAATGAAAAGGCCTCCCTTAACGTGGGAGGTTAATTTGGAATTTATGATTGACTTCTTGTGTTGATGCCCACATTCTCAATTCTGAAGTGTGTAATTTGGAATAAAGACCCTTATTTTAAAGTCAGAGGATGTGATTAATTTCATTTAGCTTCAGACATCTACAGCTGAGATGTTTATAATCAAACGAGTCATCTTTACAGTCAAATAGGAAGATAGAGACTCCCAGCGGATGTGATTTATATGCCCTAATTTAGATTTCTACCTTTAGAATAAGATGAATCATATAACAGATATCAAATTGATTTTTAAAGGAAGCCTAAATAAACAATTCAGTGTGACCATCTAAAGTTCTGCAGGGTTTACCTGCTTAAGGAGGTCAAAACCAGTTAATTTGCAATCACTGTTTTACATCATAGCTCAGCCTGAATCAGTTTTCCCAATAGATCAGACTTAAAGGAATCAACGCCAGCTGCTATATCATTGCTTCCACTTTCTATTACCTTGGTTTCTCCAAAAATTTCACATGTAAGTGCTGACAAATCCTAATCCTACCAAACATCTGATGAGATCATTATCTTTCATGTTAACAGTTGCAAAATTTCCACATACTGCATGTAGTCTTCTGCTTGCATGTCATTCCAGACCATGCTTATCTCTCACAATGAACACAGCCTTGAATGAACAGGTTTTCCTGAGTAAAGAGCTCATACTATTTTTCAGCTAGCCTCGATGAAAACTGGTCATTTTCCAGGAAAACTTTTACAAAACATATATTCACAGAAATCATTCTCTGGTGTACCTTATTCCCTCGCTTTCCATTACAGTTTATCTCACAGCCTGTCCCACTGATTCTATATTGAACACTAAGGGTGATAATATCTAACTATACCTCATGCTTGATTTCTTTAGTGTAAGCACAATTTGCAGTATTCTACTGAATAGGGAAAAGGAAGCTTATCACAGAGCTCCTTACACACAGATACCCAAAAACTGTTTTGTGTACTGAAAGCCTGTGATGGAAAGGAAGATACAAAGTCCAGACCACTGAACAGTCTATTTCAGGTAATTCAGCAAACCAGAAACCTGCATCAAGGAGAGGACATTTCAGGCACCACAGGAACTTGTGCAACCATAATTTTGAAGATTACCAGGGAGATGGCTGAACAGAGTCAATATCCAGTGTGGTTTGCCTTGGGGTCATGAAGGGAACTCCTCCAGTCTGACTCACAGCAGGATTGCATTCCAGAAGTAAGATTTTTATATTGGGTGGTGCCATCAGGAGAGACGACTATTCAAAATGAATTGCTAATAAACTCTGTGTCTTTGCTTGGTTTCTTTTGAAACAAAAAGAAGCCATGCACATAGCTGTAAGATATTGCTACAAGGATCATACCTTAACAGGTTAGAGGGTTATTCCCTTGCTAATGGAGCCTCCCAATTTCTGAACACCAAAGTCGATAATATCAACTCAATATATCTTGATTTCTGAAGAAGCCTGCTATGAAAAAGATCCCTGTATCCCCAAATCACTTCATCTGTCAGACTGAGGTTTCGATGGTGAAATATAAGTTAAATCAGACAAGCCTTGGTGATGTTCCATTCTGTGCCCTGTTAGCTAGTAAATTTGTAATTTAAAGGAGAAAGCACCAAGTAGAATTTTTACAGTTGTCTAAAGTTGGTGTACAAAAAAAGGCAATTTTTAGCTTATTATATACTTGTGTTTTCTCTCCTGAAAACAACAAAACTATCACACATTTACTTACAAAAATGAAGAGCAAATAGCTTTTAACTCCATAGCTTCATTCTTCTATTGAATTCTAAGAAAGCATTTTCAAAAGACTGTCATTCAGGCTTTTGAATATTTTAAGTTAAACCATTCCTAGACTCTTCTTGGCTGGTTTTCTGCTAAAGCTACATATATACTATAAATTACCACAGAAGAGACCTTCAAATGTCTTCAAAACCACCACTTACAATGTGGAAGATTGGCATCCGCTATCATTGAAAGATAGAATAGTTAATGCAAATTAAGCTTTTTATTTCGCAATTAAATCTCATATTGAATTACTATAAATGAGACATATATGTTCATAAAAATAAATTATAATGCATTTCCCTAGTGTGGCTTCTTTTGTTCCCCTGAATTCAGGCACTGTTTTTCCTTCTCAGTGATCCATGGGTCTGAGACACCAGAATGATTCCTGTAACAAACACAACCTTTTACTGTATTCTTACTTTAAAAAGAGTGCTTGTGATTTCCACATGGATCACAGATTAAATGGTGTGTTTTTTTATTAATATTTAGCTACTGAAGCTTAGAAGTTGCCTAGAAATCTCAGGCAGACAGCTGAGAGGTCTGAAATTTTAGTGCTAAAAAGTTTTTCGAACTCACAGGTTTCCCAACTTCATAGTACACAAAGTGGTCTATGAAGAGCAATAGATTTGGGACTGTGCTGGTAATTCACACCCTGGTTTTCTGGTTTCTTGATCTCCCTATTAATTCTGAAGGCTCTCTGTCTCCCCATTCAATAAACACTAAGGTGCTTTGACTGCCAGGTTGCTGAGAGCAAATCTCCCTGGCTGACTGCTTTTCTAGATTATTTGCTACCTGAGCACTCAGCTTTCTTCAGTGGCAAGCCTTGAAACTGAAATGGCAGAGGAGGGGTTGATGCTATTAAAAGCAAGAGAATAGGCACACATAGAGGTCTAACTCCAAAATTCTCTGTCAGGGAAAGAAGTCATACAGAGATGAAGGCAATCAGGCAAGCTGGCAGAAAGCCAGGGTACTTTTTTCCTTCATCAGAAATCTGCTGAGTTTTGGCAAATGTTTTGGTGTTTTGTTTTTTGGGGTTTTTTTTTTTTTTGGTTTTGGTTTTGGTTTTGGTTTTGTTTTTTTTTTTGACATCAACACATTTTGATTCAGTGAATCTGAACTCCCTAACTTAAAACATGTCCCACCAGAAAATGTCCAATCATTTCTGGAAGAGAGATAACAATTTACCTTATTATTAGAATTTAAGCTTTGTGGATTTAATTTTAGAACCAAGCCACTCTTCTATAAAAATTAAACATTTATGAGTCATAACAGTTCTGCTTAGTTTTCTTTCTCGGGGAAGAGTAACTGAATTTAGCAGTGCTGTTCTAATTCACTGCCCAGCAGTATTGTGAATTCCCCTCAACAGTAAGTATAACCCTTAAAGATGTACTGCTATCTAAGGTTTTCTTATTTGCTGGATAACCGTGAAATAGTGAAATAGTTTCACATGTGCTATGAATCTTGCACTCTGTAAATGTTAATTACAGTCTTTCCTCATTTAGCAGGATTTCTGCATTTCCAGTTTGGTTAGGGTTTCGTTTGGGTTGGGTTTTTTTGGTTGTTTTTTTTTTGTTGTTGTTTTGTTTTGGTTTTGTTTTTCCCCTGTGTTTTTTTTTAGACGGTTGGTTTGGGTTTTTTGGGGGGGAAGTGGGGGTTGGGTTAGGATTTTCATTTGTTTGTTTTGGTGGTATTAATACCTGCAGCAGTTTCTCCAGATTTGTGACAGAGGGAATTTTTGAAGAAAGAAGTCTTTTGGGGGATAAGAGAAAGATATTTTTAGGGATTGTAGCTGCATTTTTTGGTTTTATTGATAAAAGAGACCAAAAGGATCTACCGGAAATGTTTGCTATCTCACAGTGCTGGCACACTTGTATTTACACTGGGACCTGAAGTTACACAAACCACTTCAGGCTGTGATCTTCTCTGATCACAAAGGCCAAATAGGATCAGAGATACCCAGTGTTTAGCTGAAAGAAGTCCAAGGAAAAAACCAGGCAGGAGGGAGTGGGATGGACGAGACGTCTTTCCTTCGGAGTGGAGCCTATTGCTGCCAGAGGCCGCATGTATTGACAGCACTAGGCCTGACACTCCTGTGTAATTAAGCCCCACTCAACACAGAAGCAGAAGATCTAAGATGGAAACATTCCTAGATGAAGCTGTACAAACAGTCTGTGTTCCCAATTGGTTTTGTTATTCCATTTATCTGCTTTTCTACCTTTTGTAAAACTAGTCCCTTATGCCTGATCCAAAGCTCCTGTGATCTATGCATATCCTCTGTTTTCTGTTGGGATATTTTTATAATTACATTTGCCAGTGTCTAAGGTGAGCAAATTCTTTTGAATACAGTGCACAGCCATTTCACTCTACATGGATTTCTCTTTCATTCACTGCTACGCAATACCAAGAAATCTGATACAGCCCCACAGGTTTAAGTACAATCCAAATTAAACTTGATCATATCTCACAAGCTCTTCATTATTCCTGAAGAAATCTCTCATGTACCAATAGAGCAGCTGTTCTAATCATGTTTTAATGCCTTTTGCGGATGTTTTTGTGAAACCTTTCCCCTGCTATTTTCTACTCACTATCCTGCTTTACAGCTGTTGACCTCTAAACATATGAGCAGTTTGAGACACCATACATATGAGACTTTTTTTTTCATTTTTAATTAGTTTTAGACAATCAAAAAAATTGCACTTATCAAGAACACTTGTGTACTTAATATGATTCAGTATGAAGGGAAATTTTGAAATGGTTATTCAAATCCTTGTAGCTTGTTCTTCATTCTGAGGATCTTATTGTATATCAACAATTTTATCACATTTTTCCTGAGCCATCATCTTCACCTACTAAGTCATCAGCAAATAACTCAGCAGCTTTCCTCATTTTTACATTTCACAGCTGCATTGTATAGGTAGCTCACAGTCCTGTGAACTAATCAGAATTTTCGTTATATATTTGCAAATAATTTGCAATTATTTGTAAGAAATACTTTTATTAATCCCATGATATCTCACCATGCACTTTTTATGCTATTAAATGCATTTTATCACTTCATTCATTAAGGGCATACACTACATCAGTTGTTCACGATTCCTCTGAACTTTGTGTCATGGACAAATTTCATTAGTACTCTCTCATGAATTAAGACATTTGAGAATACTCATCCTCTGGTTCATCCTGGAGGAATGTCCCTCCCATCTTAGACTTTCTGCTCCATCACTGCTTGTTGTTACTATCTCTATAGTCAGATCCATACTTGCAGTTAATTTACAGACTTTGTCCTCTCCATCTTCTGCAAGTGGGATTTTATTAAAAATGTCACCAAAATCTTTCAGCAACCCCATCTAAATTAAATGATCTGCCTCTGGACCAGATGATGCTAGAGGTCCTTTGCATCCATAACTACTTCTATGGTTCTTTATATAGACTGGCAAGTTATCTTTTATTTCTCCTCTCTAAAAGAAAAAAAAAAAAGTTATTTTGTACACTAAGTTAGCCTAACATGGCCTGTTTTGCTAAACAAATTTCAAATTTGCCTAGTTTTTTTTGTTTACCTTCATGTCTTGCCTTAAAAATCTGACATGTATCCTGGTACATATGCTGTGATTGTTGTTTTATCTGTGTTATGCCACATTGCATCTCAAGACTAAGCTTGAGTTCAGCTCACTTCTTCTAGGGTTGAATAGAAAACTAAAGAAGACAGTTAGGTAACTAATTTTTTTCAGTATTCCCAATCATGGGAATATTTTCACTTAACAATCATTCATCTTTATTAGTTTCATCCATCTTATCTTTATTAATCTATGTTGTTGGGGTTTTGTTGTTTTGGGGTTTTTTTGTGTGTGTGTTTGTTTGTTTGTTTGAATACAGTTACTTTAGCTTGGATTTGTCAGAATTTATCTCTGAGGTTTAAATTCTTGATATATTTTGACTCTCTTAAGCTCAAGATCTCTTTAAAATCTGGTGTTTTCTTGACGGGAATTTAAGAGTAGAAAATAAACAAGTTGTGTTCATATTTTTATTTACTTATATGTGTTGAATTCTTTCTACTCTTTTCAGACATTTTCACTTAAATTATGTCTATATTCACTGCATTTTTTCAAATTTTCTTTTCAAATGGGGGTGTAAGATATAAAAGCAGCATCTGATTCATCAGTAGCATATTCAGAGATCTACAGTCATTGTATTATTTGGATGAATTGCTGTGAGGCTTACATTTGAAGTTGTGTTTCTCAACCCTACTTTTATGGCAGTACCACTTGCCCTTGGACAGATTTACAAATTCCTACACGTTCCTATTTTTCATCATGTAAATGAGCAGCAAGTCAAGTGAGATTCAAACAGCTCTTTCATGAAAGGATAACTACTTAATAGGACAAGGTAAAATTAATTTTAGAAGTACATTCCTGACATATTGTAGGTTGACTGGCCTATTGAACAATTATCTTTTCAGTGGTTTCTCTTAGGACAGTAATTTCAGTCCTAAGTACTGAAAAAGATGGGCTATGCCAATAAGCCTTAATATGAGAGGGAATTTTCCCTGCCTCAGGTTCTGATCGGAATGCAAGATATATTCATAGTGACAGCTATACATTTACTGAACATGTTTCAAACGAGTTGCTGGAAGCAGAGCAAACAGTTTTATCCAGTCTGCAAACCTTTCAGCTTACCAATACAGCTTCTGTTTGAAAATGATGTGTTTGGAAATGTTTGTAATAAATGCATCTGCACATGCACTGCAACCAATATTTTCTTAAAAATGGGGAAAACTAAAATTGTTGTGGTATGCAATCTATGGTTTGTGGTTTTTTTTTAATTTAATATTAATCTTTTTTTATACAACTTTAGCCCTGAGATTTTTTGCTGTCATTAGCTATCAGTATATTGCAATAAAAAGCTAAATCATTGTTACCATGAGTGCTTTTTACTCTTAAATAAAAGTTATTCTCTTTTTTCAGTCTTCTTTCTTAGAAATTATCTATTTAGATGCAGTTCTCTACATAGATTAGACAGAGCTTCAAAGCTCTGTATTTTAAGAAAAGACATTGTACTAAAACCAGATTTTATCTACAAATTTGGCTTGTGTTATTTTTGTCCAGCAGACCTTTCAATCCCATTCTTTTATTCCTCTTACTTTAGTTTCACACTCACAAAACATTTATAAACAAAGTCTATATATTCATTTATATGTGAAATATGTAATTATTTATAAATAAAATATCAAATTGTTATGAATGTAGTTTACTAAACCATTCTCAAGGACTAGGAAGTCTTTGTAGTCTAACCTCCACAAATAATTTGGATACATCTATAGCGTCTAGAATTACATTGCTATAGAGAGAGGTGGAGCTTTTTTGCATTTATGATGCTTCTATATATAATGGAGTTTCATCTATTAGGACTTCCTCTCACAGGAAAATTCTTTCAGTAGTTTCACTCAGATGATAAAAGAACATACTTCAATTAACAACAGTATTGCCGAGTAACACCAGGGCAAGAAGGAGGACCCAGGAATTACACACAACCACTCACACTTAACTCATGCTCAGTTCCCGGGAAAGTTATAGAGCAAATGTTCCTGGAAACCACCTCCAAACACATGGAAGACAAGAAGGTGGCTTAGAATAGTCAGAAGGACTTAAAGAAGGGTAAATCAGGCCTGACCAACCCAGATGCCTTCTAAAATGATTTGATTACTGTTCTGGACAGGGGAAGAACAGTGGCTGTCACATGCCTCAATTTAGTAAGGTCTCAGACACTGTGTCCCATAGCACACCTATGGCCTGTATTTGGTCTCGTTAAGTGAATGAATCAGGCATGTGGAAGATTCACTGGACTACCAGTCTGTAGGGATTGTGATCAGTGACATAGGTCCAGCATGTAGCTGGTAACAAGTGACATCTTCCAGAGATCGATACTAGAGGCTATTCTGTCAAGAGTATTTGACAGTGCAGGGAATTCTAGTAAGATACCACACAAAATGTTTTCACTGTGGGGATGGTCTAACACTATATCACTTTGCTCAAAAAGGTTGTGGAATTCCTGTCCTTAGAGATATTCAAAACTTGGCTTGACAGTTCTTAACTAGCAGATCTTATCAGACCTGCTTTGTGCAGAGAGTTGCATTCAACCTCCAGAGGTCTCTTCCTACCTAAATTATTCAGTAATTCTACAATTTATAAGATGTTCTACTGTTTCTTAGTTGTTCTAATGAGCAACTTCTTTTTTAGGGCACCAGATTTAATAGAACTTAAATCTGTCTTAGGGGACTAAAATTCTTTTAAAATACTTTCTAAATACAATGCAGATGCAAATTAGGTCTGAAGATATGTGTTTTCAGATTTACAAATGGTGACAGATCTGCCGTTCTACCTCAAGAAAGTGTGTTGCTGTGCACTTCCTTTCAATAATATTACATGTGACTAAAATATTGGTGAATAGTGAACTATTCAAATGTATGCAAAACTCCTCAATTAAACCTGGCTCCTGAAAATCATAACATCTTTACAGGAATACTTTTGAGTCAGCTTTATTCTCCTGACACAGATAGATCTTTTGTTGGTATGATTGACCTCCAGGCCCTCTTAATGCAGCTAGATGGTGAAAAACAATTTGATCTTTTGCCTTGTAGGGCCAAGCTTAATCTGATAAAAATCTCTGCAATTACAGGATTCATCAGAAATAAAATCCACAGAAAAACTCAGCAAAAGACTTGATAAAGATACAGATTAGTAAATTGATTCACCCTGCAAAGTTATTTGTTCAAAAACCTTCTTTCTTAAGTAATACTTAACAGGTTATACTACTGGGGTTTGAAGTATATCCTCAAGAACTCAGAATTCTTTTTTGTAGACAAGCAGTCTACAAAATTTAACCTGGGATCAATTTAACCTGATGCAAATGAATACTTTGACTCATGTAAGATTTGCACCACTATATCAATGGAAAATAAAGAGTCCAAGTACTATTTGTGATCCTTTTCTACTGGCTATATAATTTCAAAAAGATGTCAGAATTCTTTTTTCTCTTTTCTTATACTATCATTAGTGTCCTGAATGAAAATGCAATCTACTTGCTGGGTTACTTAGTTTTTATTTGGCAATCACATTTCGGAAAAATTATACCAGCCCTGTCATTCCTGCAGGAAAGAAAAAGGGCCTGGAATATTTAATTCATTCTACTTCCTTATGCCAATGCCTTATGTCATAGAGCCTTCAAATCACTTAGTTTTCTAAGTTTCAGATCTAGTACAAGCTAATCACACACTCACCCAATGCACAATTAATCTGGATTTGCAAAAGAGCCATCATGCCTTACTACACTGTTTATTTCACAAGAGCATCCTTCCCTAGAAAAACATTATGATTTTACCAGCTTTTTATTTTTGAGTAGCAACTAACAGGTTTTGAAGCAATTATTCAATAGCCTGTTTCCTCTGTGCAGTTTGATGTGACCAAGATTCCTCTGAGCTTCTTCTTTTACTTGAAAACTGAAATTCCCTATAACATCAGATACTGGAGTTATTGCAAGTGATTTTTACAGTGGCTTTGACTCCCAAAGGTACAGTATATTGTGAAGAAATTGACTAACATCCTTTTGTTTCATGAATAGCAAGTTGTGAAAGGACAACAGGTTCACAACTGATTACCATTTGAATCGAGTCAAAAAAAAATCTGTCTGTAACATAGCCATGTACAGCAGATATAAATTGCAACACTGACAATATTTCTATTTAGCATTTTGAGGTTAAAAATTATTTCTTAAAGTGTAATGATTAAAGTACAATATAAGAATTCAAGAACATTTAATACCACTGTTCTCAAAAGGGCATGTTTTAGAAATTTTGATCATACTGCAATCTGCTCAAAGCTGTTAAAGTATGGATAATTTCGTTCAATTTTCCAGTAGGTTTCTGCCTTGAATAAGTAAATAGTGGGTAATGGTTTGTGTCAAAGTCCTTGTAACACTCCATTAAACATAAAGCATGACAATCTGATCAGATGTCTCTTTTATAGTCAGAAACTGACTTGTGACTTTGGGAGTTACTCAGCTGCATCAGGTCACATCAGAAGTCTAGTCTTTTCATCTTCTAAAAATCCCTTATGGCTTTACATCTGACAAATTTTGAATCATAGCATCATGACCTCACTTTTAAAACAGCATTTGATATAGTCCAAGCACTGTTACTGAATGGAAAGTAGAACACTCTTCTGCTGGGGACTATATAAAAGGAAAACCTCTCTCTCTCTCTCTCTTTCTTTTTTTTTTTTTTTTAATGCTTTAGATCAAATCGTATCCTTAAGCTTCAAGTATTTCACTTATATAAAAGAAATTAGAGTCCAGCTTAAAGTACACACAAAACCAAGGGAATTCAGAGTTAGAAGAGAATCATTTGTCCATTCAAACATTAGTATTTCATGAAGAAAAATATTAAAAACAAACAATTACTCATTTAAATAACTTAGAATAGAGATTCCAGACAGATATTTCATTAAAGATCCTCTGTGTTGTGCATAGATATCAGTAGACTCTGCCTATGTAAAGTCTTTTTTACATTTAAACTAATGTTAAAAATCGAAAATATTATTACTCCCCAGATGAAACAATCATCTTTCAGAAACTATTTGCCCATTTCTTTTTTTCCTGCAGGGTAATCTCACTTGTCTGAAGTTCTGAGAAAAGAGAAGGTTAGGACATGGTGAGGGAAAGAGTAAAGATTCAAAGGATGGAAGACAGAAGAACATCACAGGAAGGTGGAGTAAAAAAACAGCTTGTTCCTAATATTCACCACAGTCGGAGAGGAATGGAACCTCTTTAAAGTTAAAGGACCAACCAGTCTCAATGAGTTGAGAGGAGAACCATTGGGAACAATAAAACAGACACTTTATACTTTCCAAGTTACTTCCCATAGCCATATTCGTGGTTTTGCACCTTCGGCATATTAAAGTTTTAGAGTTTGTAGTCAAACATGAGCTTTTTTCCTTCCACAGGGAGAGGCTTAAATCACACCTCCCTCCTGGATAATATTATAGAAGATAAGGTCTATCATTCGTGGAACACTGAAATTGTGAAAACAATCTGATGGTATTATAAACAGTGTTTCTATAAAATCACTAGCATTATAGATGTCTAATTTTAAACAAGAACGTATGACTCATCTATGTCAGCTCACTTAATAAATTATATCACCTCTCACTCAAAGCCACTCCTTCTCACATTCTTGGAAAAATGCTGTTACAAAAGCAAAAAATTAATGATATGAAGAAGAGGTGATGGCCATCTATTAGCATTATCTTGGAGTGCACTAAATGACAGTTCTTCCAGAAAGAAAGACCCTAATACTGTTTCATGCAGAAGTTTTTGTATGGATTTGCTAGTGAAATCACACTTCCTTTCCTACAATTCCTTAAGCTGACAATGAATTTTTTGGTCAATATTCTCAAAAGTTTGTTGTTGAAATATAATTTCACTATCATCACTGCTACTTTTCTGCAATAGTAAATATAGATCATATTTCAATATTGTGTTTAATTTGAAACTATAACTTGCAAGTAGTTCCATCATATTCTGTCTTTTTCCATGAAGCCTGTCTTTCTGGAACACCCGTGTTTTCCTTTACCTTTGCCTTGTGTGGCAGAGTTGGGGAAAACTGTTAATTTTCTGCAGAATGGCTGGTTTGGGAAAGTGTTTTGGATTTGTGCTGAAAACACAGTTTATAACTTAGGAATGTTTTTGTTATTGCTGGGAAGAACCTACAAAGAGCCAAGGCTTCTTCTACTTTTCCTACTGCCATGCTGAAAAGGAGGCTGAGGGAGCAGGGAGGTTGGGAGAAGTGACAACCAGGATAGGTGACCCAAACTGACCAAAGGGATATTTCAGACCATGTGACATTGCGTTCAGTATATAAAAGGGGGAGGCGGGAGGAAGAATGAGAAGGTGGGGAAGTTTGGAGTACGTGGATATGCACCCTCCTTCTGCTCCCCCCAGGATGACAGTGTGATAAAATTTGTCTTCTCAAGTCACCGTGTGATGGAGCCATGCTCTCTTGGGGATGGCTGGACATCTGCCTTCCTTTCAAAAGCACTGAGTTAATTCCTTGGTTCGCTTTGCTTGCATTTGTGGCTTTTGCTTTCTCTATTAAATTGTCTGTATCTCAACCCATGAGTTATCTACCTTTTACCCTTCTGATTCTGTCCCTGGTCCCACTGGTGAGTGAGGGAGTAACTGCATGGGGCTTGGTCGATGGCTGGGATTAAACCATGACAACCATACAAAACAGAGTATTAGCACGGAAAATTAAACATTTTAATCAATTAGAAGGAATAATAATAATAACTTCCAGTTAATTCAAATTAGCTTCTTAAATCCCTTCTATAGAATAAGGACCATTAGTAATATTAAACTTCAGTAAGGAAAACACTATCTTTTTCCTTGGTGGAATGGGAAAATGTAGTTAAAGTATGGTTCATGCTCCTGACTTAAAGCCTCTGATATGAACTGAAAAATTAAAGGAAGTTTAGTCTAAATTAGAGCCTTTTAAAATATCCACAAAAGAGTAACCTATTGTTCTCATGGGATTTCAAACTCTTATGCTTAATATCCAATAGATTGGCAAAGGCAAACTCTAGACCAAATATTTGGTGTAATTTGAGTTTTGCCCATTATTCTTTCTTCTTGCTGGCTGAAAAAAAAATCTTGATGTAATTGTACCCTGGAGAAAAACAGTTTCTTACAAAGCACAAAGCCAGGTGCAGGAGAGCTTTTATTACAAACAAACATCCTTAAACTGAGGCCTGTGACCTGTTTAGGACTGTTTAGGATTTAACTAGTTGTGAAATAGACACTAAAACACTGAGATATCTACTGTGAGTAATATTCAATTAATTGTTCTAATGAGCATCAAAGAAAGGGATTTTATATAATTCTCGACAGACTTTTTTGTTAGTAAAGTCATTAAAGAAGTATAGAGAAACATTTTTTTTTAAAAGGAAAAAAGTATTTTGCATTACAGAAACAAAATATTTATGAATCTTTTGAGACAAATATTTTAATATGAAATATCACAATTAACTCTTGGGCAATGTTTTCTTATTAACATCATACTGTGAGGGGAGTTGTCTTAGAAAGTTTATTTACATTTTGTTTTAACAAGGGAAGAAATATAGATAGTTTTCACCAGAATTCAAAAAATTCCTGAATTAAATTATTATAAATGCAAACAGGATGGAGTTGAAAAGGGAAATTCTAAACACTTCAGGGATTTAATATTGATTTCATACAAAATAGAGACTTTTACCCCTCTCCAGAAGTGAACATGATACCTGTCCCATTGCATAGTCCTCTTTATGTTCCACAATGCCTCACTTGCACAGAAGACAATTTCTTCCTTTATACCTTGAAATCAAGAAGAAAGTCCATGAACCATGTACTCATCTCCATGACCTTCAGTCATCATAGTAGGATGGTCAGAAGAGAAAATATGTGCTAGAAAACAAAAAAAAGTGTCCATGAAAAAATCATAGAAAATTAACAACTAAGTTTCATTATTGACAATTTTCCTTTCCAGATATTTTCTTTGCAATGTTTCCTTTATATTCTCAAATTTTAGGCTTTTACTATAAACCAACATTCTTTTGATATGACTGTAGACAAGTTCAGCATTCTTTGTTCTCTACTCTATGTTTAAATCAATTCACCACAGGCCATGATTACATTTGGGTTTAACAGAACTCTGGTGTTGACGGCAGGTGGCAAGATTATGGTAGTGGGGGCTGGAGAGGTGACTTCTGTAAGTCAGTCAGACGGAGCCAGCTTAGCCAGCTCCCAGATGAACCCTCTACTGGCTAAAGCTGAGCCCATTATAACATATTTATGAAAGGGTAAAAAATGTGGTGTGGCAGCTGTTAGAGGAGTGAGAAATATGTGGGAGACACAGCCTTGCAGACCCCAAGGTCAGTGTAGACAGAGGGGGAGGAGTTGCTCCAGGGCCCAGAGCAGAAATTCTCTTGCAGCCTGTGGGCAAGACCATGGTAAGTCAGGCTGTGCCCCTGCAGCCCATGGAGGACCACAGTGGAGCAGAGATTCACTTGCAGCCTGTGGAGGAATCTGCATTGAAGCAGGTGGATGTGATTTGAAGCTGAGGTTGTGAAGGGACAATGTTGGAGCTGACTTGCTTCAGGCACTAGGGTCCATGGAGAAAAGCCCACATAGGAGCATAGGTTTTCTGGCATGACCTAGATCTTTTCAAAGTCTGTCCCGTACCCCACTGAAAGGACCCATGCTGGTGTTAAGGACTGTGTCCTGCTGGAGGGACTCCATGCTGGAACAGGTGAACAGCATGACAAGGAAGAGGACTAGAAATTGTTGTCAATTGACCACAACTCACTTTCCCCATCACCCTCTGTCACTTGAGGGAAAAAGACAGAAGTGAAGATAGGAGTGAAGATGAACCCAGGGAGAAGAATGGGGTGGTAAGAAGAGGCTTTTATTCTTGTTATTATTTCTAACTGTCCACATCTATTATTAACTTTAAAAAAAAATCATTTCCTGAAGTCAAGCCTGCTTTTCTGTGATGGGAACTAAAGAGTGGCCTCTCTGTTGTTATCTCAGCCCCTGAGCATACTCACAGCATTTTTGTCTCATGTCCTGCCAAGGAGGACACCTGAACCAGATGGGCATCAGGTGGACAGCCAAGGTTCACACATCACAGTCCTGTGTTGTACCCTGTGTTGGCAAACCAGGCCCAGTACAACTATATAATAAATAAAACATAAGCAATTTCATGGGGTTGGATATCTGAAGTTCCTCGATAACTGATAGGACGAGCAATTTCTAGTAACAACATATTTTCACATAGGTGATAAATGGAATAGTCTTAGCAAAGAACTTACATGAAAAAGAAAAGATCTGTGCCCTTTAGAAAAGCTAGATACTTCCCATTGTGAATCAGAACAGCTATGGGAGATCATTCTGTACAGCAGAACTTCCTTCTCTGAAATATTGATGAAGCACTTTCATGGACAAGAAAAATAAATTCTAGTGACTTTGGCTCATCATCAGATTAAAAACAAATTAGTTATTTTAGGACCTGCAGCAAAAGGTATTTGAGAATCGCTCACCAGGCCAGGGCAGACAGAGTGTAGTGACCAGGAATAAGGAAGATCAAGGACATAGAAGCAGCATGGGCATGCAGTCATTTTCTCAAAATCTGCTTCTGGAAGCTCTGGGCTGCTTGTAATCTTGATTTGCAAAGTCTGGAAAGTGATCAGGTCCATCCTCTTCATGATTTTATTATTTTTTTTTCTTTTCTCCAAAGCATTTTACCTGTGGAAGGAAAAGGTAGGAAAGAGAGGGGGACTTGGATCATGATGACCAATTAAAGTTCTATCATTTGTGTGCACAAACACAAAGAAGCAGTCCCTAAAACCCAATAAGAGATCAGCAGATGAAGCAGAAAAGTGAGGTGACAAAGTCATGATCAGCATACAGAGCCCCAGCAAAACTCCTTTGGAATAGGCAAAAAGAGGGTTTTTTTCCTGCGATGTAATAACCAGTTTATGTTCATGTAGGACACATTTCCACACTTTCTTTATTATTTACTAATCTCCAAGACTGCACTGCATTAATTTAAGAATCACCATTCTAGTATATCCACTTGCAGAATTAGAGTATATTTATTCTGTCCTTTAAACTTATTTTGAGGGAAGAATCAACATTTTTAGAATCATATCCTAGCTTAACGACTTAACTACCAATTCACAGAATTCACTGAAACATTGTGTGTATAAGTACCTAGACTTTGACAAGTTACTAAATCTGGATGATTGACAAGGTTTTTTAGTGGTGTTTTCTGTGCTTCTGCTGAAGAGAAAAAAAATCTAATCTAGAAGATTCAATTTTCAATTCAGTATTGCATTTTAATACATGTAAGACCGGCCCTGGCATACTTTGCTAATAAACCTCTTCAACTGCCTTAAAATAAAGAAATGTAAGAAGTCATATTAAAATGACCTGAAATGATTGAATTATAGAAAGGAATAACATGCACTCCAAAGACAGTATATGAGCACCTTAAAATTTCTGGAAAAAAACCAAAAATTTGTGTGCAGCTTAGTCCTTCATCCAGCAGAAAGTGTTTATCAGTTGAGTTTTCCATCATTTGTTATGTGTATCACCACATTTCTCTTCAATAATTATTTGCTGAGATTTATCTTGCATAGTAATTTAATCTTTAGTTAGGCTTACTCTTTGTTTCAATATTTATTTGATTTAGAAGAATAACCAATAGAACAAAACTGTTGCCTGAGACCATGCCCCCATGCCAATAGCATGCAAAATTGTCTAGTAAATTAAAAATAACCAACAAGAGCTGTCAAGCTCCATAGAGTCATTTCAAATTAATCTCTGTAAGAAAAGTCAGGCTTTATATTATTAACAACAGTAGCTGTAATACATATTTTTCCTTATCAAAATGTAAAAGTGACAGCACACGATCTTAAATGCCAATTAATACAGACAGCAGAAAACATCTTTTGAGAGAAAGACGAAACAGCTTTCTATTGCTTATTTGTGGTGCACTGTAAGAGCAATGGATTAGCTAATGTACATGCCCATTATATTGTCTAAGACACAAATGTGGGCTCAGTAGCAGGAAGTCCCTGCCCAGCTGATAAGAAAGGAGGACTACTCTATACTATTTAAAAAAAAAAAAAAAAAAAAAAAAGGTTATTATTCAGCCTGCTTTAGTTTTGAAAAGCCTATTTTATTTTTAACCCTTAGAGAAATTATTCCAAGCAGATTTGATTTTCAGAATGATTAAGCTTTTCTATATTTTAAAGGTTATTGGTCTATTTAAAAGTTTATTATTAGAAAAGAGGATAGTTCTTTTATTTGTTCTATCTGAAACACCTATTTCTGAACTATTTAAAAAATATGTGTACATATTAAAAAATAGATATAATTTAAAAACACATTTATTAATCTCCTGGAAAAAAATAGAACAATTCAGTGAAGTTAATAAAGTTAGAACAATGATAAGTATATATTAACAGGCTTTTAGGTTTGGGATACATTTCATTTAATGAAATTGCCACTATGATTGTCAGTAGTAAATGAATTATAAATAAAATATATATTCCCTATGTGACCTGCTGGTTGGAACTCAGCTCCAGGGATCAGACTAAATTAATTTGATACTGTTATTTCAATATAAAGCTATAATCTACAGCAGAAAATCACCACACACAAAGTGTGAAAAATCTTTGCTATGCGCTTAAGAATGCCAGCAATCAGAAAGACAAGGGGCAGATTTATTTGCTGTCTTCAGCAAATAAAGAGAAATACCTAAAGTAATATATTTAAGACCTCAAAACATTTTATGAGCTGAAGGGAAGTTAAAGTGGGAGTATGAGTGTAAATCACACATGGAATTGTGGTGGAATTAATGAAGTAGGGCAATTGCTTTTTTCTGTTATAACTTTTAGTGTTCTTCATTTTGCAGTTCAGTTATAACTTTTAGTGTTCTTCATTTCGCAGTTTGTACTGATTTAGAATCCACAGACAGTGTCAGAATGGAAGAAAGTTACTTTACAGGATTGCTTCTGAGTGTAGAAGTGCCTCTCTTAGGTTGAACTTTACTCTGGATATATTCAGTGGGGTTTTGGAAAGAGTGTGTCATACAACAGAAGAGATAAAATACAGCGTTTCAGATTTTCTTTTTGTAGTTGTGCAGGTGATAAAACATATGGTTCCTCTTATTTGCAGAATTTTATCATTACAATTATTATAATGGTCTGTAATCTAATCAGAGTAACCATAGTAAATGCCAAATAATCTCTTTGTTCCCCACCTATACGCCCACTTTAAAAATATTACTTGCCTTTGGAATAATAGCTGCAGCTACATGCACAGCTAGTAACTCTTTGGTAACTATGGCACACTGAAGAGAGTTTAAACATGACTTCCACGGGGCTATATCATGCTAATAGCCACAAGGTTACTCATCTTGACTGAGTGATATGAGACTCTGTGGTCAGAGAGATTGAGTCATCAGGGGCTTCTAAGGTTACTATTGTCACATCATCCTTGAATCATCCACCCATCTGCTCATTTGAGAATAAAAGAGTGGGAGCCTCTGGGGAAACACTGCTACCTGCTGCCCTGCTTTACTTCTACACTTTTCTTTTTCCTCAGGTACCAGTGTTGAAGGTCAAAGTGACAGTTTTAAAGGCCTGTGGCATACTGAAAAGGGTTTTTCTTCTTGTTTTGCTTTTTGGGTTTATTTCAGTAGAACTTCACTGTAGTCTCCAGGCCCACTCAGAACCTTTAAAAATGAAGTGTATATATTCCAAAACCACTGAAAAGGATTAACAGATACAAACACTATATTTAGGATGAAAAATAGCATTCATACTACACTTCCTTCTCATTCTTTATAAGTACCAGCAGAGGCAATTTTGAGAAGGAATGCTGGACAGTAATCCCACACATTGTGCCAGTTTTACCTTAGATAGATCTAAGATACATTAAGTGGATCACAGGATTCAAACATTTTTTAAAGCATTCTCCTCCATTACAGTTGCTTCATGGGATTTGGAGACTTTTGATCTTAAGGATCACACCCACGAGCAAGTATGTTCTGTGATCCCAGTAAGGAGATCCATTCTACATAATTTTTGGATATTTTTGTTCATCTATTTCTATACAGTATTTTTACAAAGCATAACCAACTATAAGCTCCTCTATTTTCCAACATATTTGGAAGAGTTTCCGTGGTTTAAACAATACCTAAGCCTTATGCCCTACTTAAGGTGAGAATGAAATTAAGTACTCAGCTTAAAAATTTATTTCTTATATGGATAAGTTTCTAGTACAGAGCTCTGATTTGCACTGTAATACCTGGGGTATGGAGAAAAGGTGTAAAAGGACTTTTATCCTGTGTAGGAACGTATTCATGATGTTTGACCAGTGATAGCTGAAGCATGAAATGTTCATCTCCAGACCTGCTTATGAAAAGCAGGGATCTATGAACAGCTAAATGAAAAAAGTGTTTGGTGGGGGGCCTAGAAGTAGTGACTTGTCACTGCTTGTCAATAAACCAGCAATGAACTTCTGCCTTTGAGAGGCAATCTAAGATGACTGCAAGGAGATAACAGGTATAAAGTATCTCAGCTTCCTTGCCTGTTATCATCAATCTGAGATTGCTTGCTAGAGCCTGAGTGAAGTCTGCGCCTGACCTAAGTGACATTTAAACATGTACCTGCTCCCTGGCTGAACCCTTGTGTCTTGCTCTTGCTGCCCAAGCCACACTCAGCTCACTCCAGGCTCCTTTCAGTGAAGGCATGTGTTACTTGACTGCCACCTCAGTTGTTTCATGGGGACCTGGGGTGTCTCTCAGGCTCTTGTTACAGGACAAGCTGTGTTTTACATTCCTTTGTAATTTGTCTCACACCTCACCCTCAGGTCATAAGACTATAGCATTACTTTTTTCAAGAGAAAAAATTCTGTTTGACCATAATCAAACCATACATAGCTGTTTTCCTATCACGGCAGAACAATTCCAGATCATACAGAGGACTCTGCTGAAAGCTTTTCTCTGTCCCTCCATTAATTCCAAAACAGGTTTTGCAAAACAACTGCTTTCTATATTCAGCCAAACATAAACAATATGCACAGAACAGGGCCAAAATAACAAGCTCACACAAGTTTTGTTGTTTTTTTTTTTTCTAAATTTATGCTTTGCTTGCAAGCATGTGTGGACTTCTCTTTGCCCAGTTGCACTCAGATATATGTAGCAGCAAACACAAAATACTGATGCACTGTCTCAGTACCTTCTCTTTGAGACTGGAGAGCTGCATATTTTTGGTGTCATGACTAAAGCCAGACAACCTGGGTGAGCACATCACAGAAACCAGGGCATGCTATTTGACTCAGCTTCTTTTTCTTTCTATCTCCCTCTTTAGAAATAATATTTAACTGTAAGGTGTCCCTTCAGCCTGAAGTTGTGGCCCCAGGCTCAGTGCCCTAGAAAATAAATCATTAGCTTCATTGCAGTAGATAAGATAGCACTATCTAAAATATGTTCACCTACATATTTCTGAAGGGGTTTTGGGAAAAAAAAATTCTGTCATTTCTTCCCTGGTTTTATAATTGTTTCACTTCCTTTCATTTTCCCCACAGAAATTTCTTTTGATTTAACTCCACATCACCTGCAGAATGATAAGAAATAGGTAAATTAATAAGCATGTTATATTTAAACAACACATTAGTGAGAAATACTTCTTTTTCCACATCTGCAACTTAGTGAAATAGCTGAGCTACTTGGTAACTATCCTAGAAAGTTCGGTTGCAAATTCTGTTGTTGATAGTGTATTTGTTGCAACTAAAAGTAAAATGCTTCTTGGAGTACTCTCTTATTAACTATTTTCATAATGTAATAGACATCAGCTTCAAAATGTCAGTTTCCCAGATCAATTTCCTATTCTATCCTGTGCCCTTATTGCCCCAAACCATCCTTTCAATAAGCCTATGTTTTGTTGCATCTAGTTGTAGCTTGATGTCTCCAGGTAAAATAAAGCCACAGAATTTCTTGGCTCTTTCCTGATATATTCCTTCTTCCACAAGGATTTTCTTTTAAGGTCACATGCTTGACAGTACTCTTTCTAAATGCAAGGATGAATGGATGTTAAGTGCCTATACTGCTTCTTTTGACTCTGTTTCCCCAAATTCAAGTACATTGCATTGCACAACACACTCATCCCTAGTTTCTCACTAATGATATACAGTAGGTTATCTTTCACGGTCACAGAGCACTTATTCCAAGTTGACCAATGTGCCTGCTGCTTTCCTTGTGGAAATGGGTGGAGGTCCTGCTTGTGCTGTTATGTCAGCTTACAGGCACTGGGATCATGGCCTGAGGAAAATTACTTTCATTTTTGTCTGTAATAGAGGGAGAGGATGTTAACCTTCCCTCCCTTTGTGTTTTCCTATACCTTGTGTGTTTTCACTGATACTCTCAGTTGCATTCCTAGAGCCAGCTGCCTGTGTTTTTAGTGAGGATAGGAACTGATTTCTGGCTCGTGTTGTGTTATAACTTCCAAGCAAAATATCAAAAGGTATGTTCTTTGATATCTTCATTGACAGTATTCCGGACCTTAACTGGGTGTGTGCAGAAATATGCTCTTCAGATAGCAGACATGGCTTTTTGTTTGGAACTTTCAACTGCATTTGATACCCTACCAGGATCTGACATTTTACTTGGCAATATGAGATCATACCAAAATTGCAGAAGCCATGGTACCATGATCCTATTAAATGTCTCTCTTCCATGCACCCTGCTTCACCTTCATGACAAGGTATTCTGAAAAATACCAACACAAAATGCTAGAATAAGCAGTAATTTGTAGATGTTTGATGAGTTTGAAGGGTCATCTATCCAAAAACCATTGAACTCGGAGGAACAAGTAGTGTACCTTTCTGGTGGATTTATCACATGGTTAACTGCACTAATTGGAAACACGAGAGCCATTCTGGCTGGAAACACACTGGGTCATTTGTCTGGTCCTCACAACACTCTTCTAAACATCAGTTGGCAAATTCTTCCCAGCTAAAACTTCAGGTGACTGTTTCTGTGAGTGTTCTCCCCTTCATCTCCTTGCATGTACTTCTTGAGTAATTCACAAATGTTTTCTGACATGACCCTAATCTGTTCTCCTTCCTTGGGAACTTATGAACCCTCTTTTCAGACTAAATCAATATCCCTCTACTTTCGAACATGCTCTTTTCTAGGGCTTTCTGAAGTGAGCTTAAAAAAGATGAAGAGGCACATATTTTATGTTAGCTCATTTCTAAGTGCTTAATTGTCATAGAATAACCTATAAAACCTCAATCCATCAGTTTCAATCCCTTTAGTCATGTCATATTTTCAACTCGAAATTATCTAGGCATGTGAAAGTCTAGTACTGGTCCAACCATCTTAACTGACCCGAACATGCACCTTTAATATTATTCCCATATAAATCCAAAATTCATAAATGATATTTCCTTGTATAAAAGACCACGGGTGTGGTCTGAGTGTAATCAATGTGTTCTGAGCATGCTTAATGCTAAAAGCAGGTATCTGGGGGAAAAAAAGGAAAATTCATTCCTTTCCAATTAAACATGTTTCTTGTGTTAAAACCCTGTAGTCAAAGCACTCTCCCAGGAAACAGAAGTGAGTTTATCATCCAGTTTCACCTCTTACATTCAGTGATCCAGGCTACACAAAAAAGGTTAGTCTGAGACCAGGTCAAACAGCTCCTATAATAACTACAGAACTGGTCATTCAGGCTTCCAGAATTCAAAACGATCAGATAGACAGAAGACATGAACCAGACCGAGCAAGCTGTGAATACCTGAGAAGAGTATTCACAAGAAGTTGGAGGAAGAAAAGATGAAGAGATGTGCATGGAATCTAATTCCAAAGACAGAGCATGCTGAAGCAAAAAATTTTCAGGTAAAATACCTTCAGAATCCTCCCTTCCTTCAAATCTACCAATGCAACATTTTATAGTATTTATACAGGACTTGCTGTAGCCCATTTGACATTCATTCATGCTTAACTATAGCACATTCTGTTTGTTCTGTCTTTTCTTTGCTTGGCTGACAAGCCTCAGATACTATATCCAGCTCTTCCTTTTAGACCTGCTCTCTGCAATTTCTGTTTTAAAGACAGTTCAAACTCATCCAAATACATTTTTATAAGGGAAGTTTTGATGTGAATAAGATTATTCTGATATTCTTTGTGGCCATGTAATTTTTTTTACATGTCCATAAGATATATATCATCTTCCAAAAAACATCTAAAAAAGCAGTGGATGGGGTCCATGTACAGCTCCTGACATTTCCTCAAGCCCTACCACTCCAGTGAAGAATTAATACAGACTGGACAATGGTGCATCAAACGCAGTACTGATGTCTCCTTCCTAATGCCCTCCTACTATCTCAGTACCTCCACAGGTCACATGCAGAATCCTGACATGGAGTCACCCCTGAATTTCTCAGGAGACCTGATTGTCTTGTAAGGGAATATCTTGACCCATTTCCCTTCAATAATTGGTGTGGGAGAATTAAGTTTACTCTGCTTTTAAAATATGATATACAGATCTCCACATTATCAGATTAACAAAGCCCAAGGGTATGAATCCCTTAATCATCAATCTTTAGGTTCAGACACAGTCTTTATATCCTTATCAACTGGGTAATTTTAGAGAGATGTTTATAAAAATTTCTATTGCATGATACTTCTCCTTTCTGAAGCAACCTGACAACCTTTTCCCTGACTTTCTCTTTAGCTGACATTATTTTCAGCATTGTTGTAAGTCATTGTAAAATGTCACTACCAGACTCCTGCAACTGTCACCAACCGTCATAGGTATAGTCAGACATATTTTAAACACCTTGATGTATTGATCTAAGTTGGTGGACCTGCTTCCTTTGTCACTGTCAAAGGTGAAATCCTGCCATTTGAACACGTATCTATAAGAAACGAGTCAGTGTGAAATAACAAATCAGGTTAAAAGCAGATAAGAAAAAAAAATATGGAAAAAACAATATCGAAATGTGAACTACTTGTCAGCTGTATAAAAAAGGCCTGGAGAAAACCAAATTCATGGCTTTCTTTAGAAGTCATGACACCTTTCAAGCCTGTTACATCACTGTTTCAACTTTGGTCAACAAGGGTTTAAAGTTATAAATCTTCCCTGGAAGGAGAAAGAAGAAAAAAAAAGAATACCAAAGGAAATATCTACAGCAGCACTGAAAGACACCTTATTCCCCCAAAACCTTTAAAAATGTCAACTTCTCCCTCCTCCTTTGTTTATATAAGTCACTTATCAGAGTTACATGTCAAAATACTGCAGTACAGAGTTTTCTTTGTATCATCTCCAGATCAAACGGAAAAGGGATGTAATTTTTTAAACTGTGTAAAAGAGAAGCGAAATAGACAGATATTAAGGCATATCAAGAGTCTATTCAGAGACTTTTTTACTCCTTAAGAAGTTTTTTTAAATGTCTTGGGGAAACAGGGAGCTGCATCCTGCAGTGAAAAGGATGGTCAACTATAGAGAAAAATTAAAAATAAAAGGATGGAGGGAGGCAGGGAAAGGAAAGGAAAGGAAAGGAAAGGAAAGGAAAGGAAAGGAAAGGAAAGGAAAGGAAAGGAAAGGAAAGGAAAGGAAAGGAAAGGAAAGGAAAGGAAAGGAAAGGAAAGGAAAGGAAAGGAAAGGAAAGGAAAGGAAAGGAAAGGAAAGGAAAGGAAAGGAAAGGAAAGGAAAGGAAAGGAAAGGAAAGGAAAGGAAAGGAAAGGAAAGGAAAGGAAAGGAAAGGAAAGGAAAGGAAAGGAAAGGAAAGGAAAGGAAAGGAAAGGAAAGGAAAGGAAAGGAAAGGAAAGGAAAGGAAAGGAAAGGAAATATGAAGAATAGAGAAATCTTCCTGCTGCCCCTGCTTTTGATATAGATATCATATTAGGCAAAGGAAGGAAAAGCTGGATGAATACGTGAAAGTGTAGAGCTGCAGGGAGGGAAGTCTAAGAAGAATCAAGCAACCATCATTAATCTCCTGAAAGCAAGACCTTCACATGCAGCAGCATAAAGACTTCCTGTGAATATTGAACTTTCTTATTCCATAATACAAAAAATGGCTAAGGCAGCATAAAATGAACACAATTATATTACACTGGATATTATCAGAAATTAATACAATACCATTTGAAAGAGATTTATGACAGTGGTATAGCTTTTCAGTGGTTAAATAAAACCTTTTTTGCTCAAAACTGGCTGTCACCTCTGGTAAGTGGAAACACATGCATTTTCATTCCACCACATATAACAGAAGCATTTTATCCTGAAATTTAAAAAGCACACCCAATACATCAGTAATCAACCTGCATCTAGGGCTGCATATAGATCTAGGGCAGGTGTGGAAGCTTATGTGGAATCATATAGGCATGTGAAAACATCCCATTTCAGCTGTAACTTAAAATTTTATGGAGTCACATAACTCAAGTTACTCATGATGAACTCTTCACTATATTTCTCTGCATTCATGACTCACATTTCTGACTGCCACCTCCAATCTCTCTTACTTGCCTCCCTACCCCCACTCTCAGCCTCACCAGACTTTTTTGATATGGTGCAATTCAGAGTACAAAGAAATAAGACTATAGAGAAGATCAATATACTATATAGAAAGGAAAGCAATTGATGTTGATTTGCTCATTTGCTCCCTTCTGTAATAAGAGTGACTAATCCACAGTAAAGTTCTCCAAAATTTCCTAAAAAAAGGTTTCTGATGCAAGACACTAGATGGTGTCTTGTCTTTGGTTGAAAGCAGAATTTTACTATTGGCAATGGGCAAGTGACAAGTCTCCCAGTCATCTAATCTGTCATGCTTTGTGTCTTCACTTCCCTGTCTTTATCCTGAGGCCCTAAAGTAGGAGGAATACAGACTCATTTCAGTATTTACTACTATTATTGTTTTTTCTTAAATTCTTGACCGAATTTGAAGCATTAATTTTATTTCTAATTTTATTCCTGGCTTTGGGTGGGTTGTTGTGGCTTTGAGTGATCAGGAGTGAGGGCCTAGTGGAATTATATTCTGTGCTTAGTTTAGTTTAACTTTTTGTGTCTGTTCAGTCATAGCCCTTCTGAACCACAGGATGTATTTTCCTGCCTATTTCTGCAATGGATGCATCAAGTCTATTCACTTCAGAAACAGTCTTCTTTTGATAGAAAACCTCTTAGATACAAGATGACAATCGCTGTCATTAAAATTTTCACAATCTAAAAGCTATAAATGTTCAAATAACAATTCCTCTAGCATACAGCAGATAAAAACTGTGCTTTGATTTACTTCTTAACACATTACTGAAGTCATCTCTCTGAAAGCTTTACAGCATGATTATTTCCCAGCAGCAGGGTATGCAGAGCCTAATTGAAACAATTAAGGTGGCATCTAACAGCTTCAGTTGCATTTTGAGGATATCAGTTTGTATTAATATATTTCCATATGAACAACATTAAAATGTATGTAACTCTGTCAGCCTCTGATAAATTATAATCTTAGAGGAAAATTTAAAATTCCTCTTCAAAAACTTTGAATGTGGTTAGGGAAAAAGGACTGCCTGTGCCTATTTACTAAATAACCAGTACCACATCCTGCAAAAGAAACACATTTATCCAGGACATGAAAGGCTGCCTCTTGGTTATGTATCATTTCTGATAGTGGCTATCTGTTATAATGGAAAAAGCATCAGTGATGCATCAGGATCTATCTGGCAAGGCACTGCAAGGTTCTCAATCACTTGGTCTCTGCAAGGTGACAGATGTTGCAGTTCATGCTTTTTTTTCCTATAGAAACTTCAATCCACTGAAAATGTCAAGTTACAGCAGCAGCAAGCTCTCCATCTATTTATTCCAGAGTGAATATAAGACAAAAGTCACAGCACAGAATAGACTGCCTCTGATGCATTAGATGTGTTTCTCTCATTCTGAAATTCTATCAATGCCTCTGTTTCTTTTTAAGTAATGCAGCAGCATTTCGATCAAGATCATAATCACTGTGTGGGTCCCACAAACCTGTGCCAGTTGAAAAGTTTCCATCATGAATCAACCTGTATTGCCTCCCCCTTTGGCTACAGCCAGCGCAGAAAGTTTCTCTGGCATGGTGAGATGGGGTTACACCCAGCCCTCCGTGCTGTCCAGCCTAGTCTGGTCTCAGCGCCTGTCCCTCTTACTCTCTGGGCTTCAGAGATAAGTTAAGACACATGTTCAGAAAAGAGTGAGGCAAACAATGGGAGGAAAAAAAAAAAAAGAGCACGATGGTGGTTCAAAATAGGAAACACTGTTATTTAGATTATTCTGGTCACTGTTATCTGATTTCAAGTCATTTTAAGTTTTAAAGATAGCAACATAAGCAGAAGCCAGGTTTCAATTTGTAATGATAAATATAGAAAAAGGAGGCTAGGCAGGGAGGCCTGCGGTTCAATATATCATGCTTGGTACATGCTGTGAATTTCCAGTTTTTCTCCAGTGACATCTCCCTGAAAAAAACACATTGAAAATGTGAAGCTTCTTTGTTTTTCATTCAAGTTGTCCACTGCTACTTACGGAAGCCTTTTTGTTTTCCTTTTCATTAGCTGTCTGGTATTGCTTCTCCTTTCTCTCAAAAACTCATTATAACAGTCTTTTGAAACAAGAGGTTTATCTCCCTCCCTCCCCCCCACCCCAAATTATTAATACTTTTCAGTACTCTCATTTAGAGGCCAGAACAGTTTTTTATGCAGCCTCAAGGAGAGGGAAGAGAGAGTAAATCAACATTAATGATTCATTGTATCCAGCCCTTGGTATAAGATTATATTCTAGGAGTTAATTTTCCTTTCAAATAATATATTTTAAGCTGCTACAACCCCTAAGGTGTTCATTGTATTCACATGTTTTATATTCATTCGACCCCCAAAACAATCCCCTAAGAGGAACTACTCAGCATTCTGATATTTCACTTTATGTTAGGTGAGTGAGAAAAGGAGTGAAAATTTAAAGCAAGAACATTATAAACAGCAGCCCCTAAATATTTTCACCTCCTTTCTTAAATTGAAGAGGTGGAGAGGGGGAGGGGAATTTGCACTGTAAAAGTTACACAATCAATCATGAGTTGTTATGTCTATCAAAAATCCAACTGAACGAGAAGACCCAGTTGCTGACACAGGGAGTCACCTAAAACAGCCCTTATACAGGTTCAGAAAAATGCAGGATATATCAGAAGCAGACGTGAATTTATCCCATCAGTCCATTGCATGGTGCTTGCAGGCCACACCACAGGAAGGATGCTGCCTGATATGCACAACTCAAGTCAAAATATTGCAGAGAATTGTAATGTCTTTTTTTTTTTTTAATGATGTTAACGTACCCTCTCATACCTACAGATGTCTCATCTACCTTGCCCTAACCAGATAGTTTAGAATACAAAGCACTACAGTGAGAAATGGCTTTGACTTAATTAATCTTTCCCAATGAGTGTTATTTGAGAATGGGATAAGCCCAAATCAAAGCAGAGAACTCCAAGAGAATGGGTTCAGATCATTTGCTTTTAATAAAACAACAAAGTATAAATTCATTTGGAATGAAATACTAGAGAACACTTAAAAAAACCCGTTATGATCAGCTAGGAAGAGAATTTATAGGAACACTGCCAAATTTTTTTTCAAATATTACTTTTGAAAATGTTCAATTCTAAAAGTTTCTATAACATTTTCTTTGAAAATTACATACAGCAAATGTTCTCCATTTGAAAACATTTAATATTTTAATTTTCTTTCAGATAGGGCAATTACTTCTAAAAACTTTGTCTTTTAAAAAAGACAATAATTACTCAATTATTTTCCAGATATTTTTGATGCATTTCACATAAACAAAATCTTAGATTTGGCAACAAAAAATGCACTGCAAATGTTATATTTAAAATCTGTTTACAAAGTTTTACTGAAGTCTTCCCTTGATTAGCGAGGAAAGGATGTCACCTGCAAAAGAAGGAACAGCATATGTCAACATAGCCATGGCAAATACAATTTGAAAATAATTATGGTGTCAACTGGGTCATATTTTGTAACAGACATTTTCAACAACATTAACTACAATGAATTTTATCAAATAATTCCAGAATTTTGCATTATTTTTAATTAGAAAGGAAATCCTTCCTATATGTGTTCATGTATTTGGAAAGAGAAAAGCTTTATCAGCAATTTTACATTTTTTAAGAAGAGACTAGCTTAATAGCTTTTTCACTTGTATCTCTCTGGAATCTTAAATCAATTTATAAAATGCAAAATGGAGCTGCACAGGCAGCATTAAGAATCACTAGCTTAATTCTGACACTGCATGAATTTTCATACAATTTCAAAGGTGCGAGTAAATATCAAATGTTGTGAATGACTTCAGTGAATCACACACTGTGTCTCCTCTGAGAAAATGATGAGATTAAGTAGTTGGTACAAGAAGAAATTGGGAAATCCACTGAACATTCACTTCACAAGGACTTATGGTTCCTTTTGCATCCTCATAGTTACAAAGAGCAGACTGAGCAGCCTTGTAATGTTTACCCAGCAAAATGCAACACAGTTGTGACAAAAATAAATATACAAGGGCGTAGTTTTCCAAAAGCCTGAACCCACTAAATTACCCTTATTATCTGGAGTTGCAAGCAGAAGAAAAAAGCATAAACAGTACCTTGTAAGGTAGGATTCGAGCATATCCCAACACAAACAAAAGGATTATGCTTTAGACCCAGGATAGGTGTCCAGGCCACTTTTCTGTATTGAACAGAAGCTACTTAGGCAGGGATCCAGACAGACGGGATCAGGCCAAGGAAAGCTTCCAGATAGCTTTGTTTTATTTACCTGCTCAGATTCTACTCTACAGTTTGAAATAAAAGGGTGAACAGGTATATTATACCTGTTCAATGAAATATCATGCCCCTAGACATTCATTGTAATGCAGAACAGTTTCTCTCACTACAAAACCCCCAGAGGCAGCTGCAGATTGTAGCTGCACACAGCTCACTAGGTCAGCTAACATTCCTGCTTGCTTTTATAAGGTTTGGCCAGTCAAGAGCAAAGCTTAGGCTTTTCAGATGAGGTATTGACATGGTATTTTTTCTTGTGTGGACAAAAAAAAGTACGCCATTATGATGCATAACCTGAGTAAGATTTTCATACACAAATCAGGCAGAGTAGCCAAGCTTAATTAGAAAGTAATAAACCCTCAAGCTATTCCTGTATTCCTCCAAAACTCCCACCAGAGTTTTTTAAGAACTTAGATGACTTCTTGCAATTTGCCTACTTTAGCAAAGGAAGGAAACTGAGCAGGGAGATGGAAACACAAGCTTAAACTGAAATTGGAGCCAGAGGTGCAGTCCTAGTGAGCACAGTGCACAGAGGAGAGGACAAGCTGAGCAGGGTGAGGGCAGGGAAAGATTTCTGCAAGCTGTTTGTAACACAGCCTCTGTGAGACATGGGTTGGACATTTCACATCAGCTCAACCCAGAAGTGGAATTCAGTGGCCTAAAAACAGGCACCTACCACAAAAGTAAATATAAAGTACCCTTACAGCTCTCCAAAAGAGTTTGGGTCAACAATTGGTCTTTTCTGTTTGCCACATCTTCCAGTCCTGTGTGGATGTCTTGGGTTCCCTACAGCATCAAACATCTGCATCTTGCCCACTGCCTTTCCTGACATGTTTTGCAGCAATGTTTTAAAGTAATTCTCGTTTTGAAATATTTTGTAAATATTTGAACAGCTTGTTTTAGAAAAGCATTGGAAAGTCTTGCTGAGTATTTATTGTTCAAGGAAATTGTAAAATGTACATTCTTTCCAAAGACATAGCTGTAGGTCTTGTACATCTTCCTCTTCTGAGCAGTTGATTCAAGTAGGAAAAAAAATCATTAACTTTATCATAAGGATTTTGATTCCACTGGGAGAATTAGTGACACCATGAAACATATGCTACATCACTTGAATACTCCCCAGTCTTGCTGATACATCAACCAGGCTTTTAAAAAGCTTCCAAAGGCAAATTCTGATGAAGATGTGGCCTGCATCCCCTTTACTCCAGGTCTGAAAATGAAGCACATTAGAGAACGAGGGCACAGAGCCAAAACTACTGTTACCAGGTCATTAATGCAGAAAGGCTTTTATTCTTTGTGGTTGATGTTAAATACGGCATAGCAAACCCTGAGGCTCCACATGTTCTAGCCCTGCACACACGTTCCTGTGCCATATGCAACACCCACACACATCCTGTGCTATCTCTCCAGTCTCCTACATCGTACATCTTCCGGAGGAATCATACCTAGCAAGTCAGATACTCACCATTAGGAAGACTGGGCTGCTCAGTAACAGTGATGTGAGTCATGGCTGTCTCAGTGCCTCAGTCATGTGAACAGTTCCAGAGACCAATACCCCTCTTTGGGAATAGATTCCCACTTCTTCCCAGGAAGCCTTGTGCTTTTCACTCTGCACATGGATTGGAAGGGTCTGCAGAAAGGGACAGGTTGGCTCAGCATACAAGGAACATGTCACATATATTTGGCATTTTCTGAAAGAAACAGTATCCAGTGAGAGTAGGAAGGTCCAACTATTACTCTTCATCATTCACTATACCAGTTGGCTGACGTCATTCCCAAAAAAACACCACATCTGAACAGCCAGGTTAAGAAGGGATGGAATTAACAACACCAGTGGATTTTTGAAACAATGCAGTAAGTCTTAAGTCTTGCCAAATATGCACAGTGTCTCTGGTACTGACAGCCCAGTGACATTTTACACTGAAATATTGGCCAGTTGCCATAGTAAGAATGGGAAAAACTGAAACTTTGAAAGCACACAAAAAATTATCTTAGGCCTGATCATCCTCCAGTCTAATGAAACAAAATGTTTTGGCAACATATTCTTACAGATTAGCCAAAAAGTTCCCTGGAAACTCAGATTTGCCTTGGCCTCTTTTGTCACCTATACAAGACCTTAGCAGCTCCAGGGTGTGAGCAGGCAGGATGCTTCTGAAAGGTACCAGTTTGAACTTTTCAGGGAGCCCCAGGACATACTGTCTTGCAGTTTGAGTGGATTAGTCATATGATACTAAGGTGTCTGACAGCAAGTTTTTTTCATTTAAAAAAGAAAATTACAAACTTGGGGCATTTTCTAGTTAAGATCACCCAGAGTCTGATATGTACGTGCAGATACAAGAAAAATATACATAAACTTATATATATTTATACAGAGAGATATAAAAAAGATACACACATGAGAAAGACTTTTTTCTGTTTTATAAACTATAAAAAAAATATACATGGGCAAGCCTTGATAAAGAGCCTGGGTTTAAAAGAACACTGGATTCATTAAAGAACACTAGATTTATAAAAGGTTTTAGGTAAAAATCATGTTGAATGTTTTGGAGCTAAATCCCCCTCCAAGCCACACTAGCAACTATGTAATTTCAGCAGAGTTTTTTGTATTGGGCAAGAACTAGAGGGAAGAATGTTTCTCTAGGTTTCTTTGCCTGAGTGAAAAAAATAAGTATAGCAAATCTCAGGTGAGTTTCTCTACAGAGAGTATATCTTGCATGCCTATATGCATGGTATTTTGTCTGCATCCTTTCACTAGATGCAACAGATCCTGATGCCCATGATAATGTTTTTTTCACTCTAATCACCATTGAAATAACAGAGCCACCACAACATGTTCAGCCTTTTAATGAAAATAGTTTCAAGGGTTGTTCAGGGTTTCATAGCAATATAAATATTGCCTTGCCCTTTTTCACCTGCAAAATAACTCACCAGTAAAATTTTGCTGTGCGGCAGTCGTAAGAATTATTTAAGAGTCTGTGAGAACAACATACACAGCACATTTGTTGTAACATATTCAGACTTGCACATACAAACCTAGAGGAGTTTCTACGAGGTATACCCACCAAAAATTTATAGCAAACTTGAGAATTTGCTGACTTTGAGGGGTGTCACACTCAGAGGGAGATTGCCATTCGCAGCCTGCTGTGGCCCAGGAGAGCTTAAAGGGTCTCACTTAGGACTGCTGTTTATAAGACCACAAGAGGCTTTTGTCATAGTAATTTTCCATCCTGGTTGAAATTTGGGTTGATCACTTTCTTAGAAAGTTCTATCACAATAAAAGTTGCTCCTCTTGGGTTGTTATTCAGGCAAGAAAAAGAATTCCCAAGGTTTTCAGTTAAAAATCAGGACTTCATTAGCACTAGTTCCTGGGAGCAGATTATAACACCCTGAGAAAAGCAGATGAGGCCTGCCAACATCTCTCCTTCTAGTCTAGCCTATGAGGGGGACAGAATCTTTATAGGAAAGCCTCACTCTTCTTATAAACTATACTCCTTTGTACCCATTCTAGAAAATAAAAAATAACATTTGGCTTAATTGAGCCTTTTTGTATCCAAGTACCACTTAAGAATCTGGGCCCATGTAATTTTATTTTTCAAAAATCACAGTACAATTTTAGTGCAACAAGACAGTTCCTTCTTCACAGTCAAAAAAAAAGAAATCTTAAATCCACTGCAATTAATAGGAAAGTAGAAAAATTAACATTGGCATTGTCTAATACTTGTTATAAAGCAAAGAGCAAAGATTTTTTTTTAAATATGATAACACAATACTGAGCCCAGTAGCCATATAATAATACTGTAAATATAGGATAATCGACAATCTGAGTAGAATGTAACCCCAGGATAATTATGCACTTCTCTATATCTTTAAAACAAAGCCTTATCGTCACATCTAAAAAGTGGAAGTTACATGGTAATTATTCTTTGAATTACTTTGTAACTGGTAGTATAATTATCAAGTAATCTGCATGAAAATAATTAGGTATTTACATAGTCTTTGCAATGTAATTACAGAGTAGTTGGCTGATTATGCAGCATGTGCCTTGTAACAGAAAGTGATACCAGAAAGACAAAAAACCCCTATAAAAACAATTTCCATTTCAAGCAAAATGAGTTAAATTCGAAAAATAATTTCTCTGTATTTTGAGTGACTATGAATGTGTCTCTGTGTACTAGTACAGACCTCTGTGTGCTCATTAGAAGGTGGAAAATAATAGAAACAGAAGTGTACAAATCACAGAAGTTTCCATGGTGGAAGAAATTTGTGAAATCAATAATTTGCTAGTTTATGACAGAAGTCATAAACTTCTGTCAGAAGACAATAAGAATTTTTTCCACAGTTCACAACTGCACTTCTCTCCATCTCACAAGCCCATCTGCATTCAGAGATGCTTAATAAGTTGGTAGACACAAAATGAGGATACGATGATTTTTATTTTGGCTGACTTTTACTCTGGTTTTCACCTGAAAAAAATGAATTAATGATATAATTTTTGTTTGAATTTTAAAGGTGTTATTTATTATTTCCTTTTTTTAAATTAAAAAATGTGCTAGTGGCAATAGCTCACTTTTGTTGTAAGCAAGGTAGCCCAATAATTGATTTTGATCCCCCTTATACATCTGCACCTCCTGCTCTGGATGTACTGTTTTAGTCATATTCAATTATCAGATACAGACCATGCAACAATGGAGATTATTTCTTAAATAGTAAGTCATTATTTGGTAATCATTTGCATTAAAATAGCAATAGAGTGTGAATAGAATTTAAGTGCTTGGAATATTATAAATGTATGGTCACAAAGCAAATTATAAATGGAAAGGAGTAAGAACATTCTTTGAATATTACAGACAACAAGCAAACACTACCAACAGAAAAAAAATCTGAGGAAGCAATCATTATTTTTATGGTTCTCTGTTATTAAATTGTTTTCTTCTAGATAGCCTCTTTAGCCTCTGTTTTACTAGTCCTACCCCATCTATGCCCATCAATATTATAAAATCAATAAGAAAATCTTTTTCCTTTGGATTTTTAAGGCCACTGACCATTTTTGATCATTTTTGATCATCTAGGTTGAACTTCTAAATAAGAGAAACCAGTGTGTCCTATCCTCTCTGATACGTCAGAGAGCTCTTTTTCAGATGAACAACTGTTTTTCCTCTGTTTGTTTGTTTGTTTGGTCTTCACTCAGGGAATTCCCCATTGTTCTTTAAATGAAATTGCCTATATGAAATATTAAATACAAAATTAAACAAGGATTTCTTTCTATTTTTTTAATCTAGTAAATAATATAATCTGATGGGAGTTTTATACACTTATTTGAGTTTCTCAAATAAGTGTATAAAACTCTTTTTATTATTTTGAATATCTGAATTATTCCCTAGTGAAATATTTAGCAAAAAATACATGCTTAAAGGTTCAGTGAATAACAAACACGTGAGATGTACCTGACATGTCTGGAGTAAACTTTTCCTGCTGAAACAAGAACATGTTCCAAGCTAAGTGTGAGAGTTTCACATTTTTTTTCAGTGCTGAGCTTAATTTCATATAGAGACTAAGAGCTGCTGATAGGACCGACACTAAACTTCTTATGCATATACATGGAATTTGAGTGTGATACTATGCATGGTTATTTTCCAAAACTTACTTTGCATCAGGACTGTGGCATTTACATGGTTCAGACTCTCATCTACTGTTTTTTGATGCCAAAAAAAAAAAAGTCCAGATATACTTACTTATTACTGTGCCCACTAAATTGGTCAATTTAGTACAAGAGAGTTAACCAAACGGCTTCAAACTTTTGTACAAAGCTATCAAAGGCCTTATCTTACCAATAGAAGTAAAGTGTGTGACTAGAATAATAGCTGTCTTGTGTTTCCTGTATCGTTTGAACAGCAGAGGAAAGTACACCCAGCTACTTAAAGAAGCAAATTTCATTGTCTGAAATAGATCTGAACATGTTTACCATATGCTGTGTCCTTAAAAAACTAAAGTTCACAGCAAATTCCAATGTCTGCCAAGTCATAAGTAAAAAGAGAGAGAGAGAGAAAGAGAGAAGAGAGAAGAGAGAAGAGAGAAGAGAGAAGAGAGAAGAGAGAAGAGAGAAGAGAGAAGAGGAGAGAAGAGAGAAGAGAGAAGAGAGAAGAGAGAAGAGAGAAGAGAGAAGAGAGAAGAGAGAAGAGAGAAGAGAGAAGAGAGAAGAGAGAAGAGAGAAGAGAGAAGAGAGAAGAGAGAAGAACCCCACAGGTCAAATTGAGCTGAGGTATCTGTAGAGGGACTGATCTCAGTACCAAGCTTTAAATGAGGAGGGAATGGGAGACATCAACTCCATGGTGCTATAGAACCTGCACTTCCCATAACTAGGGAAGTATGTGATTAGAGCTTGATTAGAAGACTGTGATTAGAGCTTGTCCAATATATAAGAAAGATTTTTTTTTTCTTATTATACAATCCAGGGTGTCATCACTATGAACCCAAGAGAGAAACACATTAATGACAGCTATAAAGCTTTATGAATGTGTCATTAGAAAGCTGTGGAAAACTGAAAACAAACAAAACTTTTTCAGGTAATAATGAGACCTCATGAGTTGCTAGCCTGTGACTCTAAGGAGTTAACAATACTGACAAAAAAAAAAAAATACTCCAATTCACAGCATAACCAGTATTTTAAACTCCAGACAGCCCTGAAATATGTTCATACAAGTTTAAGCCATCAAGTTCCATTTCTGTTAGACAGGAGTTTTTAAGAGTTATTTCCACTTGATTCAATTGATTTACATGATAAACAGTGCCAGAGCTAGGACCAGCCACTTTTTTCATTCTCCAACCTACACTAGGGAACCCAAGGCCCTCAACACCTATGTATTTTTATTCCTCTGTGTTTCTTTTTTTAAAATTCACATTTCTCTATTAATTTTGGAATTACTACGGTTAGTTAATACAAGCCAGGGCCATTAATGGCCAGCAGGTCACATAAAGCAAGTTCTTGCATGCCACATAGCAGGTTAAATTGCCCTCTAACTCTGCAGGACAAGCCTGAATGGAGACTCCACAGGAGCACAATTGGAGTTAAGAGCTCTGAATGCTCTTCTATGGCAAATGGCAGTAGTCTGACCCTGCAGGACTCTCTCTCTTGCAGCAAAGTGTGATAAAACAAATGCCTCTCTGATTAGAGGAATTAGTGCTGCTTCATCTCCTGTGCGTCTGTGTCTCAGTCCTCCGAGCCAACCACTCTGCTTCAGGTGCAGACACTGTGGCTGGGGGCCAAGACCCTAAGAGGACTAGCAGACTTTTTCCCACCTGCCCCATATAGTTCAGAAGCTCCCAAGTTACATGACAGCAGTTGCTTCCCAGCTGCATCACTTCCCTCCAATTTAGAAGGTCTCTGCTCTGTCTTTGAGGAGCCACAGTGGCTGTGACCAGAGGATTCTGAGAAAAGGGACTGTTTTAGCTTGACACCCAGACAAGGCAGGCAGCTGTAATCTTCCATGCTCTCTGTTTCAAAGAGATGCTTCAAACATTGAGAAAGTTTTTATCACCAGGGAATTTCTAAGAAGCTGTGAACTCACCTGGAAGCCTTTTCTTCAGTCAGGTCACCTCCAATTCTCCCTCCTGCACTAGACACTCTTTTCACAACTCTTTCAGTTGTAATTGTCTCAGAGGTTTCGCCTTTCCACCCGATCAGATAGCAGGCCAGAGAACATAAAGAGCACTAGAGTTGTTAGGCTTTTATTGGAGTTGTCCAAGTAAATATGGTTCAAGTGGCTTCTGGAATGTAAGATTCTTCTCTGGATCAAGTCATGGTAATTGCTTATCAATTACTCATAACATCAATATTGATCAGGTCTCATAGCTATGCTATTCATCAACTTTCACACCAAGTTTATATTAATTTTATGCTACAACTATGCATTCAAAAGTTCATCTAAAACCAAATATTGAAGCCAGGTGAGAATTCTAATTGTTATTTTTTATGTGATTCATTTATATGCCTTCACAATATATGCTTTTAAGCGCCAAGTTATTCATGTACAGGGTATTGTAAACCATATTTAGCCTTTCTGTAAAACAAAGATGACTCCAGTAAAATTTCCTCCACTTAAGCCAAGAATTTCAACACTCTCTTGTCTTTGAAAATACTATATGTATTGCTAACCTCAAACCCCAGAATTAAACTAAAGAATGAGTTTTTGCTCAGTCCTTCACTTTCCCCAAAAGCCACTTAGCACAGATAAGTGAATGCAGATTTTCTTTTTGAGCTCTCCTCCACCCACAGTGCTCCACCCCAGTGGCTCATGATCCTGGCCACTGCATCTTCCAATAGGTATATGTATAGCAAGAGGAAAAATTCAGGAGTTTATTACACTCAGAAACTTATTACACACATCATCAATATGACACAAATGCGGTGCCAAAATTAAAAACTGAGAAAAATTATAAAAATTTCACACTCTGCTAGAAAATCATATTTTATCTCAGGTTTCTTCTGTTTTTGTAGAAGAAATTCAACAAACACAAGGCATTTTTGACAAATACTGGTGAGATAGATCTCCCTGCTTAGGGTGCAACCAAGAACTACTGATGTTTCCTAGACTCTTAATCTTGAGGAAATATCATGCAACTTACCTATCACAGTTTAATTAAAATCCTTCTCCAAAGAGCATTAAACCAAAAAGGGAATTTAACAGCATATCTAAAGAACTGAAACTGTGAAGCTGAACAAAGGATTTTTTAAAAGCCTAGTGAACAACTGGGAGCGAATAAAGAAAACTATAAAAATGGCTAATGTTCAATCTGGGACAGGGTGTGATATTTAAAATAAACAAAAGTGCCACAAAATAATTCCTACCTGCATGGACTCCCAATAGCTGACTCAGCTGATACTTGCTGGTTTTGTAAGTGTTGGCTTTCTGAATCTGCTGATAACACCGAGTTAGGAGTTTTGGACAGAAGGGTGAGATACAGGCATTTCCAGCCATATCCGTCAGATGACAGATTTACAGAGATGTTGCATTTTTTTGCAATCTCATATTTATGATTTGGCTGTACAATGTGCACAGAGATTATTGTCATGTAACAGGCTGGCAGCTCTTTCTCCTTGCCCTGCTAACAGGTGTGGATCCTGCTGGGAGACACAAAGTGATGACTCACTGCAGCAGATGGGGCTCCTGAAGTCTGTCCCGTTTGTACCAGACATACAAGCCTCTCTTGAAGACAGACCTTTTGCTGAGCTCTTCTCAGGGAGGCACATCCCAGCTAGATCTGTCTGGAGTCATGGCTAGCCTAGAATGTCTCTTGTTCTGGTAATAACAATGGAGAATAAGACAATCCACAAAAATTAAACACAGGCAAGCTTTTTCGAAAGAGGCTTGAAAGATTGTTTCTATGTTGTATTTGAGATACATTTTGTATGCTTTTCCTCTCTCAGAGGACGTGAATGTCAGGATTAGATGTACTTATCAAACCAGTATATATCCTCTGTCTTTAGTTTTACTTGATGTGCCTGTTATTCAAAAAGCTTTACTTGCTGTAGTTCATTTTTCAACTCACTCTCTTTGTGTTACAACTGCAGGATGACTGGCTCTTGCAGTAGTTTAATTTGAGAATTTCCTTTTTCTCAGTAAGCCAGTGATACTAGCATATTTCAAACACACTGTACACAAGCCAGCTCCAATATTACATCCAACAATGAAGTACTTTGTGATGATACATACATGTGAGATCAGACCTTGTGTAACAAAGTCAGTTGCTCTAAACTACCAGCAATTCAGAGGCAGTGATAACTGCTAAACTTCTGTGGGACTTCCTCTCAGATATTAGATTAGTAGATTTATGTTTTTTTTGAAAAACATTTTGAAAAACATATTTGCCCCTTTTTTAAAGGTCAAAAGCTCTTATGACATGTCTAAGCTGGCCATTCTGGTCTGTCCCACCTCTACCAGTACTATTATATTTATTGCCTCCCTTCTTAAATAGATTCACTCTTTGTCCAAAATTATCCACTTCCACGTTTTCATTAAATTATTCAATTAAATATATGAAAACTTGCAAGAAGCTTAAACAAATCAAAACTGCAGTAGAGGTGACACCAATTAAAAAGCATAAATTCTCAGTCACAGAAACAGATGCTACTGTCTTCATCCAGTAGCACTCTGATCTGAATGATTTTACCTTTGGTTTTTGCTTTTGTTTCCTTTTTCTTCTGTGTTTTCACTTGCTGTTGATTACTGACCATCAGAAGCAGGGAGGAAAAAAGATCAATCCTGAACTTGTCTTTGAGAGGCACTAGTGATATGTTAGGAACTTCACAGAAGCATCCTAAACTGCATGGAAGACACTAGAAGACTGCCATGAGATCTAATTCAAGAGTCTTTGATGTAGTTCAGCTTCTACATATATTCATCACTCAGCTTAGCTGTACATCTTTTGTGGACTCTTAACTTGTTAAGAGTCTCTCATACAGTTTAGTCACTGTCTGGACTTTCTACTGGACTTTCTTATACCAATAATAAAGGGAGAGTCCTTACTAAAAGAGCATAACACTGCTCATGAAAAATTTAGGGGAAAAAATACAATTGATTACTTTATTCTAAGCATTGAAGATATTTCAGAAATCTCTGCTTTGGTAGAACAGGATGGAAAATAGACTGCTGGTGTATACTTGCTGCTGCTATTGAGATACAACATTTCAGTGAAATTTGTGGAAAAAGTTTAAGATTTGGAAAGCTTCAGCCACCTTAGACAGAAACTCAGTGTGTGAATGTGCCTCTTTAAGCTGCAAGATCCTGTGGTAGTTCTGCTTGTGTAAGTGGACAGCACAGGGTCAAGGGAAAACATTACTGAATGATATGTCTGCACAAAGGTATTAAGGTGTAGGATTTTTGAAGACAGCACTCAGCACTGTTTAACTTGAATTTTGAAAAACAGTGTCATTGCTGTGAAGCAACCATGACCTTTCTTTATAAGGGTTCATAAAAGAGACCAGTCTTTAAACCAGAGAGCTAAATGTTTCTCTTCCCTCCTCATTTTCCCAAGAGTGTACTGGGGACAGTCCCATTAGATCTTCTTGCTCTACACTGTAAGCAAGGGAAGAACACCTGTAAGTTTCATAAATCACAGGTTTCTCTGAATGTCTCAGGGTTGTGGACACAGACAGTTAGGAGACAGTCCAGCAGGAGAGCAGCAAAGATTTCTTTAACTATGTGCACTCTGCTTTCTGTCACTGGCCAATTGCTCTCACCACAGTGTTATCTTTTATTGCACTGATGTATTATATTCTGAAGAAAATATTGTAGTATTCTGTCAATACAGCACATTCCTTCAAACTCAGTGTATTGTTTTGGTAAATAAAGTACATAATGCCTCACCCCTTTTCCATTTGTGCTCCAATTGATTTTTTCATTGATTACTCAGAATTTTCAATAGTGCTTCACTGCAATCACTCAACCTACAATACACATTTTGAGATAAAAATCAAAATTGAAATTAAAAAAAACTTGAGTAACCTTCTTGTCACCTACAAATAATTAAACCTTTCTTTTTAAGTTTTAGTGAATAGCTTTATGGAAAAGCACAGACTGTTAGCATGCAAGTTACTTCATCAGAATCCTCAGAATAAAACTCATTTTATTAAAAAAAACCTGCTGTTCCTTCATAGTTACTCATGCGAAATAATTCACACTTGCTTAAAGGAAAAAAATAAAAAAAAAAGTTGACCACAAACCGTTCTATAGCCAGGAAGGCAAAATCAAATAAAATTTAAAAAAAACTTTGCAAGTGTCCAGACACTACATACTTCATACTACTTCAAAGACACTAATAATGCTGGCCAATATTGACCACAAAATATCTTCTTAAATCTGGGAGTCAAAGAGATCTCCCAGTCACAGGCTGTATGGCCACAGTTGTCCTTCGATGTGATGGATAACTGCAGTTACCAGCTGGATAACCTATTTGCAGCCTGGTGGAGGCCTGGGACAGGGCAGACAGAAAGACTGGCTCTGCAGCTGAAGGAAAGGTTTCAGAGACCAAAAAAGCAACAGGATTCTTGGGACAAGAAGTAAAATAAACAAAACAACAGAGGCAGGAATGAGATCAAAAGGTCTAAACAGAAGTACAAGATGAGACAAGAACAGACGTCTGGACAGCAGCCACATTTCTGCAAAGCAATTCTTAGCAGGCAGTGGAGGGAGACTCTACCCACATTTTCACAATGAAGTCAGTGTCACAGCTGCAGATTCAGACCCAGAATAAACGGGGAGTGGAGAGGTAGGGTGTGGGAGACAGGGAGACAAAGAGGTTGTGCCATGCCGTGTGATATAGTTGTAGGCAGCCAGATGTACAATCCATTCAATTCAAGCAAGAGCTGCAGGCATCTGTCAAAGCGACACCTCCCCCATGGAGCTTCCTCCTATCTGGCTGACGGATGGCTTCAGAGTTGCCAAACATATTTGTTCATCAGTAGAAGGGCAGCACCAAAAGCCATTCCTTATTAACCTCCTCAAACAATTTGATCAAAACCTATTTCCAAAATAATCTAGACCACAAATAATATTTCTTCCCAGATATCCAGTGTTCCTCTTGTCTGTCTTTTGTTAAGACTTCCTAAATAAATCAGAACAATCCAGAATAAAATCAAATTCTGAGATGTCTGGGCAAAATATTTTAATTTCTCAAAATCAGCAGAAATGTGATGAGTCATGCTTTCTTTAATGTCAGAGAATGCAGTGGAACACACTCCTTTCCTAATCTACAGGGGAAAATTTCATCCTCTAGTCTATTACAACTTCTTTGTGCCTGTTACCAAGGAGAATTAAAAGTAAAAGTTGTTGACATGGTTCCCACACAGATACTCAGAGAGTCAAAAAGGTAGTTTAAAAAAGACTCCAATACTGAGCATCTGACAAATCATACAGATTATCTGACATATCATATGTAAGACTATACATGGACTGTCTATATATTTGACCCTATAGTTTAAATAACATTGTAAAAGCAGTATAGTTTAAGGTGATCAAGATAACAAATCCAAAACATTTGTATCCTTTCTGGGAATCGAGTTCAAGAGGGTGTATAATCCACCAGACCATTTGTTTCTCTTCATTATTGCAAGGAGAAAAAAAAAGATAATTCCTACTTGTTCATTCTGCAAATAAGAAGACAAAATAAAGGTTCAACTCTAAGAATATATCCCAACAGGCATTTTGAGCAATTTTCCTTAAAAAGGACAATCAGTCAAGGGATTATAGATCATCGCTTCCCTAAGTCCTCCCACTGAGACAAGATTCTTTCAGCAACTTCACATGTTCTTGATCATTCATATTTGAAGCTTTATTGCCATTGACTGCTCCTGCTTTTTGAAGGATTAACGTGATTTCAATGAGGTGAGCTTGTGCTCTGCAAACTTAGAGCACAGAGCCCGAAGTGTATTTCAGGACCATTATAACTTCAGCCCATAACTACACAACCCTGAAGTGTCATAGCATTTTGTTTCACAGTGACTTCCACTGGCGACAAGTTTTTAGAATAGGCATCACTAGGCAATGGGTCAGAAGTATGTTTATCTCCCTGAATTGTTCAAGCTTTCCAAACAAGAGAAATTGATAATTTGGGTTTCTGAATGAGGCTTAGCCTCCTTGGAAGCTGAGCTATGAAAGCCTATCGCCATGGGGTGTGCTTTCAAAGGGTCACGTGGGGGTTTAGCACTGTGGTTTTCATGTACTATTCAAGAGCAAAGGCCTGCCTCTGCATTTTCAGTTGAGGAGCGTAGGGTAAAAGCAAGAAATAAATGTGTATATGGACATACACAGAGATATAATTTTTTTGTTCATGTTTCTTTTTGTATTACATCCTAATTTCTTCAGTTTTTTAGAGTCACCCGTATCCATTGGCTGCAAAGGAAGCAATTCTTTCTCCAGAAAGGGATCTGATCTGGGTAGGTAATGTCTTTCTTGAGGGCATTCCTTACCCACTCCTAGACAATTTTATGAGTAATCAGTAATCAAAATGACTGTTACCTTAGGTATCTAACAACATATTTCCACACACATACGTCACATTGCCACAGTCATACTCCAGTGGCCACATATTCTGTTCTTGTAGATAACCTTCTTTCACATAAACCCTAATGCTTTTAAAATTACACTTTGTATGTGTCATTAGCTTTGGTTTGGTAAGAGAAAGACTATTGTGAAATAAGAATGGTAGGCACTCCTATTACAGAAAAAAAAATGTATGTTAGTAAACTATAACTAATTTATATTCCTTGTTCTGCATTTTAGATTATTGAAAGTGTTTTATTTTTATAAGTACAAATCTTCAGATAGATTTTTAGAGCCTGGAACTCAAAGAAGGCACTTAAATCAAGATTTGGAAACCTTTCTAAGTGAGTTTTTCTATTGAAAATCTTTCTATACTCTGTAGCCCTTTTTATTAAAAGTGTAGATTGTTTATATGGGAGATCAAAATCATTCCAAAAGCGTGTTCCTCTGTTTACCACATTAGCCCTCCTGATAACAGCAGAGAATATATTTATATTTTAAAACAATTTTTGGGAATTTATAGTTGTTCTAAAACTCTGAGCCAAAGAATTTAATATCACCAAGCATATTCCGTGAGATAAGAGTGTTCAGATCAAATTCTCCATTCAGAATTTCCTGTGGTGAATTCAGGCTTCTAAACCATATTTGTATTTGTATTGAAAGCAAACACTTAATGACAACTACAAATAATTATAAAAGATTTGGAAAAGTCTTATCAAATTTTAGAGTGACTTCTCAGATCAATTTGCTGGGCAATATAAAAAAAATAAAAGAAAAAGAATAGAAATAAAACCAAACTGAAAGAAACTATAAAATTACATAATTTTTTTTAAAAGTTAATTTGTAATAAAATTAATAGCTTCACTTAGGCAGTGTTCTTCTTCACACAAGGTGAATGTAAGTCACTAGTATATGTACTTGTGAAGACTAATGAGCAATGTTATTTCAAAACAAATTAGAATTAAATCAGAATATATCCCACAATATTTTAGTGCTTACCACAGTAACAGAATTTCCTACTCACAGTCAGGCAGATTTGAAGCACAGGCTTTGAGTTACATCCAAGTTTGGGCAAGGAGGAATGCAAGAGGGTGCATGTTTTTATCCCGCCCTCTAGCCCACAACTTTCTCAGGAAGCAAAAAAAGATAACAAAAAACACCCTCACATTATGGTTAAAAGAAAGAGACAAATCTTTATGGATAAATACATTCTCTATTTGTTTTGCTCATCTGCTTCAACATTCTTTTAATAATTGGCATCATGGCAGGCAAATTCTGTGTTCCTTACCTTCTTCTAGACAACAAGATATTCTAGAAACAAAAGCCCATGAGAATTTTTATTACCAATGTTCAAATTAAGCATATCTTCAAATATGTTATAGTTGTAGTTCAGGGTTCAGACAGTGCTGCAGTTCAGAAAAGTTTCTGAACCTCAGTTCAGCTTTCGTAACAAATGTTGTGTGTTCTTTATCAACAGCAAGTGTAAGGTAATTTTGAATTAACCCAGGGTTGAAGAAAGTCAGACTAAGTTAAACTACTTCTCTTCTGTCTTTGGAGAGTTCTCTTGAAAGGCCCATGTGCAGTAACTCAGTCATGCTTTCAAGACCTAAGGTCATACCCAAGGGCTTTGATTGTTCTATTGCCTCTTGCAAAGCAATCACTAGGAATAAATTAATGAAAGAAGTAAGTTCTTCTTGGTTTGCAAAAGAAAATTTTAAAGGTGTGTTAACAAGATATTAGGCAACAAAAATGTGTAAAGGAGTTATTTATATTTAAATTGCCAAAGGTTTCCCATATGCAAGGGTGCTATGCACCCTTGCAGCTAATTAAACTCACGATCCATATAGGAATAGTATCACATCAGTATAATTAGTTTACCAGCCAGTGAGTCAGAATAGCAGATCCCATATATAATAATAAGAAATAATAATCCCTATACTAATCGTTTAGATAATTTCCATTGCAAGCTGAAGACAGCAAACATGGTCTGTGTTCTCCAAAGTATATGAAAATATCTTGTAGAACAAAAATTAATGAAACCACATGAATAACATTCACCAGCTCTGAAAATGCATAAACATCCAGTTATTTTAGATGCTGCTTGCATGGAGAACAAAGCCCATTCCTGACTCAAATGGCAAGGAGCCTAAAGGCCTTACATGTGCTTTAGCTAAGCAATGAGACAGCACCAAAATCAACACACTCAAGACTAACACCTACACTTCAAATCACTATCAATACATGTTTGCATTCCTTCCTCTCAATTTTGTTTCATCTCTCCCTTTCATTTGATTAACTCATTTTCATCTAGACTGGATTTTTGGCTCCACCACACACTGGAGAAGAAACTACTCATTTTACAGCTGCTGAGAAAGATTAAAATGTTTAGAGCAAGACTATGAAATTAACAGATTTTTAGTGTCAATTACTTACGGACTTTTGCCCTGAAGAAAACTATCCCCTGTTTCTGTTTTACATGGGATAATAAAACCCATAGTAAACCTGACCTCCTGAAGTTAGTTTGTCTTGGATTATAATTTGAATTTTTAGCGACTGAAGCAGTTAAAGGAAGTAGCTTTAACCTATTATTCACTCTATATCATAAGTACACTTTGGAAAAGTTGTATACCACATGATTATGTATACCAAAATACAGAAATTATAGATCCTGTTTCCTTATGTTTTCATAGTTATATTCAATTTCTTATCAAGCTTTCAAGTAGGGTTATATATGCTCCTCAAAATGGGGTTTGTTAGAGCGTATAAAAATAACTTCTTATGAACTTAAGTTAGATCAGCACAGCCTTTGCTGATGCTACAGCATACCTTCATAAAAACCCGTAAATGTGTGTTTAATTTATTTGATTTTAGTGGATTAAGAAGAAAAATTGTCACTTGACTATGTTCAATCATATTCCTCATTTACTGCCCCAATACTGTTTGTTTCTCCTTCCAAGAAAACAACCTTGTACTTTGGGAATGGTGGATAAAGCCAGAACATCCATGACTTGTGGTTATTCAGAAACGATGATGAATACATGAGGTTTTTCAGCTAATTAGACACTAAAGAAAGAAAAAATATATATGCCAAACCACCACTGAATCATGTCAATTAGTAAATCCCTAACTCCAAGGCTCCCATCTTAACTGGAAAGAAAAGAAAATGATTGGGAGCTATTGCACAAAAATATGTGTCAGGCTGCACGTACTTTGAGAGCAGAAGTGATGACAGAAAGCATGTATGGGGGTAGGAGTGAGGGAAATGAGAGGAGATGAGTCTGCATATTGCAAATCGTAGTCTGAGACATGAAACAGGTTTCTGAAAGACACTGTTAATGCTGTAGCTTTTTTTTTTTTTTCTCCACATAATCAACCAACATAATGAACAACATTTACAAGCCAAAAGCTCAAAGGAAAGATTCCTCCAAGAGACACAGAACTCTTCTGGGTTCAGTGCCCTGTTTTGTTGTACCCCTTCTGCAAGCTACCTAATTTCTCTGGCCTTCGCTTCTGTTACAAGCAAAATAACATTTTTTCCTTTGTTCTTTGTTTGTTTTATTTGCTTAAGAACAAGAAATACCTAATTCAACACACAACCTAGTGAAATTATATCCTCGCTACAACCAGAACTGGGATCCAAACAAGTACAAATTATGGGGAGAGATACAAAGGAGAATGCACCTGTTTAGTGATTTTAAGATGACATAAAATAGATCATTTGATTAATGTGATATTTGATTAATTAGTCTTGCTGAGGGTTAGTGTGAAAGCCAAAGTTATACCTCTGTTCAAAAAGGCATCCAACAACTTAACGAAGAATAAAGCAAACCAGCTTTAGGGTTGCCTAACCAATTAATTACTTGAAGACGATCAGGTATTTACAATCACATTACATGCACACTTCTTTTTTTATCCTTTGTCTGAGTTTAGAATCTTAAAATCTTAGAAAAAACTCAAGGGCTTTCAAGAGAGACAAAAAGACAGCAGAAACTCTTTTCTTCATTCCTGTTGCACTCCTCCTTGCTGTCTTTTCCCCTTTTGCCAGAAGCAGACAACAAATGCAAAGTATTGAAGTACCTACAAAAAATGTTTTCTGATTTCCAAAATATTAGTTTATCCTTGTCAGCTTGTGTGTCTGCTGCAATGTCACCATTCATCTTGCTAAATGAACTTTGTATCCTGAGCATACCTGGATGTGCCTAAACTTTGCTCAGTGTTTTGACTGAGAATGTTCTTTTTCTGCATTCCTGTTGCTTGAAGTTGTCAGAGGAGAAACTTAACTCTGCCACCAAACAAAGACCTTTTGATATTTTTTCTAAGCTGTTGCTGAGTGATTTTTGCATGTTTACCATTAAGCAAACCTACAGGAACTGTATCAGCATTGTAAAGCTTCATGGCATGACACGGTGTAATGATGGGGGAGGAATAATTGTCAGATAAAGAATACAACTATTTTCTCACCATCTCAGTCACCCGCGTGATGATTGTAATACCACAAAACCCAATGTATTTCAGTGTGCTGATACGTTTTCTCCCTTTTATTTTGTCTGGTCAAGTTCTTTCCCATGCACTCACCACATTTCATTAGAGTTTACTGGGAAAATTGATAAATACTTGGTGAATGTGTTATTTATAAGGAAAAAAAAACCATCCCTTTTTATGTCATCAGAAGAGAGAGAGAAAACTGCTCATTATGCAAATAATGCTCTTCCTCCTTTATGGCTACTAAAATTGAAAATTGAATTTGGAGAGGAAAAACAAAACAAAAAAAAATACAGTAACTTAGTTCCATAACAGTTTAGTTAATGATATTCTATATTCTCTGCATCCAAAAAATAAACAGTCCCAGGTTATGGCTATATTGAAGCCACGGTAAAGTGAACATATCTATGGTGCTTGAAAGCAGAACTGAACTGATGACACCAAACCTCTTGTAAACAGTTTCAAAGAGATTTTTTTTTTTCCTTTTTAACAAAATTTTCCTTTTAAAACTTCTGGAGATTCATCTTCATCATTTCTTATGCTTTATTTCCAGCACTTGAAAGTTAACAGAGAAAAGGCCTCATTTGTTAAAAATTTTGGATTTTTTTTTTTCAGTGAACCAGTCTCCATAGGGAAAAATACAAGAAAAAAAATCAAATTTAAATCAAATTTATGTTAATTAAGAATTCTGTTCTTTTTTTTCAGCTGGTCATGGATGACTTTTTTCAGTATTCCAGATCTTTATTCCATTTTAAACCTTCTATTTCTCCAGCCCTACAATTACTATGATGATTTTATTACCCCAGAGGGTATCACTGACCTACTTCATAGTTTAGGACAACATGGACCCTTACTTTTAAATTAGTGTTCATTGACTAGTTTGGCAATGAGAATCCTGGACTGAATTACTATGATTCCCATTCTGCATCATTAGAATTTCTATTTGCAAATTCAAATTTTCACTACAGAAGTGTAAATACCCTGAGCACTTCATGCTCTTTGCTCTGAGCCAGACTGAACCTCCCCTATAGTTGTGTCGGTTGGTCTCCAGTTGATACAAAGGTATGTCAGATTTATACTGTTTCTGAAGCATTGACTCACTAACCAATTATTTTGTTTCCAGAAAGACAGTCTTTTCTACCAATATTCTTTGTAGATTTTGTAGGAAAATTCAAAGCCCAGTCAACAAATTAAGGACTTGACCATTATTTTTGCACTAATTTGTAACACAGACAGGCACTGTGAAACATTAGAAACGTGTAAGAAAACCTCATATAGTAAATACAATTTGAATCATTCTAACAAAGAAATCCTAGTTCGTGCCTAACATTTCAGTCCCACACTGAGAGCGATTATAGTTAAAAGCTTCATTTTTCATAAAAAGGAGGTAATTTCCTCCTTACTTTACAATGTACAAAAGAAAAGGATAATCTGCAGACTCTATTTTATTTTCAGGTGATACCCAAGACAACACTTGAGCATGAAAATGTAACTGAAGCAGAAATTAGATGTTTAAATGTTTGAGCAAATTAAAAAAAAAAAAAAAGAAAGAAAAGAAAAAGGAAGAAATTGATATAAACACTAAACAAAACAAGCCCCGTGTCTCCTATATTCAGCTTCTGAATTTTATAGAAAGATTTTGGGTAGAACTCTGACATTGTGCTAAGAGATCATTTCTGTCTACAACCAAAGAGAACACAGTCTCCTGCAAGGCAGGAGCTTCACCACGCCCCTGGCCACCCTCCCTGGCCTGCATACCTAATTACAGGCCAGACAGCCTGCTTGCTGGGCCTAAAATTCTCTTTTTTGGTGATAAAGGGTATTTAAAACTTCCACTGTAGGGATCTGAAGGGTGGAGGCAACCTGGGGCAACTAAGTCAAATCATAGTGAACACTGTCTCCTGAAAGGAAGGGAATGTTTTATATATATTTTTTTTATATATATATGAAATGCACAAAAGGTAAGATTCTGGGGATTTTGCTGAAGCAACTTTTTAACAATTAAGTAAAATGTCTAAATAACAAAACAAAAATATTATATTTTTCTAGAAAATTATAAGTCAATTACAATCAATTTTATCAAACCCTCTTTATCTCTGTTCGTCATGTGAAGGATTTATGCCTATCATCTTTATTACTGGAGAGGGAACTGTGTTTCTAAGGAGTGAAAAAACCTAAGCCTTAATGCAAAAAATATTAATCTTCACCTTGTCTTAGTGATGAGAGATGGTATTGTCTCATTTTTTCCCACCTTTAGATATCTATGCAAGCCTACTCTTGCTTACAGCTCTGAATCATTATTTTCTACTTCCTCTTTCTCCTATACTCACTTCCCAAGTCTCCTTCTAAATGTCACCTTTGAACCACCCTTTCCAGATGTTTGGGGATTTAATTCTTGCCACCTCTCTTAAGCAGTGAAATTCTGGATTCCCAGAAGACATCAACAAATTTCACATCAGCTTCAGCAAGGACTTCACCCTGGCTACTTCCATTTGCTCATCTGCTGACTAGTGTTCTGGCTTTTTTTTTTTTTTTTTTTTTTTTTTACTATTTTTAAAACCACAGTTCTCAGATTTGATTTTTTTTTTCCAATATAAAAATAAAATTAATTTTAAAAAACCAACAACAATCCAAATCAACACAACAAACAAACAAAAAAATTCAATGTAAGTAATGCAGATAACAAAGGAATCAAACCCTAATACTGATACCTTTCTTTGTCACCAGATCCATTTGTTACCTTCAAGAAATCATTCCATTCTTTGGTCCCTCAGTTTCCTCCTTTGCAATCTGATAACTATTGTTCTCAGTAAGAAGCCTGGACAAACACTGTTTCACTTCTATTGTTATAATGGGCCACCAGGAATTTCACTATTCCATGTTAGGGATGGTCCTAGACTGCATCAGGACTGAGATAAACCAGGACTTAGTCTGAAACGCTATGATTTTTTTGCATGGTTGAGCCCAAATCTACTCCTATGTTCATTTTCACAAGTATGCAATCTTTAAGAAAACATATAGATTTATATTCTTATTAAAGACAATGAAAATGTTAATTCAAATGGCATAACAATAATAGGAGTAAATAACATCATTAAAAATATGTATAAGATCAATTAGGTCCTGTAAAATTAATTCTAAAAAATACTTGTTTTCTATCTCTTTTTATGTATTGTGCTACAAATTTTGATAATGGATCTCCAGAATAAAAATTAAAATGTATGTCTACAGCCCTAATGGGTTCTGACCTGAAGTGCAGTTCTGGAGAACTTGGTTATTTGTTATCAGCAATTTTGCTTCTCCTTCAAAGCAAAGTTATCAAAATGTAGATAGTTCCAAAGTTGCCAGGTCCTGACTATTGATCTTGGTCCCCTAGCTTGGTGGTTAATATACATACATTTTGCAAAAGAAATTTGATGGGGAATTAAATAAATTATTATTCTCTCATAATATATAAATCAATTCCATTTTTTATTAGAAATCTTTTACAAAGAGTATTAGATAATTAAGCTGTTATATAGTAACTCATGCATATCAAATATCTCAGCCAAGAAGGTTAATTGAAGCTCCCTCTTCATCTTTGTAAATGTCTTCAAACTGCTTTGACTGGGTCAAGCTGAAACAAAATAGGTAGGCACTAATAAGTGCTCTGAACAAATTAGTGACAGGAAAAAAAACCCTAAAGGGAATAAAATATTTCTTTGCATATTCTGATTTTTGAAAGAATATAATGCAATTAAAACTTTTCTTCCCTTCTTTTTGACTTCTAGTATCAAATAGTACATCCTTATAAAAATGTAGGAAAAAAATCAGTTTGTCTCAATAGGTCCATTAAGTAAAAATGTCCCACTAGGCACTAAACACTGAACTTTGTACATATACTATTTTTCCTTTGTCAATTATTAAGATATATACAGTTTCATCAGTATTAATTGTTTCTTTGAGTTTGTCTCATCAGCGCAATATATTCAATAGATACATGCATAATTTGGGCATAATGTAAATAATTAAATCAGTGAAGACAGAGCTTGGTCCTCCTAGAAATTACAATCTCAGGTTTTTCTTCAAGTTACAAACTCCAAGTAACTTAACCTGTGATAACAGAAATTGAAGGGAAGACAAGCAACATTAGTGTTATTCCACAGTAACTGTTCATAAGCATTGGCTTTTGCAACTGGATATACACCATCCAATTTATTTGTGTTTCCTTTTGGCTGGTATTGTGGTGGGTAGACAACAAGGGAAGATTTTACAATTTTGCCTTGGAGGAGGTGTGGTTGTGGTGTTGCTTTTTCCGTTTTAATTAAATTTGGATTATTCTTTTAGAATACACTAATTTAAAATATACATATCCTACAGAACACACTCCCATTAACTTCAGGTCTCCTCTAATTGAGCTGCTTTATTTCACAGATTCCCAGCCCTCTTCCTAGAAAAAACTATTCTTTATTCGTTTTTGCATAATGGTGCAAAAGAATCCCTAACTAGTGAACCATGATACAGTCTTTCACTACAAGCAGTTTGTGAGGGAGAAAGCTCTAAATAATTATCAAAGTATAATGAACATTGCTACTAAATGCTAAGTAAATGCCTCATTGGAAAATTTGAAAGGCATTAATTCAGACAACAGTTTCTCTTTATCTCCTGTATTTCCTGTTTCTAATTCCTCCTTTTTTATTTATTAGTAAAGCAATTTGCATGAAAGAAGCATCTTTGTTTCTTCGATATTCATTTCCTTTCTCTCATTGAGGGTATCATTCTGCTTCATTGAAAACAATGGTAATTTTGCTGGTTGTCTTCAGGGAAAGTGGTTCTGATAGTGAGACATACTGGCTGTCTCCGGCCCCGTTGAAGTCAGCCACCAGGTAACAGCTTTCGTAATCCTTTCAGATAAGAATCCCTGAAGTGCGACTTCCTTTGTGCAACTTGAATGATATGCTGTTGCAGAAATGCTGATTACTTCATCAGGGATTATGACTTTATGCAAAGAGTAAACAACAAGAGTAGGTGGATTTCTAAGCCCACCCCTTCCGCCACCCTCTCTTTTCATGCAAATAGCTGTAATTATGCCAAAAGAAGGCAGAAAATGTATGTCACAGAAAAGCAGGGTACCGAAAAGTAGTTTCCATGTACCATGGCAGTTCAAAATTTGAACCAAGAAAATATGTCTATTCATCACTAACTGCTACAGAATAGCCAGGAAAATACAAAAATAAATCTTCATGGTATCAAAATACCTTTCGTATTAAAATATCTGAGTGGGGGGAGAGGGAGGAACATCATAACTGTCAATGAAAGCTTTCTGACACTATGATACAAAGTGCTTTGTGCAAACACATTTCCATCATCTCCTACACTGGCTACGTTAACAAAACAGTCATTTCCAAGAGGTTTTCTTAACCAGGTTTGTTTGTGAAGATGTGATTTGTTCATCAATAAGACTTCAAACTTTGTGCATATGTGTGTGCCTGTAAATTAACCCGCCAGGGCCAGAAAATGGAATTTTGATTGGAAGGTCCTGTCAAAGTCTGTCTGAGTGATGGCTGTGTTTTTCATCAGTGTAATCTGTAATCCCCATTTCCAGTGGTTAGATATAATTCACTGTCACACACAGAGCATCCTCTCTTTCCTGGGCACATCCAGCAGAGAAAGATTCTTCACAAGCCATTAAATTCTGCTACACTTGATATATAGGCTGATGCTCACAAATTATCCAGTCAGAATCGTCCTTAGAAACACCTGTATTTTTTAGTACAGCTCAGAATTTACTGCTTGTCTAGGGGGCATATGACCTACTATACTGTGTCAATCATGGCCCAAAACCTTTTACTTAGAGCCTCCAAGCTGTTTTTTCACACTGTTAGAGGAAGTCTGACATCTCATAAAACTTTGAAATGAATTTTCACTTCAGGAGACATAGAGAAGAAACTAAAAATGCTACTAATTAAGCAAAAGATAATATGCCACGTGTCAGGTCCAGACACGAATGACGGTATTTACAGAATATTTTAGTGAAAGCAACGTGCTAGCAACAGATAAGAGTTATTTGTTCTTTAGTGTTTCTAATGCAAATACCTTCTCTGCTTTACCCTAATTCAACGATTCAGATCTTACATCTGAAGTATGTATGTTATTAGATATATTGCCTTTAAAAACAAAACTTTTTTTTCTAATTTACACTGAAAAACTACTAAAAACAACTAAAAGAGCCTGAAATCAATGCTCCTAGACTGCACATGGGTGCTCCCTCTATATGAAAATGATGGGTATCTAATTAAATTGTATCCAAACTGGTTAAGTCCAAGATAACAAACAGCCACAAAACTGTTGGAGCAAATCTTATTTTGTTATAGCCTTAAAGGAAATTGCTATGTTACCCTTAAAAATGAGCAGCAGCTCGTGGACTCTCAATAACCTTATATATAAAAAAAAAAAAAAAAAAAAAAAAAAAAAAAAAAAAAAAGAGAGAGAAAGAATCAAGATGACTGTGTCTCAGGAGAAGTTTTGCAATGTTTGAACACTACGATTTCATCCCTCATCATGTTGTCTCCATCCCACGCTTCCTCAAAAAATGTGCTGGACTCCACTGCCTGAAGCAGGGTGGAATGTTCAGTGAAGCAATGACCACAACTCCCTGCCTGCCAGAAAGATCCCGCCAGAGTTTGGGGAATCTTAAAATTATGAAACAGTGAGCAAAGCAACTATAAATAATGCACAGATGTTTATGTCAATTATTTTAAATTTAAGCAATGTGATCTCTAAGAGAGCAGAGTACAGAACAAGTAAATCCATCTTGTCATTGTTGCTCCTTCTCCTCCATGTGGTATTTTTTAATTGCAATACATATACTGTATTGTTGTGCCTTCATGCTTTGGCATGTACACCCTCCAGGTGAGCACTGGCCATGTGACAGAGGAGTTTTTCAAGGTGTATTTCTACAATTCAGTCCCTGACTCACCATAGATTTCACAATTAAAAATAAAACTACAGTGCTGACATTACAGTGATTCATTAATTCAGGTCAGGTCATTACTGGTACATGGACAAACACAGAGGGAAATAAAGCCACTTCCAGTCTGTCATAAATTTCAATATAAGTGGGTTCTACTGGGGTCTGTTTTAAAATATTAACATGTATTTATAACTTGAATTCACCCAATGACATGAGAATCATCCCGTGTACGTATTCTGCAACAAAAAAAAAATAAAAATAATAAAAAAATATCAGGTGGATTTTTTTAACTATTTTTATAAAAGCTACATAAATTTCTGATTTAAAACAACCATAAGCAAAAGAAAAAAAAAAAACAGACAATAAGTGTTAAATAGTATCTAAAATTCACAACTTTCGTAAGTCTACTCTAGTTTGTCACAATAAACCTGAAAATTTTGTTTCTCTATTTTACCTCTTTTCAGCAATTATGTCAACTTTTTTGCTAGAAATAAAGACAAATGTACAAAGAAATTAACAGAAAAGAACTGCAAATCATTCCTCCCAACCATCCCACATTTTGATGTAGAATGTTTTAGTAATTTTTCATGCATTGGAAAGTTAATGAATTAATTTATTGGAGAAAATAATACTTGTAGTCATTACAGGCTGACACAGAGAAAATTGCTGAAAAAACACTGAGATATATTTAATACTTTTAGACTACAAGATTTTGTTTCCTGTGTTTCCTGTTATCTCCAGCTGGTTTTACTACAGAGAAAAAGAATCCAGGACAATGAAATAGATGTCATGGATGAACAGAACACTTCTTTGAAAATTCATCAAATTCAGACATGCCATTTAGCGACACATTGAAGTTCAGGAAGGAAAAATTAAAGGTGATATGCTCACCAGCCTGTGTATTCAAGATCCACTGAAAGCTTTTCTGTTGCTTTATGATCAGTATTATCTGCATATTTCAGGACTAATACAATCTTGTTCTCTGTAACTTATTTGACATTTCTTCAGATATGATAATTTCAGCACTTCTCTTTTTAATTTCCAACTATGTAAGAATGGAGAAAGGCTCCATTTAAGAAACAGATGATCAAAGAATGAATTTCTTACTTCACTTCTGTGGTAACAGGGACGAGCGAGTCTCTTCAGGAGGACAGAGGCAGAAAGTTAAAAGAGGAGCATCAGATTTTACTTCAAAGAAAAGATACCTAGCTTCATTATAAATCTCAGTTTATCAGTTGCACCAGGTTAGAGATGAGGTTCTCAAATATTCACAATAATTCACTTTTGCAAAAGTCCGTACTTGGAAGTATAACTCCTACAGAGAGTGCAAATTAGTGGGAGGTATTGGTGGGAGCTTTTGAAAGAGTCTTTGGAAGATAAACCATCAGATGCCAATTATTTATCTCATTCTCAGTGAAGCTCTAAACACTTTGCCTCTCTTTAGCATTATCAGATCTGCAGCAATAGAAAACACACTTTTCTCCCAAAGTGTACACCTTTTTAGTTCAGGCACTTTCAGCTAAAGAAGGGTAATAATTTTTTTTTTTTAATTTCAGTTGTAATTCCTTGGTCTCCTTTTACATACAACTACAAGACCCCTCTGGCCCAAAAATTGGTCTGTTGAATTAAATTAATTCTCTGTTGCAAGAGTCAGAACTTGCCTTTTTTAGTAGAAGAAGTTCAAATGTTATAACAATTTAAATGACCCAAAAATGCTAATCTACTTTTCCTCGATCTTATGGACTTAATCCTATGCTCCTAGAGCTACAGATTTTGAAGAATTATTTTTTTCTTCAGTCTTCCCAATCCTTATACCCAGGAAAATACATATACCATAAGATATTTAATCTGCAATAAGTTTCCACTCTAGATTACCTTCCCGTAATTTGGATGTCTTCCGTGCACTTTGATATTTTTTACTCCTTCACATCACTCGTTTCCTTAATTACTGAAAATCAAGTTTTCATAACATAAAAATAAAACTTTTCATTCTATTTAATGAATATAGAATTAGTTGTATTTCTACAGGCTCTGAAAATCTGTTAGTGACAACTGTGTTTTCCCTTCAACCTGCTTGTCATGCATTTATGATTAAACAAATTTTTTACTATTATTATTTCAGAGATTACAATCCATGCTAATAAAACAAATTAAACAAAACCAGAATAGCTAAAGACATATGTACTTCCCATATTTACAGGGTTTATAACAAGTAAAAATTGAATATCATGAGCAGATAACCATACAAACGCAGCACCATGTAAGAAAGAGGAAAAAACATCTTGAAGTCACTTATCAAAATTATGTTTTCAGTGCTGTACTAACTTACAGAAAGATTAGTTTTTCTTTGGTTTATAAGCTGCAGTGTTCTTGTATTTGCCAAATTCATTCTTTTGGATACCTGACAGACAGCATTTTATAATGCCAAGTGTATTAAGACTTGGATATTGGCTTTAAGAATTATATACACATTTTTAGACCCACAGGAGCAAATCATATCAAATTTTCATCATTTATATAGTTGCACAAACCTATTGTGCAAAAACGTATTCCAAAGCTGAGGGGAGCAAAGCATAAATATTATATAACATATAAGTTATATATTTTAATATACATACATAAATCAAATAATATATTAACTGCATGGGACCAGAAAGAGAGGGGAAAAAACTTCTTATCTTTACCAGAAAATTCTCTGAATTTCTGCTTAAAGACTGTTGAACTTAACAAAAGTAAAAAGAACTTTTTAAATGCTGACTTTAAGAGCCTCAGCTCTTTGGAACCTCCTCACCCTTCCACCTCCCAAGGTCATGAAAAGAGATGAGCATCCCTAAGGAGGGCTTCAGGACACGATCCCAACTGAGGAGCCCACCATTTTCCTAGAGAACAAACTCTCCATGTAAGGAGCCTGAGAAGATTGGCCTCATAAGTCTAAAGCAAAGGCTTAGCAACACTCTGTCAGTATGCCATTCTGCCATAATAGAACATATCTACTCCAAGTAAAGCTCCCAAGCACTGAATTCAAATAGCTCCAACATTTTAGAATGTCAGTATTTTGGTAGTCACTTTCGGAAAGTGACTTTTCACTTTTCACTCAAGAAAAACTAGTTTCCAACTTCAATAATTTCTCCCATTGTGAAAGTGTAATATAAGATACCCAAACTTATTACCATAATCAAAGTGCACTGCAGCAAAGATTTCAGACAAAAATTATGGCCTGGTACAAGTTAAATGTGTGGTTAAAAGACTACAGAAACTTCTTCAAAAGGCCTATCATATTTTTGATTGCTGTCTTAAATATTCCTTTCCTGAACGCATTGATTATTTAAAAATTCAAGCAATCAACATTGTTTTAGTTGCACATGAAAATGCATAGAAAATAAAAAAAAGTCTTCTTTACTAATAACGTAATTACGAGGAATAAAAGTTCCCTCTCTAGGGAATAACCCATTTGCATTGTACAGAATTTTGTTAAGATACAATCTTTTCTAAAAAGAAGGTGTAATTTGACATTACTCTATTCATTATTCTTTGTAGTCAGATTAATGATCTAGGACATGAAGTGAAAATGATGTAGCTTGTCTTTGTGTCATTTGTAAGTACTCAAATGACTGAAAACTGCAGAGACACTAAGTAGAGACCAGTCACAGGTCACAGAATATTCTGAGATGGAAGGGACCTACAAGGATCTTCAAGTCCAACTCTTAGGTGAAAGGCCCACATGGGGATTGAACACACTACCTAGGTGTCCCTAGCACCATGCTCTAACCAAACAAGGTAATCTCACAGTCAGTGTCTAGACTTACTGAGCACTACAGAAACACAAATTGCAATTTCTACTGAGAAGAACTTGTAACTTAAAAGTATTCCTCCAAAGGGTCCACTTGGTTTCACTTTTATCATACATGCAATATCAACAGAGGACGCAGTCCAGGTTTCTTTGGATTGGTGCTATAATACAAAGAGAAATATCTTCCAAATCTGTCTTCTTCTTCAAGCCCTATATTATTTTGACTGCAGAAGAGTGATTGCAAATTCAAACATGTTTGCAGCAGCAGAAACAGCAAGCTTTGCTCATCTTTCTCCAGAAGCACTCCACAATCACTAGAGTAATTCTCTGCTAGATATTGCTGTGCTAGGTATGACATATCACTACCAGAGATTAATTAACCTGCACTGATGTCTTCTTTAGTGATGCAAATCTCACAGAAGGTTGGTTCAGAGAAGCAATATATTATTTAGGAACCTGGATACTTCTTTTGGCTGATAGCAGAAATCAATATTGATCTGAGAGCACATTTTGCTGGACCATCAGTTTATGTCCACTTGCCTTGACCTAGATTTTTCTCTTCCCTAAATACGCCTCAAAACTGTTTGAGATTTCTAAAGACTTGTGAGATGTAGAAAGAATGGTGTATTAGGTGCTGCTGGCAAGGTTTGCGGGGGGGCTGCAGGGGTGGCTTCTGTGAGATACCACCAGGAGTATCCAACACTGACCTCTGTGTTGGATAAAGTCAGTTCCAGCTGCCTCTAAGACATACTGACTACTGGCCAAAGCTCAGTCCATCAGTCTCATATCCTGGGATAACAACCTTAAAATAGGTTAAAAAACTCTGCACTCTACTAGCCTAGGCATCATACTGTGGAGACGTAGAGCATCCTTTCTTCTTCACTTTAAAACTTCAATTATTCACTCAATATACATTAAAATAATTATCCACTCAATATACATAAAAAAAAAAACCCTAAAAGTAATGTTTCCTTTACCTGAGTATTTTAGGAATCACTACTCAGTTACCTCCCTAAAATTCCTTTCTAAATCAGATATTATTTTTCAATAGAGATTCTACAAATGTTGTGCTCTCCCAGTGACTTCAATAGTTTCTTTAGTATGTCTCATCCCTTGCAATATTTCTAGTAATAATCATCCATATTTAATGGAAGACCAAACAGATTTACTGTTATAAAAGATTGACATGTATATAATCTATCTCAGCTGTCCTCTTACACAAAAATATCTGGAGCATGCATTTACAATACAGTTTCTCCTCCTGATTAGTATTCAAGTTGAAAATCATACATATGTGCCTAAAAACAAATAAATCTCTACAACCTTACTCTGTTATTTATCTGACAATTCCAGTAATTGGGTTCTGTTCCCTTATACTGAATTTCCATTAAAAAGACATGAAATCTTTCATTTCAGCAGACTAAGACCACATCTTCTTTCTTTATTTGAGCATATTGACAAACAATTTTAGTGATAGCTCATTATGCAGAAGAATTCCCTTGCTTTTTTCTTTTTGAAAAAGATTTTCTCCAAGAACTGTGTCGGGCCTCCAATTACATAAATCTGTAGACAATTTTTAAATTTGCTTTCCACCTATTTCAGAAATGATGTCTTTAGTTCCTTACGTTCTTTATTAGTGTTTGGAGGTGTATCTATTAGATACCTCTGTATCAGAGCACTCTTGAATTGCTAGCAGCCAAATTGAGCACATCATCCTCCATAGTTCAATGGTCCAAAGGAAACTTTGCTTGCGACTCTTGTATTTGAGAACAAGCATCTCTGACAGCTCCCTCCTATAGTAACCCGCCTATAGTTTTTGCTGTGCTAATTTTGCCAGGTATTTTTCTGTTAAATAGATTTTTAAATTATTATTTCCATAGTCTTAGCCTATGCTCTGAATATTTCTAAGGTTCTTTCTTGTTATACTTTGAACTGTTTTAGTGGCATAAAGCACTATCAGATGTGATTGTGACATCAAACTTTCTTACAATACATTTTTGTGACCTACCTCAGCAACAAAGCATAAACAAATAGTCTGGAAAATAGCATCTCTTTAAGCAAGGGTTGAACAGGAAAAGATGCTAACCTAGTTTTTCTGATGATACATGCCAAAACTCTCCAAACAAGCAAGCTCAGAGGAAGGTTAAATTAAATACCTGTTCCAACATTTTTCTAATTGAAAGAAATGGCAAATTTTCCCTTCCAATATAGTTCTTTAGTTCTGTGGGGTCCCTCTGCATGCAAAGGGACTAGCAAGTGTGTATATCTACTCTTAACCTTCACTGAACCTTGGAAGTGACTCTCCTTAAACTCTGTCTTCAGGTGAATGAGGTGCTTTATTGGTATGACTTATGGGCAAGTGGGGCTTTTTTAGCTCTGTTCTGTAGTATATTGGGAATATCCCTATCCTTAGTAAATAACTTTAATCTTCTTCATGTCTTCTCTTGAAAATTTGACACCTTTTTTTAAGCTATCATGCATAGCTTCTGAACCAACATGCTATTTTTTAATCACACTGTTTCAAAGAGTTTATTTGCCAGACAGCTATTTGCTCATAGAGTTAATCCACACACCAGCTTCATTTAACTCACAATAAAATCCTGGGGTTTACCAAGTATTATCTTCTGTCCTACAGTTAGAGATTTCAGGCTTAAAAAAGTGGGAGAGGTTATTACCTGAATTTTGTTTAAAACACGTACACTTTTTCTGGGCAATGGGAAGCCAGCTTTGTGTCTGAGATAGCACTGGGGCTCCTGAGCCACAAGTGCATAAACCTGTGAAACCTTTCTGCTGCACCTATAGTTTGTAGGTAGGAAATTAGTGACTTTCACCCCCTCCAGTTGTGACCCAGAGATTCTAAGAGATTTCAGCTTCTTAGATTATGCATGCATTTCACTTTATTCAAAATCATTTGTACTTTTAAGGAATTAGTCTATTTCTCTATTCCCCAGGTTGACCAATTTGCACTACGCAGTGCAGTCTCGGTACAATATCAAATTCCAATGGCTCATCATATATCCCGATGCTCCCACTCTCGTTTCTTACAAGCTAGTCCAAGGAATATATTAGTCTTGTACCATTTCTTAAAGACTCAACTATGCTGATAAATCAAACATACAATTGGTACAACATCTTTTTTTTTTGTCTACAGTGTTGGATTTTAGAAACAGGAATTTTTTCAGCTGATCTCAAAAATGATTGATACAACCAAGCTTGGTATGTCTGCTGTCACTTTGAAAATTGATATAAAATATTCCTCTGATACTCTAACAAAAATACATTGCTTATCAGTTCTTGTAATATATAATAAAACTCATAAAATTTTCATTTCAATTTTTTTAAATTAATACAGCACAGTTTCTTATCATGCATGGCAAATCCACAGCTCAGTTCTGTGCCTAGGGTAACTCTTTTCACATGCCATATATAAGACAACCTCAATATTTCACCCTTATTGTCTTAATTTTCTATTTAAATTCTAAATTTAAATTATCCACTGAGGTCAAACTTTTTTTTTTCTTGAATTGTTTTAATTCTGTATTACCTAAACACAACATTAAGCTAAGAATAATTTTACAAATATCAGAATCACAGAATGGACGATGCTGGAAGGAAACTCCCAGGATCATCAAGTCCAATGCCCCTGCTCAAGCAAGGTACCCTAGAACAGTTTTCTCAGGGCTGTGACCACACAGGTTTGCTGTATCTCCAAGAACGGAAACTGCAATATCTCTGGGAAAACCTTTTGCCATGTTCAGCCAACCTCATAGTAAAAGAAGTCTTACTTTATGGTCCAGAATATTTTTGTGTGTTTCAATGTTGTACCTATTGCCTCTGTACTTGGGCCCACTGGGAAGAGTCTGACTGTCTTCTTCACCCTCTCCATGCGGTGTTTATATACATTGATGGGATTCCTCCAAGCCTTCTCCTCTCCAGCCTGAATACACCCAGCCTTCCTTCATAGAAGAGATCACAAGATCACAGAATCATAGAATGCCAATGGGGTTGGAAGAATTCAAATAATTCCGGAAATTATCTAGTCCAACTCCCCTGCTGAAGCAGCTTTACCTACAGCAGGTTGCAGAAAATCACGTCTGGGTGGGTGTTGAATATCAGCAGAGTCTTCAGAGTAGAAGACTTCACAGACACCCAGTGCAGCCTGCTCCTGGAAAGAGTCTGACCCCCTCCTCTAGAGACCCTGCCTTCAGATACTGACATACATTGATGAGGCTCTCTCAGTTGTCTCTTCTCAAGGCTAAACAGGCCCAGGACCCTCACCCTTTCCTCATAACAGAGATGCTCTTCTCTCCTGATCATCTTCATAGCCCTTTGCTGGACCCTCTCTGGCAGTTCCTTGTCTCTTGTACTGGGAAGTCCAGAGCTCGACACAGCACTCCAGCTGAGGCCTTACCACTGTTGAGAAGAGGGGGAAGATCATCTCCTTCAACCTGCTGGAAATGCTCTGGCTAATGCAGGTCAGAACACCATTGGCTGAAGGGCATGTTGCTGGCTCATGCTCAGCCTCTTGTCCACCAAAATCCCCAGGGTCTTCTCTGCAGAGCTTCTTTCCAGACTGTCACTTCCAGGTCCATACTGGTACACGGTGTTGGTAATGCCTTCCCAGAGGAATAACTCCTCATTTTCTATGGTTGGACTCCATGAGGTTCCTTTGATCCAATTGTCCAGTCTGTATGGGTCCATCTGACAGGCCTAATGTATCTGATGTATCACCCACCTCTCCCAGCTTTGTATCAACTGCAAGCACAAACAAAGAACTAACCTAACAAAGATAGATCAAACAGGATCAACAGGATTTTGAGAAAATGAATATAAAACAACAAGGCAAGGAAGACACTCCCTTGAATAATCCCAGCTGTCTGCCACAGAATGGAGAGATGTGTTGTACCTCTTACAGCCTTTATCTTGTCCAGGGCAAATGAAAAAGTTGCTCTGGTACAAAGCCGCCCACCTCATAAAGCTTTATTATCCTGGCATTCTCAACTCAGCCTCCCCACATTCTTACTTAGTTTTGAAATACAAGGATGTCATTGTTCTCTCACAAATGTACTCAAGACCCTCTATGAGTCTATTGCTTTCTGTGACACTGTACTCAGCTTCTTCATTAAAGATCCCTTTAACCATCCTTCAGAAAAAAAAAATCAGAGTTCTATATCATGCTCAGTTGATTTTCTTCCTTTTGAGCATGCTGTCTTCCTTGAAATCTTTGTCAAAAAATAAAATTCAAATACCTTCCTGCCAAGTGGAACAGTATGTTCCACAACAGTGCATTGTAATAGATTAATGATTTCTTTGTAGTTAGATGAGCAATAGGTCCGTTGTTAAGATTCTGTTTTTCTCATTGAGAGAGGATAATTTGACACAGAAGTGAGGATAGGATGTGTATGTTAGTGCTTTGTTTCCCAGTCAGAATCATCTGATTCTAAAATGTCTGCAATAATACTGTCAATATTTAGAGCTTTTCTCTGTCCTCCTTTGTTTTTTGCCACAGGATATTTTGCCTTAAGGATAACTACATAGTAAGTGTACCCAAAGCCTTAGGACCAGCAACACAGATGCTCAGCACATCCTTATAATTTTCAAGGGCAGCAAAATGAATACCCAATAAAAGCTGAGAGGAACCTGTGGGATTGGACATTGCTGTGAAAGACATTTTTTCAGTAAGTAGTACTAGCTGAGAATGTTCTTTGACATGTGCTGCCAGCCAGCAGAAACATAATGAGTGCTGAGGGTCTGGCTGACTTTGTAGCCCATGCAGAGAACAACTTCACTAAAGTTTTTTTTTTCTTAGCATCTGTCATACAGTGAAACAAACTCTCTGCTATTGAAGCATAGCAATATTCTATTGATAGCACTGGACAATTTCCTTAAAGAAGGAATTTGACCTGTTGTGTTTTTTAATATTGCCGTTAGGCTGACATTTTCAGTCCCTGTTACAGGATTTGAATGCTAGGTCTCCTTGCATCTCCAAGGCCTATGGAACAGCCTTTAAAAAATCTCACTTTAAGCATCAAAAAAGTTAAATTTCCCCGTATTTTAGAATGTTTTTTGGGGTTTTTTTTCCCATAGAAATCTGTTGCAATTTTATATAATTTTTAAAAACAAAATTATTGAAGAATAACAATCACGAGTGGGATCCAAAAATAATATGCCATATAATAATTGCATTTATAGTTGTAATTTTATAATCCTATCACTATTAATCTTTTTCTTATAGGTTTTGGATATCAATAATTTGTACATTTGGGTATATTAGCTATCATATTCTTTACTCACCTCAATTAGAAATGAGAAGAAGTAATTTACATTATTGACAGAATCTCCAAACCCCCTTTTTCTTTTTGTAGGAAGCACATTTCCTTCAGCAAGTATGCTGAAGTCAGTGAGATCTGATTGTTTAGGACTTGAGGGAGGGACAAGCATCAAACACATTCTTTTATTGGTTTGTTCCTCTTTCAGAAGGACAATCTCAGTCTCTTCAATTGTTCAATACCAAGAAGAGCCTTCACAATAATACTGCCCTTGCCTGTGCTGACAAGAATGCCTCACCAAGTATTACACTATTTTAAGCACATAACCTTTACCACGTTGCTTAACACCACATGTTAAAGTCTGCCAGAAGCACAGGCAGTAGATGAAAATCAAGCCCATGGAAAGAGGTAAATTGAAGCTTACACAACATGCAAATTCCATTTAAACTGCAACACAGTACAAAAATTTTGTATGGGTGTATGGGATTACTCTACACACTTCTCTATTAACTCAGTTCCTCTTTCTTCTGTTATTTGTGGAAAACATTGTACTACAACAATTTTTCTTCCCATATTTATTTGGAGGTAACAAATCTCTTGAGACTTTTAATCACAAATAGATTCACCAAGTTACTGATATTTTCTTCTAGCAACACTAGCTGCCTTATACCAGCACTTCCTACTAAATTTTACCTAAGACACTTCCTTAAGCCCAGTCACTCATCTTCCTCCTACAGAACAGCAAGGCCTGCTTCTCATTTTGTGTCTTTTCCTCATAAGTCATGGGAGCTCTCAACATTCCCTGTAAGCAGATGTGATACTTTCTGGCCACAACTTAGCATTTTAGTAACAGTGCAGAAATGATGTCTTAGCAAGTTGTCATACCATCTTTATTGCCTTCATCTGCTAAAAGTAAAGTAAGAGGTTTTGAAACCTGTCCCTTGGAAATGAACATATAGATTCATTCCTGCTTCATCACACTGGCTGTTAAAGGCTGTCAGCTCTTTGCAGTGATTAATTGGGAAATGATTGTAGACTCAGAACACTGAGGTTAAAGAATTTGAAGATGACATATGAAAGTGCAGCTAAGTAATTATGCCCACAGATTTGGTGTTTAATATGAAAGGCACACATGAGAGATTCTAATGCATGCAGTTACGAGATTAAGAAAGGACCACTTGCTCTTACCTGCCCCTTTTAAGTGTCTTTTAGTCTTTTCTGCTGTTGGATCACAAGTCTCTGTTGTTCCTTCCATGAAAAAAACTTGACCCATTTGTATCCCTTATTTCAGATTGCTTTTCCCTGGTAATGTATTCCATATGTTTATTGCTAAGTACACGCAAAAGTCCGTATTGTGATCCCCTCCATAGAGCATGTAACTCCAGTAAGTATTGAAAATAGTGAATTACATAACTGAATTCCCCTGTGAAAAATTAGCATGCCAAGATGATGCATGTTAGACAATGCAGTTAACCCTCCCAAAGTGGTACAGTAAGTAATGGTTTCAAATAAAGAGTGTCATTTTCTTTTCCCTTTAGGATAAGGCTATTTTTCAGATCTCACAGACTCTTCTTAATAACTGTAATAAAAAGCATCCAATATGCTAGGGTTCAAATGTATTACATATAGATGTTTTTATAGCTGGATTTGATTGCCTGTTTATGCTTCTCTGCAGTCTGCATTCAAAGTTCAGATACTCTGTTTCACTTTGAGTGCTTCCTATAGGGAAGGACATTGCAAACAGGGGCAGCTGTAATCCTCACAGACAGTGCTAATGTCTGCTTTAGGGGAGAGCAGAGTAGCTCAGACATCCTGTCAGCACAACTGGTTTCACCCCTCCCAACTTCCCTTTCTTTCCATTGTGTGTTTGTGGATGTATTTAATCCCTTTTTTCCTCAAAGAATGTACTTCAACCTGTAACTAATCATAAGGGCTTTTCAGAATACAATTTATTTATGCCAAACATAAGGGAAATTTAACCAAAACCAGTTTAAAAAAAAAAAAAAGACATATTAGAAATAGAAGCTAAAATTCTAGATGACATTTTAACTGTAAAACATTTCTATGATTTAAGAAAAAGCGTTTAAAGAAAATTACAAAGTAAGAGAAAAGAGAGAACAAGGTCTGGAAAATGATGTTTTGAAAGCCAGAAGAGAAAGATGAAGAAGTGAAAAAGTTGATTGCTAATAAGGAAAGTCAAAGAGGAAGAAGAGGAAGACCGTGTGCACAAAAAGGAAGGTGAAAAAAAGGAAAGAAATTGATATCGATTTAGAAAAGAAAAATAAAAGGTGTAAAAGTACGGCAAGAACAGGGTAAATTAGATTACCATCCTAATGGCAATTAATTTCATACCTCTAGGTCCTATGGGAGGGCTTTAGGAGCAATGATTTGGTGACTTTCTACTCTTGCCCCAGCCAGAAGGAGAGGGAGGCCCAGGCTTGGTGTTGCACAAGAGCCATAGACTGGGCAGCTGAGGAGACACTACACCGCCCCATCCCTCTGTATGCTGCTCATCATAAGAAAACTGATGGATATGGATATTCACTGCTGATGTCAGGGTCCCTGGAAAGAGCCCGTGTCATGGCTTTTGTGTAGGAATCACCACCCAACAGGGAGAGAAGGTTTCAGTGTATTTCTCCTCTGCTCTGGTCTGTCTATCCACTGTAAAGCAAGGAGAGCAATGTGACCCCTGTGGCAATTTATCTCTGGGGAAAGGCCAGAGCCGTGTAGCACTTACGTATTAATTTAAGATATACAGGGTCTCTAGATCTACTGCTGACCCCCATATGTTTAGATTAATTTAATTCATACCAAATATATAAGCATATCTTTAATCTCACTTAATTCTGCAGTGAGGAGACTGAGTCCAAGTTCAGACCCTGTGGATCAGCGAGCAGATGGACTGACTTACTTTACTATGGCAGTCATTCTAAATATCTGCATTTGCTGAGGTCTCTCATTTCACTAAAATATTCAGATTTTATTTGGAAGCAATCTGATGAGTCCTTCCTTATTAGAAAATCTCATTTTCTTCCCCCTAGATGGAAGCAGTTGTTTCCTTACTAAGACAATAAAAACTCAATTTTTGCTTTAACAGCATAAGTACTCTATATAAACTTCAGCTTTTTCACCACTCTATTAGTAAAGCTAAAACATCTTGCAGAAGGAAAGGGAAAACTTACTAGGAGTTCATTCTCCCTCCAGAGAAAAAGGTGCTTCATTCTATGGGATTTGCATCTTTCTGAATGCTAAACATTTTAACAATGCAAACAACACTATCACCATTTTCACTGATGCTGGAGTTTTATCAATAACACACCAGGGAAATCACCTTTCCTTTTCTATCAACATTAACCGAAATTTAAAAAAAAAAAAAAAGATGAGAGAAAAAAAGAAAAAGAAAATATTTTCTTTACACTTGCACTCCGAAAATGCTCCAAAAGGTAAGTTCACACCAAAGAAACTCACTATTTGTGCACTTTTTGGTAATTTAGAAAGCCATAAAAAGTTTGGGCTTCCTTAGACTGTGATTTGACATTATGCAAGGAAGGAGTATTCTCATGCTAATTTACAAACCTAAGCTACTCACAAAAGAAAGCTCCCTGAATAGTGCAAAAGTTGAGTTGCTAGTGGATTGAAGCAGAGGAAGGACAAAAGCTGGTTTAAAACTAGTTTTGCTATTCCAAGGTTTTATGAGTCTTTGTCTTGATTTTTACCTTCTGTATAAGTAAAAATATTTATTTGAGACTAAAACATGTTAAATGTCAGGTTATGCAAGAAGGCACCTTGTGGTAATCATAACAATCAAGTATAAATATTTGGAGAAATAATAATTACTTGAGTCACGGAACAGCTTGAAACCAACTTCCATTGTGTAAGGTCTCATTTAATATGATAGCTGTTTTTTAAGTGTATTTGTGAGTCATGTTTTGCCTTAATGGAAAAGAAGATTTTTTTATTGAGGGGTCTAGAAATAATCTTAATGTCTTGTAACAGTAAATCAGAAAACTAAAGAAAGGTTTTAAGGTACAAATTGGTTTTAATTTAAGAATCCACTCCCACATGCTGCTCATTATCATAATATTTTTTGTTATTTGGATTACAGTACAGAAGTTCCATCAGACGAAAGATAAAATGTGTCTATCTTGATACAGTGGAGGGTAAATATTCTAATTTTTAATTAATAAAATGATAATGCTATCAAGTTGTAGAAAAACTATGGGAAGATAAGGCAAATTGGATTAAGGTTCATCCTCACAATAATTCACTCTACGTGCTAGAGCAACAAAAAGCCTCTGCATCATTTTCTTCCCACTTAAGGTCTAATCTCATGGCTTTAATGGTTATTTGTGTTTTACAGACTCTGTTGCCCCTCTGTACATGGTAAGCTTCAAACCTTGGTAATAACTGGGGAAATAAAGGATTCCTAACGCAGGGCCAGATCAACTTTATAATCATGATGTGTGAAAAAAATCCAATGCACTTTAATAAGCCCTGGACCAGGTCTATATTAAAGAACTCAGTATGACCAGGCCCCAGTCTTACTCACTGGCTTCACCGCAATCACTCATGATTCATAGAGTAATTTTTGAAGTGCAAATAGCTGCACTTAAAAATAAGACAAAATATTACATTTTATTGTAGTACTTTCCCCTTACCTTCTCTCACATAGAGTCATTGAATCATTAAGGCTGGAGAAGACCTCCAAGATCATCAAATTCAACACCACCATGTCAACTAAACCATGGCACTAAGTGCCACATCCTGTTGCTTCTTGAACACCTCCGAGGTTGGTGACTCCACCACTTCTCTGGGAAGCTCATTCCAATGCTTGATCATGCTTCTAGAGAAGAAATTCTTCCTGATGTCCAACTCTAACCTCCCCTGGAGCAGCTTGAGGCTGTTTCCTGTTGTCCTGATGCTGGTTGCTTGGGGGGAAAGACCAACACCCACCTGCCTACAACCTCCTTTCTGGTGTTTGTAGAAAGTGATGAGGTCTCTGAGCCTCCTTTTCTCCAGGCTAAACAACTCCACTTCCCTCAGCCACTCTGCTATATGTTTTATCTGAAATAAATGTGATTGTGATTGATATACATTCAATGGCTACTAGGTCCAGCAAGGGTGACTTCACGATCAAGTTGTCAAATTTTAATATGGACCCAACACTTCTCCCACAGAAATAAGTGACAAGACTATATCTTACCAAAATGAGAGCAGGTTCTCAACCTGTATCTTTCACAAAGGAAATATCTTTAAAAATAACAGAGAAAAAATTAAGCTTTAATTTAAATTATAAGCTTTTAAAGCACAGTTTATGGTTACTTTACATTATGTGCAATTTTTGAAGTTTGAAAGCTGACAATAGCAACTACTATACAGATGGCACATCTGATTCCTGCTATAACTGATTTTCAGACAAAAATAGATGCTTTTAAACAAAGAATACAGAGGATAAGAGATGGCACCTATAAATTGTATACAACACATGGTGCATACATACACAGTAAAATCCAGTAGTGACACTGAAGTTAATAGCATTAATCATGTAAAGAAGAGAGCAGTTTCATGCTATACATAAACAGGCATAAAAGCTTATAAGTGATTTGACATTTATCCTTGGCAGGGAGGATGAAGGAATGAAGGATATCTCTTATCAGAACAGGGCAAGCTTTAATTCCTGAAGAGAAATGCTATGGAATCCACCAAAGACTTAATTTTTCTGGGCCTAATTATTACTGGAGTTGCTGTAAGTCATAATCAGTAATATTGGAAAACCCTGAATTCAATAAACTCCATGTTCCTCTGCAGTATTCTTCATTCAACTTACAGCCAAAGCCAAAAAGATCCAAGATGGTGAGAGGTATCATGAATGCTAAGAGAACTCTACCTGATCCTACTCCAAAACCTTTGGATCCAATATATTGTAAAGTAATTATAACTCTTGAACATATTTATCCAAGTTATTAAAAGTAACATTAAGAAACTCTCAAACACTTAAAAACACAACTACAGGACTCATTTTCTCCTTGCTCTGAGAAGAAAATTACTTGACTTCAATACTGTATGTCAAGTATATATCTTGGGAGTATTTTATATGTGAAAGTGTGGAGCATGTTGGTTTTGAGCAAAGAAGATCTAAGCTTATATAGACCCCAACTGTAATTTATTTTCTGCATCAACATGCGGGAATTCTGTGTTACTATTTTATGGGGAAATAACTAAAACAGGAAATTATTTTTTAACATAGGATTTATAATCTGTTTGCATATTTAGTGGGTAGCTAAGATAATATTGTTTATATATATATATACACAAAAATATATACACGAATATATATATATGTGCACACACATACTAAGGCTTTGGATCAGGTTAAAGAAATGCATAAATGAGAAACTTCTAAGTGAAATGTCTAGTTCATGGTTTCTCAGACTGCAGTATGCATGAACTTCGGATGAACAGTTACTTGCCCTCTCCTGCTCCTGTACATAGATGTGAGTGACGGCTGCTGCTGTCGCCACTTCTACACCATGAAGTCTGCGGAGTCCTGACCTAAATTATGCATCATATTTGATTCATGCCAACCCAGAAATTTCCCTTAACCAGTCCAGTGTTTGTGGCATCCCCATGTTTATGCCAGCCCAAACATCTTCAGTAGACTTTAAAAAGAACAAATAAGAAAATAAAAATCTGAAGCAGGCTTGCATAGGTTTTTTCTGGAGTTTTTTGGAAGGTGAAATCTTGGCTGTATTCTGTCAACAACAAAACTCATTGAGGTTTTTAATGATGCCAGAACACAAGCATATAAGGAGTATTCCTATTTGTACAGAGAAGGGGAGTGTTCAAAGGAAAGTCTGAGTAGCTGAGTGCCAAAATAAGACTTAGAAGATACTTGAAAGATATTTTTGCTCACAGGCTCAAAACCCCAGAGCAGTCAACTAAAGGAAAGAACAAACAGGATATCCATGGGCAAAATTAACTGAGACCTGTGACATTTGAATCTAGATGAGAGCTAAAACTCACTCTGCACTTTCCATTAATAACCTCTGCTTCTTTGAGCTTACAGAAAAAGAAAACAAGACAGCATACACTGGTAAGACAAAAAAATTATTTACTGCTATAAGTTTCCCACTGAAGTAAAGATTCTCATTTTCCCATTGATTTTGGCAATACTAGGCAAATATCTAGCATCAATACCTAGGTGGGCAACCACTGTTTCTTTTCTAACTACCATGGAAGAAGAGAATATCACAATTTAAGCATCTAAACCCAGAGCTCCGTCACTGGGGAAGAGGTCTGGAAGTTGATAAAAAGCTGGCACCAGCACACTAAACCAGTCATGGGAATCTCTATGTAGTCACTTGCACACTCTTTCTGCCCACACTCTTTCCAAACCCAGCAGAAAGAATGCCAGATCCAGTCTCAGAGAGCTTTGGGCAACTGGATCCATGATTTTAACGTAAGTCCTGATTTATTACCCTAATTCTACCTGAGTTTCTTACATAACTACATGGCTGTGGGATGCAAACTGGCTCATCCCTTTCTGGTTTACAAAAAACAGCAGATGAAAGTCGAGCATAGCTGAATACCTAAATACGCCCAGAGTGCATTTTCAGGATCCTTTCCATGGCATTTTTTTTTCCTAGAAAATGAGCATTCTTTTGAAGAAGTGCTGAACTAGCAAAAAAATAATAGCTGCAGGCTGGCAAGCTACGAGGCCACAGCAGCACAACCACCCAACCAGTTAGACTGTTTTCTTACAAGAATGCAGTATGGATTTGGTGGGATGGGGTAAATGCATGACTAGGAATAAGAAGTTTTTTTGGCTATTATGGGTTTCTTCTGTTAAGAAAGTATGGATTGACTGTTTGACAGAGAAGCTACATGGGACACTTCTTTCTCAAAGACACCAATTGCCATTTTTGCTGTTGTAATCATTATGATTTAATAGAAACTGTCAAACTGCTCAGCAAGACATAAAACCCAGATGGAATATACACTTTGCCCTAAAAACCTTGAAATCTAAATGAGACAGGCAATGCTGTCCAGACCCATAATGTACTAGATTCCCCACAAAAAGACATTAAGGTCCAACATTACAGTGCCTTTTGTTTGTTTGTATTTAAAACAGCATTTTGGTGGTTGGTTAGCACTGTAGAGCAGTTACTCTATCACTTAAATGATTTATATACTCAGTATACAATGAAGGTTTAAACTGCTTCTGAAAGAAAAGTACGTGTAGTAAGCAACAAAATACCTCATTTATTTTAATTGTATGACCACAGCAAGGTTCTCTTTCCTAACTTTCAGCCTTCACATCTATACTGGTTTTAAGCTATGTTTTACGAATACAGAAAGCACAAACACTAAAAGGGAAAATAAAATCTGAACAAGTGTACAGAAAAAGAATAATTTTCTAGTTATTGGGATTTTTTTTTAATCTTTCCCCATACACACTATATTTTAAATTAATTTGGTTTGGCTTTTTTTTTTAAGATAATTATAGACCAAAATAAATATCTATACATTTTTAATAATGTCTGCATAATCTTCGCAGAAAATCCAGAAAATATGTCATTTTAACAGACACAGTGAACATCTAACTACCAGCAGAAATCAAGCCTGTGCAATCTTTATACATGCAATTTCAGTTAATGCAAACACAGCAAGAGCTATGGGCTAAGCATGTGTAACTGTAACAGTAAAGCTCAAGGACGCTAAACTTGCTCACATGATAAGGCAAGCTTGAGGTTTGCTTTGATCCATAAGAGATGAGTTGTAAAAAGCACTTCTGTTCACTTCCGTTCCTCTGCTCAGGAATGAAGAATCCCTTTTGCTGCATTATGCATAACATCATTACAGACAAGGTACAAGTCAAGAGCAAGTGGTTCAGATATCCTACCAGCATACTAAAATAGCAGTGGGACTATAAAATTATTTAGGTACTATATTACACAGCTCTTCTTTAAATACCACTTACACCAGGAATCTTTCTTTTTAAGTGTTCTAAATGTAAAGTTTCTGGTATCTGTTCCCTGGGGGCAACTTCAACTAGAATAGGCAGGTTGGTACAGCAGATGACTATCTGCTCCTTACAAACTATGTCTGATGTACTCTGTAGTGATAAAAAGCTCCTTATCAGCTTGGATTCCAACCTAAAGGCAACTGCCATCCAGATCTTACAGTGAAAGATAATGTGGTGTAATTAAAGCTCAAGGCCTACAGATACAGCGTGCCAAACATCACTTGCTTTAGTCAGGACTGGAAATTTTGGTTGTAAATTTACTGCGAAGATTTTTGTAATCTAAGAAGAAATCCTGTTTAGGCCTTTCCCTTTCCTTTTAACATTCACATCGTCTCTCTCTCTCTCTCCCCCCCCGCCTCCTTTTCTCATATACACTAGCGAGACACGTTTAAAACACTTCATGAACATGGTCTATATATAACAGCTGTGGGTTTTGCATCCACTTGCAAACTTTCCCAAATTTATTCTAGGCACTTGAAGAATGACAGTTCAAACATTCAGTAGAGATTTACTCAATTTTAGCAATAAAATTTAAAACCCCATTTCCACTTAGCATGCCAAAGCCTCACACAATTTTTATGTGCAATTGAACTGGGTGAACTGGTAAATTAAACTGTGATTGGGAATGTTCTCAAACACTGGGACGCAGTTGCCTCTGGGTGTATGTGTGGTAGCATTTTAGTTCAGATCAGGATGCACTACTAAAGCAAATCTCCCAGTAGTTCCCACTTCCTGCACTTTGGTTCACATCATGTTTGGAATGTGCAAAATGAATTCCTTTCAGATAAAAATAAACCTGGAGGAGCAGTCTCAGTCTCAGAGGGTATCTAATGCACTTTGACTGCTAATGGGCCTTCTGTCTGCAGAAGTAAGCTAGAGCTAGGCAACAGTAAAACTCTGAAATACAAAGACTTTGAATGCCAGTGTAGATGTGATCCTCAGCACCAGATGTTTTCTGCCATAGATCAGTTCTTATTGGGCCTTTTCTTAATATAGGCATTCCCTAAATTGTCAAACCATTTCCTGGCACACTTTTGGCACACATGCCATCCAGCATGCATACAAAAATTTCCCAAATCAGCTTGGGAGTATAAATATTCCCAGGACCATTTTCAACAGGCACTTTTTCATGCAGTCATCTCATTTCAATGAATGATGGAATTTATTAGAAGGAACATGGTTTGTTTTCTAGTCCAGCAGCAGAGCCTGGGAACATTTTTTGGGCACTTCTAATTCATTGGTACTGTGGTCCCCCACTACAGTGCAGTTTTTAGTTTCTCATGCAGAGACCAGGGTGGACACTTTCCTCTCCACCTCCTTCCTCAGGTCTTTCAGGCAAGGGTAAGGACAGCTGCTGCAATAAAGAAAAAAGGAGCCATGTGTAGAGCACCTCATGTCATATTCAGCTATTTTTTCTATTTCTATTACTCTATCTCAAATCCACACTCTCTGACAACCTTATAGCTCTTAAGTCACTCTGTTAGTTGCTGTGACAGAGGTCAGTTGAGTCCATTCAAATATTTTGACTTCACCATACAGAATTATAGAATAAAAAACATAACCAACCATATTCAGGAACTCAGCGATTTTCAAATGGGACTTGGAGTTATCTGTGTCCTCTAAGTCCTGAATGTACTCACCATTCTGCCCACGTGTCAGAAACAATACCGAGTTTTCGGTACACAGGCTTGCAAGACTATCAAAGGTCTACAAATTCTCAATGGTCCTGCCATGGTAATCAGAAGCTTCCCATTTGCATAAGCCTTCTTTGAAAAGTCTGAGCTACATGTTTCACCCAGTGAAAGCCTCCCTAGCTGGTAAAACTCATCTATATCCACACTTTAAAGAGTCTCCACACTGCCAAGGTCTGCTCTCACAGTGACTGTCCTGGTGTTATCATGTACCACATCCATACCACAGACCACAGTGCCCTATTTAGCACTTCCTCAGCCTGGTGCCCAAAAGTGCAATGCCTGCCCCATCTCACCCTTGCCACAGAGCCCTGCATCTACCACGACAGCCTGCTGCCACCCACCCTGCTATCTCTACAGTAGCATGCTCCCCAGGCCTTTGGCTGAGTACCTCAGATGTGATGATTTAGAGATGGTACTGCAGACCCCCTTGTTTTGACAGACATTTGAGATGGACAGAAAGAAGAATGGTCTAGAGAGCTGAAACATATACTACATATCATGAGCCCTTGAGATCATTATTAAGTTTTGTACCTTTAAATAAATATCAGAGTTCTTGGAAACATGGGATGGGATTTGGTATGCTTTTTGAATCACATAAATAAAGTTTGTCAGCTTGACATAGGGTGACACTTTCAGCAACGCCTGAGGGACTTGGGACCACACGTCCCACTGACTTAATTAACAAAGCACATTAAGAAAATAATGAAGGTGTTCATTTCCAAATATTTAAGCTCAGGTTGAAACATAGCTGGTTTTAACTTCGTTATATAGCTGACATTTATTCATCCCTGTGAAAGATAATGACAGCATTTAACTATCTGTTAGCTGTTTTTATAGCTCTCTTAATAAATTATCTAGTTTGTTGGGTTTTTTCCCTTTATCTGTACTACCACAGTGACTGAGAATAGACTGTCATAAAGTGAGTTTATTTTTTTTATAAAGCACTTGATTTAATAGCAGTACTTATTTAATGATTAGTAATTGTTTTTGTTATGTCCTGGCTGCTTCTTATCTTTATATTTTGATGCTGCTGTAGGAAACCCTTTTAGACAGGGGGAAACATATATATTTATACAACCGGAGGATTCTGACCCATGGGCAGGCCTTTTCGGTTCAGCTCCTAACCATTCATGAAGGAATTCATTAAATTTCAAAAGAGAATAGAAAAACACACTGACTTCTCCAGAGTAGCAAACAGTTACAAAAATTCTATTTCAAGACAGACATAAAAAGCAATCACAAAGAATAGTAAAAATCATACTCCAGATGACGGGAAACAATAGACTCCATATTGTGTATATATTCATTTCTGCATTTTATAGACTGATGACAGTACAGGACATGAGGCTGGAATTTAATCTGCAAGTTGTCATACATTACTTCAAGGTCGTTATTATCTGTTTAATCTACTTAAGTAGTGAAACACAATTATGCAAAGCTATGTAACCAATTAAGCAATGGAGGATAGTGACACCATCTCTCATGTTACTTATATGCTTAGGTAGAAACACAGGCTTCCCTGGGATCCTCATATCATTATGGGACATTGCCAGATTCCTCCAGAGCGCAATTTAGAGAGGAAGCCAAAAAAAACCCTATGTCAAGGTGCAAAACTTGGGAGCATTTTTCAGGAGGCCCAGATACATTCCTCATGGGGAGGGGAGTGGGTAGGAAAAAAAAAAAGAGGAAAGAGGGATGCTGTTCTCCTTCCCCTTCCTGTGAAGCACAGCCCAAGCTGCTTTGTACTGCCCCTTGATGAAGGCCCAGCCTTTGTGCTGCCTCTGCATGGAAGATACTTCACAGAGGCCCTGGTTCAACTCTCACAGGAGAAACATGGATTTATCTGAGAGATGCAAGGCTGGCAAAATGTGGCATCTCTCAGTGCATCTGTGTGGCCACACAGCCCCTCTGCCTGCCTCCATGTGCCTTGGACAAGCCCAGAGCAAGAACAGAGTTGCACCAAAACCAAGAGAAGAACCAAACTGTCAACTGCTGCCAGTGGGCCTAGGCCCGCTGCACATTACATTTGTAGACCTGTGTTTTGTTTGCTGTGGTAGTCAGGATGTAAGCATGTCCTAGAAACATTTCCTAAACAGAAATGTTTCCATTTCCTGGCTCCAAGGATGTACTGTGTCCTGAATTGTCCTACAGAACAGTGCCATGGGAAATTAGGAAGAAACTTTAGCTCACTACATGATGTAGAGAATATACAGCTATCTTGCATCTCTTCTTGAGAAACTGAATTTGTTTGCTTGTTCTGCCTTTCTCTTCTCAAAGTTCAATCATTCTTCTCAGTCAAAACTTGCTTAAATACACCCTAGTTTTATTCTCAATGTGGACTGCAGGATTGCAAAAGGGATAAAAAGAAGCCTTTGCTGCATCCAAACCTATCTGAAACTTAGCAGTTTCCATCCTCAGATTTTTGTCAGTGTCCTTGGGTTTACTTTCTAGGAGATTGTCTCTCATGAAACTCAGTTTGAACTCCAGGCTTCAATAAACCAAAATAGCTCCAAGTGTAGCAGTAAAAAAAAAAAACCCTGAACCTTGAATTTTTATATATGTGACCATAAATCAGTCAATATTCACTCAAAATTAGCCATAAGTTTATTTGAAAGATTCACAACTTTAGCTAATGTTTATGACAAACCTGGCAGAGTTTTCAGAATGTGTGGGTGCAGGTTTTATAATACAAGCTTCCACACCTCAAGTCATCACCTGCACTCTGCACTCTGTACATACATTACAAAGCAAGACTTCATTCTGGGCTCTTTTGCTGTAAGTCAGATATTCCAGCCCCTTGGATTTGAGTTACATCCCTGAAAAAACATCCAGCTTAGAGCATTTATATGCTTTTTTTAAAAGAACGACTTGAATGTACTAAGAAATTCAAGCTTATTTGGTGGATCATAATTCTCAGAAATTCAAGCTTATTTGGTAGACCATAATTCTCAGGAGCAGAGTGCATATTTGGACTGCTTTTTTAAATATAAATATGCCAACTCCAGGAAAAGGAAATAGCAAGTTTTAAAACTATAACCCGCATCACAGATTTAATTTGACTGCAAATACTGTTAGATATAAAGTACATTTTCTAAAAGCATGATGATTTCATTTAAGTCCTTACTTTAACTTTCATGTTCATTTTTCTAGAGAAAATTGTTTCATTTTCAGAGTGAACTTGCTTTTGCAGCTGCTTTTATGCCTGCAGCTTTGTGTAATCTGGAGTTCCACTTATTGAAGGCGGATGTTCTCTTGAGATTGGTCTCTCTCAGTTCCATACAACACCCACTTGACATTTGCTGAGGACAAGAAATAAAGCAAAGGATATAATATGGTTAAAAGTCAAAAGCTATAAATACTATCAGCCTTTGAAATATTCAGCATCTTAATATGGTTACATACAAAGTTCAAGTAAAAAGCACTCAAGGTTCATTTCTCATGTTGTGCTTAGTTTGTGCTCTGAACTAAAATAATATTCAGAGTTTGATTTGCTGATCATTTAATATATTTATGAATAGATATCAACACTGAAAAGTGAAATTAGATTAATGCCTGTGCATTAGGATTTTCACAGCACTTGTAGCAGTTTCTCACATTGGCCAAAAAACTACTCTCATAAATCTTTTATTTTGCTTCACAGACTGAGGTGGCTGTTAAACATTCACCAACACTCAGATCTACAAATGTCGTCAAATATCCATCTCTTAATTCCTGTCAAAATCAAAATAATTTAGACAACTTTGAATTTTAGGTACCTTAATATCTTTCTGGATGCAAACTCTCAGTTACTGAGTAAAGATAAGGAGAAAAATAGTGAGGTTGCTAGAGTCAAGCACAGAGAACGAACCAAAGCTGGGTGCAAGAAAGTCATGGAGCACTGACGCAGGGATTGCATTATCACTGTTTGCATAACATGAACATTCCCCTTGCACACATGAACAATATACAAAAAAGCGCGTAAAAGGTGGTCAGCAGTGTCTATTTAACCCTGGTCCCAATTTGATACCAATTTATCCTGCACCCAGAGTGAAAGTGGCTAGACCACAGATGTTTAAAGGCAGAGCTACACAAGGCAAACAGCCAGGGAAATTCTTCTGGGCCCTAAGGGGAAAAAAAAGATAGCACTCACCTAAATTAGGTGGAGATGTAAGTAATCCAGCAGGTGGGCGTGGGGAAGGAGTGGCTCATGCCTCAACCTCTTCCTAAGAACCCAGATGTCTACTGCCAGCACACTGCAAAGGTATTTAGGTGCCTACTACCCCTTCCAAGAAATTTAATTTTGGGTCTATAATGTATCTAAGGTACCTACCTGAACCTTTGGTGTCATGGGTGGCTTTCAAAATCTGCTGGGAAAAAGAAATACCTTTTGTCCCTATATATTGTCAGAATCAGTTAATGAATTCTGGTACAATGTGGAAAATGGTGGGCATTATTTGAAGGGTAAATAGAAGCATCATATTCCTTGTGGTGTTAAGTAAATTGTGCAACTTTGCTGGACTTGTGCCAGAGCTGAGCTCCAGTAGTTTATGAAGGAGCTCTGTTAGTTCTTGTAATGATAAATCAGGCTTCATGAAGGAAGCATTCTTGTTTCTGGCAGGTACATTCCAAAACTGGCTGCTATGAAATGAAGTGCAGCTCTGTGCAGATTCACCCTTGATAGTATCTGAAAAAATACTTTTTTGTCAGCTACTGTACGTGTCTTTTCACTGGGTGACGGTCTCTCAACGATTCCTGGAATGTCTGGTCATGAAGTGACAGACCAAAGCTATTTGATCCCTCCATTTTCCTATTTAAGGTTGTACGTGCCATTTTTAATACCAGTGATAAGATCGTACTTTCGGTTAAGCCGTGGCCATTGTACTCGAGAGTTAAGCATTTAACCACATAGTTTGTCTGGAGTGTTTGACAGCAACATTGCTCTTGGAAAGAGATTTCTGACAGAGATATTTTAGCCATCATGTTTTTTTATTATGAAACCAGACAAGTGTCTCTCACTGGAAGCTGTGCTAGGAAAAAAAAAGAAAAAAAAAAAAAAAAAAAAAAAAAAAAAAAAAAAAAAAAAAAGGCAAATTAGGATGGAGCCGGTGAAAGTAAGTCCTCATCCAGTGGACAGTAGAGCAGCACAGACCCACAACGCTGAATCCCTGAGCAGCTGTTTTAGGAAGAATATTCCTGGGTTTACTAATAGTGACTCAGTTCCAGTTCCTGTAAATGTGGAGAGCCCTACTTCAATTAGTCTGTCAGTGTTGTAAATTCAATAGCAAGCTCACAGCAGGTCAAATTGACATAATGTTAAAACACAGGTCACTCTACTATGCTAAGACTCCCAGTGCTACTGACACTTGCTGAGATGACCTGGTGCTTGCATACCAGCAAGTGACACATTTTTAGAATAAGTCTCCAATATAAAGGGCTCTTGTAAGGGGAAAAAAAAGCTAATTAGTTACCTCAGCAGAGCAGTAGGAGGAATAGAATTCATTGTTTCTGTGAGACCACAAAAGTGCCTGTAAGGCTTTTTTTTGTTTGTTTTTAATATATCTATATTGAAGCAATTTTTTCCTCAGTCTGGGTATGTGCAGTCTAAACCATTTTCTCCATATAGAAATTTTACTTTGCTGAGAGGCAGCATCACCTAGGGAGGGCTAAAGAACTGTAGAAAAGCTAAGTAATTTTCTACGTCCAGTTTTTCCACTTAAATGCTTGACAGTGCCCCTTCTTATCAGACTTTGTTTATTTGTTTGCTTTTGATTTCAAAGAGTTTTTAACAGATTTGGACAGAAAAGTGAAAACAGCAAGGGACTGATAATTGCAATCTTTTGCAATCAAATGTATGACATTTATAAATATAGATGCATGGATTAAAATTCCTAGACAATGGAATATTGTTATTGGCCAGCATCCTAGGCTGCATACCTGGTATGCTGAGGTATAATCAAGCATTGGGTAGGGTTTTATGTGTGAAAGCAATGCTTGACTGGATTTAAATGGTTTTGATTGGAGCCGATATGATGCATAGTTGGACATAATGTTCATAATTGCCTATTTTTCTTGGCAAACAACAAGGTGCTTGATGACTGCTTTCTGAAATGTTCACATCTATTTCTTTGTGAAGTGTACCACAATTTAACGGTAATTCTAAACAAGTTTGTGTTGTAGTCCTCTGACTTTGAGGACTTTCATTACAGCAGAATTACATGTCTCCTATGTCCAAGTTGAATGTTGGTCTGGTTTGAATGGCAATTTCCACAACACACCTTTGCTCTTTCTATTGTACTCGTCTATTTTCTACACACATCCTAATAACCATCACCAAAATTCAGTGAAAACTGCAAGCAGTCTCACATGTGTTTCTCAGGCAGACTATTTTACCTTTTTTCAATAGTACTTGACACAATCCAGAGGAGGTGTTTAGAGATAGGCATCATAGAACTATAATGGCTCTAGCCAGCTTGACACAAATGTGCACATACACACACATTTTTGCTCCCCAAGGCAAAGGTCTGCCTCAGAAAGGCAAATGTACACTACCTTACTTGCAAAAAGTCTTTCCAAGTTTAACACATGAACATTTTCCAGACAGGAATTAGGAGAAGGACGGCCCTAGTCCTCTTCAAGCAAGGTTCCTACCATTGCCATGACCCTGTAGAAGTACTTGCAGGCCCTTTACAAATGTTGAGATTTCAGAAAGTCTTGCCTGTTCTGTTTTATTTTAGGTTTCTTTCAGAATGATCTGAGGTCTCTATTGTATTTATCTCATTTACCTCCTGGGATGTACCTCATGATGCTCTGAGAACATGATTCCTTAGTTGCATAAATCTGACACCTGTAAGATAGTGAAATGACTGCAGTCAGGACAGGTGCTCATTTTTTTCCCCCAATCCTCTCAGATAGCAGCTCTCAGAACTATTTGTTTCATCTCTCTTTAACATGCCCTTTATTCACTTACATTGATGTCCTTAGTCCATGCCAGCCTGCTTTCTTGATCCCGTGCTTCAGCTTCTTCTCCCACGACTGAAAAAACAATTTAGAAATTGTCCCAACCAGTTTGGTACAATTAACACTTTTTCCCTGAGTTTGGACAAATCAAAGGTGTTTCCAGAGAAAGTGTTTCATAGATCTTTGAGTTGTCTTGTGCACACAGTCATCTCAGTCAATCTTTGATAAAAATAAAAGAGCCGCATTAGACACATATGTCAGAAAGGCTTCAACACTGTAAGACACTGCTCATGTGCAAAGTCACTTGAGGAGAAAAGTTCTGTTCCAGATTTAGTGGGATCTTGACACTGAATAAACAGACATTACACATGTATTTTGCCTCTCATAATAAATAGGCAGAACCTCAGCATCTCTTCCTATCTTCATAACTTAGAAGTTACCACTTCCAAGGCAGTGTGTCACAGGAATTTGTTAATTTTCTTATATTTCTTACAAGAGAGGCTATGTGGAGAGCTGACATGTAAGACTGCCCCTTGAGCAGAAGTAAAAAACATGTCGAGCTGGAAAACCAAATCTCCTGTTCTTATGAGAGAGCATAAGGCAACCACCCAGCCCATTGTCTCCTTAATGAGACAATCAGTCTGAGCATCAGAGAAAGCAAAACATTCCTCAAAAATAAGTCATTAAAGTCCTAGTGCTCTAATGTGAAGGTTTCCTGAAAACTCTACCCTAATGTAGAGGAAGAAAGCAGGCTGTGAACTTACAGCATAAAAAGCCTCAATCTAAAATGATGGAGGAGACACCATTAGGCTCCCAAAAAGATGGCAGTCAAAAGCAGTATTTCCTGGACCACTGCCTGCCTGTGAAGAACCGGAAGGCACGGCTGGCTGGGGTGTGTGAGCCATAGACTGAACGTCCCTCTGTGTTTCCCAACAAACAAACTTGCTTCCACACAGCCCAAAACGAGAAGTTGACAGAAGGAAGTGTCTTTTTCATCTTTTTAATATTCTTCTTTTTAGGCCAACTGTAGGGAAAGAGGAAAGTCTCAGCTGTGTTGGGAGGAATTGTTTCTTCAGCTAGCAGTGTGCAGGTGCCCAAGACACCAGAATATTTAGATAGAGTTGCTTCATTTGTGATACATTCTCCAGTAGAGCTGGGGAGAAGGAAGGAGTTCCTAAAACCATCTAGCAATATAATTTCTAATCACAAAGCCAGAGAAACTTCATGAACTACTTTCACGAAAATTAAAGCTGAAATTCAAGCTATAATATAATATTCAGCAAATTTACCATTTAAAAGACATGGACTTCACAGTCTTTTCATATTTGGATTTGGGTGATAAGAGATAGTTCTGCTCCAGCAGACCCTAAAAGCAATAACACACATTCCCCCACCCATTTGGCAGATTTTTAGTGTCTGATAAATTAACACCAACAAAATGGAGTGTGTCGGTTCTCTCTGAGTGCTAAAATGCTCAAGATTTGCTAATGGTTTTAGTTAAGAGGAGTAAGAAGCTGTGCAGATACACTTGTTTCAGTTTGCAAAGACGGTTGCAAATCAGATGTTTCAAAGCTAGCTAAGAGTGTCTACATGAGTTTACCACTGATTTAAGTTAATTAGTTTAATGAAAAGGTACAGATTTGCATGAAGATGAGCTGTCACCTTTCCTGCTCCCAAACAGCTGTGCTTAGTTCTGTTTTATGGGTAAAGGGCAAAGGAGGCGAAGTGTCTTTGTGATAATCTTATTGGAAAGGAAGAAAACAAATGTGTGCTCTGCCTACTCCAGCTGCTCTCCACCCCAGGAGTAATAGTTTGAAGTGAGCTTTTATATAAACAATAAACAAGTTATTCCTGGAGCATTTGCTTTGAGCTAAGACTGTGTGTAAGGGATTGGCTTTGAAATTGCTGTCAAAGTACCTACCTTTCAAAATTAGACTCTGCATCTCAGGTTCATTAAGATAGCCTTGAGCAAGAGTCTTTTATTCAACCTTTCTTTAAAGGTATGAAGTGTGATAAGTAAAAATAACTTGAGTGAAGAATGTCTAAAAATGGAGGAATTAACCACAGTGATGTTTATGCAGCCTGGGAATGGATTTCAATACATTTCTTTAACACCTCTCTTCTAGCGGTAATATCTCCTTCCTGTTTGTATACTCTGTTCGAAAGATTAAAATTAAGTCTTCAAAATGGGGAAAAGATAAAATGGGATCTCTAGTCCTGGTACACGTCTCTTGTGGATCATTTGCCAATTTTTCTCCCTAGAGAAGACAAACCTACTGTCTTGTCAGAAGTTTGAGATACGTTTGATAGGATTTTATTTTCTCCTCCATTTTTCAAATCATCTTGAAATCAATCACTTGGACATTACGCAAATTATTAATCTTGGGTGAGGCTTGTCACAAATATTAACACTGGAGAATATATGTGTGTGGTAATAGCAAATCACACTGTTCCTGAGAGCAATTGGTAATATTATAAACCAAGGCTTTCTATGGATAGTTATGAACAAGTGCTGTCTATATACAATTTGACAGAAACTCCAGAGGAAAAAATGTAAAGAACATAAGTCTTAAAACAACAAAAGCAGAACAAGTAACCCAGTGAATTTCTTGAAGCATTAGTAACTTGACAGCATCTACTTATTCACAACAACAAAGCCAGGACAAGCTCAATGTTTTCTGCTGCTGCACTAAATAAAAAGTTGATGCTAAGTCTCAATACTTAAGAACAAATGACAACCCTTTAGAAAGTGCTGTAGTTCTAAAATGTCAAAAAAAAAAAAAAAAAGAAAGTGATTTTCAAACCACTCGTGTAGTGTTTTCTTTTAAGGGAACATGATCTCTGGTACCTTTAATAAGAAGCTGTGTAACAATTCATCTTTAACTCCCTGTGATTTCACCTTAGAAAAGACTGCTCCACTTCATTCGTCTGCCATTACTTCTAACCACAAACATATTAAATTATAAAAAGGGGACAAATCAAGTTGACAAATCATTTTAAAACATTTCTGGAAGGTGAGAAAAATAAGTGAAGAGATAAATGTTCAGCTTTGAAGTATCTATCTCATCTTTTTTATATTTTAATTTAAAAGCTATGCAACAACACTACTTTTCACAAAATGGCACTCACTTTGTGAGTGACCTTAAGGTAAACAACCAAGCTATTAGTATAAGAACAATTGTTCAAAATGACAGAATCAGGCTCCAAAATTTCTCCAGCTGCCTTTAGTTTCTCTTTCAGACAATCAAGTATTTCAGATAACTAGCATCTTGATATTTGTCTTTTGTGTTGTTTACTGTCTTAATTAAAGAGCAAAATATATTGGTGTTCTAGAGTCAAAGAAACACTTCTTAAATGAATCACCCTATTTAATAAAATGTCCCCTTGCAAACACCGTTTTTCTTGATAAGTACATGCACAAATAAAAGGATGGAAAAGGGTAATTGTTTGGTTGAGATGTAAGGGCACACAAAGTGGTTAGAGCTAAATAACCTGGTCATCAGCCCAACTAATCTGCTGCGGTTTGTTTTCACAGCTTTGCTCTGAACATCAGTGCTGATGGTCTGACACTCCCTGCAGAGCCTGAGAGCAAATGGTAAGCCAAGATACCAGCTGCACAATGCTTTACCTGCGATGCCAGAGATTCGGAGGAGGGAGAATAACAATTTGCTAAAACACTCATAAACTTCACTGCTTCTTTCTTTCTTTCTTTCTTTTTCTTTCTTTCTTTCTTTCTTTTTCTTTCTTTCTTTCTTTCTTTCTTTCTGCAAACTTCCTGTCAAAGTTGCCAGATATATTACAAAGTCATTTAATTAAGTGGGACACTTTTTTTCCTTCTTTCTAATTTTAAATCAAGCCTGATTTTTTTATTTATTATTATTTTAATTTCAATTCTGCAGTTTTAATGTGACAGATGAAAAGAATCCAATTGCTCTCAAGGGGGCTACAAACCACAGAAGATCCCTAAAGGGTCTGTGTTACCTATTCCAAAACCTGCTCATGCAACACTTCCAGTCCAGGACAATCAGTGTGATCACAAATCAGCCTTGACTCCAGCGAGACCAAGCTCATTTTCTGAGCCACACGATGCAAGAATGAACTCCACAGAACCCTACCGCAGAGCTGATCCTGCCTTTGTCCTTGCTTTGCTGCTTGGTGAGATAAAAGCAGCCAAATTGCCTGAGTGAGATTTTGCAATCTATTCAAAGCAAAAGATTATCTGATAAGAGCTTCCTCCCTAATTATGCTTTGAGGCCTGACCCTGCTTGGTGCTGAGGGTTTCCTGCTTAAGGTCCATCATCATCCAGTGAAAGCACCACTGCATACTCAAACACTGTGCTACTGCTGAGGTCAAATGGGGCTTACACTGCTGTGACAGTCCTGCTCTCAGGGTGTATATGGCTGGTTTAGATGGCTTCATTGTTATCTGTTATCAGTTATACTGACAGACCTAATTATGCCCATTCGTTGCCTATAATAGCCTAAAAAAAGCTGTAAAGGGGCAGGCAAAAAAAATCCACCTATTGCAGAATCATATTCGACTGTGGCAGACAGCAGGTACCTAGAGAACAGGACGAGAATACAGCTATAGTGCCCTTAGTGACTTTCACTTCCTCCCCAAACTTGCAAATGACAGCCTTCCTGAGCCAGTCCATAACTTCACATTGAATACTATGGGTATTTTTTTCCACATGTCTAATCACTTTTCTGAACCAGTTAATCTTTCAATACACAGTAATTTAAGGTCCAGAGTGCACAGTGTGTCTGCCATGGAGACAATGTGTCTTTTTTAAATTTTCAACTTAACACCTGCCAGTTTTATTTGGTTTTCCCTAGTTCTTGCATTAGAAGAAACAAGAAATCATTTCTAACCCAAGTTTTCTGGTCCATCCATTTTCATATCCCACTTAAACAATTTCTTTCTCATACTGAAGAATCCCAGTCTATTTAGTTATTGAAGTTATTCCATGCCTTTAATCATTGCTGTCATTCTTCCCTATACCATTTTCAACTTTACTGTACTGTTTTTGACTTGGCAGTCAATTGCACATTCAGTGTATTCAGTGAGATACTTCTATGCAGAGAGAAAATTTCTTGTTCTTGTTGCCTTTAATAATTTAGGATGCTTAGCCAGCTCCATTTTTCTGTCATTTGTTCTCTGTTCACATAATTATGGCTATGTTGAAAGATGCATGATCTAGGGGAGATCCCTAAGGGTTTTCACTTGATCCATCCCCCTAAGGAGAAAACAAACATTAATTCTATACTCTTTGCTTCTCACTTTTTAAAGCGGAACTTAGGTATTCACCTCACAGTTCCAAATGACACCTGATGTCCATTTAGGTGCCAGTAAGGTGTCCACTGCAATGCTCATCTGTGCAGTATCTAATCCAAATTGCAACTGTAAATTCTAGGAGACATATGACCATCCAAGTAACAAGCGTTTCAATGGGGTTGTTTTTAAAACTTGAACAGAAACAGTGAAAAAACTCACTTTATGATAAAACACAGGTCAACATTCTGTAGCAGTGGGCTACTCATGACTCTGCCACAGATCTGTGATGTGCAGCAAGTATTTTTGATAACTTTTTTAGCTACACATCCCAATCATTTCCTCAGTATTTGTCATGTCTTTGAAATGTAATGTCTTCAGGGTATAAGATTGGGGGTTTTTTTGTTATGGCTATTTGTCACAACCCATACAGTGATTCTGGAGCTGCTGGCAACTCTTGGGTGGAGCTTCAAGGTACTATTGCAATAACAAACATAAATAATAATGTGTATGAAAAATGCAGGACTGTGAATGACTTAGCATTGTTCACTGCTCTCCTTCATGATGCTTTCTATCAGCAGGAAGGATCTTGATTTCTCTCACATGTGTAGACCCAGACCGAGACTAGACTAGGCTTTTCTGCTAGTTCAGTTAGAAAGGAGTCCTATCATGGCAGTCAGGCAAGCCTATTAATCTAAGCATAGATGAGCGTTCACTTCACTGGGAAATATATGAGGATGGGACATTTAAGTTCCCAGGTTTTTTCCCTTGAAAAAATTTAACACAGAAGACAGAATGATTAGTCAGGGGAATACAGACACTGCTAGAGTCACTTAATTGCTTGCACAAGCAAAGAAGGTGTATGTCCTTCTACAGCTAATGCCTTGTGCCAGCTTCTTCCCACCAGGACCCTTAGTTCAAGGATCTATATATAAAATGAAAATCCAGAAAAAATAGAGAAGACTTTAATTTATGTCATTGACAACATTAATGTATTCATTTATTTATTTAATGGCAGTAGAATGAGACCTGAATCAAAGTAAGCATCTAACTACTTGAGAGCCAAACATGATCTCATCAACTAGACTTTCCAAAGGACTCATCCAGTGTGTCTGGTGTCACCTGGCTCCTGGAATGAGGTGTCTGATCATTTCACAGGAATAAGAATTTGCTTCACTCTCTGGGACTCAGTGGTTGCATTTTGTAAAACCATGAAAGAAAAAGGAAAGTAAAAGCAAACCAGAGGTGTTTGAAGTAACATTTTCAAAGATAGGATTTTCATGTGAAAAAAGTAGGAGGCTTTTTGACAATATGATCGTATCTCATTCTATCAGATATAGAATCAGATTTTTAAATATATTATATGTATAGTATAATACTTTTTTAACATTCATGGGTTTGATTAATGAAAATGTTTTAACACTACAAAGCTGAAAAAAATAATGTTTACAAGAAATTGTAATTTGTAGGTTAGTAGAAGATGAACATTTTCATTTTTTTTATTAAGAGAATTTCTCTATCATCTCTTAAATTTCCTAGTACACAGCAGTGGAATATCTGGTTCTCAGATATGTTTTGTGACAGTTTAATAAGAGAGTGGAAGAAGTCATTTCTTGCTACAGTATTTCAGGAATAAGTTCGTTCATGCACTGCCTAGAGCAGGGGCGAAAAAAAGGTAATCTGTGTAAAAGAAGATCAGATATCCAGTGCTCATCCTGAAACTATTCCCTTTTTATTGAAGGCATGTAAGTGCTTTAATGAGCTCTGGGTAGAGGTGTTAGTTGGAACAAAGTGTTACTGAACAGAGGCTGCAAATAATGTGCCATTAGCTGCACTTCCACGAGAGGAGATGTTAGAAAAGTAAATAAAAAAAAAAAATATTCTAATGTGAGAGATTCAGCACATGTGATCAAAAGATGCAAGTTTGACACTGCATACTGAAACTGAGACTCTGGCAGTAAGAATATCCAATAAGTCAGGAATTCTAGTGGGTTCTGTCTCCATATTGCATGGAAACAATTATGAAATTCAAATATTTGTAAATGACACCAAACTGCAGTCTTCAGTGTAATTTTTAGAGAAAATGAAATATCTTAATACTAAAAGTGCTCCTACCCCGCTGTTCAGAGAAAATGTGATAAGAAGTTCCTACAGTGTCAGCTGATTCCTGCTTTGTTGAACAATATTGAAATCAGCTTGATTTTCCATTGATGTTTTGTTTTTCTAATTCCACTTAAAAGGGTAAGTGCTGACAATGCAAATGCCAAGCTTATGGATAGAAGAGCTGAATTTACTGAGTTGCAAAAATCCCTTGGCTTCATACAGAGAGCGGTTTGTTTGGGTTTCCTCTATTTTTGGGGTGGGTTTTTTTCTGAATTTTGACTGGAAAATAAGATTATGGATTGGAGATATTGGGATCCCATGAGTAAAATGCTGGCAGCCAGTAACTGAACTTAAATAAACAGGCATGTAGCTTATAAAGCTCAGCCATGATATGTGTCACTATTCAAACAATTTAGATGCTGTTTGGATCTACTTTGCTGTTTTTATCATGTCTTATTGAAGAAGTTAGGGTACATAGAGCTCCTCCATGTCAAAATCTTCTGATTTAATGCAGCTTTTCAGAAAAACAAGCTTCTCTTTTCAAACAAGTTGTGACGAGCAAGGAGGGAGACAGATAGAATTGGATCTTAATTGGGTTTTGTTTCCCTGAGAAAGGAAGGGTGGCAGAGACAAAAGACTTAGAGCTGATCTAGGATTTCTGATCAGAATATTTATTTACCATTAATCTGCCATCATTTTTGAAAGCAAAATAAAAATTCTCAGCACATAAGCAAAACATTTCAATATTAAGGAAATTTAAAATCTCACTCCATCTAAGGAAATACACACACACAGAGCACTTTTGAGATTCAGGCCATCTCAAGCATAAGTGAGAAATATTATTAGCTACCTGAATCTTTAAGAGGGATAGGTTAAGGGAGAAGTTCCCTTTCCAACCCTAAAAGTTAATGTGGTATAAGAACAATTTCCCTCTGCCAAAGGAAAAATCATCAGTTTAATATTTGAAAGTTACAACATTAAATTACACTCACTGAGAACAGTAGCCTAAGATCAGTCCCTAAGTGTCAACCATTGTGTAGTCTGTCGCTGTAAAGTAATTTTTCAATCTTTCAATTAAGTGCACTGTATAATTTTATGGCTTCAGTCTGAACGCACAGTTCATGCACAACTGTGTTAAACAATGACAGGAGCAGCCTGGAATGAGGAAGAGACTACAGGGAGGATCCAGTCTGACAATGAAGCTGACATAGCAAAGGTAAAAGAGGCTTAACGTCTGACAGACACCCATGATTTTTAATTATCCTTTCCCACTGCTGATTGTTGCGATCCATCTCGCCCCCACACTTCTCCCTATCTCTACCCTCCTCTCTGTCGCATGCCTGCTCCCTCCTCTCTTCTCCACATCCTGAAATGCCCTTGCCTCTCTTACCCTGCCTTTTCTTTGTCCTGTTTAACTGATCTCCACCTACCCAAACCCCTATCAAACAAAATAAAAATGTTTGGAACTCACAGGGTGTTTCCTGACAGGCTGTTGTTCATTCCTTCCCTGTGACTCAACCCTTCCCATCCCCACTCTCCTCCTGTGTGGTGAGCCCTTCATTTCAGTGTATACACCCTCTCCCTACACAGCTTTTGTATTTTCAGGTGGTAAACTCCTCAAGGCAAAGACCATCTGTTCCTTCAGAGTGCAATCAGACTTTTCCATGCATTAGTGTGTATTCAATACCAATTTAAATTGCATGCGCTTTCAAAATTAATGAGAATAGTTAGCCATTCTAGTACATAATGAACTTTATGGTATTTTTAGCAAACCTTCTTAAATGCAGGTACACAGCAATAATGAACAGCAGAGGATCACAATGTTCTCACATCACTCATGTACAGTAATAACTCTGGAAAATGAACATATCAAAGCCTTAGCTGGTATTTCCTAACTTTACTCACTTACAAGAATTCTGGTATTCCAAACACTCATAAAATTGGAAATACGTCAGAAGACACAAAGAAGAATAAATAGAAAAATAAAAATAAAAATAAAAATAATAAAAATAAAAATAAAAATAAAAATAAAAATAAAAATAAAAATAAAAATAAAAATAAAAATAAAAATAAAAATAAAAATAAAAATAAAAAAAAAGTAAAAATAATAATAAATAAATAAATAAATAAATAAAAGCCTGTTCTGTGGGTGGCCATGGGTAAAATTTACAAAAGTAATAGACAGGCTCTTACATGTCTATCCCACATTTTTTCATCAGTTCAGCCTGTTTCTGATGTATTCTGCATGATGAGAAATGAGAAAGAAAAACAGTGAAGCAGAGTGAGAGAATAAACTCTATAAAATATTTTGGGGACAACCACAGTTATGGCGTGGGTGTATGGACAGGGTGAAAAATACTATGGAAGTACTGTTGTATACACTGCTACAGCTAACTGAGTATTAGGCACAATGAATACACCGTCAAACATAATGACATCTTCCTCCTGACTGATACAGAAATGCAGGCTCTTTTAGAACACTTTATTACATTCTAAATCAGTCTCCTTTATGATAGTCATTACCTAAATATTTCACACAAGAGATTTATTCTATTAAGAAACACCAAAACCTATATAAAATTAAATATATTTTGCTTAAGGTTTTTTTTATTAGTTCTGATTAATTAAAATATTCTTGGATTGCAATAATTTTGTGCTGTTTAATTATTCAAACAAAGGCTTTTGATTATTCCATTTCTTTGTCTATTCCATATATGTGGCTTCCCCTTTATTGCATATACAGATTGTACAAATGTGAATAAGGAATAAAATAACAGCTGCGGCACATCTAACTAATAGTGGCAGACCATATAAAGTAAACTTATATGAAAATATTCCAGATGCTACATATAATATTCTAAGATCCTCCTAGGATATAGCCACTACCTGACATAATGTTCTCATCCTACTGGTGCTTCTCTCTTTCCTTTCCTTCTTTTAGGCTCTGCAAACTTTCTCACATGCTGAAAGCTAAGTTCACACACAGAGGCAGGCTTTCAGCATCAAGTACTAAGATTTAATTGCTCAAAGAAATGCATATGAGTTAGGTATCTTTGGTCTATTCAAGGCACAAAACTTCACAGACATGTACAGTGTGGCATTTTAGTTTATGAGCATGATCAGGGATTCAGCCCCCCTGCCCTCTCATTGTTCAGATTGCTGAGAACCTGCCTCCCTAAAATATCAATTGGAAAAAGGTAGTCACAGGATTTAGTCTAAATATTATGTATATGGGAACCATATCCAAAGGGGAATATAACAAATTAACTTGATTCTCCTTTGACATGTTTATTAGAAGAAGCAGTATGTTCAGTAATTAACAACAAACAGCAGTTATTAGAATCCACATGTTGAGGGGGAAAAGAATCCCAAATATCTTTCATTGTTTTTACCAAAATATTTTCACCTTAATTTTTATATCAATCTCTTCTGCGTCTATGAAATTTTTGGCTGTTCCATTCTTGAAATATCTATTTAGAAAATAAGCATTTCCTGGGGATATTGAACAAAGCCCTGACAAAATTTTAAAGAAAAATAATCTGGTCTTTTATGCTGCACTGCACAGAAATATTCTATACTATCACATAATCCAAACCCAAGGTTTTCTGCCTTGTTGCTTTAAAGAAAACAACTGATACAAGTCTCGAACTTTACCATGTCAGAGAGACCAGATTCCTTAATGTTGTGCAGAGTGGCTGTTCTAAGGAGGTTGAACGAATCGATTTCTATGAAAATAACTTCTAGTGAAGAGATTTCCTCTCTTGGATTTTCTCACCAGAGGAGAGAACTGTAAATTTAAAAGCAAAGATGAAAACCACTAAGGAAAAGAAGCAGAAGCATCAGTGAAGAGAAAAGAAAAAAGTCTCAAAAACATGACACAGAAACAAATGCAGATCACTTCAGGGATATGCAGTTAGCAATAAAAAGCACTGTAATTTTTTTTTCTACACTTATTTGTTTAGGGAAATAGCAGTAAGCCACTGTGTTTTTATGGAAGAACAAACAGCTGCAACTAATGGTTCCCATGGAAGATTTCTGTAGTCTGTAAAAGCCTGTGAATAGCTGAGTTCTTGACCGTATGTGCAATTTTGTTGAATTAAACTTTGTAATTACGAGAAGAAATGACCCCATAGGAATTACCTATATATAGTGTCAATCAAGACTACAAGACAGTTGTTTGCATGCAGTTCAGAATGGCTTTTTATAAGAACCCCACAAGAAAAGCCTACATTAGAACTCATGTTCCTGACACTGGTGAACTGAGATACTGGGACTTAGCAGTAAAATACTTGCTGTTTAGCAGTGACTAGGCAAGCTGAATGTCTGTTTTAAATGTGGTCTAGGTCTTATCAGTCACCTGTGTTGCTACTGCTGATGAATTTGGGAAAATGATTTGGAAAAGAACTATGTTTCAAATAATTGTGACAAAGAAATCAATTAAACTTTGCACAACTTTTATTACAATTGATGCAGAACTAAATAAAAAATGTGGCCTCTGACACAGAAAGTCCTTAGCCACACAGCACTGGAAACCTAGGAGGCACATAAAGTATCACTCTATGATCAGTAGGTAAAGGCAAGTCTCTGTCTTGAACTAGCACAGTTTTTCCTATAGAGCACATCTTTTAACAATGATAACAGGGAAGTAACACTAGTCAGTGAAGCCTTGTATCCAGCAAAACTGATTTTTTACTTACTGCATCCAACTGTGCATGCCAGACTCTAAATGTATTTCATTTGGCAAAGCACTGGAGCTGTTATACTCTCTCTGAGCCAAATTCTGCCCTTGGCTTCAGGCACACAACTCCCATTGACTCCACTGGAAGCTGTGCAGAAGGAGATAGATTGTGTAAATTAGGCATGCTCTTGAGATAGTGGAGGAAGATTCACAGCTGAATCCCAGGGTAGGAGTTCACCAAGGGCCAGCAAAGTCAATCTCACCAGTCCATCCTTTCCAACTCATCAGACCAATGGCTTGAAAGACCTATAAAATAAATAGCTCATACACACTGCTTGAAAAATAAAAGGATTTTCTCAGCCTTTGAAGCAGGCCTTCCCTTCACTCATTACCTCAGAAGCAGTCCATCCTCGAAGAATTTTTTTCTGTACTGTAATTGGTGAGAGGTACTGCTATTTCCTCAAAATTGTTCCACCCAGATCTGTCCAAGACCTCTCTTACCTATACTGCCATAGCTCACATCATCCTGCCACCAGCTACATCCCTGCTTTGTTCCCTGTCCTAGTGCTGGCTATTCCCATTGACTTTGCTTGTTTGATGACTCTTGATTTCTTTCTCTTCCAGAATAAGCGGATTTATTTTTTTTATTTTCTCACAAGTTTAGAGTAACACATTCTGTGTCATGCAAAGTTTAACAGATGGGTGCTTTAACTTGGACCTCTCAGTTTAACCTCAGTGACAGAGAAAAGGCCTCTAAGCATAATGGAACCAAGCCCAGCTCACTGCAGTCCTCCCACACTCATTTCTTTAAGCAAAAAGTATGCATCTGTTCTGAAAATCCCCAAAAGTCATGGAGACTGTAGTAGTCTTGTAAAGAAACAACTACCGGAACCAAATCAGTAGCACCAATTCCAGTTTACATTTTTATGTGCTTTCAGTGCAGAGATAAAACATTCTCCTTTAGGTCATACTCACAAACCCAATGAAGGTCAGATTCTGCTTTGATGTTCACATCCCAGGTTCTGTTTGTCTTGTAGATGAAATTAATTTGTTTAACAAGCAGATGAGAAGGCTGCAGCCTAAAATTCATGGATCTATTTATTTTCATGGATCTAAGGAAAACTATTTTTCTTTATTATTTTTTTTTTAAATATTGTCACACCAGAAGGACAAGATGTACTGTGCAGGTATTTGCAGAAAAAGAATTACTTTGTTAAACTAGCCCAATGTAAATATGTTACAGACTTAGACCCAGAATGGCTTGTGAAAAAGATAAAGCATAATAAAACAGAGATAAGGGTGTGATGGAAGAAGTGAGTGACTAAATGACTGAAGTATGTTGGGTTTCTAAGATAAGAGATAGAACTGTATTTTTTCGGTGGTTCCTACCAGTTAGCAGCAGTTTCTTCGAGCATTCCTGACTCCAACTATCAGACCCTGTTCCATTTTCTAGCAGGCAAAGGTAGTGAGAGAGGGGAAGATCAATTTTCAGTTCTCTCACAATGACTGTTTCGGTCTCCAGAAAAACTCCAGTCCACCTCTTGCTGCTGACTGAAAGCACTGTTCATGTATGCTTGGTGACTTCATAACTTTAGTTCCTGCCTGTCATATAAAGTGTTTTAAATATAAAATCCTAGAAAATATAAAACTTTTTGTAAGCAAAGAAAGAGGTCAGCCTTCTCCTGTTCCTTTGTTTGACAAAAGCAGGCTTCAGTGAAATATCCCAGGATACAGTAATTTTCTTCATCCAAGAAAAGTGTAAGAAAATCTCAAAGCATATGAATGTTCTTTAAAGTCACAATCTGTCTTGCTGGTGAACCATGGACACACCATTCTTTTCTCCATTTCTGCTTGGATGGCTACTAACAAGATCTTTCAAAATATTCAATCACTAATTACAATGTTCCTATGACTAGACTGCTGGTTTCACATATACACATGAAATCTACTACTGACAGAATTTTCTAAGAGATTCCAGAGTTGTTTTTTTCCCCAATGGATTTGCTAAAAAAAATGCTGAAAGACAGATCTTTTTGACACTGATGTTGTTCAAATGAAGACACAGTCACTGTTATGTTCCCTGTACTGAAAATCCCCTACCTATAAATCAGATACATGAAAAACAAATTTTCTTACAAATATCAGCTTTAAAACCTCCTTATCAAATCTGAAGGTTCAAAAGAATGAAGAGATGCCTTCTAGCTCTATTTGATGAAGCATTTTCTTGAACTATCAGCTATCAAGGATCACCTCAGTACTCCAAACCCTGCAACTGCCTTGTCACCTCTCAAAATCTTTCAATCCACCTCTCAAAAAAAAAACAAACAAGCAAAATCCTTCCTTGATCCTTGCAAATAACCAAGATAGTTTGGTAAAAGGTTTTTACAGTTTTTCTAACTCATTTAGCAATTCCTAGATACCATAACAAGCCAGTAAGTCCCTTGAACACATAGGATTCACCAGAAAGAGGGAGAGACTTTTTAATTCAAGCCATTATAAACCCCTTAATTTCTTAATTTACATTTTATACAGAGAACGAAAATGTGACCTGAGAAATCACTTTCCCTTCCAATTCCCTTTCCCCTTTCTACTTCTGAGTATAGGTAATTTTTAAGTTAAGCAAAAAAAATAAAATTATGTTCAAAATTAGTATTTTTATTTCACTTGTTTGATCAAATTTTACATAATTTAGAGACAATAACTTAGAGATAATAAATTATTGAATAACAAGTTCCTTACTATTTTTCCTTATTTCTACTTATTATTATAAAGTAAACAATATACCAAGTAAACATAATGAAATTTTATATAAAATAAGAGGGAAGAATTCATATTTTATAAATGTCATGGGTTAGGAATTTCCCTTCTTTATCAGGAGTCTGTTAGGAAAAGTGTAAGAGATATTTTATACCAGGAAACTTCCCACATAAAAAAAGTGTCTGTGGATTAGTTATACCAAACCTTAAATATCTGACTAGTTAAATGCAACAATTAATCCCAGCAGCTGCTTTTCACAAATAAAGCTTTCTTTTATCAATTTTACAAGCAAGGGAAAACCCAGACTTGCTAAGACTAATTCAAAACAGAATAAAATACAGACTACATCTAGTAAAAAAGGACATTTTCTATTAAAGATCTTCAGTCATATTATTAAATTATGAATTAAGAGATATTTTCCCTTTATGAATATTGTTAATGTTACTGTTCTTGTAAGAGTTGTTTTGGATATTTCAGTGCTTTGCATCAAAACATTTTCCTTTCCTTGCTAATGCGATCAGATTAAGCATTAGTGATTTTAGTGACCTTTTATGTTCATAAGTGCTAGAACCCTGTTGAAGTTCACCTGATTCACTGTGGCTTAATTCCTCACTGGTAATGACTGCTGTAAGAGCCATGCTCTAGTGGGTTAGAGCCAAAGAGATCCAGGGAGGAAATGTTAGTGGCACCCAGGTTTATACTGAAGTTTCTGAGGGAATGTTGGTTGTTTGGGTGGTGGGTTTTTTTGTTTTGTTTTGTTTGGTGGTTTTTTTGTTTGTTTGTTTGTTCGTTTGTTTTGGGGTTTTTTTGTTTGTTTTTTTGTGGGTTTTTGTTTGTTTGTTTGTTTGGGGGTTTTTTGGTTTTCCTTTTTTTGGATTTCTTTTTTTTCTTTTTTCTTTTTTTTTTCTTTTTTTTCATAACAGTAAAGGGCAGCACTTTTAGAAGCACTAATTTGGATAGCACTGTGAACACCAACGTGTTCATAGAAATTTACTTCTCTAAGGTCTTTTCCATCTCACTGTTACTGATTTTTTTCTGCTTCCATTGTGCATACCATATGATTTGTAACATGCAGTCACAGTTGAAGTCAGACCCTGAGAGCTGCAATTGAGTTGAAATAACCAGATTTTGTAGTCACTCCGTAATAATTTTAGAGCCTTCTGTGGCTTAGAGAACTTGGTTTCTCTAAAAGAAGGAGACTTCTTAGAGCTCCTCTTACAGAAGAAGCATTTAACATTTATTGCAGATCTTAACAGAAATTCTATAAGGTTCTTTCCCTCAAATATGAAAGAAACATAAAGGCTAAGTTTGATTTTTCTTTACCAGTTTATGCAATTTTCAGAAAAGATAGACTTGTGATTAATTTTGCAGTAAAGTAAGAATAACATTGTGATGGAAATGCATTGATCTATTTAATGAAGGACTGTAAAGTCAGCATCATTGGAGAAACAAGGATTATTGATTCTTTTAAGTAACATTCAAAGGATTGTATATTTTGCCTTAGAATTTAAGTGTGTCCCATACAAACCAAAGGGACTTAGCAAAAAAAGCATGTAAAAAGATTTGCTTACACTGTGTATTACAGTCTAATATAAGATATATCTCACCCTAATAAAGAAAACACTTGCATAAAAATTAACAATAGCAGCACATTCACTGTACATGTGTTCTTCCGTGACTCATATGGGAAATAGACACATATGCCTGCCATATTTATAGAATATACTGGAAATCAGACAAAAGCATGATAAGGATGGAAACAACCTTGCAACAAGCCATCTTGCTCCTTCTAGTAGTAGGAAGTCTAGGGCTTGAACAATGAACAGGTCGTGTTCATTTTTGACCAGTTAACAATTAAGAGACACCACCTAGCTTCTGCTATAAAAGGGAAGGTAAGACTAAATAAAGTGCTCTTGAAAAGCTGTGGAAAATAGGAAGGAATTAAAAACAAACAAACTAACATAAAAACTGACAAAAAATCCAACCACCAATAAAATTTATTAAAGTCTTAAGGGATTAAACCTAGAGGACAGTGTTCCTATGAAAGAAATGCAGCAGTAGAAAGGATTGCTTGGAAGCAGGAGGTGTGTATTTTAGGACATATATTTTGAATACTCCCCCAGAGAATTATATAAGCTGTAGTAGCCTCCTCAGGAGCCTCATTCCCTAAACATAGTATACTTTAAGTTGTACCTAGGTTGCAATGTGTTAGAAATACTTTCATAAAACAGAAACTTTTTATCCACTTTTAGGGCAAGTGCTGCTATTCCCAGAAAAAAAAAAAAAAAAAAAAAAAGAAAAACAAAAAGGCAGATCCAAGCACTCTTGTAGATGCAGCATAGATTAGGTATTACAGCACCTCCATCAAATTCTAAAAGGCCAAGTATCTGCACCAGCTGGGGTGCAATGCCAACAAATTCCATCACCAGCTGACATGCCCGACATGCTGTCTGAGCATTGGCACCCTCCTCTCTTATGAGTCACTATGCCAAGTCACAACCAACTCAGTGCTTTCTAGGATCTTGGAGTTGCTATTACTTTTTTTGGCTAGAGCAACAGGACCTGGATTTGCTCCATGAAGTCCCCTAGAAGGAAAAACTCAAGACATGAGTATCAGCTGTTCACCACAGATATGTCCAAGTAACCCAGACTGTTTGAGGGAACACTGTCCTGTCATCAGTCTCATTTTCCATTTTACTTGAGGCTCTCTTCCCTCCCCTGAGAGTTTTTCACTACTTCTAGCATTCTCTTTATTCTGAATTCATTGTTCCAGCAGAAAGCAGGTACATTACAGCTGAAGTGCAAGGCGCAGGTTCACTGGGGATGTTACTCATGTAGTCCTCACTGTCCTGGGGCCGCCTGGCCCTACTACAACAATCTGCCCCTTTCTAATCTGTCTTCCCTAGAAGACTCATATCGTTATCACCAAAGGGTTTCTGGTTAGCTTGTATCAACATGTACACTACTCTCAGCAAATATCACATTAACTTTTCTTTCTGTTCCAGGAAAAATTAGGCCCCCATGGCCTTTAGGCTCCATATGGCTGAAATTTTGGCAACATTGTCCAGACAGGCCCTTCTGTCTATCTCCTGTCCTCATTAACAGTATTTGAGAATATTATCTGAATATATTAATTTCTGTAATATTTAAGATAAAGGAAGAGTCTAGACAGAGAGTGTCTGATAAAATTTATGGTATGGGTCTGTACTCATCTTACTTTGCTAAGTTCTTTCCCACTTTCCTCATCCAAACAATGCAATTGTGTAGCAGCAGGTAAGACATTTCCACCACATACATTTTGTGACAAATTTTAGGTTCAGATGTAGTCTCAGAGGAGACAGGTGGAAAAAGGAAGGTGAGAAAACATTTTTTAAAATATTTTTGGGGGAACAATTAATCATCTTTTACAGGTGCTCAGAGAAGTGAAGCAGCCTCACAGATCATCACTCTTTATTAAATCTCCGCAGTGAACTCAGCTGCAACCTGTAGAAGGAAAACTAACATTGCTTTTACCTACAGGCGAAGGCACTGAGAGCCTTCACTCAGGAACCTGAGTGGTACATAGAAACCAGTAGAGAGAACTGTGTGATGTAAACTCTCATGGCAAAGGGGGTTAACTTTTCACTGTGCACTTCCAGAGGCTCTGGGTGAGACCACAGATTGAATTCTACCTTAGATTCTTCCAGCAGTGCAGCTTCTACTTAAATCTCCCCTCAAGCTGACCAGTCACAGCAAGATCAGAAAATCAGATCTAATATGACATAAGCCACAGCAGTCCAGTAATTCCAATACAGTAAAGGAAAGAGGCTGCATGGGCACAAGAAAACAGTTTACCAGAATTACCAGTTATGACTGGATCCTGGAAAAATTACTTTAGTAGGTCATGACAACACTGACCCAAATGATTAAGCCATTTCTTATGCTGTAGTCCAGGCCAATCTTTACTTTGTTGTTTGGGTTTTTTGTATGAAAACCAGCCTTTTCATCTTTGTGAGCTTTGTGAGAGTCCATTTATATTGTAAATGTTTGGTGCCCAACACAATCAAGTACTGGAAGAAAAAATCCAAACACTTTTGAATAGAAAGGTAAACCTCCATTTCAATACCATCCTGCCAGCAAATATGGAGTATCATATTTTGTTACATTAATCCCAGACCCACAAAAACAACACCTAAATGTTTCCATATGGTTTCCAAATAAATCTCCCATACCCCATATTCTGTAAATTATTCCCTCAAGAGGTATAAGCTATGGAAGGTCAGTCATCTATTCCTACTCTCATGGGAACACCAGACCTGATTTTCCACAAGCATTGTGCTCAGGAACTCCACTGAAGTTAGCATATCCCAGAAAATAACAGTCATGGAGCTGGCGTGAGCACAAAGAACCAAAGCTACCATCTTTCACCCCCAGACTGAAGTTTTATCCAGGTTTTTCTCCCCCTGTTAAAATGACAGGCATGAGATGAGAATGCTCTGGCAATAACCAGCCAGTTTATGGATGTTCACTCATGCATCCCAACACGGGCTCCCAGGGCTGCAGCTCTGACAAGATCCCTCTTAACCCCTATCTGCACTGGGCTAGTGGCAAACCCCTACTCTGGCTGCAATTTCAGTCTTGCCTTATATATTCAGTGGGACCATTTGTAATGTTTATTTATAACTGATGAATATTTTACCACACTTTGTTAATGCATTAGCACGGAAGTAATGTGTGTGAAAAAGAAACTTTAACAAGCCTTTGGCTTGTGCAGCATAAAACATTGTCTCATACCCAGCCTCCCCACAGACATCAGTTTCTGTTTTAAATAGTCTAACTACAACTCCCTGTGTATAATATAAAAGGCACAACCCTTACAAATGCAGTGAGTACTCAGCCCACAGGATGGCTGGAATAGCTGAGTAAAGCAGCAGTTCTTTACAGCCAGACTCTCTGTTATAACTCATTATAGTAATGAGTCACTTTAAACATATATTCTTATAATTCAGGAAAAAGTTTTCCAGAAGAACTAAAATTTGCTTTGTGAATCGAATGTATATGAGATAAGATTCAGAAACTTTTCTTGCAATCTCATTATTTTTCTCAAAAAAAACATGAGCACCTGTATAGGTTGCACATAGATTAATGTTTTCCTGACTTTCAGTATTTTTTTTTGTTATGGAAACACAAGAAATACTTCAGGAAGGGGAAACAAATTTGGCTTGATTTCAAACTGGAAGGTTTTTTTCCTCCCAGAAGAACGAGTTTTAAAATAAGTGCTGGGGAAAATGGTTCTTTGCAAATCTGAGCAGGAATATGAACTGCAGCTTTGTATTTCCTGATCAGGATGGAAACAGAAACATGGATCGTTCAGACCTAAACCCTAAAATTAACTCAGGGAGCACCATTCAAAAACACTTCCTTGAATCAGCAGGAGGGGAGACCAATGAAAGGCTTGATGAGAGTTTGGTGAATAAAGAGGAAATAAGGGAGGAATGAGGGAAATGACAGAGGACCCCGCACCTCATACAAACTCATTCAATTCTCCCTCGTACGCATACATCATAGTTACTAGTGCAACCAATTTTCAAGGAAGGATTTAGTTACCCCAAACATGGACATGCCTTTTGCACAACACTTTAGCCTCCTAGGCTCATGCACTACAATGAGCACCACAACCATGCTCAGGCTTTTAAGTGGAATGTATTTGGAAAGGCAACAGTGATAACAGTATTACTTTAGTCAGCTCTATGAAAGACACCTATTTCCACAGGACACTATTTGTGATATTATTGTACTTAACACAGGAGAGTGTCTATAATTGCAAATTATTTATCAATATTTTTGTTACTTAAGATGTCTTGGATTAGGCATGCTGTGAATAAATTATAAGGTCAAAGGGCAAGCTGTTTATATCAGTGACTAGACCAGATTATTACACTGAGAAATGGTCATCACATCCTGTTATTGCTACTACCAGAAAAAACATTGCACAAAAAGAACTAGACAGACCAGTTGCTTGAGTTCTCAAAAGGTTTTATTTTTAGCCTAATGAAAAAAATGTCTGTGTTTGCACAGGAAACAAGAATGATTGATACAAGGGAGTGGAAATAAAATTCTTCATCTAATTTTCAGTGCTACATTAAAGATTAGACTCCTGTTGTGTCAGAGAAGCACTCAGTGACCCTTAGAATGATGATTTTTCCACCAGTCCCCCTCAATCCTCCACTTTTCTGCTCTTGAAAGCTCCTGCATACACATCAATTTCTTGTGCAAGTTAGAGCATTTTCAGAACTACTCTTAGTTGTGCCAGTGAATAATGATGCTACGGAGAACAGCTGGCATAGCCAGAATAGCTTGTCCTTTCCCCAAGGCATTTCAAGTTGGCCCTGTGGGAATGGAGGCAGTTAGATGTCATGCTGTTCCCCAGTGGAGTCTTTTGCTGTTGCTGTAAATTGCTTTAAGCTCTTGTTGTTGCAGTTGTGCAAAAGGAACTTAGCTTGGGGTTAAGGGCATGGATCAAAATGTAATCAACCCGGACCAAGCCATCAATACCAACTTTCCAAGGACCTTAGTAAGGCTTCCACACATATTAGGGTCACCTTCCAGCTACTAATGACTGCTCTAACTTCTAGATTATTTTTGCCCAAGTTAAACTAACATTTGAAAACATGCTGTATTAGGAATGTGGGTAAAGTCCTACCTACATTTACATCAACAATAGTTTTGCTATTGATATAGTACCAGCAAAGCTAGTGTTTCATTGAGTGCAATAAGAATAAAATATCTCATTTCTTTTATCGAAACTAGCATTATGCTTCAGTTCTGAATCTTCAGAGAAGGTTCATTGTTGTTAATTAAGTTACTTATTAGTGTTTTGGAAATGCCCTAAGGTTTCATTCAGGAGCAGTGGACAGTTCTGCTGTAAGTGAACTGAAATGAAGGGAAAAGAGCTGTTTCAAGAAAAATACTAGGATTTGCTCTTACATACCTGTTGTGGTTTAACCCAGGAGGCAGCTAAACACTACAGAGCTGTTCACTTGCTAACCCCAGTGGGATGGGGAAGAGAATCAGAAAAAAAGTAAAACTCATGGATTAAGATAAAGAGAGCTTAATGGGACAGAAGAAGAAGGCAAATAATAATAATAATGATTAAAGAAGTAAAGTTAGCACAGTCCAATTGCTCACCATGCCCTGACCAATGCCCAGCCAGTACCCAAGCACTAGGCCACCACCTCTGAGCCAGTCCCACCTAGTTTTGTTGTTCATCACGATTCCATTAGCTATGGGATATTCCTGTGACCTGTTGGGGTCAGCTGTCTCTGTTGTGTCCCCTTTCAGCTCCTTGTGCACCTCCAACCTATTTACTGGTGATGGTGTGAGAGGCAGAAAAGGCCTTGACTATATGCAAGCATTGGTCAGCAACAGCTAAAGCATCCCAGTGTTATCAACATTATATTCATCCTAAATCAAAAACACAGGGCTGTACCAGCTATTAAGAGGAAAATCATCTCTTTCCCATCCAAAACCAGGACAACTGTCAATCTCCATAAGTTTATAAAACAGAGAGCTGGGAGTTAATAATTTTTGGTGTATTTCCAGTGAAGGAACTGGAACATCGAGGTTTGTATATACAAAACTAGTGGTTGGGGATTTCTGAACTCCTTAAGCTCATGGTTGCTTGATTTAAAGCTGACCTGGAGAATTCAATTAAGCTATTATTTGGGGAATTGTTGTTGCTATCTTGACTATTTTTTTAAAAAGCAAAATAGTACAAGTTCCTAATTCATTACAGCTATGATTCTATTTCTTGTGTATCTTCATTCTCTTTGGAAGTGGAATGCAATTCACCCTCATCCAAAAACCTCCATTTGCTCTACAAGCACCACTTTATTGTGGGAGTGCTGATGCTGAGGGAGGAAATATTCCTCTCAACCCGAAATATTGGAACTTTGGGTGTGCAAAAGAGACAGACACAGCTCCATGCTGTAGCTGGCAGAAGTGCAGACAAGACATGAAAAAGCTGGAAGTTGGGGAAAGGCATCTCAGAAGCCTTCTCCTTATCTGGTAAAGGAGTTCTACATAGACAACACACAGCCTTCTCCATTCAGTAGATGAAATAGCTCACACAGAAATTTGCATAAACCTTTACAGAAAAGAGGGGAACAGTCTTAGCATGACAACCATTCTGCTTTTCTGCCCTGCAGTTCTGGGGCTTTACACAAGGCAGGTATAAATGACATGTACAAATGTCTTCCAATATGCTGGGACAGACTTTCAAAAGAAGATATGCTAACTTTTCCAAAACTCCCAGAAGACCTTGGAGAGGAAGGAGACAGAAGTATAAACAATTTGTTCTTAAATACAATGTTTGGGCTGGCTAAAGTCCTCAAGCAACCTCATCTAACCAACGGTGAGAAGGAGAGATTTTCAGCCTTTCTTCAAAGTTCAGGAAGTGATGGATAACAAGCTTTTTCTTTTTGTGTGGTGACTTTAAAGGGCTGGAGAGAAATTGGCCAACATTCCCATCTTGATCCCACTTCGACTCAGAGGGATGGGATCATCCAACAACAAGAATTTTTGTGTGCTTTTGAGAAAGCCAATTGAAGGAATGAAGCTGGAAGAGCACAGGAGCTCTGTGCACTATTTTCTTTAACAACTGAATGACTCTTTGTGGTTAGCTTATAAATCTTAAACCCCACACTTCATTTAAAAAGATTGAAAAATATGGGGACACTATGAAAAGCTAGATAACTAAGTACTTCATACACTACATTATTTATCATTAAATTTTATTATCTAAAGCCATTTGAAAGGCATTTTGTGGAGCTAAAGACAAGACTGACCTGAAAATTATGCAGGTATGTTATTTCAGCAGAGAACCTGAAACTAGGTAAACAAAGAAGGAATTCTGGAATATATGCAAACAGTGTAAGTAATTTAAAACCAATATATTGTGTTTATAAGCTCTGTCTTGTTTAAAAAAAAAAAAAAAAGAAAAAAAGGAGAAGATAAGAGAACACAAGGAAGAGGAAATAAGATTGGATTATTTGCTTCCTAGTAGCAATACTTCTCTGTCCTAAAAAGGGTATTCAAGCTTAACTTCTAAATTATGTCACGTGACTGCAAGCAATCAAGGATGCTTCAGGACAATTGAGTCATCATTTCATGGGCTGGGAAAAAAGCAAGTCAGAATGGCCTTCTGGGGACAATATCACAGGTCGCAGCAACACAACACACTGAAAAGAATATATGGAACCTCCTGGGTTTTTTCTCCTCTATTAAACAACTTCAGAGATACATTTTCTCTTTCTCTGAGCTATGTGGTATCTGCCTTATAGCTAGTCCTCAGTCATCTGAAGATTTTGGTAGGTAGCTTCTAAAGTTGGAAAAATTTTCTAGCACAGCCATTGAAATTTTCACTGTCTTAAGATAGTATATTTTGTCATTAAAGTAAGATATACATCAAGTTTCTCTGATTTGAACCTGGAACAAATACAAGTCAAAGATAGAAGTCAATGCCAAAAAATCAAAAGTTCAAATTTCAGAGACAGAGTATAATCCTGTCTTGAATGAGACCAATGTGTTGTATTTCTTTAGCTAACATGGAGGTCTTGTTTTACCAGTGCTTTAATATAGTGCCTATATACATTCTCATGCCAACATCCTCTCCTGGAATGCAACTGGTTTATATTTGCTTTTCTCCTAGGCCCAGGGAACAGTGTGGAAATGTCATAGTTTCAGCTGCAGCAACAATGTATGAAGAGGAAACACTATAAAGAGGAACAAAGAGGTGGGCGATGAAAGATGAGGTGCTTGGGCAGAGCTGCAAAGAGCCCTGAAAATGCATCTGCAGAGTAGACGTAAGAAGCCACATGATAAGATAAAGTGAACAGTGTGGGGTAAAGAAGTAACAGTTATTAAAGAAGCAGAGATAAAAAGAGGATAATTTAGAAAATTAATTAAATATCCTAAGGGTTAGACTGGAGGAGGGGGAAAAAAAGAATCCCCTAGAGTAAAAATTAAAAAAAAAAAAAAAAAAAAAAAAAAAAAAGAAAAAAAAAAAAGAAAGAGGGGGTGGAGGTAAACAGCAGCTGTGGAAAGGGTTGGGAGTACTGAGGATTATTAGGTAGGCTTTTTTAATTTTGTGCCAGGCTCTGTAAATCTTCCCTTTTACCCTGAACCCAGAGGTGTGGAAACTTGAGTACAAATTCAGAAGCTTGGATACTTTTCCAGATCTTAACTAAATCATATAAACCTCCTTGTATGTAGTATAACTTAGCCAGAAATAAGAACTTTTTTTTTTTTTTCTGATGCTGCTTAGCACAGCTGGATGGATTATTCATCCTCCGTAATACTGATGGCAAATACAACCTTTTTCAGTTTGAGAATCATTTGTGAATAGGCTTTAAGTCTGATCTCCAAAATGTGAAATGCCTCTTGATCCCGTTGATTCCTCTGAGCTTTTTTTCTTGTTTGTTTGTTTTTGGGGGTTTTTTTTTGGTTTTGGTTTTTTTGTTTTTTTTGGGGGGGGGTGTTGGTTTTTGTTGTTGTTGTTTGTTTTGTTTTGTTTTGTTTTGTTTTTTGGGTTTTTTTAATGCACCTCCTGTCTGAAATTAGCATTTGCCCAAGTTAGGTGAGTAGATTCTAACCTTTGTCAGCACTATTAAAGGTGGTCTGCATTTGACTACAGTCAGAACATGAGGAAATTTATAGGTGAAACAGTCTCGAGTCCTTCAGATTTTCTTTCACAGGCTGTGCTGTAAATGTTACTTGGGTGTAACTGGTACCTGCCCGAGTCTGCAGAAAGCCCGAGGCTGTAGGGGTGTAATGGCACTCTGCTTCAAGAGGAGTTAACTTATTTGGTTTTAAGCATCAACATTAAGTTTCTTTCCACACTGTTCAAAGCATGTTTTGGAAGGAGGGGAAGCATCTGAACACACAGATCCATACAGATTTCTCTGAGCCTCTGTTCTCTTCGGTATGCTTTTAATAACACCATGGGAGGGGTGAAGAGTGCAGTTGTTCTTATTTTCCTACAGAGAGGGTTCAACTTTCAAAGGTTTGGGAAATGCCAAATGGGGGTTCAGGCGCTGCACGGTTTAAGTATTCACTGCCTCCTAGTTGGAGCATGTTATTGGTTAGCTAAGTCACGGGATATCCTTCCAGCTCACTAATTGGGTTAGTGTATCCTTTTAAACAGAGGAATAATGAACGCTCTTGTTTGTAAAGGAGTAGCCTCGTTCGCATGCAAATACGGGTATTCACACAAATCAGCCATTCCTCAAACCTCCTCAGGAACAAAAAACTTTCTGTCTGAAACCGCAGGAGCAGCAGATAACAAGGGGCCTTGATATGGAGAGATCAAACAGCCATTTCAAATTCCTGTGAATGTTCATGAATACTGTTGTTCAATATTCATCCAGTTCTGTCTTTTTCTGCATTATGGAAAAGAAAACAAAAAGTTAAAATAAGATGTAAAGGAATGAAGAATATGAAATGGTAGAGCTTTCAGAATCAGTTCACATATTTTGATGTAGCTGCATTCAGGTTGTTGCTTTATTTCTGAAACACAAATTATTGTTTAAAAAATAACATAAAAACAGTTTTTGGGATTCATTGTTTGTTAAAAATGGACATAGCTCATGCCCAAAGAACAGATCCAATAAACATGAGCTAATCCATAATTTCAGATGCCTGAAATATCAAGATATACAGTATCTAAGCAGATGAGAAATAAGACTTGCCATCTGAAGTTTTACCAAAAATTCTTCACCAGTTCTCCAAGACTCCTTAAAGGATGAGTTATGTCCTCATCTGGCTATAAAAATAGCTGTTTAGCCATAAAGTATTATACAAAAGTAAGTGAAAAGAAAAGAGCCTTGCAAAGAGTGACAGCTCCAAGGGTAACTTGGCACCCTTTCCTCACTCTGTTTTTATAGCTGTAGGAATTCCTTATTACTTTTTCTCAAGCTGTCATCAGAGCAACAGAACCCGCTGTTATTTGGGTTTCTCTTCTCTTCAGATGGAAAGAAAGGGATGTAATAAAGGCAGGTCATGAGCAATAGGTTGTAATCTATCCACAAAATGGCCCCACCTTGCTATTTGTTCCCTTGTATTGTGCTCGAACAGACTCCCAGTAAATATGTCTGCTTCACATTGATCATCACTGATAGTAGCATCCCTAATAGTGGCTCCATCTTGACAGAAAAATGGTAAGTGCCATTGTGCTCCAATGTTTTTGTCTCTTTCTACAGCCACTGCAAAACAAAGCTGTTAATTTATCTGATGAAAGACATGATGGTGAATGTTATGTAAAACCCAGATGTTTCCCCACTGATTTCTTAAATAGGAGCACATAATTGTGATGATTGGAAGACCATTAATCCAAACTACTTGGATCTCTTTTGGAAGCAAAAGAGAAAGAAGACCTCAGCTTACACTTTCACTGTGACAAGCTTCTATGCCGAAGATGTCTGTCGTTCTGCTCACTGTTTTACAAACCTAACCAGTCAAATAATTCCCCCAGTTCTTCTCCATCTGTTTTCTCACAACAGTGTTAACGTTCACTTAAATAAGCATAGCAGCATTAACCTTTTGAACTCGTTGTCTCTCAACTCTGCTCAGATCAGATTTGTGGTCTAGAAAGTTGACTCTTCCCTCAAGTTTGACAGATTTTCTTATTATCCCCTGCTGACCTGTAGAGAATTGCACTGGCTCAATTCCTGAGGCACCTACAAGTTTCAGATGGACTCAGGCTCTCTGTCTGATTGCCTGTCATGAGAAGCGTCCGTGGTATGCTTCTATTTCAGTTTATTCCTTTCCTTTCAACAAGTATAATGAATTCTTTTTCACCCTTGTACTTTTCTTTTTAGCAGGCCTTGCATATCACATTTTCATCCTCAATGCAAAGACTACTTCAGAAAATCTGTCTTCAAGAAAAAATCTTGACAATATACATAACAGCAAGTGCATTAAATGTGCTTTATACAGACCTGATTTTACTGATTCTGACTACAGTAAATTGTATATAAATGGCATAAGCCATTACCTCTTTGATTCAATCTTCCTATTTGCATAAGTACTACTAGTACTGATAACTAACGCTGATAGGTTAGGCTTAGATAGAGCAAAATGTTGATGAAGATGGCTGCTCTTCATGCATGAAAACTGTGGAAGGAATTATGACCCTCATCTAGAGTATAGCTGAAGCTTTGGATAGTTCCATTCGACACAGACACTGATAAGTAGCTAAAAGCATAAGCATATTAAAAAACTAGTTTGGATTTTAAAAATTACACGCATTGGCGAATCTCCAGCAACAGTCCAGGTATGTATTTTTAACCCCTAACGCAAATATGACTTTGGTCAGCCACTTCTCACTGCCATAGGTTGATTTCTCCTCTTTCACTGGCAGCTGTGAATTACATCACACTAGTCATGTGAGTTACCACAAATCAGCTGGCCTCTAGTAAATTAGGGTGAACTTTTAAACCAAGAAAGGGTTTTTTAGATAGGATTGGTGGTGCTGTTTGAATTATGCCCAGACAGAGCCAGAAGTATAAGCACTCAGAAAGCTATAGGCAAAACTGTGTAGGTATGACCTTGGGAGAATGTTTGAGGGAGGAATGAGATTTGAAAGAATGCTTAGAATATGGAGCAAGGAAGCTGCTGTCTGCTCATTTCAACCCTGTTTGGAAAACACACCTTTGGTATACTTTTATAAATTAACAGAAACAAGAATTTGTCATCTGAGGACAACTGTCAAAATTGGGGCTAACACTAAAAATTTAGATCCCAATAATGCAGTACAATGCATAAACAGTGTAGAATAAGGAAAAAACAATATTAGGAATGTCAAATTTTTGATGCAATTATTTGATTGTAACAATCTCTATTTTCTCTACTGTAGGGTTTATGCTCTAGTGTCTCTGTAGCTCCCACAGCAAGCTTCCCCTGCTCCCTGGTTTGTTCTGCTGAGAAAAAAAAAGCTGTGAGAATGACTGTACAGAGATAAGAAAGGCCAAAATTACAGACAAGGCTGAACTTGCTTAGGTGGTATCATCTTTAACTCAAGTATTTAGGAGAGAAAACACAAATACAGACAGGAATAGGATTAGTGTGGTGTAGTACCAGACAGGAGTCCCAGGCTGAGCATATCATGAGTGTTATCGCTGGAGACAGTGACACCTCTCCAGTGCTTTGGGGCATGGCAAACACTGGTCCAGACAGTAGCAACTCTTTGGTTGACACATTCATCAGGGTGATGAGCATGTAAGTGCTTAGCCTAACACTTAGTGATTCCTGGCTATCTTCCTTGTGTGTTTTCCTGTGAGCAACTGCTTTAACTTCAACAAACTGCTTTGTTCATAAGTTACCCTTGTAGAAAATCTTTGCATTTCTCTAAGATGCCTGAAGAAACCAAGGAGAGAGGAACTATAAGAATGACAAAGAACAGAGGAAGAGCAGTGTAATGGCTTCACTGTTAGCCCAGTGTCCGCAGCGTTTTTTGGAACAGAGCTGGAGCACTGCTCCAACTTCTGTCCTTCCCAGCGCTGGTATCTCACATGGCCCAAGAGGAGCTGTTGTAGACCACACTGATTCAATACCACTTGTGCAGACTAGCAGCAAAAATGCCACAGTTTAGCCCCTCAAATGCAGACTACAATCCTCCCCTATTATGCAGAGCTGCTATGATGTGAGTCAGAAAGTGATTCCTCAAGAAACAGCAAGACAGCTTGCAGGCTGCCATACGACTCTGTTGGAGCAACTGACAGGGAAAATCAGACACCAGTTAACTGAGGCACTGATCCAAAGCCCCTTTAAACACCTCAGTAACTCTCCTGGAAATAAGACGTAGAAGCTTTTCAAAAGATTACCCTTAATCTGTCACAGCATGCAAAACAACTTAATACATTTATCAATTTTTTTCAGCTAGTGAATTCAAATCCCTCTGCAACAATTTTACTAGCAAGTCAAACTTCTCCTACATAGCAAATGTCTGTCCTAATTATGCAAAAGGTGGGTCCTTTTGTTACTGACTTGTCCTGCAAATGCCAATCCTTCTGTCAGTGGGAGTTTTGCACTGAATCCAACAGCAGTAGCTCTGAGGGACCACTGGTCTTTGTGTCTCTTTGAAATCTTGGTTTATACTACCGTGTTTGATCGAGTCACCTCTCAAGCACCGGCTGAGTCACCCTCAAGCACCAGTTCAGGTCAACAGACACAAGCTTGCTTCTTAACCTGGACCCAATGCACCATGGATTTCTTTTAACCATTTAACATCTTTTCTTCTCGTGTTATGCTGAATGCTGGTCTTCTCAGCAAAGTAAATTGTCTTTTGTGTTTTTTGTGACGATTTTCCATTTGTGCTTTTAACAGCAAATCAGCCCTGTCAGGCTTGTAAAAATATTTGAGACACAGTGCAATGAAAATCTATTTTGTCTTTCATTTTGTATCCTGTTTCCCAGAAAGTGTCAATATTTGCTTTTCACCATACTGTTTGGGTATTAAGGTATTTCCTTCACTATCCTCAAAAGCTGATTATTCTAATATAGCTCAGGAAAAGTCTAGTATTTGACTTCTTTCAAGTCAGAAATACACAGTTTTATTTTTAAAAAATTCTGTTAGATCATTTGGCATTAGTTATATTCAAACCAAAGTTACCTTAATACTAAAAATCAAATTGTCAGATATTAAGTGCTCTGGCTAGTAACTATTAAAGAGCAGTAGTTTCTCTGGAGTAAGTACACATTTCTCAGTGGCCAGATATAATTTTGAAGTGTTTATTATTCATCTAAGCATGGAATTTTTAAATGATACTTTGTTCTATTATGTCCATTCTATTACTTCCATTCTTACAGCAATTTCCTTTTAAAATTGGATTTGTGCTAGTTTTCTCTCCCTTAAAGCAGTGAACCAGAGAACTGCAGTAACCTCTATTGCCTCTCACACCATATTTAACGTTATACATGCATTAGATACAGATTAACAACTTGGTGTGGAGAAGCTTAGGTTTTGTAGATTTTGGCAGTTTCATTTTAGAAAAACTAAGTCAATATACCCTTCACTCTCTAGGAAAAAGAGGAGGATGTTTTCAGTCTTCGCCCTCACAGGCATTATTTTAAGCTTTTCCAGTGTGACTGGGCTAATGGCACTGTTGTGATCAGTGTTTTCACAGCATAATGAAACCTCGGTGAATAAAATGGCTTTTTTTCAGTTGCATAAATCATTATTTGCAACATGGTAAAATGTGACAGTATGAAAACTTTTCCAGTCTGACAGACTTCTGTGGACTTAAAAATTTAATTTTGAGTTCAAGAACACAATCTCCAGGAGAGAGGGTGTTCTATTCTGGAAAATTTATATAAGCCAGGAGGCGCACCACTTAGTCCACCACCAAAAGGAGAAAGTGGGAAGGACACACAAAGGCAATGTGATTTCTCCAGGCACTTCCCTGGGCTCCCTGGTGGCTCCCACACAGTGGTTCTGGCTGAACTGAGCAGATGTGCTGCGCTCCAGCACAAGAGGACACAGCAGCCTTCCATCAAGCCACAGTAATTAAACCAAGCCCTTATCCTCAGGCCCACTGTAAGTGCAGTGAGAACGTACAGTGGACTCGGAAAATGCCAGTGAGGATACTCGGACACCAGTTAGAGAAGGAATTGCTCAGTGGGGCAGCTGAGACTAGGCAAAGTGGGGGCTGAGTGGCACTGGAGGAGGGGAGCCACTCCCCCTCACAGGGACTGGTGCCGGGGGACACCTCTGCCCCTCTGGCTGCAGCCCTCTCCTCTGCTTGGCTCAGCTTCTCATTCCTTGGCAGTGGCTGCTGCCCCACATGTAAGTTTTCTGTGCTACAGTGCAAGCAGGAAGGGAGGAGGGCACTGGGGAGAGAGGAGTGTCATGGCAGGACCACCCAGGTACTTTTCCAGGTGAGGAATGAGGGGGAGAAGAATCTATTTGCCCCGGGACCCAAAACAGATCTTGGTGTGGGTTCTAATAACACTGCTGGAGCAACTAAACCTGCAAAACATTCGTAAACACAAGAGTTTGTTATTTTTTTTATTCTTCTTCTTTTTTACTTATACTCTTTTTTCCTTCATTTTTTCCTTCTTCTTTTCTTTCCTTCCTTTTTCTCTTTCTTCCTCTTCATCTCTGTATTTTTTCCTTCTTCCTTTTTTTTTTCTTTTGTTTCCATTTTCTTACCTCCTCCCTCTCTTTCTCTTTCTTGCTATTTCTCTGTTTTTCTATGTTTCTCTCTCTCTTACCCACAAAGATACACACAAGCACAGGCCACTTCTCCAGAAAAAACTACTTTGTATTTTGATGGCAAAAAGCACAAGGACTCTCAATCGGATCAGAAATGGTGCTATTGCTCCACAAGTTTAATTCAGAGATGTTCTCTATAGATAAACCGCTATTTTTAAGGCATGGTTACATAAAGAGCTCATCCCAAAACAATCCAGAGTATGCTTTTATAATATTGGTTTTGGGGCAAGAATAGTCTTAGAACAGTCCCTCTAAACATTCATAGCCTGTGATAAATAAAAGTTGCTGATGATGATTGCAGTAAAACAACTTTCCTTTTGCTTAGGGGAAGGAAGCATGAAAGACAGTCTCTTTAGAGTAACAGGATGTAAATTCAAATCCTCTATTATCTCACAGAAAGCCTCATAAAGTAAAATACATAGCACTCAACTACTAGCAGATCCTGTAAGCAACATTACCCTTGCTTTCTAATAAGTTTAACATATGTTATTTTCAGGATTACCAGTCATTGTGGTGGTAGAGTCTAGTCACTAACTTTGGACATCATTACAAAATATTTACAGCAGCATAAATTATTGCAGAAACAGATAAAAAAGAGAAGTAGAAAAAAGCCATAATTTTAATAAAAAAACTTCTGAGATTTTACTGTCTATGTAGTAGCAATTCCTTATTTATATTTTTTCTACTAGAGAATATTTGGCCAAAATATTTGATAAATTTAAAAAAATAAATAACAGGTCTTTTATTGGGAGGAGTTATTATAAAAAAAACACACCAAAATTACATATTTTGATATATTTTTAATGAAATTATGAAAAGATCAGAAGTGCAGGCCCAAGGCTAATTTTTACTGTAGCAGTGTAGCTTCCCCAGAGGTATAACTTGCTCTCAAATTTAAATAAAGGATTTTAGACTGAAGAACAAAACACCAGAAAAAGGAATTTACAATAATGTTCAAATTCAACATTAAGAATGAATCAGTCTAGAATTGCAAATAACACACTGCTCTGCATCACTTCTGAAGAAGCAGAGATATTTGAATCTTCTCCAGTTTAAAGGGTTGGAGCAAAAGGTACTTTGAGGTCCTTTCCATCACTGCTTTTCCATAATGCTGTGATCAGAAACATCCATAAAACCACTGCTCCGTGTGACAGCGTATTGTCTTCTTTCTTGGAAGACAAATAATGCAATCCTGGTGCCAAGTAATACAATATCTTGGTATTGTCTCATGCTGTCTCCTTTTTCATTTATTGAGCTGGAAGAGACTTTGTTAGTACACCCTACAGTAGCAGGGCAAGACCTAGACAATGGGTGTATGTTGTCCTAAACCCTATATACTAGAGTCCACAGTCTCTCTAGGAAGCCTATTCCAGCCTCTATGGCTCTTATAGCCATTCTATTTCCTCAGAAATTGTGAAGGAATATGTTTCACATCTTTCCATCAGTGAGTGATTTTAAACAATTAATCACCACCATTTTGTAGCACCTTTTACACATTAAAATACAATGTAATCATATCCCTCTTTAGTCTTTAAGGCTAAGCAAAATCCATTCCCATCATCACAGGACAGCTATCTAACCTCTTTTTCTTCTTGATACTGTTTTATGGATTCTTGACAGTTTTTCTTGAAGTGTGACAGCTGAAGATGAAACTTGGGCTGATAAAGCTTAAATACTAATGGGAAGTAAATAATTACCTGCCCTTTCATGGGCACAATACTCCAATCAGTATATTACTGAAGAGGATTCCTTTTTTCTTTTGCTGTAGTTGCACAATGGATGCTGGAAGATTTTGTATTTGCTGAGTGCTTGCTGTAGGGTATCGCAGCGTCCCACTGTCATTCTTCAAAGAGCAGCGTGGCACAGACACTGTGTCTATTTATGGAGCCAGGAGTCCTGCTAGGTAGAAGCTTTGTGTGCAAGTGGGTCCCATCCTAATGTGGCTTTGCCAGTGTCAGGCATGTATACCAGAATCCATGGAATTTCTCCTGACTGCATAATATTGACAAAATGTTATTAAGTCTTATTAAGGTGTAATATATATGATCCAAGGTAGCTTTCTGCCTTATTTTTTTGTATATTAATCACCAGTTATTTAATCATTTTTTCATATTTTTATTTCATTTTTCCTCTTCCTAGGGCTAACAATTTATGTTTATTTATACTGGCTTTAGTTTGCAAATTGCTTTCCACAGTTTATCATGACCATCTTGAATGCTACTACTGTCCTCCAAAGAGTTTGCACATTTTTCAGTTTATGACATCACTAAATTTCCTCTTAAATCCAAGATCTTAATTAACAATGAAGCTGAGCCAAGTCCAGGATAGACAAGTCACTATTGTTTATTTGGATAACAAGTATTATTTGCAGATAAGAAAGCAGACAAAAGTGTTCAGTATGACAGTTTGGGGCACCAAAGAAAAGGTAATATTCACTGACCATAGATGTTTGGAAGAACTGTGTTTATGCCAATTAAAGAGTCAACAGCCACCAAGCAAGGAAAAGCATGAGGAAATATGAAAGAGAAAGAGTACTTCAAACCCTTGGTAAGAAACTAGAAGACCTGAACAGGAGGAAAAGCTACTGAAATAAAATAATAGGAAGAAATAATAGCAAGAAAGCAGCAAAGGGAATCAGAGAAAGACATCCTTAACTGCTGTGCCTCGCATGTTTCTAGTTGTTACTATGGTCACTGAATAAGAAGGTCAAATCAGATCAAATAAAGCAGGGCAAAACTGAACAGCACAATTAGGCCATAGTCAAAAAGTAATTATTTTTCCATCCAGTAGAGATTGCATGTTATTTCTTTGAACTTTATATTATTATCTAAATAAAAGACACTAGCCAGAGAAACAACTGGGAATGAATTGGGGAAAACCAGCTAAAAAGCCGCTTGGCTAAATATTATAACATTGTAATTTATGTTAAAGCTTAGATGAACTTGAAAGTCGGACATTGGTGAGTCTTACCATATTTATGTTAACTGACCAAGAAACCAGAAGAATGAAGAATGCAACACAGCACTAAAACAGAGTAGTACTGGAAACAAAATTAAGCTACCAAGACAGGTAAAGTAGTGTTCCCTTTGTTTTATACTCTTAGCATTCTAGTCTTTTGACATAATGATTATGATGATGGTGTATATCCTATACTATTGATGGTGTTGGCACATTGAATAACACTAACTCTTTATGGAGTCTAATTTTTACTTCACGACCTTTCTTCCCAGTCATACATTTTACTCCAGTTTCTTCATGGGACATGATATGTAATTCACAATAATGCAAGGCATGTGATCTTCACATAGATTTGTCAGTCATATATCTCTCTACAGTGGTTCTCAAAATAAGCCAACTGTTTTGCAATGCTGAAACAAATCCTTGGTAAACTAAATGACGCAGCACTCTGGAAGTTTATGGACCTTCTTTAGCTATCCTGCATGAAGATATAGCTCAGTGTTTGAAAAGGTGTGCTGGTTTTGTCTGAGGTAGAATTAATTTTGTTTGGAGTAACTGGTGTGGGGCTGTGTTTTAGAGTTGTACTGAAACCAGCATTGGTTATATGTAGATGCCTTTTGCTATTGCTGAGCAGCACAGTGCCAAGGCCTTTCCTGCCTTTCACCCTCCTCACCCGTGAGCAGGCTGAGAATGCACGAGGAGCTGAGAGGGGACAGAGCAGGGACAGCTGACCCCAAGTGTGCAGAGGGATATTTCATACCCTGTCATGCTCAGCATGTAAAGCTGGGGGAAGAAGGAAGAAGGCGGGGGACATTGACGGTGTTTGTCAAGTCACTGCTACATGTGCAGAGCTCAACTTTCCTGGAAATGGCTGAACACCTGCTTGCCCATGGGAAGCAGTGAATTAATTCCTTGTTTTGCTTTGTGTGCATGCACATCTTTCCCTATTAAACTGCCTTTCTCTCAATCCATGAGTCTTCTCTCTTTTACTCTCTCAATTCTCTCCCCTATCCCACCAGGGGCAGTGAGTGAGCAGCTGAGTGTGGCTGAGCTGCCAGCTGGAGTTATACCATGACAAAAGGTACACCTGTCATTATGGATTCTTTTGAATATGTTAACCTTAGTATCATATCTTCATTCTTCACGGCAAGAATCAGTATACAGGACCTGAAATCAGCAGCACCACTCCACTACTGATGGAAATAAAGCCCAAAGTGGTGTGAGTCAGCCTCCCCAATGAACAATTGTCTTTCTTCAGAAGCCCTAATTACTTTGTGTTATTTACATCACATTAGTGGCTACCAAATTCAAAGAAAGTTTAGCAAATCATTCCCACATCAGAGAGAAACCATGCTGTGGTTATACTGCATGAGTTACTGTCACCCCCAAACTAGTCTTGTATCTGCACTGCACTATCACTCAAAAAAATCACTTCTAAAATGAAAGCAATTCCTTCAGCTCCATCTGCCAGCCCTGGAATCAAGAGGGTTAAAGAAGCTATAATCTATTTCTACCAAGTGAATAGAAAATTAGGATCTTTCACTTTCTTTCTCCCTCATGCATTCCTAAGAAAAAAAATTATTTCACTGGAAATTATGATTTCATCAGCTGAACTGAAAATCAAGGAATAGACCACTTTAAATATTCACACCACCTTGATTAAAGCAGGTCTCTCCAAGCCTTATTATTGCAAAGTGATTGTCAGAATTTCCATTGTAAATCTCTTCCCTCCTTTTCACTGGTTTTATACTTGTGCCTTGGCTACAAGAGCACATTCCAAGCTGGAATTTAGGCTGGCTGATTATTAAAAATAAGAGAATTTTCCTTTACAAATTATATTAAAAGAATTATACGATTAATAAAATGTTGACTTTTCAGTATGGGGAAAGGCAGGGTTTGTTTTTTTGAATTACACATATTGGTCCAAAACAGTAACCACAATCTGATAGAGAACACAGAGCTGAAAAATTGACACATTTTCCCAGATGCCAAAGGAATTCTCTGAGCTGGCAACTTGTTATCCTACTTTAATCTGCTTCATTCCTTTCAGCTTCTGGAATGGAACAAACAGCATGGGACAGGAAGGGATGTAGTTATTCTGATTACAGAAATCAGAGGCCTCACTGTCATATCATTCCTAGTCTTTTACTATGTTTATCCTCCTGGTAGCCTGTGAAGTATAGAAATGCTTTTGTTCATTTCATAGATAAGAAACAAACAGAGATTTTCACCTAATAAACTCAAGGTTAAACATCAAGACAGCACCCAGTTCTTGTGTTCAGTGTTTAGGTTATGTTCCACCTAATAAAATCAATTGTCCCAAGAGACAGACCCAGAGACATATCTAGGCACTGCAAATGAGCTATAAACGCTGTTAAGTGAGTACCAGCATCACAGCACCCAGTGACACGTTTTTGGCCTGTGCCTGGGCATGGCTCAGGAGTTAGCATTGGCCAGAGACAGTTCCTAGTGGGAGAGAAAGAAGAGTTTAATAGCATTGGCATTAGCTGTTGCCTGTCAGCTGGCCAGGGAACAGTCCTAGACATGTTTAATTTACTACTGCAGAAGAAGCCAAAATGGTCAGCACCAACTAGTGCAGTGCATGGGAGCCACAGCTTTGTGCTCAATTATGTCTGTGTTAGCAGTGGCCTTTCTCAGATTTATGTGTAACAGCCCCTTCTCAACCCACCATATTCCTTAGCATTTCTCTGTGGCTGAGAGTGTGGTCTTTACTCCTCTTTCCATCTATGTTAAGGCTCTATTGATTCTACTGATTACCAGTGTAGCAGCAATTTTTAGAGCAACTATAAGTGAAAATTCATGTGTATTGATAGATGGGAGGAGGAATGTAACTGCTCAAAGGAATTGGCAAATAAGACCCAGACTGCTTTTTCTGTGCACTCTCTGTAACAACCTTTCATAAGTATTTTATTCTCTTTCAGTAAAGATTCAGTGTTACAGGTCCATAAAATGAAAACATGTGCTCTCTTTAATATGCATTCAGAGTGAAAATCGCTTCACTCACATAAAATCTGATAATTGGATGTTATATAGGGAAAGTCTGAAAAAAGAAATTAAGTATCCTGTGAAGTGGCACTAAAGATGTTTCGCAATCCTGACACCAGCCACAAAAATGTCTAAGCCATCATCCCCCTCTGACTTGAGTAAGCACTACGTTTTCCTTACATCTGCATGCAAAAACTTTTAGGACACAAACCTACATCTGACTGAAATAAGAAAGAAAAAAAGTAGTGTAAGACCCTATTATTAATAAAATCCACTGTTCATTTTTTTAGTTTGAAAATTATTTTCAAATGCTGCTTTTAATCATTAAGCCTGCATGTGATTAAATGGCATTGGTGACTTTGATTCAAATATAGCTTGCTGTTCAACCCTTTTTAAAGATCTGCTTTCACAGAGGAGGAAGATGAACTTCTGCTTCCTAAAATACTAGATGCACAGAGAATATTCCCCTTCCTCCCACAAATCTCCACAAGAGCTGGATTATTTAACACTGGCCACAACTACATGCGTTAGACAGGGATTTTTTGGTTTTATTCTGAATTCTGTGTACACTTGGTTATATACATTTCATTTAAGCTTTAGCATCCCAACCTACAGGCCAGTCAATACTGATGGGAGGCTTTTATCATTCTAAAGAGGTTGAGCCTAACACGGGCTCAAAGACAGCTTTCAAAAGGAACAGAATGAAAGTGATGTCAAATTCAAGCCCACAATTGGCTCCAGAAGACTGCTGTTTTGTTGTGGTTTTTTTTCTTCTTCTGTCTTTTAAGGTATATAACAAGTAGTATTAAGGTGCCTTAATGTTTAAAACACGAATTTGTTTCAAACTACAGCTTGGAAAGTAGGGGGCTGCAGTTTCTATAATGTCATTGAATTCTTTTTATGATTCCACTGTGGAAATATTGATGCAGCAATAACTCTCAGTAGGATTACATTCTGGCGAGAAGCAAAGCAAAATGCCTGAAGTAATCCCACTGTGTGTTAATCACATGGTTAATTTGTTAAATTTGCATTTCATTTGTTTCTGTAGCTTGGCAGAAAATTTATTGATAAGGAATTTTCTTATTGTTTTGTTTTGGATTTATGTGTTGGGTTTTTTTCTCCTTTGTCTTCCAAGAGATTCTACAATGATCAATCTATTTTCTGTTCATGACTGTCATAATTACTGACTGAGAATGTAGCTGAGTAAGAAGAGTTAATGATAGGGCATAGTCTTTTGTGTAGTCTCTTGTGTAATTGTTGCTTTTCTGAGTTCGTAGGTTGCATGCAATTTGATTTGGTTTTGATCTTATTTTCTTGTGAAATTGCTTTAAGATAAGCCTTTCAGTGTTTTTGGGAGGGTTAAGTCTTTCTTCTTTGTTTGATTAATTTTCATCCTCTTGACTTTCTTATTTTCCTTTATAGCAAATGGTTGGGATGAGAATTCTAGTGTGGGGCCAGGTAGAGAATCCGGCTCTCCTGCTCCCCCCAGCTGTTGAAGAAAAATTGCAGTAGTTATTCAACGGCATCAACTCTGAAATGCGCCTGGCAATTCTCTGGCCAGACACCCCACTGAATTAAATTCATCTCTTTTGAAAGAGAAAAATATTTGCATCAGGACTTAGACACACAGAAACGACAAAAAAAAAAAAAATCCTGGGTAGCAACTTATTCAACCCCATGGCTAACCCAGAATAATATGTCACTCCATGGAAGAATCTAAAGTTAACACAAACGTTTCTTACACAGCTTGCGGCTCACTGAAGCCACACATGAGCATATCCTTGGCTAGCTCACAGTCCATCTAAAATGCAGGGTGTTGCAAATTCCTTAGAGTAACAGAAGAGAAGAACTAATGCATGAAATAGCATTGACACTAACTGATTAGATTTTATAGAAAGTATCATTAAATGTCCTACAAAACAGAAAGTCCTTCCTGTGGAAGCATGTATTGCTTATTACCTTTCACCTAACCTAAAGTATCCATACTGTGTTTTGCTTTCTCTCAAAAATGCAGCTGGTTTCAGAGACAACTCTAAAAGACAGCACTACACATAATTAACTATCCCTAGGTATGGAGTTTTGATTGGAGTTGGGTCCTGGAAAAAGCATTTATCAGAGCAGGGAAGGAAAATAAGTTGAAACAACAGACCCAATGTCTCCGAGTTTATAGAGACTTCTGATTTTTTTTCTTTTTTTTTTTTTTCTCTGCAGGAGCAGTCACATACCCATGAACCTTTTTCCAGACAAACTGAGAGATGACAGTTGCCTCCAGTTTCATGTTGACTACAGGAATCTTCTTTGGATAAATACAGGGTTTCATCTTTCACTTCTTCCAGACTTCTCTTGCAATTACTTTAACTACTTGAGTCACTGATATTCCTTCTGACACTGACTAATGGATCAGCAAGCTCAGTTTCCACAAGCACAACTGTATTCCCAAACAAAAATCTCTTGCACTAAGGAAACCTGAAGATAATCTCACCACTCACTACTGTGTCTGGAAAGGTGGAAACTGTCAGACTCAAGTCAATACTCAATGCTGTGGCATCTCTTCTGCAAGGGTATTGAAAATGAGGAAAACTATTTCCTATAGAGGAAAGAGGAAGAAGAGTGATCCACCTATGTGTCTATGGCATTCATTTATCCACAGGTATGACACATGCCTGCAGGAGATACAAGCACGTATCATACTCCTAGCATTCTCTTAGATGCTAAGAGAAATCCATTAACACCTTTCAGCAACTGGAAAGGAGGTTTAGGTGCACACTAAACCTCCACTCAGGAGGTTTAGGACTGCCAGAGGCCCTTGGGAGGGGATAGTGGAATAATAAAGCTGTCTTCTGGGTTCAGCACTAACTGGAGTCCAGTCCAGATTTTAGCATTAGTGCTGACTGGTATCAGTACAACTTTCAAAATCTGATGTCACTCTGTCTGTGCTACAGACATAGTGATTGTACTATCACTGGTGTGTAATCCCTTTTCTCCACATCCAGATTCAAACCACGAATAAAGTCCTCTCTAACCTGGGTTCTGACATAGGTCCCTGTCTCAAGTCACAGAAATAAATTCTGAAGCTAAGATGTCAAATTTAGAACTGCAGTCTGGCTAGAACTCAAGCTGATGGAATAATTCAGACACAACTCATCTAATCAATGAAATTATTAAAGAAATCCAAACTTTGACGAAAAAACCACTACCTATCTGTCCAGTCCCAGAGAATTGTATTAAAGGGTCAAAAAAGGTTCAGTATTCTTGATTTGTAAATGAAAAATATATTTAAAAAATCCACTTTTAGTTGTATTGTCCCCAAAACAACAAAGCCTGATTAATTTAATCTCTTGTTATTATAAGAACTACACAAAAGAATAAAAACAAGAGAAGAAACTCTTTGTCCATGTTCACAGAAAATACCATTAAGGAAGGATTTTTAAAATGAAATATTAGAAAGATGTCACATTTTAGTCTACATTGGAAAATATCCTACAACATCAATAGTGATTCTATTATTATGATCACTCTGTAATGAAGGATGTGCTAAATCAGTATATTGGGAGAAAAAGTGTCCACTGCTTGTGAACTCATAGCTGTTGTACATAGGGGAAAATGCCCTAAAGAAAACTCCTAAAACGTAGTTAATTAACATATAAACCACAAATGTCGGAGTAGCATAAATATTCAAGTAGTGATGGATAGTGGGATAAACCCTGAGTGCATGCTGTAAGTTTTTTATCTCCATAGCTATCTTGAGTTGGATATTTACAGTAAATTACAGCTGCACATGCTTTACTCCAGAGCCATATGTTTTATTATTCAACCAGATGTAAGCCATAAAACTGTTGTATCTATTTTGCGGTTCAGCATAGTACTAATAAAATAAACTACAAATACCTGACTTATAGCTTTGCTGGCATTTTTGCACTCCAGTGAAGTGCAGTGCCAATGCCTCATGCAGTGAAAGTGATCTAAGAAAATCATATGTTCTTCCCATTTCTTATATTTTCATAAGGACTTTAAATGTTTGAATGAACAGTGTTGAGCTATAAGTTGTTCTTTTATTGTTTTTCATCACATGGGCTATCAGCATCACTGCTAATTCATTTTAGTTTCCTGCAGATTGGAAAGAACCTTCTAAGGAGCCTGCACTCTGTCTTGGCATCTACATCATTGATTTTTCTTAAGCATTACAGGGTAGCATCAAATTACTAAAATAATCATATGTCCTAGGAAGGATATACTTAGTTATATATAAAAAAGATAATGTTGCAATTAACAAGACATTCCTCTCTCTCTCTCTCCCTCCTTTTTTTTTTTTTTTTCATCCGTCATATTAAACCTTGGACACAAGAATCAGAAAGTATTAATTTATCTTGCCACTATTTGGGATTAAGATGCCTTTAAGCACCTGTGAAACCTGCCCTAAGTGCAAAGAAAAATGTTCACAATTTATGTCAGGAGTGTTGGAAGACAAATTCAGAAGATTTCATATAACCATTTTTGCCAAAAAGAAATGGTCTCAGAAACCTATTTTTGGTGTGGAATGTGACCATAAGCAACACAGTATATACTGGGGTTAGAAAAGACATAAAGAATATTATGAAAAGATTGCAAAGTGCAGCAAATTTTCTGAGAGTTTTTAGATACACTGCTGGTCTTGGACTAATATGCTGTCTCGAGGTTGTCACGGACATCTGTTAATAAGTCTCTCTAACCCAACAACATTCATTTGACTCTCAAAATGCATAACCTTAGCAGACTAATGAGGAACTGAATACTGAATGTTTATCAAAGGGGACTCTCTTCCATTCCATCCACCTCTTGCATACTTTCAAAGAATTAATCTATTTTAACAAGGGACCCTCTCCCTATTCTATGGCCCCAATTCAATCTCTAAAACAGGGGATTAAATCCAACATTCTGCAAGTCGAAATTAAAGTGGTCTTGGTTGTTGTTTTTCAAGCTACTCTGAGTGTTAATTGGGGTAAAATCTGCAGTTTCTGGATTACTATTCACGTTTCGATTAACAGAGGAGGAAAACTTTCCCAGAAGTACCACAAGGACTGAGGAAAATTAAGTCTTTTAACCCTTTTTCAGCCTAGTGAGCAGGTAACACTTAGAGGAAGACAGACAATTTAAAATGCTTTGATTTCTTTGTACAGAATAATATAGCTGAAAAAAACCCAAAGGACTGTGTCATATTTACTCCTCGAAATCCTTCCAATTTCATTATGATTGATTAAAACTAATTGAGCAGACGTTACAGACAGTTGTGCTTTTAAACCCCTTGTGCTTAGATTTAAATCTGATACAATGCAGATAAAGAAAGTGTGAAAAATTTCGTATCATGGTCCTACAAGTATGTATAGAATGTAGGGGCTGTTCACATACTTTCTTATGTCCAATGCTTTATCATTTTTATGTTGCTGCTGAAAGGATAAAGTCTCAAATGTGAGCTCCTATGATAAACACATTTTCTTTTGGCTCATGAGTCATAGACAATGTAAAAAGACATTTTCCTCTTAAAAAAGCCAATATTGTGAACATCTGGTTCATACCCTTCTTAACAAAATTTGTTCCACCGCTCTATTACATATAAACATCTGTCATTTATATCAAACAGTTGACAAATGCTCTATCTTGAATTCTAAGAACTGTAGTGCTATATCGTTAAGTATCTTTTTTGTACAAAATGAAAACTGTTTGTTTGTGTTGAAGACTAAATTCTACTCAACAGAGATGACTTTTTTATCAAATGAGAAAATGGGTTAAATTCATATCAACAGTCTTAAATTTTCTTTCTCCTGACAACTGCATGCAATTACTGTAAATCACTCTTCACATAAAAGACGATGACATGCTACTGGCTGACACTATGTAGATAGCATTTAGGGAATGGTTTTATCTACCTAAAAGACTGAAAACTTTGAGAAGGCCAGACCCTCAGAGTTTTCCAGATATTCATTTTTTGTGAATTAATTTATTCTTTAAAGGCAGCTTACTGGTTGTTTTTCAGCACTATGAGGTTGCTTTTTTCCTTTGCTTTGTTTGAAAGGGTTGACCATATCCATGAGCATGAGTCACACATTCTAGGAAACCTTCTTTCTTCAGGGGTTTGGAATAATTTCTTCCTCTCCTTTTTGGAATTTAGAGGCCCAAGAAATCAAAACTTGGGGCAGCTATCACTCATTTTTGAAGTGTCCCAGCAGAGCATTACAAGCACAATGAGATCACTTGATTTTTGTTGAGGCCAGACAGCTGTTGTGTGGTCCCCTCTGTATACTCTTGGAAAAAGCAACCTCTACTATAAGGGTAGGAAAAACTCACAGGAGATTTCAGCCAGGATCACCATAAGATCCTGTCTCCTTGTGTTTTTAAAGTTAGAATGGGGACCAAAATAGGAAGGGTTTTCTGTAATATTGTGATTCATGACTCCAGGAAAAGAATCCAAAATCTAAGTATGGCCTCCAAAACCAGCTGGTTTGAGTAGAGTCCACTGTTAAGAGCAAGTCAAGATGTGTAAATGAGGTGTCTCCTTCTCTCCATTGACTGTACAGACTAAACAGAGAGTCACCTGGCAACAATTAATAGAAAAATGGATTGCATTTCCTAAATGAGGTGCATAAAGTGGGCAGTCTGCACCTGGCTGTATGAGCTTTAAATTTGCCATCTTTATTCACGATGTATGAAGTATTTTTCATAGCTTTGCAGGACAGGCATTGCACAAGACATTTGTAACTAGCTGAAAACAAAGAAACCCTGTGATTCACTGAGAAAAAGGATATTTAGTTAGATGCATGACAGACCCAGAGGCAACTTCAGAGCTGCAAATGCAATTACTGCTGGCCAGAGGCATTTGCCTTTTACTAAAAAAAAAAAAAAAAAAAAAAAAAAAAAAAAGGTCTGTTCTGATTTGTCTGATTTCTGTCCAGAGGAGAAGAACATAAAACATGTTCAGTCTTAGGAGATCTGTAAGATCCTCCCTAAAAACAGAACAGATTTGGAAAGAGTCCTTTTACCTACATGTCTAGCATGAAAAGATAATTTAGTCATCCTCCTGCCCTTATTATAATAGAATGAATATTGCTTTTTCATTGCAAGATGGGCAAAAAATATGAAACAATTTGATATGCAGCCTGTACTAATATTGGAGAAGCCAAATCTAGTGTCCTAATGAAATCTATTGCAATATAAAAATGGTGTGTTTATTAATAAGGCAGAACATTATTAGATTTTCTTATTGAGCTAGAGCATTTCAAGGCCATTTGGGGCAGGGAGAGAGAGCAATGCCTTTACAGTACATTCTTTGTTTCCTTAACACTGATCACCTGTCATACTTGATTCCCACAGTGGACCTTTTATAGCAATTTGCTATTCTGACCTTTGCATACATTTTTTGCAAGCTTTACTCTGGGACCGTTTAAGTTGGGATGGGTGGGCATATGCTGAGTAGGGTAGCAGTGAGTAAGGAAGGATTAAATTTCAGTTGTGAACTGGCTGCATCTCTTGAACCATTCATTACCAGACTCCCTAACATTTGTGTTTTCAAAAGGTGATGATTTTTTGTGTGGAAAAGGGTATTTTGTTGGCTGGTCTCCACTGAAGCATACTTTCAACATTAACTCCCTATTGGCAGCAGTTTCTGCTTATGATTTGCTTTAATGAACACCAGTTTAAACTGGGCTAATCATAAAGTCTCCTGGAGAAAGGTTAAACCCCAGCATACTTCATACAAGCCTGACCCCACCAGAGATTATGTACAGAGGATGGTAACCATGCAAAAGGACCTTTCTGAGTGTGGGAGTTACAGGATATGGTAAGAATACGTGAGGGAAATTAACATTTTTTCATTTCTTTTTTTCTTCCTGTTGCCTCAGCTCTCCATCTCCCTAATCACTGCACACACTCACACCTTCTGTCTCTTTGACCCTGTGGATGTCTCCCATTTGCTGTGACCTCTTCTACTCCTACATCCTCCACTGATCTCAGCTCCCTCATGCTCCATTTACATCCTCTCAGTATCCTGATCACCATGCTCTTCACTGTCCACCAGACGTGTTTTTTCATCTTCCTCACATATTTCTGTGGTTTCTAAATCTTCCCTCTCACATCTTACGCCAAACAGCTGGAGCAAAAAAAAAAAAAAAAGGAACAGCTTCTAATTGAAAGCCTCCAATTGTAAATATCATATATTTTAAAACAACTTGTTGAAGGTTTCTAATTAAATCCCCACATAATACTAAAAGGTCATCCTTACCAAAACCTACAGAAAAAAGCCAAAGCTAAATTGTTAAGTTTATTACTGATGTCATTAACTGAAATTTTTCAATAAAACAAAACCACAACCACATATTATAGGAACAATAGCTTTAATCTGAGTTTTACCTAGCTATACAGAACTAAATTTAGAATAAAGATTTTTTTTAATACTCTGGGAAAAATTGAGTAGTTCTGAAGTTTGTGAATCAGCAGGCAATCAGCTTTACAACAGGACATCAGCTAAACCCCTATTGATAGAGTGACCATATCATTCTGCATCTGGTTTGTATCAGTGTTGCATTTCTAATTAGACCTTGCCAATCCATTTGTCAGTACTGCTCTACGAGTGACAGGGCTGACTTTTTTTTTTTTTTTTTCTATAGAGATATCAGCCAGGATTTCATGCATTTTGATTTAGGTTAAAGCAATGATGGATTGTGAAATTCTCTTTGGGAATAGCAACCATTAAAAATTGAGGACAAAATTGAATAGGTTAAGCATTAAATATGAAGGACAGATCTTCAGATAACAAAAATTGTTATTGTTGTTTCACTGATACCATTAAGGTTGTATTGATCCAACTCTGTTGAGAATTTGCTGAAAGTAGCACCACATCCTGCAGCCAGAAGGAACACTGAAAAACACAGACCTGTCCCTTATCAGAATCCACTTTGCTTACGAGAGGAAGTTATTGCTTTGTAGCTTTATATTGAATTTCATTCTTGTGAATATTTCTTTCTGAGTTACCTTCATCTCCCTTGGAGCCTTTTCCCTTTGAAATGCAAGGATCCCAGTGTTTCATTATCGCAAGGAACAATTCCTTTCTGCAATTTAAATGTATAGCTAAGCACTTGGATCTCAGACCTTGAGAGTACGGTATTGAAATGATGAAAGTTCTTTCTTGAATACATAACCCATTTCAATTACACATATAGTGACTCCATTTAGTTAAGAAAATAAAGCAACACTTATTTTATTTGCTAGTGTGCTATTTATTATTTCTCTTCCTTCTTTCTACTGCAAACATCTCTGTATGTACTGCTCTGTTTAGTAACACTAACAGATAAGCCTGTGGAGTCTGGAAATCCTGCCTCCACAACAGGGGGAAAAAGTCTACAAAGAGTTTAAAAGGAGTTGCAAATATGGAGACCAGAAGTGATATTTCTAATGCATCAGGCATGTAAATGCATTAATTCAATACAATGATTAAAGAACTTTGGAGCAACGTTACTGCCTCAACCAGACATTCTGATTAAGCCAAACAGGTGTGAGAAACTGTTATGGATCAAAGATTGATAAGATATAGGTCAAGGAAGAAAACAGGTTCAAAAGACTTAGAAAATATGTTTAGATGCTCTGAGAAAAAAGAAAACGTGTTAGATATAAGCTATAGAATAGATTGTTATGTGGTATTACAAATCTGTCATTAAATGCCTACTTTAAGGGGCACAGTAATACTGAAAAATTTAAAGATTTCATTTTAAATTATTTTAAAGAAGAGAAAATACTTCAGTTGGAATCCAAACATCAGCCTCTTACACAAACAACTTAAATATCTAAATTTAAACACTGGTTAAATATCTCTGTTTCTGAAAGATCTAAAAAATCATTGGGGGGTTTAAGGAGGCACCACGGGGTCTGTAGCACTATTAACAACAAAACCCCAGTGTTGACTCTGGGCAGCCAAATCACCCAACTTGATTTTTCAGGGCTGCATAGGATTAATGATAACTATATTCCTTTCTGACTACAAACATCTTGCTCAAAAATCATAAAAATTAAGGCAGCACATTAAGCTGAAAAACTTAGAATCACAAGTCCTGAAGATGAACAGGCAAGCCCAGGAACATTATTTCTGATTCCCTCTATTTGCTGCCTGAGTTCAGGTTAGTGTCTTCTTTTGAAAAGAGTAGTTCAGAAATAGAGTGAAGAAAGGTGGGCACCTTGAGGAGCCAAGATATGGCTGATGATTTTAGTTCATGCATGAAATGGCCATGAAATGAGATGGGTCTCTGGAGAAGACAACACGTAACTTGCATGCTGGCAAATACACTTTTTTCCCCCTATTTTGTTGTGGATAGAAGTTCTCTGGACTGTATTCTAATATGGAGAGTTCCTAATACTTCCCAGCAAATTGCTTATCTTGCTATTTTTGAAAAGGATTCAGTGGGAAAGGGCTACTGCATAAAGGAGAGAGTAGGCTAAATCATGATGAGGGTTTATGAGCAGCCACTGACATAACAAAATTTATGTACTAGCAGCTGCTATAGGTGAGAATTTATATTCCAGAAACACTTGTTCTACATCATAAGCTTGCTCAAGAATTTTTCAGTGGAAGATTCTTGGTTGTACAGCTTTTCTTGTGATATATAGCTGCAAAAAAATCACCTGGAATCCTCTTTCTTCTATTATTTGCTTTACAAATTTATAGTCACTTCAGACCTTTTCAGGATACACTTCTCTAATAAATGAAGTGAACCTAAGAATGGGGGTTTTTTGAGCGTTATCCATCAGTTGCTGCTGTTTCCTCCTCAGATCTAAAGTCTGCACCCTCCCTGCAGGAAGGTAAAGAAAGAAAAATCCACCATGATGTAACATTAGAACAATACTGCACAGAAGGCCCAAAACTGAGCCATGTTTGAAACTGTTCAGGGAAGCCTTTTTCTATGTCCATTTTAAAACCCAATGTTAAGCCAAGTACAGCTGTGATGGCTTTCTCTGCATACTTCAGCAATCTGAATAACATGTTCTAACTCTGACCAAGCTATACTCCAGGGAAACATGGGGTGAGGAAACCTGGTGTGACTGACTGAGTCTGGGGTTTGTAGGAGGGGAAGGGGCCTTGGTCCCAGCTCAGGTGGTTGAGTGTGACTGCCAGAGGGGCTCCTGCATGGGGAAGTTTCCCTAGCACAGGCTATGGCTCACTGAACTTACACTGGTGCTTCCTACCTTATGAGTGTTTTCTGGCCTATTTTAAGATCTCTTCCAGGAAGCAGTCATGCTCATTTAGATGTAGGATCTAACCCATGAGGTTTTTCTCTGACAACTGAAGGAGCATAGCACAACACATTGTGGCTGCAGAGCCTTAGTCATTGCATAGGTGGGGTTTGGAATTCTTAACATTAGGTTTATCCCCTGAAATTGCTTCTATTTGAAGCTTTCTTGTGCTTAGAAGAGCTAATCCCGCTGCTTAAAAGGCTGTGTAGAGGAATACATGCTTTGTATATAATTATTCTCTATAGCAAGTTGCCTGGTGAAAGTTGATGTTGAGTCCTCGAGGCACAGCATAGCAGTTTTATTAATATCTGAGTGAGTACCTCCAGAAGCAGAGTAAAATGTCTCTTCCTAATGCTCTGTTGCAAGTCTCTCTGGTGAGTGAAGAGCTAATTTCAATCACCTGTAATTTTTCATTTTCCCACTGCATGCCAATTTTTTTTTTTTAATTTTGGCCTGAGCAGAGATGTTGGTATTGAGTAGATCAGCAGCACGTGACAGAATCCCTGTTGCAAGGAGGAAGAAAAAGTGAATTATGTAGTTAACTGGTCTGTAGGTTTCCATTAAACAGATGTCTCTGGCTTGCTATCATTCACTATAATTGCAGTGTCTGGAAAGTTGCCTTTCCCTTGAGACTAATCTATTTTAAGTTCAATGGATCAGGGGAAGCTTTTGAAAGATTTGTAAAATTCTTTACACTTGACTTCTTAAGTCCAAGGAAAGACAATACCATGTACCATGCATACTTCTTAGTGAAGAATTTATTAGAATATTAGTTTGAGTCAAATTCTTGTGTGAATTTCCACAGGCAATGGATCACCACACACACACAATTATATAGACAGTAATTGTTTTCAGAGATGGCATTTAGAAAAAAATTAGTTAATTTTAGTTACAGTTGTAATTATAATCTTTCTATTTTTCTATATTACCCATCTTTTCCCATCAGCTATGGCAGAGCTATCAGGGCAGCCAAAGATTGCTGCAGAGTTTCAGACATGCTCTGAAGGAAGGAATGTTATACTTCAGGGCATCTTCAGCATTCTGTCCAAATCCAAATGGTATAAATATTCCTTTAGTTCTTCTTTAGGCCCATTTCTTCACAGACATAACTTAGGACTATTAGAAGCACTAAACTAATTTAAAAAAGAAAATAAAAAAAAAAAAATCAGAATATATCCATTGTGCCCTGAAATCTTGAGTGGGCAAAATGACATCTTTCTTGCCTAGAATCTCAAACTATGGTAACCCCACTAAACATGTTAACCAAATGACACCTGGGAAGGTAATCTTCTAAAATCTCATTTCTGTGGCTGCTGAAATGTCTGTGGCTACTGTAATCTCTGTTAAGGTACCAAAATCAACCTAAGATTTCATACAATACATCAGCAGCATAATTACACCTTACTTACTCCTCTGAATACCACATAGCTTAAGATAAGAGCCCTACATTATCTTCATGGTTAGTGCCAATAGAAGGAAAGCAGTGGTAAAAATTCAGTGGTTTAAATTTTTTTAATCAAAAGTCAAGAGTGACCAACACTGCAGCTTTCACTGTACAACAAAAAAATGACACAGAATAGGCACAATTCTTGGCCCATAACATTGACTAAATTAATTCCTGAGAGAGAGAAAGAAAACAAGTAACAATTGTTATACATGTTGCTTAATCATGGCTGGAAGGTGGATATCTGCCCTGTAAAAAGAATCATGAAAAAAAAAATGAAGCAATTTTGTTTTCAGTCTTTTTAATGGAGACCTTTCAGACTCCACCTCACTTTCCTTTTTGGGGGTTGCCTAGGAAGACCATATAATAAGAAGCCTAAGGGCTATTAAGAAAGTCTGATGTTAAACAGGTGGCTAAATAGGCAGTGAAGTACATCACCTGCATTCCAGGTGATAAGCTTTGAAATGCACCCAGTCTTCTTCTAAAGAGCTGTGCTCAGAAATCAGGAGCACTGGGAGATACTCTGTATCTGGAGTGTTTTCTCTAGTACCTCAGGTTAAGCACAGCACTTATACTTCTTTTTGAAAGAAGAAAATTATTACACTGAAAGACTGATATTAAATCTGAACCTCTGAACCCTAATTTAACAAAAAAACTACACCTTGCCTTCTCTTAGAAAGCTCCACTGTACACCTCTTTTTGAAAGGGCACTGAGAGTTTCCCCCAAGGGGATGCAAAAGCGAACTACAGCTCACCAGTGATCTCACAAAAAAATCTATATTCAATTGTTTTACACTCAGGCTGGAAAAGGCTTCATGAGCATGCCCAGTCATGCCTGGGCGTGCTGGTTCCAGGCTGCTCTGTGGTGCCTTAGGCTGCTCCAGAGGCTGGACTGGCAAGGCACGGTATCCAAGTCAGATACTGAGATCACTGCATAGGCATTTTCTAGGGCCAGTGTCCTCTGTGTAGACTTTCCCAGTTTTTCACACAGCTTATGACAGACTATGGCAGGAATGAGAAGGGTGCCCACCACATCAGCCCTGGGCAGTGGCAGCAGTCACAGCTGAACGTCCCATCACACACTCTGATGTACTACCAGAGATTACCACCACCAAACCCATTGCAAGACTGTAGTTGAATTTTTTGGGTTTTCACAGGAGAGCAAGGCTCCTTCCTTCTCCTGTTTGGGTAGATGCACACTGAACACATTTGCTCAGTCTGTCCTGCATTCCCACCAGCAGTGCCTCACACGGCACTTGTGCCAATAATGCCTTTTTCTGTTCCTTTAGAATTAAACTTCCTTGGAGATCATTCTTTCCTCCTTTTCTCTTAGGAGTGGATCCTCTGTTAACAGGTTTCTCCATATCTGGCTGTGTGAACAAGAGACTTTGAGGACTTTGCTGTTTCAAGAGACCAGGATGATTGACTGCAACAGCAGTACAGTAATGGAGGGAATCACTAGGGGGATGTTGGAGCAGACAGCTGCTGTATTATTTTGAACAGGCAGTTTTCCTTATAAATATTTACTGTATTGAAAAACAGACAGCTATTGTAGCAGTGATCTGGAAAAAATTTTGAAAAATGACTGGGATTTTCCCTGCAAGACCAACATCAAAAGCTGTAACTAAATATACTTATGGTCCAATATTGCATAAAATTTGGGCTCAACCTGTATTTAAGAAAAACTTCAGTGAAGCATTGTATGTTTTATGTGAGGAGGTCAATGTGACTTTTGTTTGAACAAATATTTCAGTACTCCTACCTATTGTTCACAAATTTTACTCAACCTGAGAAATACGCCTGACAAAATTGGCCAAATGCTGCTTTGAAATAAAGGTGACTTCACAGCCCTCATAGAATCCTTGGTTTACATCAGTGGAAGATTTGATCCACAAGCAGAGGTCAGTAAATATATTAAGAAATAATTTAAATATTTTTTTCTGAAATGTTGCTGCTGCTGCTACTTTTATCATCAACTCAACTCCTGAACATCTTAAATAGGATAAACCATTTCTAATGTCCACATCAAAGATTATTTGAAAAAAATCACATTATTAATTTTCAAGAACTAAATATTTGAGAGACCCATAACTGAGTTGCTGTTGTTGCTGTTTTAAAATTGGCTCCTTCGTATGTAAAATGCTGTACCTATGAGATAATTGACTTTTCCTGTAATTAAACCTGCAATTAAAAAAATGTTATCACCACTTAAATAACTGCTAGGGAAACAATTGGATGAAAAGACGAGCTGAAAGCCAAGGAATGGTCTTTCCTCAGAGTGTGAATAACAACAAGGTTTCATAGTCTGTCAGTCTCAGTACCAGCAAGCTTGTCTTTGAAAACGCTTCCATTTTTCAAGCTGTTAGAAGGATTGCTATAGATCCTGGGGGCATATGCCTGAAAGAAAGATCATAATTCAGCAATAGGAGGTCTGCTTATCTCACTCAACAGTGAGCTGGCAGAGGACGAGCCCCACGCTTTGTTTACAGGGGGAATAAGCAGCATACCTTCCTGGTGCCTGTGCGGGCTGTGAACCCCCTCGCTACAGAGGTGACAGAAGGATGGAAGAGCAAGGCACTGTGCCTAAGTATGTAGGTGTGTAACTAGTGGGACTCTTCACACCTTCAAAAGAGAAAAAGAATCTGCCTCATCCTTACAGTATCCCTTGATCTCTTTGTTAAACTGTATTTGTAGGTTTCTATTGAAATGTCATTCAGGAAATACCATTCAGCTTCCCTTGACACACAAAAAGGGAGGACAATATTAAGTGACCTGTGTGGTGAAAGGAAGGCTGTGACTCAATTTTATATTATTTCTAATTAAATTCAGATAATTACAAAAGAGATGGGAAAATGAGAAGAGGAGGGGAAAGAGGGAGAGAGAGAGAGGAGAAATTAGAGCCTATTTATAACACACTTTTCATAGAGCTAAATTCTGCTATGCCTACTTATTTTGAAGTGGATTGGTCTACTTGTAAAATATTCTTCTACAGAAACCACAAAGGTGCAGGCGAGGTTAAACTGATTATAACAGCACTATGATAATTTAGCTAGCAAGAACTGGTCATTTCACCCTTTTAGCAGAAATGTATTTAAAATCTAATTACAATGGTGTATTTTAATTTGGAGCTACAGGTGACGTTCACCAGATAGAAGGATCAGTAATTACCCTAGCTGACTGCTACAAAACCAAGACAACCAAACCAAAGGAAAAGAAGTGTTCGCTGAAAATTAAATAGAGAATTTAGACATGATAATATTAGTGTATCAAATAATGATACACTTTGGCTTCTGACATTTCTTCTCTATACATTTCTAGTTTCCTGTTTGGATATTATGGGAAAATATATTGAAATGAAAATTATTATATTTAAGTGCATCACCTACAAACTGAAGATAAAAACTATTATTTATATTCTGCTACCTAGGGCCCAAAAGATAATCTGTCTTGAACATGCATGTAAAGGTCTTTAAGAATTTGACAAAGTAAATATTTCTATTTTCCTCCACATATTTTTACCCCATCAAAGCTAAATGAATGTAAAGCAGTTTTAACTGTTTTAAATAATCAGCTTGCCTGTCTCAGTTCTTCATGAAAGATAACGAGGTGTATTTGATCAGAAGGCTCATTAAAAATGATTGCATAAAAAAAAAAAGGAAAGTCATTCCAAATAGTGTTGCTAATTGGAAAAGATGAGTTGACGTATGACTGAAGTTTGGATCCAAGTTCAGAGCCAAAGATAATGTGTAACAATTTGTTTTCCCATGTGCAATAGTTTGTGTGATGTTATGACATTAAAAAGTCCCTCAGATATAACAACTTTCATTTTACTGTATGATATTGGAATAATTTACATTTTTGAAAATTACGTTTGAGTTTCTGAGTATGAATTACCCAAGAAAGTAATTGACTGTTTAGAAGTCGATGTTTCTAATAACCAAACAAGTGTTGAATCACTTCATTTTGCAGCATCAGTCATATTCTTCATACGATTTCTGAATTGAGCTCGTCACGTCACTGATACCCCTTTTTGAATTGAATTAGAGGAAAAATGGTAGCTGGAGAAGGTAATTATTTTTCATGTTTTATCTGCATAGCTGATGTCAACAGAGTACTATCCTTTCTTTAACCTGTGATAGGCAAATACTTTCTGAATAGCCCTCCAGACCTCACAGAAGCCACACCTCTGATTAGGATTTGCAGAATTCACTATCACATGCAATCCTTACCTTTTCAGATGAAAGCAAGCCTTGTCTTTTCAGCCATAATAAGAAAGTAATAGGAACACTCACAGGTTAACATTTAAGATACCCCAAATAATCAAGTAAGGTAAATGCGAGGGGTAAAGGAGAACACCAAGTCACAAGGAGATCTCCTCTGAAACCTACAGCTTCATTTCAGCCTGTGGAGGCTGCATTACAGAAGGGACATATGCTGAATAAAATTTACTTCCTCAGCAAATTACATAGCAATTTAGAGTACAGGTGGTCAGTAGGGCTGTGAGCTCCCCTCCAAAATCTATCCATCCTAAACACCTTGCTGGAACAGAATGAATGGCATATCTCACTCCACTATTCTACAGAAATTCTAGATAACAGACTTAAACCAGACTCCTCATTTCTGCACAGCTGATGGATGAGATGAATCCTGAGTGCTCTTTTTTTTTTGGAGGGCGGGGGGAGGGGTGCATGGAGGGGGCGCAGGTGGTTTGCAGCAAGTCACCAACATTCAGTTAGCTGCTCAGGATCTAACTGGGTTAGGTGGGGTTTGGGGAAAACAGGCAAAGCTTCAACTTGGTCAAATAAATATGTGAAAATACTACTTCTCTTGAGCAGACAATGTATTTGACAACTGGAAAAGTAAATAAGGCTTTTTAAAAAATTGCATCTGTGGTATGCATAAGCTGCTTTCTCTCTTAAATGTGTGTACCTTGAGGTTCTGCTGGGCTGTTCAAGGCTAGCTTTAAAAGTTTCTAAGGTAATTAACTGCTTTAGAAAGAAATTATATTAACTGCTGTGTGTTTAATACATGGGAGTGTATTCTTTATCAAAGACTCTAATCAAGAAATAACAAAGAAAAATACTGTGAAGACAAAGTTTGTTCTGCCATTTTCAAGAAGCTGCTGTATCTTATGTAGTTACAACTGATCCTGTGAAGCAAGCAAGAAATTAGGTCACATACTATTTTTCAAGTTAAATTCCACAGGAAATAAAGTCAATTCTAATGGTTTTTATCATCCAGAACTTGACTGTTCATTGCTTTTCCCTTGAGTGATGGTACTGTTTTGAATGCAGTTTGCACAAGGTAATGACAATACAAGACACAAGAGTGTAGAGTTCAGTTATTGCATCCTGAAGCTTTGAATCTGAAAAAGTCCCTCTATATGCAATTCTTTCTCTCAGAATATTCAGAGAGGGCATAAATATTATTAAACAGCCATTAGACAGAATAATTTACAGATAGAAATGGTCCTGCTGATTCTTCTTTGATGAAAGAAAAAAATATTGATGAAATGTATCAGTTGATGTCAGTTGCACCACCAAATTGCAGAGGATACTTTTGCAACAGCAATTGCTACGAACTTTGTTGGGATCCAGGGAATCTAAATATCCCAGAACTCTGTTTTGTGAAGAACTGCTTCATCTTACGCTTGCCCAAAAATAGTTTCTGCAAGAAACATCTAGACAGTGCACCACTGTAGGCTGCAGATCCTCTGAAGAGGCATGGTGCACTGAATATTAACACCATTTCACACATTCCCAAGATGTATGCAATTACCTCGGGGAGAGGAGCTGGGAATGTGAGGTCTCAAGGGCTTAGATAATGACATAAAATAAATTGCAACGATTACCCATGTATTTTTCCAAGAGACATATTATTTAAAACCTGTCTCTGCTTTCGAGAATGAAAGACAGAGGAATGTCCACTTTATGAAATTGCTATTAATGTGTGACCTAGAGTTGAAGACAAGGTTAATTATGGGTTTTTAACAGAAGTATCGTTCTGGTTTAATATCACTACCCAGGCCTTAAATATTGAAGTAAGTCACATTTTTCAGGGACAATTGCCTTTGAATGAAGAATGGCAGGGCTCTGATCTTTGCTGACCCTACTGACTCCCATTGTGTAATCCATAGCAACAGTGTTGCTACAGCAACCCAGGAACACGTCGTAAAATAAGATAAAACCGTGAAATCCAATGTCATACTTCTATGAGATGCAAAATTGCAAATAACTTCCTAAATCAGATTTATTAAAAGATTGATATATTGCATAGGAATCATATTGGGTCAATCCTAAATGAAGAGAGTACAATGGAATGAATGCAAAGAACAATAGAGCCGACCTTACAGGACGCTTTAGTGTTCTGGTGAAATGTTTGGTGCTTACGACAAGTATCTGCAAATCACGTGCATCTTTACCAATGTTTTTGTTCTCTTTTTTCCTCCCATCTGTATCTAGTAGGCAATCACATACACTTGATCTAATCCTATACAGTTATTCCTCAAGGAAATGAAGAAGAAGATAAAACTGTAACCAGTGCTGTATGAATGAGATGGAATTATTCAGGATGTTGTATACAGAGTTTCATTAGTCTTGTCTACAAGCTGATTTGTCCTTGGCATAGTATACACCCATCCAGCCAGCATGTAATTTACATGAATGTTCACGTATACAACAGACAAGCTGGAAACACGAAATTATAATTTCTGACAAAGAAAAAGTATTTTTGACCACAATATGTTTCAGAACAAAAGCATAATACCATGTTGTAACTTTTAACCATAGGTATATATTTTAAGAGCTGTAAAATACAACACCACTGAATCTGAATTATCAGCAGTTTTTAAAAGACTTTTATCAAGAACAAAACAAAATCTGAGAACAAAAGTCCTATTCACTAGGAAAAAAGTTCTTGCTTCTCAACCCTCACAACATTTGTTAATTAATATAACTTTGCAGTAAGCTTAAGTACATCTCACTGAATGGATGGATTGTGCTATACATATTATAATAAGCTCAGTAGCTACACAGCACAACACAGGCTTTTTTTTTTTTTTTTTTTAAGGAACAGAAGTTCTTATACTAATCAATTTCAAACAGTTTTTCCTGTGTTTTACAATAGTCAGAGCTGGATATTTCAGAAGAAGCTGTAAACTCCTTACATTGTATACAGCCATAGATTTCTGTATGATAAAGCTAAATTTCTGCCAAAGCACAGATGGTGATCTACCTATTTCCCCAAGCACAAGGTTTGATGGCTCCTGTAATTTGATTTTCTTTTGTTAGTACAGCTAGTCAATGAGGAGTGCCTTCCTCTGAAAGTTCTGCCTGTATATTAATCGCCTGTGATGCTCTACTGCACATAATATGCTGCAGACATTCTGCCTCTACAGGAGATTGTAAAAGTATGTTGGTCAAAGATATTAAACTTGCTAACATCTGCATCTTTAAAGATGACTTATTGATAGAGAAAGTTCAAAGAGACGATCGTACAAATCACAGATTCAAACAACAGCGGTCCTGCTATCAGATAAAATATGAGTTGATAGATGTTCTTTAAATACTCATCTAGATGAACACAGTGAAGCAAAAAAGTCATTTTCATTTTCTTTTGAAGCTGTTTTCTTCTTTTCTTAAGACTGTTATTCTACTGGCAAAAAAAAAATCTGTAAAATTGCTCACTTTTTCACTAAACACATGAAAATTGATCATGTACTTTAGAAGGAGTTTTGCTTTTTATAGGCTAACATTCATATTTATGACTTCTGAAAACAAAACAATATATTACTTTAAGTTTCAACTGAAAGCTAAAAAACACAGTACTTTATTTAAAAAGGAATCAATACTTCTCAACCAGCTCTATCTTTCCTATAACTGTCTGCCATGGAAGTTTTATTGGAAACACACATTATCTTTGTAAACTATTTGAAACAGGTCAGCAGAATAATTTGATTTTATGGCTGAAATTCTAATGCTAGTGTAAGATTTAAAGTGCTTGTGAAATCTGTCTGCAGACTCTGAAGCATACAATTGAATATATACATATATATATATAATATTTTTATATATGTATGTATGTCTTTTTTTTTTTTTTAACAAAGGTAAGATATTCATAGCTTTGGTTTCCCTAGTGAATTATGCAATTATGTCCACTACTTGATATTGTAGGAAAATCTTCTGGGAGATTTGTTGACAGAACAAAACATAACAAAAACAAATGCAAAAAAAAAAAATTCTATGCCCGTTAGCTGTAACTACAACAATACTTTTTTCAGTGAGCTCAGTTTCAGGGTTAAAGTAGAAACTCCCTTAGCAACCTCTTTCCTTCACTTTGATGCTGCAATTCCAAAGGTCTGGACCCATTTTATTCAGGTAAAAAATGTATTAAACTGAAATTAGGTTGGAAAATGAGGGTTTCTTTTAGGCTTATATAGAGGAAGGAGTGTTTAACAGTCATTTCTGAGCATCCCTTTCTGCTGCAGAAAGGACGGTGAGTGAGTCCTGCATCCCATTTGCCAAAGACCTCACTGAAGACAGTGTTGGTGTTCCCAGCAGTTGAGATAAGGGCCGTTCTGGCCTGTGGGGCAGGTGTGATTGGAACAGTGATCACTAATATCAGGTGGCTACCAACTCCTGACCACAGGACTGTCACTCTCCAAGGTACACGTCATAAGGAGGTGTCCCTGACCACCCAAACTGGAGAGGCCTTTTGGCATGTGTGTCAGCTTCACCTTCCCTGTTCACGTGTCTCGGTTTTCTTCAAAGAGAAGAACACCTCTAACTAAAATATAGATACAAACACTTGCCTAGATCTTTCTTAGTATAGACTTCCAGTTCAAAAAAGCATTTAGCTTTCTTGTTTCATAAACTGAAATTATCTGAGACAGTCATGAACAGTCTTAATTTCCCTACATAGCATATAAGATTGGGATTTCCATCTTACAAGTTCAAACTATCTGCCATTTATTTCAATTATCTCCCCATACTTCATGTTTTCCTTCCAGTTGGATGGGAATTACTCATTCATTTTGCTTCCTCATATCCCTGGGTGCATGCACACATAGGGGCACATGTGCACTAGTGCAGGAGGTCACACAGACTCTCATACTGCAGATTCAGAGGCAAAGGGAACACCTAAATTGCATAGTACAACCCACCTCTGCTCCTTCCTAATGCAGGTCAGTGTAATCTATTGCTTCTTGCTACTGATTCATATAGTCTGCAATCAGTAATTCATAAGTTTTATTTTCTTTACCTTAGATAAAATTTATTACAAAATGTCCCACAAGGGTTTAACTATTTTCAGGGGCTATGGCTTAGGTTACAGATGATTTTTTTGTCTATACAAGTTTCTCTATTTTCACAGAGGTCCCCTGCCCTGTTATGGGTCCTATTCTGTGTGAAAAACAAGCAAAACTAATTGTTATGTCTATTCCCCTTATGTTTCCTGCTCCACTGGTATCAGGAGGAACTTTGCCATTAAGCTTAGAGGGTGGTGGATCCAGACCTAAGTGGGTTCATGTAAGGCAGTAACATTGTTTCCTCTTGTTTTGAATGGCATTTCTCCTTCTTTCTATTAATGTCCATCCAACACATCAAAGACTGGTTGAGTCAAGGCAGGTTATAGCTATAAAGAACATAATCCCCACCCGCAAAGTTTAAGGTTGAAGCTATGACCTACTTTAGCTAAAAAACAAAATGGGCTTCACAGGTGTCAGAATTCCACTGCAATCAAGCACTAATCTTTGTTTTGCAAGAGTGAAAGAACAACAAAAGCAATTTATCTGTAAAATGACAAGTTGAGTCTTGCCAGCTTTGTGTTAAAATGATACTTCTGTAGGTGTTTTTTAATGTATTTTTGATCATGGAGTTTTAATTCTTCACATATGTGAGGTAGGGGGAGAATATTTATATTATTTGATTGTTTTATCTACTTTCCGGCTCAATTATTTTATCAGATGAAAAGCTGGAAAATATTCTTATAACTAAATAACTTCATATTTATCATTAATTTTATTTTTTTTACCCAGTCCCCATGACACCGTTCTAATTCTGATAATGTTGATTGGAGGAGGAAACATTTACACTGAGTTATCTAAAATGCTATTCATTGAAAGACATTGTCAAATGTATAAAGCACTTGTCAATAAAGTGGCATAACAAAAATACTTCATATTGCATACTTCTCTGGCACAAAGAGTTGCTAATCTTTTTTTTACATCCTCTATATTTTCACAGGTTTATATATAGCTTAATTTCATATGTAGGCATTGGTTCTGGGAAGAACAAATTATAAATAAATCAGATTTCTATTAAACTGTAAAATATTTAGAGCTGAAATTCGTGTATTAATCATTGAGGGAGGACTTACAAGAATGCTGGTGCTGGCCCACCAATAATAAGCAATTATCACCTCTAGTTTCCTTGGATTTTCCCCATTTTGTGACTTGTTATCAAATAGGCTTGCAGAATCAGAGTAACTCTTTATCTTGCAGACTACGTAGGTAACTTTGATTTTTTTGAAAGCAATTTTTGTGGCAATTAAATTTTGATGGTCTGTCAGACATGTGCAGCCAGTAACATAATTGGCTCTAATTTAAAAAATAATAATTTTTGCTATACAAGTAGCCAAAGAAAACAACGAAAGGGGACAAAGGGTCACAATCTGAGCCAACTGCCTTTCCTCAGGAAAAGCCTGTAGTTGAGACAAGGGGAAATCATATATGAGAATCATTTTCTCACTCTATATATAAATAAAGAGAAATTTTTACTGTGAAAATATTAGCCATGAGGTTGTTTCTGACAGATGTCCTTACATCTTGGTTTAATCATAGTCCAGTGTAATGTTTTTGAACTCTACCTCATTTCAATATATATTTACTCAGAGGGCAGAATGACAGCAAAATGCAATATTCAGAGCTTTTATTATAATTTTAGAGTATAGAATATGCAGATAGCCATCATTCAAATCATTACTCAATAGTGCTGGGTAAGTAGCAATCACAAGATTTAATATGTGCACAAATGTTTCACATTAAAATCTGATGAACTGTATAGTACCTCCCCTTAAATGGAAAAGGAGGTGAAAATAGTAATAAAAACTATGTGGAAGAAGAGGTAAATCGTTATGCTTTTGTTTTCTCTTGCTTGCTCCCTTATATCCATACAAACTCAGCCTCTCTTCAAGAGGTTTTCTTGACCATGCAGGGCAGAAGAGGACAGTCACTGCTCCCACTCCAGGTAACTGGGTTTCTGTTCTTCCAGGTTCCTTTGTTCTGCATTTATGTGGTCTCACTTTAGGTATAGCACCCTGAAACAGGAATAAGGAAGCACTTCTCTTCACAGTATATACACACACACAGTGTACCTTTTACTCAACTCTGTGCTGGTTTCAGGTGGAAAAAAAACCACAGTATATTTTATTTATCCTCTGTTGTTTGTTTAATGGCAGGATACACACAAAAACCCTCAAATACTTGAGGGATATAGACGAAAACTGCTCAAAGCAGTCTGGGTAGATATTCCCCATAGCTTTTTAAAATTATTTTTGTTCATTTTAAATTAAGGCTAAAATGCAACCATAAATGTGATGTTTAAGGAGAAAAAATACTGCTGTGAGGGGAAAAAAAAGGGAAAAAAATTCATAAAAGTGTCCTGTTGTTTGTTCCAGAAAGATCTCATGGAGATGACCAACTTTGCCTAATATTGGCAGAGTCAGCTTGTTTTTTTATAACAAAAGTAAAAAGCAAATCTGGTTTGCAGTCAGCTCCATATGCTGTTTATGAAAATCCTGTTTCACTCACCAGAAATGCATTGTTAATACCTCTGAAACAGCATTTAAAGAAACATCATTGATTAATATGGTAGAGACTGATACATAAATCATTTACATTAAGTATTCACTGATCATTGCTCCAGACATTGAATAGTGGTCTGGAAGAAACAAAATGAAGAGGTCCTGAAGGTCTAAATTTATTTCTCTACAGATTTCTTGAGCACCCTATTAGGGTGTCTTTCTGAGATGAAAGGAAAGAAAAAATAAAAACCTCCCACCCTCTGAAACACTGTTGAAAATAATCTCACAAACAGAAGCTGAAAATGGAGGTGATGTTAAGGTTTGGCCGCCCAAGAGATTTTTTGCACACATCCAAGACAGGAATGTTTTTGTCATCCTCACAATGAAGGAAGTCAGAAAAGCCACTGTTAATCAGGAGGTAATGTAATTCCAAACATGCCCTTTAGAACATTTCATGGTACCACTCTGTTTCAGTATTGTATGACTTTGATTGTCCTGTCTTCACATAACCACCCTGGATTTAACAGGCTTGATTTTTAGAGGATGGAGTTGAGGCATGTGAAACCACTAATTCAAAAATCTCATTTTTCTAGCATATATAGCAATACCTTTAAAATGCGAAGCTCTGCCATCAGTTATCTGAAACTGCCTCCTAATTATCTCACTATTCCTAGGATATGGCTGCTCAGAAGTGAGTTCCCTGAAGCACAGAGCTATCTCGACTATCTTAACATAGTTAGCTCAGACATCATTACCACTGCAGTAGAAGTAGTCCGAGTTAATTTCTTTTCCTCAACAGAGAAAATTGCTCTAACTTTGGAGGAGATAGTCACAGAATAAGAAATTGCTAGTTTCTGTAGACATGGTGTACAACCTCTTCTTGAAGTCTTTGTAATGTGGACACAGTAAATCATCATGAACCTTTGTGTAATCTACTGGGGACTTTTCAAGTGGTGTCAGTTTTTCAGGTATGAAATAAAACTTTTTATTTTTTTTTCCCCTGTGAAGGAATGAAATGGTGAACCAAAACTGAACATTTAAAAATGTTATCATTTGTGGTACTGAAATATCAGGTAGTAGAACTAAAGAGACACAGATGCACTTAGGGAAAAATCAATGCATATGAAATATTTCTTTGATGACACAAGCCTAGTTTTAGACTCCAAAGAGGTGACAGGAGAGGGAGACCAGCTGCAGGGATGGAAAAGATGAGTGAAACAGAGATAAGGCACAAGAGAAACAGGATAATAACAAAGATAATGATTGAGTAATTGTGAAGACAGATACTAAGAGAGGAAGGAAGCATGGCAAGAACAGTGAATGCAGTAACAGGGTTTAATATATCAACTATTGGATATTGTACTGAATCAGAAATTTTAATACAACATGCAAAAATGAGTAGAGAAAAGAATGGACAAAGGAATGTTATGCAGGCTAAAATATTTTTCACTAGAGGAAAAATGAAATTATAGAAGGGAACATTGAGAAAGAGAGCGACCTTTCAAAGAAGAAAAACATTGAAGTAAAAACATTGTGATTTTTTCCTTTTAATTAAAGTTCATCTCTACTCTTTTGTCTCAGTCAGCAGTAGATGCTGCTCATTTCTGAACTGTATTTATATTGTATTGTGTGTGGGGGGGTGTTATTATTATTACAAAGTTGTGTTTAGTTAATAGCTGCCTTTGTTTCATAGGCACATTGCTGCTGGGAAGCATTTCATAAAGACTACCTCTGTTAGCAGGTATCCTCAGTGCCAAATTAACTATCCCTCAGGTATTATCCTCCTGTTGGTGTGTAGAACTGCACAACCTCAGCAAAGGACAAGTCCAGGTAAACCAGGTAGACACTCCACTGTGTGACAAACAATGCAAATCAACACTCCAGGACACATGTGGCACACCTTCGTGGCAGATTTGTGTCACCAAAAGTGAAAGGAGAGGTACTCAAGAGGAAAAAGTTAAAGACACATCATGGAAGAGGGCCTGGTCCACAAAGCCGCAGCCAGGTAGTGACTGTTCTAGGGGAAGTCCTTTTCACATGAAGCCTGATGAGAAGATACACTCCATTTGTATTTGCAAAATACAAGTTCGCTCACGAGATGTGAAAGGTGCACTGAGGGGTTTTTTTTTTTTTTTTTTTTAATAAATCCTCTTAGTGAACTTCCAAAAGTAAAACAGAGTATGATATTTTAAACGTGCTAGGCTTTGCATTGCAAGTCCACAAGAAAAGTTCTATATCCAGCTTAAGGTCTCCAGAACAGATCCCAACTTTATATTATGCAGGGGGCTGTAATTACATGAATCAGAAACCATGGCCCTGTATATAGAATTAAATCAAGTTTATTATATTGTGCATTCATCATATTGTGCAATCATCTTGAATTTTTGACTAAGATATAGAGCAGAGAATGTGCTAGGAGAATGCTTAGTTTTCTAACAGAAAAGTTGCTTGTTTGTTGAAAGTAGCAAAAAAACCTGTTAGACTTATGTACATTTGTCATTTTTTCCTTTCTCTCTAAAGTAAAAAAAAAAAAAAAAAGCATTTCTTGATCTTCCTTAAACCAAATCTTGTATCAGTCATTAATCTACAGAAATTACTCAAGCACTGAAATGAATTCATTCTTTTTCTTATCATTATAATCACTTTCTTCATAGCTGCTTCTCCCAGTTAATTCAGCTGTAGATAATACCAAACATGCAGGTGTCAGTTAATTTTTCTGAAATTTTTAAAATATTTTCATTGAATTTCTCATACTGAAGCTGCTGGATAATTTGGTCTCCCACACCATTCAGAAACTCTTTAACAGCCATTGTTTGCCTTCCGTACAATTGAGGCTTAAGCATCACATTACCAGGCTCTTCACTCACTGCAAACTGCATTTATAGTCAAGGAGACTGAAAGTTTAAATGGTTTGAAAGTACCAGCAAAGCTGCAAGTTTTCCAGCTGAAAAGAACTCTATCTTAATAGTTAAAACTCACACCTGCTCAGAGGACCATACCAGATCCTTAAAAATTAATTTATGTCCTCACAATATTGCTATAAATTTAAGCAATAACTTATTGTGTGATCCTGGAATTGGCTACAGACCCAGGAATGAATTTCACCTGTGGTGAGTGTTGTGTGAAGGGAAAAAAAAATGTCTGAGAAAGATTCCACAGAACTAACAAGCTGATAAGTTAAACAAGAGGATTGGAAGAGAGCCTGCTATGATTGGTCATATTGGATAAACAATGTGAGAAAAGTAATCTGAGACATTTTAAAAGCCATTCTAAATCCTTACCTAGAAACAAAGGAGAGATATACTACACTTTCTTTGTGTTAGCCAAGAAGAAGGAGTGAGGATATCATGCTTCCATTCATGCCTTTGTTGGGGCTCTGATTTTTCAAACATACTGAACTAAAGCCAGAAGAAAATCTGAGCTCTAGAGATATGAAACAAACCAGTGATAAAGGAAAAGACTGTATAATAGGATAACTACTAAATACTATTTTCCACCAATTAATATCATAACAGATGCAGCTCTAATAGGATTAGAAAACTATAGTTTGACATGGAATCTCTGTGATATAGAGCACAAAACCCCCCATGTCTACAGCTGAAGAAAACTAAAATGTTGAGTTGTATGAGCTAAATATTAATAACTATCAAAACAAAAAATATTAATGCAAACAGCAAAAATGTAGTAGCAGATACCTTAAACTAGCTTCAAAATGTTTTATTGACCTGGTATTTGAGCTGCAAGGCTGCTATTTCACACCTTGTCTGTGCTGCCAACTTCAGCTTGCACTACATCTGTGCTTTATGTCTTTATGCTCCTGACCACACAAACTACACATCCAAGTGAAGCTCATACATTAATCTTCCAGCTTTTAGATGTGATTGATGCCTGTAACAAATAAGTGGATTTGAAATAAAGGTTAAATGAATTATCATATTTATCTGGTCCTATGAGCTGTTATCAAGCCTTCCACAGGCTGGCACTGCACTTAGAAATGAGTATTTCAAAGTAAAAGGTTAAGGGTTTTATATAGAGAGCAAAACAATCAAGTAATTGACCGATTCTTTTGCTAAGTCAGGTGATAAAGACACTTTATCCTTAAGTGTCAGGACAAAGGTAACTTTGCTTGCAAAATCCTTTATGAAACTCGGAAACACTGGGCATTTTCTTTAAAACTTCATCTTTCAGTGGGAAATGCAATTCAGCTTAACAAGGTAATAAATATGCTTGTGAATTACCTTCCTTTTGTTTTACAGTGACATCAAATATTCTGACATAAGACTAGAACCAAGTAAAATAGAATGCAGGAAAGGATTCTCGGTAGAAAATCAGCAAATTTTGGAACTTACGTTCACATTTGCAAGTACTCAAGTATGGATTTCACTTCAGGAAACACAGCATACAATTACAATATAACTGTCCAAACATTACTCCTGTATTGCAACCGTATTTCATTCCCCCATTATGCATGATTTCTGAAAAAAGTTTGAAAGCTGTATTCTAAAAATGGCTTCATTCCAAGTCATTCTGTTGTGGATATTACTGAATACAATACAGCCCAGTTACTGCTGAAAATGAAATGGCTATTATTAATGTATTTGCTGTGCTAGTGACAAGCTTACCCTAAATTTGTGGTTAAACAAAGCACAAATTGTGTGTGATGCAAGAAAAAAACTGAGATAATTAGTTATCTAAAGCTTATATGCTATCAGTAGTGATAATAAAAAGCCTTTATTCATACTTACAGAGGCTCCATCTTACTGCTTAAATTTAAAGCAATATTTTGAGGGCATAATTGTAGCAGTGCTCATTAGATAGAAGCCGTCATCCTTCATCCTGTTCCACCTGAGCAAAGCTTGTAAGAACGAACTAGAGAAATGTAACTAGAGAAAAAAAAATGTTGCAACCTGTCAAGGTCTAGGTATACAGACCTTGTAGAGTGTGAATGCATAATACGAAGAATATATATTAGGCTGCTTGGGTTTACTAGTTTTAAATGTTCTGCATGCTTTTTATAAATAGCTATTGTTCTGAAAAAGAGCAATTTTTACAATTTAAACACCTTTTTTCCCCAAGTATTAATTTAATAAGTATTAATTAAATACAAGCATCTGAAGATTACAAGAGTGTGGACATGAAAGCACATATTGTGGCATATACATGTGTACACGTTATTTTTAGGAGAGGCTCAGTACACCTGCAAGTGAAAGATAAGGTCTAATTTGAGGGTTCTAATTTCCATCTAATTTGAGGCTAAACCAACAAATAAATGAAACATAAGTTAGGGTAAAATTAAGTACACACTTTCTGGACCAAGCTGTGTTTTCCTCTCCAGCAATCCACAATGTTTCACAGGGACAACAGGAGTTAACTATGTCAGCCATGAGTAATGGATGAAAATGGCTGAATCAGTATTTCTCAATGTTAGTGATTATCCTTATTTCACCATGCACTATGGGAGCTTATCTGAGTTAATTACGATTTTGCATCAAAAAAATAACAATTTTAAGTCTTCCAAGTAAAACTTCCCAGAGTTCTTCTACAGGAATCCCATTATCATTATTATTGGGAGGTTTTTTTGACAGGCCCATTGTGTGAAACAGACTTATCATTTCATTACTCCAGGACATTAAATTGCTCAGTGGAGTGAGCACATTGCCCTCTTGGTGTGCTGAATCATGCAGTGTCTATGCAGGGTTTGCAAAATTCCTTTATCTCCAGTAACCTTTGTGACCCACCCCAATGACTGACTGGCACCCTCACTGTGTGGGGTTAGGATACCTCCAGGCTTTCACTCGGAGGAGCTTTTGTAAACTGTTCTTTTAAAAGCTGACCAAGGCCTTCACAGTTATGAAGTACTCCAGGAACCTCTTCTGCCTAAATTCTTCCACAAGACCCTAGTGTCAATGCAGCCTAAATGAGTGCCTAAATGAGCTCTACTACAAGGAGGTACAAACATTGAAATTGCGGTGTTTAAACTGACCTGTGATTACCTGAATTGAATCCAACACAGATATGCTCCCTGCTAAAACTTCCAGTGTCCCCTAGCAGATTACTTAAACCCTGGCAATGCAACAAACAATTTCATTTTAATTGTATCAAAATGATGACCCAGTTCAAATCTTCCCATTTTCATCATCTGGGTTGGAAACATTGGCTGATAGTGTTGTCAGTAGAATCAGCTGTCCTAGCCAGAAAGCAGATAGCCCTGAGCAATGGTGCCTTCTCTCAATTAGCACTTTGCAAGCAAAGTTGGCCCATGAGTAAATTGGCATGAAAGCTCATCGAGCTAAATCAGATGAGACTGAGCAGTCAAACACGTAAGAAGAGATGGTATTTATCCTGACCAATCTGTAAAAAAATAAACTGAAAAAAATGTTTCATTTTCTTATTTTTGGCACCTTTTTTTTTCTCCCCACAAATCAGTAGTACAACAATCTGTCTAATAATTCTGCCTCAGGGAAAAGGTATATGCAGAAAGGTGCAGACTTGATTAGTGTGAATTTGATTTTTTGATGCAAATGTTCAAATACAAATCTAAAGAGGAAAAAAAATATATTCCACTAATTTTTTGGCTATGCATGAAGCTTAAAATGAGACACAGATGAAGTTACTTATTTTTCTATTAATTCTTTCATTTTTGTCCTTCTGAAATTACCCAGTATTTTATATTGTGATCACACCTAAAAAATGAAGAGACAAAAGGAAGATGGTGGTTCCATGCCTATCCACAGCAGTTTTCTTCTGCCTTAAGAAAATTGAGAGAAGTTGCACAAAAAAACCCCAGCAGCCACAATCCTCCTGCAAGACACAATGTAAGCCTACAGCCACAAAGCACTGAAGGGCTTTTGAATCACATGATTTTTCTTGTGTCAATGTAAATATTTTCCTTGAAACAAGGTGACACTAATATAGACTACCACAACTTTTTTTTTTTGGGGGGGGGTGGGGGGGAAGTTATGGAAAATGCATTAAAAAAATTGATAGAATAACAACAAAAAAAGTTGCTTTGTTCTATACCAGGTGTGTATATACTACTACAAAATCAGCAGAAAACCAAATATAGCCAACAGAACAGTACTGCTTTCCACTTTTCCAGCACCCTGGATCTTAGTGGTTAAAATCTTCAGGATATTTTTGCTTAGTTGAGACTAGTTTTTAGAATCTTTGTACCACACTCTGTGAAAAGCCATGCTGGTTTCAGGCTGCCTGTACGAGGAATAGGGAACTGAATAGTGGAGACCTGTGGATTTCTGCAGAGCATTGCTCCCTGCCTGCCAGCATTCCCTCCTGCATTTTTCTTGCTGGATCTGTATAGTATTGCCCTCTGTTGCTAAATCCACCCCAATCTTGCTTCCTGTACTTCTTGAGGAATATCTGCCCTCTGCACTAGCAGCTCTTCAGACTCCTGATCTCCTGATGAAACTGTTTCTTGCCACCACACTGAGCTGTGAAAACTGATGATGAGATAGGTGTCAGGCAGGACTGGTCTTCTGGATTCTGTTTCCTTTCCTGAGGCTGGAATGGGTGGAAAAATCAAACTGGTTGTCATGGCCTTTCTAATTCCCTATAAATACAAATTTCAGGTTTAAGATTAACAGAAAGTTATAGTTTATATTTGATGTCTCTACAAAAGAGGTTTTTTAGGTTTGGTGACTGTGTTGTTTATTTTTTCAAATGGTCAAAAAGATACTTTGCATAGACTTAGCTACTCAGCAGCATTTTGGGATGGTATTTCCAAGATACATTTACACTTAAAATGGCACAGTATTTTTCCCTATTTTGTTAGTCATTATACTCCTCTCATTTACCTTCTGAACTTTTCTTTCTAGAAGCCTCCTCAAAGGCAGCCAAGTATGCAAGCTGCCTTTTATTTCTTAATTCCAAAAGTGAATATGGTAAGTGCCTGCTCCGCTCTTTATTAATGCATAGTTTACAGTGGAGATAATCCACATGATCCAAGGAACTAAAACACCCACTTCATGCAGGTGTGTGGGCATGGCTGAGTTTCACTGTGCTGTCATAAATTTAACACAGGCCTTGAGATATATTCACACTGGATAAATATGCAACCCTTCAAATGATTTTGCATCCAATATATCACTAATTTATAAACGTAAATAAATAAACAGAAAGCTGGCACTTGCCTCTTGGTAGAGTCTTTGAAAAGTCTCGGTACTTTCATTATTTATTTTGCTTAACAAGGGGAAAATAATGCCTAGTATGCAGTTGTTAACACTTCCTACAAACCTCTAAAACAATTTTTTTTTTTGCTCAGTGACAAGAAATCTTCACAGGTTTTTATACAAAATCTGTAAGCAGCTATCCAAGAACTGCAGGTTTTTTCCTCCAGCATTCTTCCTCCTTCTGTTTGCTATTCTACTTGGCTCTGCTCTTATGTGTTAATAAGAGGTGCCATTCTAAACCAAAAAAGTTTAATCAAAAGCATATAAATTTGCTGATGTGATGGTATATCAAATACAACGGCTGCTAGAGCAGGCTTTAAAGAAAATCCACAACATTCTGTAACACATTGCACTGGATGACGTGCATGCTTCGTTAGGGCATCTCAAGAAACAAATCCTCTGTAGCTTGATATAATGAGAAATTTAAAAATGGGGAAATAATAAACAAAACAAACAGGAGCAGTAAAGGCTTGTTTCCTGATTTATGGTACTGTCTCTGCACCTGCTCCTGGTTACTTGCTGCTCTTGTTGTTTGCTCAGGTGGAGAAGAGCGTGGGTAGAGGAGACAACTTAGGCCACTAGCTACTTGTGGCTTTTTTTCCACTTGTATCTGTGCCTTACCTAGCAAGCCCTCTCATAGCAAGAATATTAATCTTGGGTAAAGGCTGTTCAAATGTGACTTTATTGTTTCTGGACAGTTACTCCAAGTATTCATGCCACACCATACCTAATCTATTAAGTATGGCTAGAGCTATATTTCTTTTGTGGAGTCATACCTGGCTTTACATCATGACTGTAGCCATGTTTGACTGTACTTACTAAGATCCCAAAACAAAGATTTCTCTCACTTTGTTAAACCTGACCATGTGAGTACATAGCACTAGGGAAGAAGGAGAAACTGGTGATTGTCAGTAGCCTGTATTCCTTATCTCCTGACTCACAAAGCAGCACAGTACTCTTTGACACTGCTCTTTCTCACCTTCAAATGAAAGTGTTGGAAAAACGACTTCTACCCTTTCATTTTAATACATTTTAATCTTGTATTTTACTTTGCCACACTTACTTAGGCTTACTCCACAAGTCCTCCCATTGATGTTATTAAAGTGTCAGCACACGGTGATCAGGCTACTTTGAAGATCCTTCCTGGAAAAAAAAAATGGAGCAAGTCTATCTCTATACATTTTATCATCTCATGTAGATAAAAAAAAGCCTCTTCAAACAAATGCCCAATAGAACAGGTATTGCAAGAATTTATGTGGGCAGATAATTATGTTAATTTGTTGTCATTTTTATTATTGCCTTTTATTATTACTAAGCTGTTGCCTATTGAAACAGATAAGTAATTTCCCTTTCATGAAAATGAAATAATCTTCATGTTAATACATTTCTAAAATAAAGGTACTCACAATACAAGAAACATAGCAAGCACTGCATGATTGTGTTTTGGCTCACAACAGAAATGAGTATCTGGAGGTCACAAGGAAAGCCTGCAAAACAGCAGGCCTTGGTAAGGTGCAGAACGATGTGGGGGAGCACAACAGACAAATGGGAAAGGTTTTTTTTGCATAAGATATGTGCCCAGCACTATATAGGTTCATGTCTTTTTTTGTAACACTCCTCCATCTTCTATTGTTTACAATTCTCCATTGCCATATCACATTTCTCATCAGAATGCCCTGCTTTTGGGTCTGGGCTTGTGTCTAGCTGATACATCTCAAAGGCATCTATGATACTACAGGGGTGTCATAAGTACATATTTTTAATCCTTTCTTCTTTCTAGTCATACTCCCATTTTTGTTTATTAACTGCCACTCTTTAGAAATCCTGGTCTTGAAGATATGCCACCTCCCGGTTTCTTTCTGTTGTTGTATGCTGCCTTCAATTTAAGCAACTAAATTAAGTCAGTGGCACCCAGCTTCTCTCTCAGGATTTTCACCTGCTGCTTCTAGGCAGAAAAAAGAGCTGTTCTCCCCAGTCTGCAGCTGTAGGCTAATTATCTCTGGTCTGTCAGCAGAAAATTTAAAGAAATACACACTTTTACTGGTTTTGTTTTGGTTTGGTTTTTTTCTTTCAAGTAAACCACAGGCCAAGTGTTTCCATGTAATTTTTAATTTAACACTACTGGCTTCAGAGCCTGTACATAATAGATGAATTTAGCTGGCTAGGTTATGATTCACCTAACTCTTCTCCCCAGGCATCTAATGGAGAATTCATGCACCATTTGGGTCTTGGATTCCACAACAGAAGTCAGACACCTAAAATTTAGGTTTGGGCACTGCAATGCCCACAAGTCTTTCTGCATCTGGGACACAGAGATGTAACTCAGCTCTGCCTCAGGCTGCTTGCCCTTCCCCCACCCTGATGTTTCCTGCCCCACCTTAGGAAATAAGTGAATGAAGGGCATTAAAGACATAAAGTCAGAGTGTTTCTTTCCCTCATTCAGATTATAAATGTTTAAGATTGTGCCTCTGATTTTAGGGGAAATTCAGCCTCATTTTAGGGAAAATTCAGCCTCATTTCTGAGGATACAGAATTTTCCAAAAGTAGGATAAGTTTGATAAGAACTCTAGATGTATCAACAAGATAAGATGCATATTATGCCTCTTCACAGTAGAAGGAAGGAATTTTTAAAAAAGCAATTAGTTTAATATGTGACAGTTTCCTTTAATGACCCACTTTAACATGAAATAAATCATGTCACCCAAAGTTTACACCTGAGCTATTTGAACACCACTAAAAGAAGCATATGGAGCAATGCTGAATTCACCATTGACCTAGCAGTAATTTTATTCATGTTGCCAGCAGGAATACACTGCTATTAATTAGTTTACTCATCCTTAATATTTTTTTGCATTAGTTTATAAATAGACATTTCTAGACTGAATCAATCATTTTTCAAAGATCTGACGGGTCAGCCATGTCCTTTATCAGAGAAACTGGTTAACACTGCATTTAGCAGCTAAAAATTGTCTCTGCTAATGGAAGAGAAATAGGAATCCGTCCAAATCTCATGGAACTAATTCTAAAATAACAAGACAAACCAGCAAGGCTTTCTTCTCCACCTTATAGTGGAGAACTGAAAGCAGTTGTAGACACCTAAGAAACTGAAGCCTATGGAAAAGACATATGGCACAGGATCCATCATGTGACTGCCTGGATTAAAAAAACCAAAGACATCTGAAAATGTCATCTGTGAATCTTGACTGTTGGTGGGAACATCCCTCACCCAGAGTTAAGCTTTTTGAAGTGCAAGGCCTCAGCTGTTTCCTTGGCACTTCCTGCTGACATCCTTGTCTTTGATGCCAGCACCAGCTCTGCCTCTTTTAGCATAAAGTACTTGTCTTTAACATAGATTTTAACCTAAATCTTGAATGATTTTTAACTCTTGCTCTGTTTTCCCCACAGTTTGTAATGTCATTTGGCTTAATAAATTTGGAGCTGTGACTGTTATAAAGTGCCCCAAATGCTCCAGTGGGATGGTATTTTCTGCAGTTATTGTACCCTTTGCAAAAATTGTCCCTGCTGCTTGACCTTTTGGTATCAGCCAGCTTGTTCTGGCTCTTAGTAGTAGAAAATGCACAAGTAAGTGGATTTCACAGATATGTTTACAACATTGTTTCTTTCTGTCTTTACTCTTTCTGAAAAAAAAAAAAAAAAAAAAAAAAAAAAAAAAAAAAAAAGAAAGAAAGCCATTGATTTCCCATTTATTTTCCACTGTTCAGATTTTAAGCCCTTTGTAGTTATATGAATATCAGGGGGATCTAAAACCACAGTGCTGAAAGAGTTAAGCAGGTTTTAAGCAAAGAAAATATGTGTCCAGGCTTGTTGAAGCTTTTAAAATGCCATCTAGAAATCAGTGTAGAGGACTCAGCACCGTCTCTGCCACTGAACATAGAAAGCAGTACTTTGCAAAGAGCACTTTCTTGTTCAAGTACTCTAAAAGTGTATTTTTAAACATCTGGAGCTGTGAAAGCTGTTCGGCTGAGACTGTTTGTTACAGGAGGAGGCAGGGGATGGCAAGCAGCCATGGGATCAACAACATAACACCTGGTTTCTGACCTAAAGTGGCTAAGAAACTGAACATCTCATCATTGGCAGCCACAGCTTCCCTGCAACATGATCTCTTCTCTGATATATTTGTGTAGTGCTCTTTTTAGGCCTCCTGTAGGCTTTCGCTCCAGAAAAATAAAAAATAAAAAAAAAAACAAAAAACAAACCAAAAAAAACCCACCAAAAAACCCCCCTCTGAATTCTTTCTTTCCTTGTAGAAACTGGCAGAGAGACAAAAAGCCAAGTATGAAAGACAGTAAATGGATCTCAGCAGGAGGAGCGCTGTTCCCCTTATAATGACCAGCCAGCATGTCTGTTGCTCCAGTGCAGAAATTCAAGTTTTGTCTTTAAAATCACCAGGCGTCTTCTAGACCTCATGGATTCCCTAATTTTTCCTCCAGTTCCATATTATGGCATTCACGCTTCCTGCGACAGGGGTCTAACCATATCCAATGCTGCTCAGCCTGCCAGAAGGACTCCTTACAAGCACTGGGTGTTTGTTTCAGGCCTACGCACTTCCATACATTTTTTGGTATGGACGTGTACAAAGTCAGTGGGAACTGTGCCTGCATAGGGCAGAGCTGAATGCAGCCCCAGATTTACTGTGTCATCCAGTATTTGTAACACAATAGCGTTTGTCAAAGTGCCAGTGTGAAGTGCATGTGGATTTCAAACAGCTGTACTGCTGCCATATGCTGCCCTTTGCTTAAGCCGTGCCTTAAAGTTCAGCTTCCCATTTAGAGCAAAAATTGACAGATTCATCTTTTTTGGATCTTCAGAAGCAATCAGGCTCTTTGCTGGGCATTTTCTCATCTAAATCTGTCTGATTGGTGCTGCTGACACTCTCACTGACATTGGCCTCAGAGGGTGCCTTGGTTTCTGAAAAAAGAAACCTCCTGAAGGAATCCACTGTCCACCATTAGTGGGATCTCAGTGTTTGGGATCTCAGCCCAAGACAAAAGCTCAGAGGAGAGTGCACTGCCAGTAAGACCCAGTCTCCCACTTTAGGATGTGGCAAATAGGGACAATGTGCGGGTCAGAGACCTCAGACAAGTTTTAAGCTGTGCAAATGGGCTTGCAGTCTCTTCTGAGACATGAACCATGCCCTCCCTATTAAAGGGGAACTCCCTAAATGTCTGATTTGGGGATAATCTTGATCCACCTCTCTCACTGAACAACAGCAGGATAATGCCTCTGCACATGACTGGTGAGCAGTGTTGCAGCCTGGCTCCCTAGATTGCTGGTTCACGAATTTTAGAGGCTTTCCTGAGCAACAGCTGTTTCACCTACCACAAGGGATAAAACTCCAACAGAAAATACCTGACAGGGCACTAACCTGAAATCATATAACCATACCTCTGTTCTGAGTCATGCTAGCAGTGTATTTCAACCCAGGACTCCTACATCCCTGGTGAATGACCTAAACTGCAATGTTTTCAGAGGTCATGGAGATGGTGACAGTCTGGTTGCTAGCAGGGACTTTTAGTACGTGGGAAAGGATCCAGACTTAGCTCAGGGCGTGGTCTGTCTAAAAGAGATGGATTGAGAAATGAGGCAGATTAGTTAGTACATGGGTGATTCATGTGGTTTGTGAGGAAAAAAATGAATCAAGAGGCCTATTTGAGAAAGGAGCTTTATGCATCTGGTTGGAAGATATAACAACAGAGTATTCAGAGGAATATTTCCTGTTAATGTATTATAAAGGAAATATCCTGATTTATAGAGAAACATAGGTAGAAACCTCTTAAGCTTTGCAACTGCAGCCAAAAATATAATCCTCTCTTTCTGGATAGGATAGCTAAGAGGTGCTGAGCAGTTTCAAATCCTACTACTATTAATGCAAGTTTAAAGTGCTTTATCACCATCCAGGATGTTTTACAGGAGCAGTTTCCTAAAATGCTGTGGACACAATAACTAGCCAGGATGGCATCCAAACTGTTTCTCATGCAGTTCCTCCTCAGCTTTTCTATGGTTATGCAATAGGAAAGAGCCATGCAATTTTGACTAGTAAACTATATATTCCCTCTCTCTTACTTTTTAAGGGACAAAGAAGAGCTAAGAGAGAGTTCAAAGTACAAGAAAAAAAAATGTTTGGGGCATGGAAAATTCACTAAATGGAAATAGATAGGGAAGCATGGGTACCACAAGAAAGAGAATGAGATGAATGAATTTTAACTTTTTTTTTTAAGGTAGAAATATGCTAACAAGTGATAGAACTTAGGAGTTGCTTTTCCTATCTCAGAAGAAAGGAATAGAAAGATTCTAAAGTGGAAAGCTAAAAATTGATCAAAGAAAACACTCTTTCTTATGATGTGTGACTGAACTGTAAAACTCCCCTCCACAGAACGACACACAGGCCTGGAATTCAGGGAGATTTTAAAAAAAATCAGGATTTCAACACCCATTAAGAGTGCTCAGAGTTCTGATTTTTCACTGCCCCTAAAGAAAAAGAACTTAGTACACTTAACAATTACGTTTATCTTAGAATAGCTGGCAATGGATAGGATATTTCCAAGAGTCAGTATTTCTAAGGGAAATGTTACTGAATGGGTCTTTCCTATTTTATAGTAATTTAATTGCCACCTGATTCATGTCTGTCAGTTAGTTGGTAGTCAGGGGCCAAATTCTTCAGGGCACTGGAATCAGTCAGCTGCATCAAGGAGAAACTTCAGTTCATGCTTAAGAAACCATGTTTGGGTCAGCCGCTGTTCCAGGAGCCGGCAGTAATGTTAAGTGGAGCTGTCAAATAGTAAGTAGGATGTGTAAACCTTCACAGATCTCTGTCTGCGACCCAGAAACAGCCTCTCCAGAGACGCCGGTGCCGACCTCCGGGTCTGCAGAAGATACTGCTGTGACAGTCACAGCTGGTTATCCCTGCATCCGTGATTCTCACCACCCCTGAAGCTTCCAAGGGATTCATTAAGGCGGATCCTCCCCACTGTCTCTCGCAAAGCGTGTTTGGCAGGGCGGTGCAGCAGATGAGCTAAGGCATGCCAAAAGCCCGGGATCAGCCCCCACGTGCCTCCCTTACAGGCGCAGCCCACTTCCAAGGAATCTTTTGAATTCCAAGCGGTTGCTCTCGGGGCCGTGCACAGAAAGCTGAACGGGCTGAGCCTCGTCACTCGCAACTTCAGCCCTGCGTCTGCCACGCTCGGTGCCACGGCAAGCGAGAGCCGTGTGAAACCCCTGCCTTGTGCAACATGGAGCAGCTCCTCCTTTGGAGAAGGAGTTATCCAAGTGCTGGGCAGTGAGACTTCGCCAACTCCTCTCTGCCTCCCTGCAACAGCCTGAACAGCCCTCAGTATTCCCTCCCTGACGGTGACTAAAAGAGAAAATAAAACCAGCCCGTCTGACTTTCATCAGCAATGATGGGGTCCTTCTGGAGCAAAGTGTGTTGGTTTTTCAATCCATCAGTAAAATGCAGTGGTAAAATATCTCTCAAAGAACTGGTGCAAAAATGAGTCTCCCGAGTCTCATCTGGATGCTTGTAGGCACCAGTCTATTAATGGTGTCTTGTGTAAAGAGGATGCTGTGGAAACATTGCAAGCAGCCAGCTACACACGGGGACAAAAGTGTTGTATAACTTGATAAATATAGTTCTGATGCTATCTTTGAAATATTTAGGCTGAGTAAAAAATCCAAAGCAAAAACGTCTGCTGTTTTAAAATGCAGCACTAGAACCGAGTGGAAGGGAGCTGGCAAGAGGGATTTATGTCTCTTCTGCAGGAACAGTGTCTTAGTATAAATCCCTTGTATTGTGTGTAATCACATAGGTTACACCTTTTGGTGGCCAAAGCATCCAGAATTCAGTTTTATCACTGCTCTCATAAGAGACTGAAAGGACAAAGCTACGTAAAGAAGCTGGCTGCCACTGGTGCACTGACAGTAAAACCAACAGCACTTTCTCCTCCCCAGTTTTGAGCTGGCTTGAGGAAACAAACCAAAACCAAATATTGCTTATTGCCAAAAGCTATTCTGTCTTTTTCAAATATGCTCACTCAGTTTTGTGCTACACATCAATAATTGCTTCTTAATTCTGCTCAAATGATGCTTTCCAAAGTGAACTGCTTACACTTTTCTGAGAAGAAATTGTAAATATTCTATAATTTTTCTTAAATTACAAGAAGCAAGACAAAGCAATCTGGGATGCTTCTGGCTTAATGTATTGATGAATGGAAATGTAAAACCAAGCAGATTGAAACGAGCTATATTTAAATTGTATTTAGGAATTTTACTGCATGCTATTTTCCTTCAGATGCAACTGAATAAATACAAAAGAAAGAGATAAAGCCATATAAAAATTCAAAGTAAAGCTGATTGAAAAATAAGGGGCTTATAAGAAAACACACTCTTGGTACAGGGACGGTTCCTGTGTTCCATCAGAACCTTATTTTTTTCAGGAAATGTCGTCACGAGTTGAAATCCAGAGACAGGCACATAAAGAGAGGAAAGCCTAGGGAAACATTTGAAAAGAAGTTTTCAGGATGAGTAACAAAAGCTTTGTCCAGAAATTAAACCTTATTTGGGAATATATGAAGCCCCAGCAAGGGCTGGTGTGATGGGCAGGGCTGCTGTGATGAGCAGGTGATCAGGGCATGGCATCTTGGTGTGCAATAAACAGGCTGAAGGAAAGCAGCCGGCATTTACTCAACAGGGGGAATTTGAGAAAAGACCTACAGAGCCAGCCTGAATCTCTACAGCTTGGGCAGTTTTGAGGCCTGGAAAATTCAGATATGCTTTGTTGGTTATGTACAAAAAGCAAACATAACACATAATGAAGGGAAAGTGTGAAGCAAAGGCAGCATATGCATGATTTTTAACTCCTTCATCATCATTTGGATTTCCCCAAATCTCGAGATCTTTTAGTGTGACAAACAAAGGGCTCTTTTGGCCTCCTGGCCTCAATTTCTCATGGCAATGAAAGCTGAAGTACTATTGATTCTGAATAATTATTAAATTATTCATGTGGTCATACGCTTCCAACAGCTGAGTTTAAAGACAGTCAAAATTAGGTATGTTGAATGAATTAAGAGATTTGGAAAGAGCAGAAACACAGCATGTGGACACGAACAGATAATGTAGTAACACTGCACAGCTGACCTGCCTGTTATGCATAAGGAATAGAACTGAATGCAGGAGTAGGAAGGAATGAGTTTAAATATTAAAGAGAGGCCAAAAAGACTCATTAAAAAGTGAACAATTTTTATTACACATTTGCTAGTAATCCAACCTACTTTTAATGAACAGATATAGCAAATTGCTGACAATATTCAACAAAATACAAAATACAATTTTTATGGCATTGATAGAAGTCTTTTATAAAAGCAAGTCACTGTTGGTATGTTTTTGAGCACAGTCTTCATAATATTCAGAACATCACTCTTATAAAGCATTTTCTCATAGCTGAGGGCTATAATAAAATCTGTTTGAGTATTGCTTATGCGTGTGCAATTCTGAACTGTGATAAGTAGGATCAGATATCAAACTGAACTATGCTAATTTATATCCACTGAAGGTCTGATCTAGAAGCAACTATCCTCCCACCCTCAACGAATTCCCCATATTATTAATTTAATAACTGCATTTCTTCAGCAGTCTAAGCACATGAGGATCTTTTAACGCACTTATCAAAACACAAGTCCCGTTCCAGGGGCTATGACACCTGTGCACAAGGTTCTCTGCTTTTTGGAGTTTGAATAATAGTCTTACAGTTACTCAATTCTTGCAGATCCTTGGTGTCTTTTTCACAGGATCCCAGGCTGCAGAAAGCACTGAGTTCTGGCCTGGGTTCTCCACCCCATTTAGGCTCAGTCTCCTCCCCGTGTCTAGCAGAACAACCCTGATCTCTCCTGCCTGAAACAACAACCAATACTTATCAAACACTACGCTTGTCTTTCATCTGTCAACACTTTCCTTCTGTTTGCTGTTATGTGTTTTCCACCAAAGCCTTTCCCAGAGCTGTGAAGACTCTGTTCCTTTCCCTCCACAGTTGCCACCTTGCTCTGATTTCTCCCTGGATTTTGTCATTGCAGATCTCCCTGAGCCACCTCCTCAGACAGGCACTGCCTTCTCACACACTTTCCCTCTTCTGCCTCCTCCCTGTTCCACAGGCCTTCCTCCAGAAGCAGCCACCAGCAGCTCCACCTCCTCATCCTCACTGTGTATGGGCAGGCTCTTGCCCCTCCTTCTCAAGAGTTTCCTATGGATTGCATTATGCCTTAATTACGCATCAAAATATTTGCATGCATCATGTGAAAGACGGCTTTATTTTGTTTCATAGATGATAGCTCAGTCAGCTGAATCCAGCACCACTGGGTTATGAATAGCATGATCATTAATACGCTGTGGTATATGCTCCAACATTCATCTTTTTCCAAAATAAATATTACTTGATTTCTGGTCTGATGCTTCATGTAATGACATACCAATTGTATAAGGAGTTTGTTTGGTGTTTTTAAACCCTGGGCATTTTCCCCACCAAAATTTGTATTGTGGCTGTGAAGATGGAGAGTGGCAGTTAGAAAGACTGAATTTTCATTGTCCTTTATTTTGCTAACCACTACAAAATTTTAAGCTTTTCTGCAGAAAGAAAATTTATGATGCCCATAGAATCAAAACGAGTGTACTGCTGACTGAGTGAGCATTTGATCAATGCAACACGGCAAAGCTAAAGAGACAGGCTGAACAAGAGGTACCACGTTTTAAACCAAGGCAGTAACATTGTTATGCTTACTTTGTGAGGCACTATTTTATATAACAGATCCTAATTCCACTCTAGATGGATAACTACTGTGAATTATAATTTTATTTTCCACTTAGTGGAGCCTATTGACTTGGACTAGCTCCTGCCAGAGCACCGGTTTTGTAATAAAGGCAGTAAATTCTGATTTTTTGCTTGTTTGATAATTAATAGTGAGGTGTCAGCAGCAGGAAAAAAGAGGTTTTTTTTTCCTCTGCAAGTTATAAAAGATGGGTTTTAAGACAATGACTTTATGCTCAGTGTCTAAGGCATCTTTTACTAAAATGAATTCAGCAACTCAGTGGAGGTTCTGCTCTGTTTGGGAAGGTATGCATGCAAGGCACTCCTGTTAGCCAAGCATCCTTGACCCCAGGCATAAATACAGATAATTATTACACTGGCAACGACTTTTCCCTCCTAGTTGAGACACAATTTATGGCAACACCAATTTTCCTTTATTGCTAAGACAGGGGCAAAAATAGGTGTCCATGGGTGTCAGTACGCATGCTAGTTATAAATATATACAATAATACATGTTTATTACAGTTGGAAAAAAGAGGCACAGTAATGAAAATGCCATGTAAACTTGACACTGCTGAAGTATTTGTTTATCAACATCTTCCAGTATTTAGCAAGGATTAAAATAAAAACAATAGCCTTGGCCTTAACTAAGCTAGAGGCACAGCTCTAACAGATGGCTGTGACAGACAGGCTTTCAGCACAGACCAGACCTGAGCACCTCACAGCAGATGACGTCGTGGGAGCCCTCACGACAACCCACCGAGATCAGCAAGTGGGACTGCCTGTGTGCAACCATGAAGCAGGGAGTGAAAACACAATCCAGGGAGTATCTGTGTGCTCAGAGGCTCACACAGCTCACAAGGCTATCTCCTTTGAAGTGACACAGACGTAACAGAGGATTAGGCCCAAGATTTACTGAGATGACAGAGGATGCTCACAGGTTTCACTCGTATGCCTTCTGCTGGACCAAATCTCATAAGGTCATCTGTACCAGAGCCAGGAGGGGAACCTGAGTGCCACTGTGACTTTCCCTTTAAGGTCAACTTCCAGCAGAGATTCTGTAAACTACATCTCTAAAATGAGCTCAATCTTCAAGAAATCATACTAGTTCAACCATCTCCCAGTCCAGGGGCTTCTCTACGTCCCATTTCAGAGTACTTGTGCCATTGCAACATGCCAAGTGTCTTCACCACACAGTCATTTTTCTGATTATTCAGAAAACAGTAATTTGACAAATGGGAATTGCATGACCCATAGTACAAACAGCTAAATGCCTTTCTTACGTGAAATTTCTATGGCTAATTGGCATCTGTTGTTAAAGTGACAAATGCGTATTTGCCCTCTGTAGACCTTCCCACCTGTTACTGCATGGGTGATCATACCATTTATGTACTAATAACAAATGGAAAGGTGCTTCACTTTCAGGGTGATTGGGCTTTGTCAGAAAATTAAGGCATTGTTTATTAAATGAATTTGTTACCCTAGTGAAAATTAGGGCAGCAAAACCACACATCTTGTATTAAGGCTTGTGCTACCTGCATGTTAGCCCCCATCTCCCCTAGGCTGCAGTGGAAGAACCAAGAAGAGATTTCTTTGCAGCATTTCCAAGCCTTCATCATCCTCCCAACGTCTCCATCTCCTGTCCCTTCTTGCTCAGCCCTGTCACCCCAGGCTCACTGCTTTGCCTTCTCAGGAGAAACAGTGCCCAGAAGGCTTCAGGTATTTTTTTTTGCCTACGATTCTGCCCACAGAGTACATCCACTCCATAATGTCTGGGAATTATTTATGTGGTTATACTCTCAACTCCAAGATCATACAAGAAACCTGGCTAGTGCATCTGACGGCAGTTCACTGACTTCCAAGGACATAAGATGCCCAGGTGTTTTCTAAAATCTGCTGATATATGGAAGAGAGAAATTGAAAGAAGTAGGTTAACAGAAGTCAGTGTACTCTAAGGAGATTTCCTGTAAACCACTAGCAATCAGGTTGGGGAGAGGGGGGAGAGGAGGAAGGGAGAGACGGGAGGGAGGCAGGCAGGCAGGCAGGCAAGCTTGGTGACTTTCTTATTTATTTTCATCTTTTAAAAAAGAAAAAAAATTGCAAAACTGAAGAAGAAAATACTTAGAAGGCAAGATTTCCATAGGAAAAAATATTTTATTTTTTTAAGAACAAATTCAGTTTGAAACAGACGTGGAATGTGATTTTCATAATTTTCATTTTCTGGGAACTAATTGCAATGTGGAACTAAAGCAGATTTCAAACTTATGACCGGCTAGTTTTAATACAGAATGAAACAAACAAACAAACAAACAAACAAACCCAAAAAATAAAATTAAAAAAAAAAAGAAAAAGAAAGAAGAAATTATTTATAACTCAAGCATAATACTGTGTTACTTACAAACTGGACAAAGAAATTCTTAAATAAATATTCATGGTACACAATTTCAGCACAAATATGCGGCAATTTGGCAACCTTTTATATAATTTTTTCCTCAATACAGTGCAAAGGGGAATGACACTGCCTTTAAACAAGCTGTAGCTAAATACATTGCAAAATTCAAATTTTATACAAAACATCTTGCTCAGACTTTATAAAAAACCAACATTGCTCTATATACACAATCTGGTTAAGAAAAGCCTTGTTTATCTTGTTTTCACGTGGGTTTTTTAATTATTTAAAAATGTGAATAAGGCTACTGTAACACCCCAAATCCATATACAGTAAATCTGAACCTATTTACAGCATCTTCACTTAGACATGATGGTGCAAATTCCAATTCGGGTGACTAGGGATGATCATACAAGCAAGGCATTTACAGTAACTTTTCAAAGCTAGACCAACGTCAAAGAAAGGAACAGTTGGTAGATTGTCATAATTCTGCACCAGACACAAAACAGACGCACAGAACATTTTTTTTTCAATTGGTTGCAGGTTGCTCTTGAGCAATTAGTCTGATTTTTTTTTCACAGTTTAGTATGTATCTAGAATGTAGCCAACTGATGAAGCACAGATATAATTTAATAAAAATAAGGATCAGTAAGCCCATCTTTTCCCTTTCTCCCCCTCCCCCAAAATAAAATCTTAATGACTTACAAGAGAACCTTGTATGGATGGATTCATAGAAAAGAAGGGTTGTTGAAAAGAATTACATATGTACTGTAGTTAGTCACCATGGTAACCTTCCACAGAACCATGGGCTGGAATTCTTTTTGTTTTTTGTTTCTCTCTTTTGGACCAACATCCCAACATTATTTTCAGGTTCAGAAAACAAAGAGAGTGATCATTTCTAGGACAGATATTTTTCTTTTCTTTATTTTTTCTTTTTTCCTTTTTTTTTTCTTTTTTTTTTTTTTTTTTGCAGGTGCTCACCGGAGGTCTGAGAACCCTAAAATGCTGTTGCTACATTTTCTTTCCAAATCAGAAAGCAAAGTGTTACCATAGTAACATGACTATGTTAGAAATGTCTATTTGCATAGCACATATAAAAGTAGAGGTTTTTTTTATTTCTTCCCTAGGGTGGGAGCTTTAGGGGAATAGCCATGCTAAAGAGAAAACTTTAACCTGAAACCCCCCTCTACGAACCTCAACAAAATCTACAGAACACATCAGCCTGTAAGGCAAGGGAAAACACAACACAGAAAATAAATGCCGGCACATCTTGTTGCTGTTAAATATGTAATGCAGTAACACTGAATTCCTGATATTTTGGACCTTATATTTTCTACTTTTCTCTTACAAGATGCTTTGGAATTTTTTTTTTTTTTAACTATGCTCCCACTGGTGGTTTTGGCATAGCTGATTTTTTCCAGAAGTATTTAAAAAAAAGACCTGTGCGCGTATGCATCCGTATATATAGACATACGTATGCATATATAGACTTATATATGTGTGTATATATGTAAAATGATGACAAGTTAAGACTATGTAATTGCCGCAAATGAATTTCACATCTTCTGGTGTAGATTCTGTGCAATCTCAAAATATATATTAGTAAAAAAAAAAAAAAACCAAACCAAAAGTAAGAAAGAATGAACAAAAGAAAAACTCTCACTTTATATCCCTTGTGTTCTATACATCTATTATAAATAAGACATAATTTCCTTCTCCATCTCAGTGTCATAGTTTATTTTTCTCTTACAGACTGCCAGAGGTTTGCCATATGTGCTTTAACTTTGCAACAGAGCACCAATGAACTGCTGTGTCAGTCAGTACCTACACACACTGTGCAGGGACAGCACTACAATAAGCCAAGTGCCAAAAGGGTCAGTCACAAAGAAATTCTACCTTACTTTTAGAGATGAGAAAGGTTTTGTGGTTTGTTGTTTTGTTTTTTTTCCCACAACTTTATCAGTGATAAGAATTATAGCTCACTTGACCCATTGGCTTAAAATCATCTTGGTCACTTGGCTCTCTGTTGTTTTCTTAAATGCTTTCCCTGTGTTTAGTATAATGTGATAGTATAGCAGCTGAGTCTGCTTAAAAGTCATCCAAAGCAGACTACATTTTTGCTACAGCTTCAAAGCTGTGTATTTTATTGCCAGTACCACAACAGCCCTGCCCTAATATATCCTCAGCGGCCTGCTATTGTCTTGTCTTCTCCGGGCTTGTTCACTTACTAACAATACCCCTTTGTTCTACTGTATTGAAGGTACTATTTTTTTTCTGCACACTGGTATTTGATAACCATGAATTCCTTCAAATGCAGCCTTAATCCACTGCGCATGTTATTGTGTTTCCTTCCTACTTGCCTCTTAAAACTTAGCATACCAAAGTGCTGTGCTACCTAAATGCATTTTTTTTTCTTCCTGGCTTCTATTTTTGAGGCAGCAATATTCAGTTGCAACTTCAATAAGCCCTTCCCTCCACCACCCAGTCCTGCTCTTGACTCTGTTGACAGCCTAACTTTTTGGCTGGAAGGCTCCGTACTATCAAACACAATTTTTATAAATGCATTACCCATTCAAGTGAGGCTGCTGTAGCAGATGGATGGAGTGTGGATCTCCAAACATTAATGTTCCATTAGTGATTCAGGAGGTGGAGTGAAAGGAAATCTTATGTGAAGGATGGCAGAGCCCTGGATAACAGAAACAAATGGAACAGTGACGGACTAAAAGCAAGAGAACTTTAACAAGTCTTACTTAGACACCAAGGTCTGTGTGACAAATCCAGTACGCACTGAGAGAGACACACAAAAGTCAGAAGATTGCATTTCAAGCTTGATATATCCTAGAGCACCTTCCCAGGATGCCTAGAGCTATTAACATCCACGGTTTGCTCCATCTTCCCTTGGCTTTTGTACATGCCTGAACGCCCACAGCACATGGCTTTGAGGATGATTAATGTAACAAGAGTACAGCAATCAGAATGGGCATCTTCTACATAAAAGTCTTCCAGCTTTTAGTGAATACTTATTCACCGAGATAGGAATTCTACAGACTAGGTAAGCTGTCCAGCTCGCGTCGGTTCCTGGAGAAAGAGCTGTTGCCTTCTCCCCCCTGTGCTTAAGTCAATGCTAGCGCACAAGGCGTCATCACAAACCCCAACAGAAAGCATTTGACCAGTGAGTTTCCTCTACGACTCAACTGTACCACAGAGCTGGTTGTGTGTTTCTCAGACCTTGTAATAAATGTTCGCTGGACTCTGAGGAGGCATCTCTTGAACTATGTACACCGGATGTCCATAGTCGCCGCTGACCTTTTCATAGTGGGGGCAAAAGACACTGTCTGCAGTCCTTAGAGGAATGATAATGTCACTGGGCTCAGAACCATTGTTGTTGCCACTGCGTTTTGGGGTGGCTAATGTACTAAGTGATAGAGTTGTCGTGTGTTGCGGGGAATGCTTCCTGTGTCTTCTCCGGTACTTCAACAAAAGAACCACCAAAGTGATGATGATGACGATGAAAATGATGCACCCTGATGCAATCCCTGCAAATAAGGCCACCTCTGAACCCAGTATACTGGAATGCCCAGCCTTACTGCCATCTGTGCTAGATCCTGGAAAGAACGGAGATACAATAGACAAGAGTTATTGCCATCCTGTGACCCATTTACGTTGCTTAAAAATGTGTAGAGTAAGCAAGACTGGAAGAATTAACTGACAGCTAAACTTTGACAAACCAATTACCCTGTTAGATAGCTAAATGCAAACAGCCGAAGTCAGCAATCAATATAAAACAAGACTTTGTGCCTGTTGATCTCACTTTTGTGTTGCTCCCAAACCACCCTGTTTCATACATCATCATCCATCAGCGGCGAGAACTGTCACTGACAAGGCAGCCTTTGATGCACACGGCATCTTTTAACAGATGCCGGCCAGCCCCAGGCACAAGAGAGGGGTGGGATAGGACTGGAAGGGAAAATAAAACAGGGGAATGACAATTCTCAGAACAACTGGTACTGTTCAGTGCCACGCTGATCCCTCTGCTATTTTATCTTCTGCATATTGATTTAAGTTAAACCATCCTTAGTGCCTCCTTACATGGACTCCTCTTGCTTGGAAATGAAACTAAGGAGCTTGAGGCAGCATGGGAGAGAGGCAGAACAAACAGGCTATGGCATGTCTGTTAGTATTAACTCATATTTACTTAAAAGAAAACACTACGATGCATTTGGTAGTCAGGAAAACCCCACATGCTAAACAGCCTGTTGGATATTTGCCGCTCATCACACCATCATATTATTTGTCACAAAAATTACATGAATGCTCATTGACACTTTTTCACTTCTAAGTTTGAACCTATTTCCCTCTCTTGATGCTCACTCACAATGGAAAAAATGATACACATGCTACATTCACGTAATTGTTAACTCTTCCTACCAAAGCCTCTGCAGTGATCAGCTGAAGCCACTCACTATATCAAAGACTCATTAGCCCAGTAACTAAAGACAGAGCTGCCAAGGAAAACTTGTGGCCTTTTTTGGGAAACCCAGAATCACCTATCACCAAAGTTTTGCTTTGTAGCATTACTAGTTACTGCATTTTCTTCTAGACAGCTTGAGTCTTAAGAGTTAGGTTTTCTTTTGTTCATCATATGAGTGAAATGCATCCTGAAGATATTTTTTTTGAATCATCTATTTATTTTGTTTAGATAATTATTTAAAAACAAATGAAACAAATCCCCAAAACTTTACATTTAGTAAAAGACCAGCCATACATGTCTAGATTTTATATGGTCAGCTAAAAGATCAGGACATTAATTATAGATGCCTTGAAATAAACTTTATAAATGGCTGTCGAGAACCACTTGATAATGTATTATGCGGGAAGAGAAAGAGACTCGCTCATCTGCCAGAGTACTAAATGTAAGGCAGCACTGACCACTGCAAAGCTGCTTAGCAAATGTCCTATCCAAAAATTTTCCTGTAAATGAGAGACACTGTCACAAGATGTAATTAACTTCTACAGCAGAGTGGAAGAGGGGAGAGAACAGCTGTTGCCAAAACCTGCAGCTCCCACAGACTATCCACCGGAGCAATCAGAACCGGCTTTTTGCTTCATCTCACGATGAAAGCATTTGCTTTTCTGGCACACTAATGGCAAAATAAAACACATTTGGGGACAAAGGAGGAGAAGACGTTCCAGGGCAAAGTCCCACCACACCTACCTGAGTGGTCCTTCACAAAGGGGCTGGTGGTGGAACTCTTCCCATTGGTGCCAGCTTCCTGCTCGGGGCGCTTGGTGGGATCCGTGTGCCGGGGCTGCCCTGCCGAGTTGGGATCTGGGGGAGAGAAAGACGACTCATGCAGCTTTGGCACTTGACGGTATGGAGCCTTACAAGCTGGCTCTAGGTACCTCGTGAGACACAAATGGTTTAACAGAAGAACCTTTATGCAAAGGACTGGGAGATATAAGCATGTCATTTTCCTTTTAAAGCAAAATGGTTATATTAGTTATTTCAGGTTTAAATTGTGAGGCCATCTGCAGAAACTATAGGGTCTCCTGTAATTGGCAAGAAAAGCTTTGCAGATGACGTTTCAGTTTAACTGACGAAGTTGATTGACTACTAAACCAACTTCTACTTAGAAGAATAATTCTTTCTTCCTGCACAATAGGTTATCTATATGTGAAAAGAGACAATGAACAAAAACCTCTCTGTAATCAGAATTCATAACAAGCAAACTATAGAAATATTAGCTTCCCTCTTTTCATGTATTTTAAATAATTCTGAGCAGCAGAGTTGTGGCTTTTGTTTTTAAAATAAAAATAAAAATGACTGAAACACACTACTCCCAGGTGACCTTTCCTTCTAGGGATCTCTCCAATGAAGAGATCTTATTACACTAACCCTCCTTCTGTAGAAATCTGTCAGTAGCCGAGGAAGAGAAAATAGGCTTTGCTTTCAGACTATAAGGGAGGAATGACCATGCTAGACTCGACTGGCTCTCTGCTCTACACTGCTAAAAGAAGCCTGAAAACTAAAAAGGACATTGAGACCGATCAAAGTGATTTCATGAAACAGCAGATGGTCTTTACCTTGTCCAACTTTCATGAGGATCTTCATGGTTTTTGTCTGGCACACCCCTCCCTCCTGGTTATCCAGGCCCTCCAAAGACCCATTTGATGTTGCTGATTAAAAATAAAAGAAAAATAAATAAAAATAAAAATAAATAAAAATCAGAAAATCAACAGGCAAAGTGATGTGAACATGAGTGTCTGAACGCAGGGATCTTTCAATCTACCAGGACCTGTTCTTGTTGCTCAGACTGACCTATGGAAAGTTGTGAAATGTTGAAAGCCAAAGGAATGAATACACTGGTAGGCTGTACAATATATACAAATGGAGGAATGTGTTATCAAGGTTTCAAATTTACCCAGCAGCCTTTTATTTTCCTATGCACAATTGACTGACTGACTGACTTGGACAAAAACACACCATCTTGCTAAAAAGGTGATGGAATCAGCTGAAAAGGAAGCTCTGGCAGGCTCAGAGGAGAAAAGCACTGAAAAAGCACCCTTTTTTTCCCCTCCCAACAATATCTTTATAATCACCATGTTACACCTGCTTCCTCTATTACAAATCTCCTGCTGGAAGAAGTGAACGCATACAAAAGACCCAGGTGAAAGCTAAGATTCTGAACTGATTGGAAAACCATTTAATATTTTAAAGTACAATCTCATTTTTCTCAGCATTGAGGAGCCTCTGCGGGGGTGGGTGGCAAAGGGGAACACGCTCTATTCTCAGGGAAACCTTTTAGCTCATACAAACAACAGGGTGCTTTCCCCTGTGTTGATATTGTTCTTGCTTATCTAGGTGCCAGCTGGAGCCACGCGATCCGGGCGCAGGCTGACACTGCCATGCGATGTGAAGGCGAAGCACCACTCCCTTGGAGAATCCACAACACTGAATCACGCTGCATGGGTGCGCCGCTGCCGCCCCAGCCAGCTGCTGGTTGCAAAACAGCTGCTGGAAAACGATTCGGGAGCTCCTCGGCAGCAGGTATTGCAGCTACTGCTCTGCACTGGCCACCATGAGCAGGGCACAACTGCAGACGGTGGGCTCCGGATTCACTTTGCAGGGAATGCACCGGGGGTTTTCCTACCCTGGTTGTTCTGGGGAAGGAAATTTCACTGTCATTTCTCTGAGCTGTTTATCTGAGGCCCAAAATGAAGTTGCAAGAGGGTGCACAGGCACTGGCACTGGGCCACCAACTGGAGCAAAGAAATGGAAAATGGGATGTCAGGGAGCTCACTGCTTGCCGTGGCGGTGGTGAACTGCTGAAGCAGCACATGCCCTCCCCTCTGTCCCTCTCCTTTCAGCTTGTGGGCTTTACACTCTTCAGGTCTTTGTTTTTAATTCTTGCTCCTTCTCTTTCACCTTCCTTGGGGATTTTCTTTCAAATGCAGTCTATGTATATTTCCTTTTTCCTTCACAATGTCTTCCTACCCCCATGGCAGTATTTTTCTTGCTCTAATCTTCTCTCTAGCCGTAAAGATATAAACCCCATACTGCTGAACCCTGCTTCCTAGCCTTTGATCTGCTTCTTGTTTTTGTTCCACTTCTGACTCTTTTGTGACCAACTCGAATTACAGCCACCATACAAACTTCCCAAACTGTGCTCTCTTTTCCTAAAATTCCCTTCTCTTCATACGTGGTCCCTCCCAGTTCCTCCTCTTGTTCCCTCCCCCCTGTAAAAACATGACAATAGCTGTACGGCAAAAAGACTTTTCAAAATCCAAAAAGAGCGTGTTGAGTAATTTAAGATAAAAGCTGATCTGAAATGTGCCACTGCATTGCCAGGCTCAGAAAATAATGGAGACATATAGTTTTGTTTTCTTTCTTTTTTTTTTTTTTTTTTCCAGAGGGGGAAAAAAATCAATACCAAGAACCCATCCTGGACATAAATCAAATGTGTCTTTGCTGAAAGTGTTTTTTATGATCTATTTGCCAATGTACAGCACAAGGACACAGAGAAAAAATGCAGTAAATAGAAATACCAAAGCTGAGCACCGACTGAATGTACAAATAATGAACACTGACTTCGTCTTGTGGTTTTCTTATTTGATTCTTTTTTTAATTGAGCTGAAGGGAATCACATCTCCTTAAACACCTTCTACGTGATTTTAATTGAATAGAATTCTACTTTTTCTGAACATCAATGCCTTTTTATTCTTTAAAGGCCTATCCACTTAACCCACAGAGCAGGAGGCCTCAACAGGATGCAAAGGACGCAGTCTGACCTCAGTACAGAACAAGAAAGTAAGATGGCAAAAAGAATGCAAAATTACTTCAAATACAGTCTCCAAATGGGAAGACCCAGATGTACAATGAGTCTGGTTGTGTGCCTACGCCAGCGCAATGTGCCTCGCTTGCTTGCTAAAAGAATGCTTTCATAGCTTTGATGTCAGATGAATGAATTTTCAGAAATATTCACTTTTTCCACAGTTCTTCAAGGGATTTTAGGGAAGCCTACGTTGTAGCTTAGAGTACAGACTGCTACGGCCTGAGGAATAGGGAATTTTCAAAGAGAAGCATTTCAGTGACAAAGCAAAGTTTCCTTCTCAGCTTTTCCTGTAATTAAACTGACAATTACCCAAGGCCACTGGAGGAAATTATTTTTCAAAATTCATTAAGACTATCGAAATACAACCTCGCATATCCCTAGTGTACCAGGAAGAAAGTGGGTAGCTTTAAACACATCGTTTTAAGCTTTGAAAAGCTGCACTGAGAAAAAGAAGTAATCTGGGACAGCAGAGAAAACACCGTTTCGTACTGCTAATGCCCCTTCACAGTGCAGTGTGCAGAAGTCAAACAAGGGAGCGAGCACAAAATATTCCTCAAACACTTGCTGCGGCCTTTCTATATTGATCACTGAATGAAAATTACACCCGCTGTCATTTCAGCTCCTCCACTGCACTCACACCTCTGTGGGAAAGTGACCCAGCACCTGCAGCTCTGCTCATGCTGAAAGGATATTAAAAAAAAAAAAAAAAAAAAAAAAAAAGTGCCCGATAGGAGTTTTGAATTTAAACACAAATGTAACACAAGTTTCTGGTATCCAAAATGGAAATGTCATCCTCCAGTGTTGTTTATATAATCAGATTTTAAACCTTCCATCCAATTTATTCTTATATAAATATATATGTAAAAGAACAGGTTTTTTTACATTTAGGTCTAAATATGGATATATTTTGAAGTCAATTACTTGGAGGAGCTACCATACAAAGCCCTCCTCTAAGAAGACTAAATACTTAAATATTAACATTAATAAACATAACTAATGACTAATATGAAGTTTCTCATTAGTATTAGTATGTTCTCAGGATCCCACACTTCACTTTGTATTAATACAGCAATACATAGGAGCCTAGAAGTAAGTAAAATGTTGCTAAACAGGTAACAAAATATTTTTAAATCTTTTGATGGTTAAATACCTCTGATTTTCTGAGACCTGTCCTGCTCCACTGGTGTTGACTGCAAAACTAATAATGACAGTCAAAACCACATTAAATTATTCAACAGTTTGTCCACACCTAAAAATAAACACATATAATTGTGCTAAAATCTCTACTAATTTTAAGACTTTCTAACAAAATTTTAGTAACTTCTAGGCCATTTTTACAGTGGTTTATCAGACTGTCTCTCTGCATTCCTTGAATACAACAGCAGCTGCCATTTTATAAGGAATGCAAGTTTAGTTTTTCAACATTCTGAAAACACTCATCTGTTATGAAATTATGGTTAAGAGTCTTGCTGATACATACTTATTTTAGAGAAGCTAGTATACATTTTCAGGTTCATAACACATTACTTTAACATATCCTCCTCCGTACACAAGGGAGAAATTAAAGTATTTAGACCAAAGAACTTCATTCTGATCTGCCTCCCCCTCTTTCAAATATATGAACTGCATAAAAACAAACAAACCCCCTAACAAAACAAACAAAGAAACAAAAAAGGCTGGAACTCATGTAAATCAATGTATAATGTTTTAGATTTATTTGCTTTTAAAACTCCACAAGTGCTGTTTATTGTACAAAGTGCATTAGTCATAAATGCAGAGGCAGGGAGTCAGTGAGCATAGCAGAGTCAGCTGACAAGAATAGTTCCTGGCTATGATTCTTATACAGTCCCCATGGAGAGGAAGTAATATTACATTTTAATATGTCTTCATTTGATTGTTATTACTCTGCCTCCCAGGAGGCTACGCCACTGCATGGATCATGGCTGTTTTCAACCTACCAGGCTGGTAACATTGCTCTAATCAGACAGAGAATTAAGCTGCTGGATTTGTGCCTGTATATAGCTTTTCATTCACAAAGAGATTAGAAATGAAGGCACAGTCACAAAAATTCAACTTCCTTCACTCCTAAAAACACACGTTACAAAATGAAAAAATGCCATCGCAATTACTTAAAATACTAGAAGACAAAAATCTCAGCTTTTTAATTCTGCTACACTTATTACCCACAGTTTCATGTTTTAGGATTGGGAAAAACATTACCTATTTGCAAATTAAATGACATATGCTTTGAATCAACACAACTTTAAAACACATCTATTTCTAGAGCTGGAACATGAAATGGACTGCATAGCTGATGAGAGAAACCATGATCATCATATTTAATTTTCCTGTGAAAACTAAATGGACCTTAAACTGCAGACTATAGGAATGAATGAATGATGTCAGCTGATGGGCAAGGGCAAAATTGATTTTGTCCCTCCTTAGTGTGCTGGACAATAAGAGTCACTTGGCAATATATTAAAGAGACATCATTGATGAGGTCATGAAGAATTAATTGCTGCTAACGTGGATCTGTTAATAGCAAATTGAAAATTACAGTTTTTTTTGGGGCAGATCACTACTATTCAATAGTAGTGATTTTCACAGTTTTTGTTCATTAAATACTGCTTGAATACTGCATCAGAAAATACATTTCTCAAAATCAGAATAAAACATAATCAAATAACACTACCCATTTCCACTTTTCCCCTGCTGTGCTTAGAAACAGAATGAAAAAACAGCAGCGAAAATCCACACAAGCTTTAGATCCAACAGCAGTAAGAAGTTATTCTTAAAGCAAAGCTGCACTCAATCTCACATGCACTCTCAGGATTACTAAGTACATGTAAAGTTTTTGCGACTTTTTTTGTTTTATCAAGTAATAGAACAATATTTTGGCCATGCATCATTGTTTGTGCTCTGACTGCTTTCATCTGCTTTTGGTCCTTTTAATGATCCTCTTAGTAAGTCACTAAATAAATAATTCCTCTTTTCCATAAATTTAGATAATTTATAGGAGAGGTAAGAACACCAGAAATCACACACTGCAAAACCACAAATCATTGATCACAACAGAGAGGTTGTTTCTAAACTAGCTGTGGACAAAAGAACAAAATAGCTGAGATAATAGAAAGAGTGTTTTAATTAAATGAAATTAAATTTGGACCCCCCAGATCTAGCATTGCAGATCTGCATGGAGATCTGAAACTAAAAAATTGTATAGGCCTCTCACCAAAGAACAGATAGTTTGGCACACATTACATTGGTGAGCTGAAGAACGTTTAGAGAAGAGAAATATGCTAATTTCAGATACTAGCAACTAATGGTTTCCCTTTTCTTGTAGTGACAAAAAGTAAGATTGACACTAAAACCTTTGCTTTTTTAAAAAAATTACATTGTCTTCTGAAATTTAACTGTCAGCAGTCTCAAACCTGGATCATAGGTACTAAAATATAAATGCATTATGAATAGTTGAATGGACTGCTGTTATGTGTTGACTGCGTTTTTAATCAACAGACAATAAAATCAAAACTTTCTGCTGATCTTTTAGAGACAAAGAAATGATCCTAAAAAAAATGAAAAAAAAAACAACCAAAAAAACCCACGCCACCCCCCAAAAACACACACACACAAATAAAACCCAAAAAAACCTGCTGAATTTGCTCAATATAATTTAAGACACCAAGATTGTAACAAAAAATGTATAAAAGCAGCTTACCAATAATTTTGCTTTTTTCTAATGTCTGTTTTATTTGCCCTACTTGCAAAGCCAAGGTGGCAGCAGAATTTTGAGGAGTTTCTCAGCCTAAGCACCATTAAAAAACTCTCATTCTACCTTATTCCACCCATTGTTTCAAATTAAGATAGATTTTTTTCCTTAAACTAAGGCTCATGGAATGTTTATAAATACTCCTGATGCCAGCCATTCTCTCCCCTCTATCCTTATGTGAGGCAGAACTTCAATGAGAGGGAAAAGACAAGAACTCTCTGTTCTTCTTTTTCACTTTGCATTCTTGTTTTTTAAATTAAGTCCTATACTTCGTGTCTCAGGATTTATATATAATCAGGATCCACAAATTATATTCTCTACAGCAAGTAAGCAGCAATGCCCTCTCCAGTCAAGCTAAAACCAGAACAAAATAAAATAAAGGACAGGCTCTTTTTTGCCAGGAAGAAGCAAAGGCTCTGCAGCAAAACTTTGTAATTCACTTTTCTAACCACTGCTCGAAAATGTATCTTGTCCAACTGTGAATAGCGTGACTTGTGGTACTTAGATGGGACTCATGATACAAGGGTATTTATATAATTCCCCATAAAAGTCTCCACTTGTATTCATATGTTAAGAGAAGGACAGATCCTATTACTGTTTCAATGTTTTTTGAGGGTGCAATGTGGAGGATGCAGTCAAGACAGAGCAAATCAGTTTTGCACTGTAATATACTTTGGTATATACCAGCTGTATGATTCCAGGGACATCTCTGGAAATCCACAGACTCTCCTTCCCTCATCTCATGTCATCCAACAGCACAAAATAGGGAGAGAGTTGTAAAGTTTCCTACATTCAGAATGATATTATTAATTCCAGGGAGGCATAGCACCAAGTAAGAAAAATACACATGGTTAAAAAAAAAAAAAAAAAAAAAAGCCATTTATGTCAACAAAGTCTTCCCATAAAGGGAAAAAGAGACACTGAGAGAGCTGGAAAATATAAAAAAAAGCTGTGATTCTGGCTGGTTATTGCTGCCTATCATTTTAAAAACACCACCACTTTCTCATTGGGTTAAGGAATACCACAGCTGAAGTGTACTGAACAGTAAACTATTTGCTGAATTATTATCCATTACTGAAGGTCACAGGTTCCACCCACCCACAACAAAATCCTACTTGCTTCACTGCTGTCAAGTGCAGTGCCCCTTTACAAAATTCCCTGGGAATGATTTAGAGATTATGTAAAAACAAACCAGAAAAGTAACTCAATACTGTATCACTATAAATGACGAGTCTTTCATTGCAGTTAAGCATTTCTAAACGAATTTCAGTTCTATATTTCACATACTCTGAGAAATGTTGTCAGATAATGATCCACTGCACACATGGTTGCTTCTAGTTTACATAAACAAATTATATATTTGTGAGTGCTGAAGTAACTGTGGCAGATGTAAGCCCACTAATTATGATGTATTTAGTGTATACCCGAAAGTATGCATCTAAAACAGATTACTAGTTAGTTGACTTCACCATTCACAAATAGGTATTTTACGCAAATTCACCCCCTCTCCCAGCACGCTACTGACAAAAGCCTCTCATGGATGGGGAGAAGTGTCTCCCACTACCACAGCAAGCTCTGCTTAACAGTTCAGCTGAACAGAACTAATAGAATTAGTTAGCATTCAAGTTACACTGATTGTTGCTAATGACAAGAGGGCTGAAAACAAAAGCAGAAGCTTTAACATTAAATGAGGACCCACTTTCTGTACCATAGAAATTTAACTTCACTCTACAAGGATGTTCACCTGTCTTGAAAATCTGTTTTTTGTCTGTGGTACTAGGATAAGAAAGGGTTATAGTGAAAGTTCATATTAAATAAATAACAAACCTCTTGCTCATTCTACTGTCACTAATTGCATGCAATGATATTAATGGCCCAGTAATTGCTATACGAGTAGCACTGAAGTGGAAAACATCATTCTGAGGCAGAGTTCATCTCTAGGTGGTAGGACTTCACCAGTGACTGAGTTAATGCCTCGTGACAGTTTAGAATATAACACTATAGATGAGAAAATGTGCCAGTCTCATGGTTATAACAGTTTAGATGGACATGATGTTATTTGCTTTGACCACACAGAGTCTAGGAGTAACCCCAATAAAGTGCCACAGTCAGACTTTGCCCTGTAGATGAACCTCATTCCTTTCAGGGGAGATGCTCTATACTATAACAATCTAGAGCAATTTTCCACATGTTTGCTTCAATAAAAGAATACCTTCATCTCCTGCTTTTACATGTAGCACAACAGAAGTGTGCTTTATTGCAAAACACAAAAAGCTATTTACATCATCTAACTATCCTTCAGCAACACCAAGTTTGGCACCTTAGTACTGAGATCAATTATGATACTATTGGATGACTGTACACTTGGCAAAGATGATCAGAAGTTAAGCACTGTTTTGACTGCAGTATGCTTATGTTTGTGTTTAGAGCTGTAAAATACCCACAAAGTAAACCTTAATGAGGGAACATTGCAGAAATAAAGCAATTTGAATTTCCACAGTTCTACAGGACCTCCTGTTCAAATACTTGCCATTAAGAAATTAAGAGGTTTAGCTTCTTTAGAAATTATCACATAGGCACATCTTGGTTCATTTTAAGGAACTCCAGTGGGATATGTTAATTCAGCCAGTGTTTGGGATTTTGAAGTCACAACTAGACAGGCGAACTGATACTTTTAATACTTATGTTCATAGAGTTTTTAAAAATTCATTGGGGTTTTAACAGTATAACATTATTTAGTTTTGGAGGTTTTTTTCCCTGTTTCAATGAAAATTATTTTGCTCATGTCTTGATTCTGCTACCGAACCTGCTGTGGCAGCCTCTGGATGGCACGTGGAATCAACTTTCAGCACAGGCTGGGGCCAAACACATGGAAAGCAACTCTGCAAAAAAAGCCCTGAGGGTCCTTGTGGACACCAAGTTGTCCATGAGGCAGCAACGTGTCCTTGCAGCAAAGGAGGCAAACAGCTCTGGGCCTGATCTGTCAGAGCAGCAGCAGCAGGTTTGGGGAGGTGATCCTTCCACACCACTCTGAACTGGTGAGGCCACACCTGCAGTGCTGGCTGCAGTCACAGGCTCCTCAACTCAAGACAGACATGGACTTACAGGAGGAAGTGCAGCAAATGCTCATGGAGATGATGAAGGAACTGGAGCACCTGCATAGGAGGAGGGGCTGTATCCTTGGGGATACTCAAAACTCAGCTGGACATGGTAAAGATTCTGGGCAACTGGCAGCAGGTAGGCCTGCTTGAGCAAAGGTTTAAGCAGGGACTAGAGAAGCTCCAGAGGTGCCATCCAAACCAATCCATTCTGGGACTCTGCAATCAGCTGGGCTGTTGTGGTCTAACACATTTATGTGCTAACACAAAATACCTGAAAAACAAATCATTTTAAGTTTTCCTGGCAGGATTTGGATTCAGAACTGTTTCTGTCACAGCAGCCCAGTAAGCACATAAAGACTACTCTGCTGCTGCAGTTTAGTGATTTTTGCTGTCTTCATCTACTGAACAGAAAACAGATAAATCATGCTAACAAAGATCCAAACATGCTTTTAAAAACCAGCCATATCAGCTTAATGTGGACTCTTCTCCAAGAACAGCTAAGACTACCTTAAGCCTAATCCTGCTTTTACTTCCAGAAATATTTGCATGGTTTCCTTGGGACTGAAAAAAAGAAACTGGAAGACTGCCCACTAAGGCTTAGTTTTATACTCTGATTTATCAGAAGTAAATCCTGAAATATTCTTCATCCAAGGCTTCCAGGACTGACTAAAGTCAGGAGAGAAAATCCAAACTGACATTTAACCCTGGTTTTCAACCATTCTAGCCTTTTGTTTTAGCTAATGCAGTTCTCAGACAGTATATTTCCCTCCATTCCAGCTACGTAAAGGCTTTAATGAGGCAAACAATTTCAAGTCTTTAAAATGAGTTTCATTAAAGTCTTTGTAAATCCTTATGCAGCTCATTTTTTATTTTAGGACTTAAAATACTGCAATATATAACACATATGATACAAGCAACGGTATAAAGTAAAGACTAATCATCCCACTTGATGAGCCAAATGATCATCACTGAGCTTATGTAGAAAACAGAAGTTAAATGTGTCTCAGTGTGGTAGTGCACTCTCAAGCTTCAGTTTAGACAGATATTTTCTCCATGCTTTCCTCATAGTTACACACCCCCCTGATTTAAATAGTTACTCATATTCTGAATATAAAGGATAACATATACACTCAGCACATTCTTCTCCTATATGTAGCCCTGTTAAGGACGTTTATGCAAATCTAATAGAACATACACATTTTGGAGACGATCGGGGTTTAAGCTTTTTTTTTTTTTTGTAAAGCACTATGAATACTACATACATAAAGACTTCTAAGGGAGAATACTTTATCTTTCTTTGTGAATGTATTATATTTCCCGTATTTATAAACTGTTTCTGAGGAACTATGAAAGTGAGATATAAAAATAGTGACTAAAACTATTAAACAGCTTCCTGTGAAATTCTAAAACCTCTTCAATACATGAGTATTTCCTGAATAATTTTTTCTTCCAGTTTGAACAATTATTCTTCATTTTCATCTCATTCTGCATCTATTAGGAACACTTGCGGGGGTGTGGGGAAGATAACTGTATTTTTTTCACAACATGCCATCAATTAACAAACTGAGCATTCCTATATTTCACTTCCTTCCCTTAGGAATAGAGACATAATAACAGACTTCCTGCTGAACTATCTCTGTCTACTTTAAAGGAGATAAACGATTGGTATTGCCTAGGTAATGGCACCGAATATGAACCAAGTCCATCAATATAAAATAGCCTTATTCTCTTACAAGACCTGTGTGGTCTGGGACAAAACCCCAAAGGACCACAACTCCATTAATCCTGCAAGTCTTAGACTCTGTTAGAAATCTGAAGCTGCACAGACAGTGATTTTTCTTTTTAATAATATTATTTGTATAAGCTGTATTTATATTTCATTCAACAAGAGCTAAGTGGTATTGCTGATACATCCCTTAAAAGACTCTTCAGCAAAGTCAAAGACTGACCTCTGGATATCATTTTACACTAAGGAGAAATTATTTATCTAATTTTCTGAGGAAGGAGGAGGAGAAAGGAAAGAAAAAAAAGTGATCTTTGTACAAATGGAATCAGAGTGACTATTATTGCACTGGCTTTCATTAACACCATCACCACCACCACAAAAAAACCCAACAAAAACCAAAAAAAAAAAAAAAAGGAAAAAAAAACCCAAAACCAAAAAAACCCCAACAAAACAACCACACCAAAAAAACCCAAAAAACAAACAAAACCACCCCCCCCCAAAAAAAAAAACCAAAAAAAAAAAAAACCCAAAAACCCAAAAAAAACCCCCAAAAAAACCAAAAAAAAAACCACAACACAAAAAAAAACCAAACCCAAACCAGTAGATTTCTGGACCACGGAGTCTTTAATAGAAACCAGGAAAAATATCTTTGTTGCAAAAGTAAAAACATTGAATTTCTGATACAGTATTTGTTCCTATTTTGACTAGTTTGGCATTAACAAAGGAAAATCTGTCTACTGTTTCCTTTTGAGCAGTCTTCACTAGGTGATCTGGAGGTTATAGGACGCTGCAGGCTGAAATCTGCCTCAGAATATTTTCAGAATGCCCAGACAGACAGATTAGCCAGTGCTTAAACTGGTCAGAATACTAAAATAACATTTTAATGTACATCTATTTGGCCATGCAGAGAGATTTATTCTTCCCAGCTGGGACATATTTCAGGGCACAATCTATATTGTCCTTTAATATGTTCTTCCTCAGACAGTTATTGCCCTTTAATTGTAACAGAATGACAAAGTGAAAACATAAAAAGTCTTGTGATTTTTTTCAAACACAGCTAATGCTAAAGTTTCAGAATGACTGTTTTGATTTTAAAAGTCACAGTACTATTAAAGCAGTTACCCAAAATTTAGTGCTACTAGCCAATATAAACTTTTAAATCAGTCAGGGATCAAATATATATAAATATATGTTTTTTAATTTAAGCCAGAAGCCAATTATGTAAGTGGGTCAATTGAAAAAAAGTTGACAAAAAAACGTTTAAGGAAAGCTGCATATTCAATTTTGCCAACGTCAAAGCCAATGAGCATCATTAGCTCGGCAAGCTCAGCTAATGAGGTCCAGGCAGAGCAAGCCTTATAGAGGAATCTTTCAGAGAACCATTCTGCAGCCCCTTCCCAAGTCCCAAGTCACTCTATTACAGATTTGTAACAGGTGAAGATTTCATTGCAGGTGACTTATTTTTGACTGTTGCTGATGTCAGCCCATAAACCTCACTTATGCAAAAGAAGAGATGGCGTGAAATATGTGCTTGCTTGGCCAAACTACCTAAGGAGCTTGACGGTGGCTTGGAGGCAAGCGGCACTGCTCCCTTCCCTCTGGCATAGCTTCCCACAGGCTTCCCCCGGAGGTCCCTCAGCACAAAGCCAGTGTATCACCAGGCTCTCTAGGCCCTCTGACTAAAGGCCAGGTTTACTGGGAAGGGTTCAGGATGATTCCTGTGCACCAAGAGTAAACATCTTTGGTATATGAAATGCTCTTGAACTATGCTAATGCGTCTCTCTGACAAACAAGAAGAATCTGCATCTGAGAGAGGCGCTGAAGCAGTGACACCATGACCCAAGTACTTGCAGATCAGGTACTGAGTATCTCCTCAGTATTGAGAATATACTCATATTGCTTGCTCTGAGCAACTCACAACAGCAGAAAATTATACTTTATTCCCTAACCATGCAAAGACATAAAAGGACTTTTTAATGTAAGCATCAGAGTTGCAAATCTTCACACCCTTCTGCCCAAATTTGCCCATCACACAGATATTTATGTTGTTGGGCGTGATGTATCTTCCTTCATGCATTTGATTAAGAATTTCCTTAGAGACTTATGATATGTTAGCTAAATGGTCACATATTTTAGGATAATCAAACATTAATACTTCTAAGATCTCCAGTACATTTGACCTTCTCCAGTTTTGCTGAAAAGAAATCAGGTAACTCTAGGAAAATGAATCGATTCATTTCCCGGGAACGAAAAATTGATGACAGCAAAGAAGAGAAAAGCAAGGACATTCTGCTACATCATTTATTCACTTTCACAATACCATTCAGTATCGTCTTTCCAATTACTGCTGTTCATAGAATTAACTCTTTGGATACTGATAGCCATATTGAGGAATATCTTGCCAAGAAATGGGTTACTTTTTTAAATTTAATAAAGTATCACTAAATGTGAAGACAGATATGAGAAACTTACCCACACTTTTACTTTTTAAAAAATCGGGAATTGTGAAATGAGAAGATTTTATATACTTAGGCCTAGGAAAGCATCGAATAGAAAAGATTTCCTTCTGCTATACCTATCATAAATACATCTGGATGATATAATAATTATGGCTTGAAGAATTCCTGTGCAATCACATGTCTCTAAAGGGCTCAGGAAGGTGCTTCATCCTGTGTTGCAACTCCTCATCCCAAAATGACTAACCCCCTAATATGAATAGAGATTTTACTGTTTAATGCAGCTCCACAAACCACATACTATTACCTTAGAAAAACAAACTCTGTTTTCAAATAATGGCAAGATGATAAAGGGTACATGACGATGCACAAAACATTTAAAGGGCTGACAACAGCCTGCCAGCATAAACAGCGTGAGATTAGGCTGTAGGCACAGCCACGGCAAGCACTGCAAAAGATGCTGAGCTCAGTCAGCTCTTGTGCTAGGTTTGTTTGATGCCACTTAGTTGAGGGAATGCAAGATCCTAAAATACTTCAAAATCAAAAGCTGGCACATAAAATGCATCATTGCCTTCATTTCACAGCTTTTCCACCCCCTTAAAAATACCTAACAAAACAAGCAAGGCAAAACAGACAGATGGATGGACGGATGGACGGACGGAAGAAAGGAAGGAAAAGAAAGAATTACAGGTCTGTGAATAGGAATGTATGCAAACAATTTAAAGCCTGATTTGCATACATGACTAAGAAGCATTTTATTACTTATAAAAATGACAGCAAATGTCCTGACTACCAGAACTTGCACTGACAAGACTGTGTCATGAGCTTTTGAATACGACACTATCTAGGCTCCAGTACTCTCTAAAATGGTGTCCTAGCTGAGCACTGGCCTAGTTTTCTACGCCTCTTAGTGCTTCTGAGACCAGCTCACTGAGTTTATTGTTTTCTCCTTCAATGACAGGAAAGTGAGGGTTTTAGCTTCAGGATGGCTGGGTTTTCAAGGGTGGGGTGCTTTTTTGTCCAACCTATTAAAATGTATGGGTACCCTTGCTGAAGCTCAGTCAGTATGCTAGCAACAGAGTGATAAGTTAGCCATTTGTTTATGCCACAATGAATAGGAAAAGTAATACCCTGAGGCACTCCAGTATTACTGCTAGGCCAGTGTGATTTTTGAGGCATTAGGCTGAAGGCTGAGTAAGTTCTTTCAACCAAGTTACACTGTAATCTTCCAGGAAATGCAACGTCTATTATGTCTTATTGCTATAATGAAATAATTATACCAAACTAATGAAAATGAGACGTACTTAATAATTCTCTGGGTAAATCCATGACATAGATATGACAGAACTGACAGTGCATCAGAAAGCTCCATTTGTGCCCATAATTTTCAGGTAATAATTGTAACAGTGCCATTTGTTCCACTACAGTTGGTCTTCTGTGGATGTTTTTAAAAGCAGCACTAAATAACGAGCACATTTCCTCATTTAAGCCAAATATTTGAGCATGGTAATTTTTATGCTACACATTTTCACTGGAGTTACAGATAACTATCTCTCAACATGTAATTTTGTCGCTCTCACCCTGGTAAATATCTCGCTGGATTTCAGTGGGAAGTTTGTCAAAGTTAATATTGTTGAAGTGGGATCACATTTTTATATATTCCCTAGCTAAACAGAATAAGTGCCTATATTAAACAACCTTTAAAACCAAAAAAAATGGTGGTTTGTATCTCCTGTAATTCTTAGTTAGTAATTTCTGAAACTAGTAATTAATATTAATAATGCAGTGAATTCTTACTTAAGCTTCTGTGACATATGACCTGTCTTATACATTACCATGTACCATTATGGATATAACTGGGAAGTGAGCATTAATTTATATTGAATGAATTTCCATTTCCATTTTAAAAGTACTTGATCAGAGCACTTTCAAAACTGCCAATATTTTCAAATCAGAAATTAAGAAATAACTACACTGGCAGACATTACATGAAACAGTTATCAATCCTCCAGTTTACAAGGAGGTGGCAGAAACATGTTCAAGGACTAATCTTTTAGCAGGACCTGTTGTGACAGGACATGGGTTAATGGTCTCACACTAACAGAGGGTAGATTTAGACCAGGTATGGTGAATAAATGTTTTACAATGAGTGTTGTGAAACACTGGAACATGATGCCCGTAGGGGTGGTAGATGCTCCATACCTGGAAACAGAGCTCTGAGCAACTTGATGTAGTTGAAGATGTCCCAGCACACTGAATGCGGCTTGGACTAGATGGGCTTTAAAGGTCCCCTCCAACCCAAATTATTCTACGACTCTGTGAAATAAGACATGCAAGTATCTAGCTTCCTTGTAACTGCAGAAAAGCCAGGTATTTACAGAATTTGTTCCATCACCTAATAACTGTGGATACTTGCTCAAGACTTCAAAAGTGCCCATGGGGCTAAATGAGATCCACAGGGCATAATATTACAATGACAAAACCTAAACTCATGTAAATTGTTGTTATACTGCTGAGGTCTCAGCTTATGCTAACTCCTGATTCACATCATTAACTTTACACATCATAAGTAATTTGAATCACTGAACACAGTGGCTACCTCCAGACTTGCTTTCAGCTGTAAATCCCTGATCAGAAACTCACACAAAGTTTGTACTGCTGCACAGAGCCCTGTGTCATGCACATTTGTTTTGCAAGCCAGGACCATGAAAAAGGATAAAATTCAAGACCATGCTAGTCTAGGTTTTACCCAGGAAGTCTCTTAGCTACTGTATGGACATAATAGGTATGTTTTGAGGAAGGGCATGTTCAATTACAGGCCCTTACCAGTAACCCTTGTAAGGAAACTACTGACAAAATTGGCACCAAAGATGCCAAAAGACGCTTCCCGTGAGAGTCCCTGCATCACCTGAAGCAATGGCTAGCCACATCACACAGGATACCTCATCTGAGAACATCTGGGTCACTGTACTCCTACTCCTGGCATAAGAGAACCCAGGGACAAGGCCAACAGCACGGCACATCACCAGGGCTGTGAGCAGGAAACGCGTCACAGTTTAGCTGCACACAACTTCTAATGCAAATACAGGACACAATACTGTGCACAAAAAAAAAAAAAAAAAAAAAAAAAGCTCCTTTTACAGGCACAGAAGTACAATCCAATGTGGTTTACACAAACCAAGGAAAAAAGAGACAGAGACTCTTTGGAAATCAGGAACAATATTGAAAATATGCCCGCAATAAATAATTTTGAGATAAAATATTTATTAACAAACCCATTCATATTCCTCTTAGTTTGTTTATAATGTACAAGACAGCATGCAAAATAACGAACAATTATATTTAAAAGAATGAATAACTTAAAGTTTGAACTTACATATGACGTAATAATCTTTGTTCTTCTGAAATTCCAGGCCCCAGAGATTAGGACTGAACTCTTGAAACTTGATGGTAAATTTAACATCTTGATCTGGCTTGGCACAGTTAAGTAGAGGTGTATTGTCCTTTTTAATAGCACAGCTATCTGCTTGGTCTTTATCAACCATGTAGACCTTATAATATTCATATTGACCAATAGTTTTAGAGTCCACCTTTGGGCATATAATATCCAGTTTGTCTCCTATCTGTGGATATAGTACCAATCCTTGTCCAGGAAGGAATCTAAAAGGAAGGAAAAAAAAAAAAGGTAGGGGATGGGGGAAGAGAAGAAGAAGCAAAATTTGAGACACTTAATAAAATCTCATGCAGAAAAGTAGCAACTGCAGTGAACAGACAGAAATAAACACAGTTTCCAAAACCAAAATGACAGACTGAGCAAACCAAATCTTAATAGTTTGGGCTTGATTCAATATCAACAAGATGTTTATTTAGATCTTGGAAATTATAGATGGATTGAGTTTTTTAGTCCTTATCCCAGCTTTGGGCACTCTAGCAGATTTTACATCTCTCTTGGCAAGCACTGCTGTTTCTTGCACTACATTTAGCCATGCAGAGCAGCTAATACAATATTCGGCGAGCTATGATTCTGTTTTTCTGTTTTGTTAATATTTCTACTATTCTTGCATACATTTGGCTAATTTTGGACATGGGAGAATGACAAAAATAACCTTTCAACCCTCCTGAATAGCCATGTGGGACAGGAAAAATCTTAGACTTTTAACAATATATTAACATGCTGATTGATATTACTAGTCCAACACAAAGGAACATCAGTCACTCAACCAGGACCATGCTTACAGACCTGTGATGGACAGAGATCTCCCTGATCCATGGACTACACACGCTTCTGGGAAAAACACTTATATCCAAGACAGTGTGACCATTCCACTACAATGGTTTCTCTCTCAAATTCCACCATTACTGTCATTATTTTAGCTCTTTTTTTGATTTTTTTTTTCTGTGCTAGTAGTTAAAGACAGGTGTGCTTTTTTTCTTAGTATGGGAAGACTTCTTACACAAACTGGCAGTGAGCTTTAGTATCTGCAGTTAGACACAGTATTTTGTCTTTCCTACTCATATTAATTAACAGGCAAACATGACCACTTTTTCATGGAAGAAAAATATAAATAATTACTTATAGTATTGATTCATCCACAAAATGAGGAGTCATGTTCTCACAAGGAAAAAAGCCACAGCAGGTTTGTTTGTTTCTCTCTCCATTAAGACATATTTGTTTCAATTAAGGCCAAGAAGTGCATGTTTTAGAACAACAGCCAGAAACACAACCAATGTACTCAAATGCACAGATCTAAAAGACTGACTTTCTTTCTTCTTTTGCTTGCCTGCCAGCATTTTCCAAAGATCTTCCTTAATGGAGAATCGGCCTGAAAAACCAAGTGAAACAATTCCGGCCTAATGAACACCCTTCTCCAAGTGCTAATATTTAAACAACACACGTAGTAAATCTAGCTTATTCACAGGCAGCCTTCCTGGAAACTTTAAATTAGAGTATCAAGGCCCACGCAGAACAAAGCTGTAGGCGTCGGTGACCTCCAACCTCTGGCTTGGCGAAAGGAGCCACCAGCATGAAGTACTGCTGGGGGAGAACCCACTAAATTAAAGGATGATGCAATGCCCCAAATTTCAAATCCATCATTTACAACTGCTTGCTCCCCACAATTCAAGTTTATGATCTGTGCTAATTGAGCAGGATTATTTTCACTCACAAAGCCAGTGTAAGAATTATATTTGTTACGAAGCGGCACGTAGCAGGACAAAGACATGTAATTACAGATTTAGGGAACTAGAACAATGAAATGTTATGGCAAGAAAAGCGACTGTTGATGTATAAATCACTGCGCTCTTTTATGCTGTGCAGGGTAATTTCCAGACTGCAGAAACTGGGCTTGGCCACGGCTGTTCAAATGCAGACTGAAGTGGAGACAGCGCAAAGCTGTGCCTCCTCCTCCAGTTTTCAGACATGCCAAAGGAATGAAGTGACTACTGCCTCCTGAAAGCTGAAATGGTCAAATAAACAGAAAGGTGGGAATGCATCCTCAGAGTTGCCAGCCTGGTGAAGGACAACCAGATGTGTGTTTAGATATGGCACCTAGGGATGTGGTTTAGTGGTGAACACAGCAATGCTGGTTAACAGCTGGACTTGATCTTACAGGTCTGTTCCAACCCAAAAGATTGTATGATCCTATGACTGAGGGAGAGGTCAGTTCTGCAAGGGCACGAAGAAAAGGCAGGGAGGAGGATCCCAGCCAGCAAAGATTCCCAAGGAAGCAGCATGTATTTTGATTTTGGCTCTCCTTGGGGATCAACTTTGACCAGGCAAAAGCAAAGGAGCAGTTTCCAAGCCAACCTGCATCACCTGTGACTGACTTTACCACCTTGCCTGACCACAGCCTCATTTTAACTTTGCTCCTGTGCAGCACTACTGAATCAGGAAGATGACAATCACTCATAATCCCCCATCTGCACGCCAGGACAAAGGCTGATCACTGTATGATCCCACTGCTGCAAATACTTCTTGCCAGCAATTCTTCTTCACATAACAGGACTATGTAATAGGAAACGCATGAGATTTTAAAGGATCAAATCCTTGCTTGTAAGTTAATCAATTTAGATTCCAATACATAACAAATATGAAATTCTTAAGATTAGATAAATGTACCTGTCCATCATTATCAATAATATAACCTAAAAGCTGCCCTGAGAAACAAAAGACACTGATTCTAATTTTAGACTTTGCGTGTATGTATGAAATAGCCACAGTTTATGTTCTCCATGAAAACTCTGAGCACAAACAGGATGGGTTGAGAGATGGTATGCCAGGCAATCCTCAGAAACAGCTGCAGGAGAGAAGGCACAATTGTGAGCCTTAGTTTCAGATAGGAATTGTCGCATAAAAGGTAGAGGACAGAACCATCCCTGACAGACAGCTAAAACTACATTTTACAAGAGCTTTAAACCAATGCACTTGTTAGACTTTATGGCAGGGAATATTCTTGCTATGACTCTGAAGTCTGTACAGTTTTAGAACTAAACTCAGTAAATCTCCTTCCATTTGTGTGTGTGAACTTGTAGGATCTAATGCTGATGGGATTAAGGAAGAAAAAAGGCCTAAAATGCAAGGATTAATCTGAGGACTTGATTGTATTGAAATTTTTTCCACACTTTGCAGTTTTGATCATGACCTTTGCTAGGAGAGATATTTTTCCAATTTACTTTCCTTATTTTCTTACAACAACAAAGCCCAAATATGGATGGAGATAATAAAAAGTTTCACCTCATGCATTTCAGTTCAACCACAAAACTTACAGTGGCTGATTAGTAGTAGGCATGATTATTATCCCTGCGTTTGTATAATACTTTTGCCACTGTACTTTCTATAAAGACTTTAAATAAATCATTTGCTGGGTACTAAGCATTTTCTGAAGCTATTTATGAAATGTCAGGAGGATTAAGACTACTGTTTCATGATCCTATTTTTGAAGACCTTCTATTTGAAAAAAAGAAAAAAAGAAAAAAAAAGACAATGTACATTCAGCCTTGGTGGAGGTTAAAAAAATCTTCAGAATTAATCCTGAGTCTTCATTTGTGCAAGTGTTGACGTTGCCTTCAGTATTCCAAAGCAGCATCAAGACTGATGAAATGTTTGCAGGTCAGTGTCTATAAAAATTAAGTTAATGAAATGGCATTAAAAGTCTCATCGAAATGTGCTTTCAACTAATTAGAAAGCTTTTTTTTTTTCCCCCCCATCAAGATTGAGATATAATAAAGACGAAGCAAGGTGTTTCCAGAATCCTATAACTGATCCTGTAGAGGTTGTTATTCCAGTGGTGGCTTGGGGCAGTGACATGCTCTCCAAGTAGTCAGGATAGCAACAGCACTGGGAACCACTGCTTTCTATAAAAAGCCTTCTAACTTTCTGCATTTCAGCTCCAAGTACGATTTACTGCAAAACTTAAATACCAACACAAGCCCCTGTACCCCAACAGAAACTTAAAGAGAAAAGCTTAGCAAGCTTCCCAGCTCATTTCTGTCAGCAGTCAGATACAGAGAGACTCTTGGATCATTTGAAAAATCCTGCTCACAATAAATAATCCTGGTGCCTGCTGTGAGAAAGCACAGAAAAGTATATTAAGTACCATATAAGCTGTACGATGAAATTCATGCACTTTCTGTCTGGCACTTTTCGATACAGATGGCATTTTTACTGTCAGCCCAAAACTGGTGTATTGTGGGCGACATTTGACATCTGTGCAAAAGCCCATGGATGTGAATCCCTCCCACATGTCCAACTAATCATGCAGCTCATCAAATAACAACTTGCAGAGTTCCCAAGCCTTTTTTAAAATAATTACTGTACTTGACCAGTCACATGACACACAAACAGAAATTAGGAACAGAGTAGTTCACTCCCTGCTCACACAAATGCTTCAATGATTTTCTCTACCACACTTATTTTAAGTCTCAGCAGCCGTTCCTGGCACTAATGCAAACTTACTTGTCAAAGTCCTCAAGAAGTTAAATTTGATTGTGAAATTTTATAAAAAAATAAAATGTATATTAGTTTCCAACTAATTTAAGAATCTACTTATTGTTTAGAGAAACTAAGCATATTCAACCATATTAAATTACAAAGGAATTTTGCTTAATGATAACCACTCAAACCTGCCTAACCTCATAACAGCAAAAAATAGAACTTAACCTACCCCACTCTCATTCACTGAGTATATTCTACCATTTCATAGTAAGCAGAAAATTCTGAAATTGTAAAATTATCAACAAAAAAAAATTCTTAGAGAAATAAATCCTTAAGAGATTTTGTTAATCAGTATTGAGTGACATAACCAAGTGTTTTGTCAGGGTTTTTCCAACTTGCAAAACAATACACATATATATATGTACACATACTATAGATATATATGCACACTTAGCTTTAACTCTATTTTAGTAATTATAAAATAAATATGATTTTAGAAAGCATGTTAGTACTTGATGCAAGGCTTGTATATTTAACTGGGGAGGCAGTGCCAAATTTCTGTACTTTAATAACTTACCCAAACTAATTGGTGTAGGCAGTTAGCTTTAAATTAATGTCACAAAAATAATCCTAAAAATGTGAACAATCAAGACACTTCTTAAAATGCTGCCTGAAACCTACTGTTGGGGAATCCTACCCACTTAATTTTATGAAGTTTTAACTACAAGTCTGACTATACTTATTAATTGAAAAGTTTTATTAAGGAAGCATCATGAATACTAATAATACAGTATGTTAGTCCGTTACTTGTAAAACTGCAAACTGAAACAGAATACAGAACTGCATTCCACATGAAAGTCTTTTCCATCTAAAAATAATATTTATATAGTATATGTATTAATAAATAATAATTAAATAGTATACGTATTAATCATCTGACTTTTGAGAAAATAACAACATTCGTATTTTAAGTATCAGTTTGTCCACAGGAAAAATATTTAAGCAAGGCAAAAGTCCTACAAGCTTGATGCAAAGCACATAGAAGTTTCAGGAAAAGGCTAGTGATTTCAGTAAGTAGTCGAAAATCAGTCTCCTGATTCCCAGAAACACTGCACTGCATAAAATCCAAAAACACAAACCAGAGCTCTCTGCAAAAGCTCTACACAAAAGTTCCATGCTAGTTTTGTCATATTCAATGGCATGTACAAAAATACACCATGTGCATATAAGATATACACCCAGCTGATAATGCTTTTGGTGCAGAAGCAGTGATTTTATAGGACTCATCTCACTCCAGGTTAAATAGATTAAGTGAACATGAATTCAGTGAAAACAGGATCAGAACTGCTGTGGACAGACAGAAAAACAAGCTTCATCAAAAAAAAAAAGATTAATGTGGAGTCTGTCTCAAAATGGGTACGTAATTTTATGAGGAAAAAGGTCACTATGCTTACGTAAAATCTTTGCAAGAAAAAATACCGTAGTGTGACACAGCAAGATGGTAGACTGGCTTTATACACAAACTAGCAAATGAAACTTTGAAAGTAAAAAAAGTATATATATAGCATTCCATATTATTAAAATTCTTTAAAGTGAGTTTTGGAGGTACATTTCTTTACCAGTGCAGTCTTATTAAATCATTTTAATACTATAGGAAAGTTTTACACAACATGCTAAGCAGGGACGTTTTTGAATTTAAATAAAATTTAAGAAGTTTAATCTGCTAACCTTTATTTATATGTAACATTTTTCCACATAGTTAATGAAACAATTTATGTAAGGAATGGTTACTAGCATTAATGGGACTTGAAGGCTAGAAACTAAATGGAATTCAAACAAATAAATAAACAAATATATTCACGCTCATCCCTTAAGATCTTTAATGGCAAGTATGACATTATACAAAGCCAAATTATAAAATATTATAACACAACCTGGTAAAGCAGCAAGTCCTGTATTTCTCACTTCTACTGAAAGTGAAAAACCTGTGTTCAGGCTCCCCTGAAAGACACCTGCAGTAAGCTCCAAAGTGCTTTGAAGCAGTCCTCTGAAACCACAGCTGATCTCCATCCTAGGATTTGGGGTGCCTCATTCTCCTCACTTTTCCTCACCTCTAAAGGAGCCCATTTTCTTGCAGGCTGCCTGGGGGAAATGCTTACAGTGCACTGAAAAAGGAATGGTATAAGTTTTATGTTGTTTTAATCACAACGCTGGACACAACATGGCAGTGGTGCCACCACTTCATGTGCCACCAGTAGCCATGCAAATGGGCACCATTCTTGGTGCCTTTTCCTGGACTTATTTTTACTGACATCAGTTTCAAGATTTCCATTGACTTCAGTAGGGCAAAACAATGCAGTGTGTTTGCAACTGAAATCTTAATAACCTACACAAAAATGATTCTATAGCATTATGACATTTTCTCGAAAATGGACAGGGAATAAGGAACATGGGTGAAATTTTAGCCATTTCATTTATCCATTAATTGCACTACCTTTAGCAAAATACTAGAGGGAAGCATTCAAAATACAACAAGGGATTTCTAATACATGTAAACCAAGGATGGGCTTAGAGCGCACATGCTTCTCCCCAAAGGAAATATTCTTTTGCATGGACCTGCTGGATTTGACAGTCAAATTGTACCATCACGTCACAGTTCTAAAGGCACAGAGCTTCTACTGTACAGAGACACCCACAGACACTATTTGTCTCCAAACACATCAGAAAATGCCCTAGCTGGTCTCCTAGAAAGATCTGTCATGAGCTTCCTTCAACAAATAACTCTTATGACTAGTGCTGTTGCAGAAATACAGACACTTTTTCATTCCACTCAGCTTAGAATCATCACAACTCTAAAGGTGCCCTGCACAAACCCTACAGCCAAGACATGATATTTGGCAAAACAGTACCCCATTCACCCTTCACGTATACGGAAGGTCATGTACAACCCAGCATCAAGCACCTCTTATTGGAGACACTCAAAGAGAAAACATGTTTCTGTGAAAATCTTAAAAGCTATGATGTACAAGGTTACAGATGTGATCTCGTTCTTCACAAAAAGTAAGCCAAAACAAATGCTGCAGACTCCCCCTCAAGGCAAACCCAATCCTGGGTTCCAAGCAGAGGTAGGTCACTTTGCAGTCCCTCTCCAAGGAATCATGCCATCTCAGGTTGGGATCATGGCATCCTAGCGTGACCCAAAGAGAGGGGCACTGAGAGCCCCCTTTCCCCAGCCCACCACGTGGAGCCAAGGCAGTGTCCTGCCTTCAATCGCCTGGTGTGCAGCTGCCAGAAGGGTTTTGCTGTTAGGCAGCGTATCTGTTTCAATGGGATGTCATCTTCGCCTGCAAGAGGTGGTTCAGTTTTGCTGGAAAGTTGCCGTTTCCCTTGCTGCTTTGGCTCTCACTCGCAGAAAAATAACAAAAAACCCATTTACATAACTAAAACCTTCAAACCAACTTGTGTTTTCCCCCTCCACCCCCATCAAATCCAGCATGCAAAAATGAATGCTTGTTTTTCCCCACGTAGAAGTGAAAAGTCAGTCACGTTTTTCCCTGCTTTAAAAAACTTCTGAGAGCAAACACTTACCTGTCTTTTCCTGTGCAATGGGTTCTTTGCACAAGAATGTGAAACCTGGCTCAGAACATTTACCGCGGGGGTAAGGCCTGAAATGTTGAAAAGATACACAATCCAATCTTTTACTAAATCTAAGGATTTCTTTTTTTTAAATATAGATTTTATAGTCCGTTTCATACATGACCTCCACATAAGGCACTATTAATAGCAATTAACTTTTTGTATTATATTCAGAAAGCCATTACTGCGCTGCTTAAAGTACTTAAAGCACTAGAGAATTCTGATCCATTTACTAAATCAATTCCTGTTACCACAAAAGAACCACTAATGTGCTTCACCACAGTCTTTTAAGTAAGGAGCAAAAAAAAAAAAAAAAAGATGAGTATGACCAATGTTCTATTTTAAAGTGTATTATATTAACATTTCATCAGCATTTACAGAAATATGAACCTCACAACAGTGCTGGACATACTCAGCTTCAGCAAATGGAATCATTGCTCACTTGCTCTCATGCACAAGCACAGAAACATGAAGGCACATTCTCATTTTTAATTTCATTTCAGCAGAAATGTGCTTTCTGTGTAGAGTTTAAAAACTGCAAGTGGCTGCAGTGAAAAGTAGCAGTCAGTCTGTATAAATGGTTTACTCTGAGAAATTTCTGAAAGAAAAAACACTCAGTAGGTGCATTGTAATTAGTTGCTCTTTCTAGTCACCTCTTGACAAATGATGCATGTGGGTCTGGATGAGAGCCCAACTCTTGACCCACGCCACCACTACACACTTTGGTACTTCAAACAGAAACCCCTAGCCTCAGCACTCTTTTCATTTTGCTTTTTCCAGAAACGTGGTGCTAAGTAATGCACAACATGAGAATCAGAGATGATTTGCAAAGTTGGAATTCTTTCAGAAGTGCTTCATATAGCTACGTCCTAAATATATCTGAGGAAAGTTTCCTGACTTTGATTCCTTCCAAATATGTAGCATGTTTCAGGGCTCCATTCAAGGACAGAAGTACATAGAAATACACAGGACAAATATTTCTTCCTCAACACTTAATGATACACTTTGGCAACATTTGTAAGCCTTTCAAACAGAAGATATTCTTGTGATCATTACTTTAATATGGGCGATTATAAGCCTATTGAGAAATGCAACTTTTGCCACAAAAAGTACCCATAAAAATATGCCTTTTTTTGGATAGCACTTTACTGCCCCCTTTTGCACTTTAACATTAGAACAGGTTTCAGTGTGAACATACATCTGAGGAACAGTGTGAAGATATGGGGTAAAACGACAAGGCATCATGTTTAGTTACTAATACACTATCAAGCATTGCTTTAGGGACAACTTCCACTTGCCTACACTGCAAACAAATGAAACATCTAGCTTTCATTGTCCTTAACTTCCATGGAAGAGATCAGTAATGGATGGTTTAAATTGCTGTCTTCCATTGCAATCTGAATGTTTATGGGCAACTGGAAAAGAGGGGGATATTGCTCATTAACACTAGTTGTCTTTAGCATAATTTTCTAAAGCAAAGATCAACTTGAATTCCGCTTATTCATCAGGATGACAAAGGGCTTTCCAGTCTGAGGCCATGCATATGTTAGCAATGCCTGAACTAAAAGGATGGGTGTATCCTTCAGAACAAAACTTCACAAACTGGCAGGCAAGAATATTTTCATGAAAGGTGAAGACAAGAAGCCTAGACATTCAAATACCCTGCAAGCCTACAGGCATAAACCTGTTCCGCAACTCCGCACTGCAATTACAGTCAGTACAGAATCTATGTACGTCTGTGTGTGTCCACATAGATCTGCAAAAGGTAATAAATCTATAGTCTAGTGGCCAGTTATTTACAAAATACTAATTCATTATGACAGAGCCAGAGGGGGACCCATCCTGTACCAACCCTCGGCTTCCATTTGACAAAGTCCATGTGCTGCTGTGTACACTTACATTTAAACTTAATCCATTTTCCTCTGTCATCCTACAATTACAATACAAGTCACAATAATATTAAATTTCAGCGCCTACAGCATTGCACAATTGAACCATTACTGTAATGAAAACTGACTCCCTTTGATATTAACACTGGTGTTTTCTCTCATTTGCTAGCCATGAAATACAGGAAGAGACCAATGTTGTTTTAATTAAAGAATTGTTGTTCAAAATATGCTACTGGGAATATTAAAGTAGTTCTTTGCTCTCATGGCAAAGATAATCAGGTATTTATATGGTTTGAATTATGGCGGAAAAAAAAAGAAAGTTAAAAAAAAAAAAATCTGTGCCATGAATTCAGCGTAACACAAAACCACTGCTCTATTTGACTTGTGCTCACAAAGGCAGGGTGTGCCAAACCAAAGAGATGGCACTTTATTGAAAAGATGCAGAGCAGTAGTCAGCATGGAACAGAAGTCAAACCAAACCATGTGTGCTTCTTACACAAGTCACTAAGGCCTTTGCTTTTAGAAAGCTAACAGAGAGCAGCTGGCATTTGCCAAAGAACTACTTTTTGAAAAGTGCAAACCAGATTGATCTATTGCTGTGCTGTTCTGTGCTATTCTCTACCATTCCTGTTAGAAAAACAAACGTCTTATGTCAGCCACAATATAAGATGCCAACCAAAGTTTGTAGTCTTCCTTCTCTTAGCTACAGTTTGCTCACACCTGTACAGTCTTGTTTCAAGACATGCTCCAAGCAAAGTCTATAAAAGAGGGTGGGGACTGTCTTGTTAGCTGATGAGACATTAATAATCGGTGATTTTATCTCAAATTCAAAGACAAAATTTCATCTACTTTGCAGTTGTTAGAAAATGTATTATTGCATACCATTTGCCTGAATAAGTAATCATTGGAAGTAAAGCAAATTGTTAACTCACAACTTTCAGGAAACGCTATGCCAAATCAGTAAAAGAATTGTATAAACAAACAAACCTATTTTGGCAAATCATTTTTATGCCAAGGAGAAAATGACCTTGAGCAAAAATCCAAATGGGAGACCAACATAATCAGTTTGCACTTGCTTCTTAGATTAAACCCAAGATTCAGACACTTGCAAGCACGAATATCCTATGTTCTTACATGAAGTACCAACTTTTCCAAGGTTTGACTGATGTGCAGAAGCAGAATAAAAACAGGTGGCCACAGCCACCTTCAAGGCAGTAGTAATTTCTGATCTATGAAGAAACAGATTTTGGCCCACTACAACGTCTGAGCCTCTGGAATGAAGTTAACTGACACCAGAGTAGTTTAAAAAATTCTGTAAACATCCAAAATGTGCATCTGACGCAACTGACATCCCTGCCCCAGACTGAAGAGTCCACTGGAAGGGTTCAGCAGAAAGCTGGGGATAACATGAAATCCAGCCACTCAGGCTTAACCCACTGCCCTGCCCTCATGAGACACTGACATTTGGTACAGCCTCTACTGCAGGGAGGCTCAGCCAGTGCATCCCTCAAAAACCAGGCCCTCTCCTGCAGGAGGACACCTGGGCTCCTGGGTCACTCTCAGTGATCAGTTGTAGCAGATATGTGCTGCTGGCATTACACCAAACAGTAAGCTAAAAAAAAAAAAAAACCACTGAAAACTCAGTTGAAGCAGAGCTACCTGTGCAGCCAGACTTGAGAGGCGCAGCTGATAGACCTGCTTGAGCTCCCAGCTGACACACTGACTACTGAAGGGACACACTGACTACTGGCAAGCTATATATCTTTTTCCAAATGCAGACAGGGATGTAGCTTCCAATACAATTTTCTGATTTTAAAAAAGGCAACGAAGCTTTGGAGAGATCTGTATTTGTCCAACCCCAAAAAACCTCTTCACACTGGCCTTGGTTCAAGACAGCTCATGCTTAATTCGTCCTGCTTCAGCAAAAATATTCAGCATTCAGCACATGCTCGACATGAGCTTTTCTGAATAAGGACAGTTTCCCAAGTCAGGCTGTAGGAGCACAGTGCAGTCCTGGCTTGCCGGGTGTCACACACTGATCACAGAACAGCAGACTACAATATGCTATAAATCTAAGATGTGGCTTTTGGTTTTCTTCAAAAAGTGCCTGAAAACTGTCTGATAAAAAGAATGATTACCACTAAAAACCACCTTTTAATTTTTTTTTTTTCAGGCAGTGAAGTAATCTCTCCGCCAATGTGACCTTCCCTGTTCAGCTAATCTACCTGATTTCAGGTAATCAGAAATACTCCAGAAAAAGAAACCCCCCAAAAACCTGAAGGTAGAGTGCTGCACACTGATTAAGCTAGACTGCTTCTGAACTAAACTGAAATTAATTAAACATGAAGAAAGCAGCTGAAGTGTGGACAGAGAATGCTATGGGACTGCAAATCCTCAGAAGGAGTCAAGATGTTCCCAACTCCAAATTTACACTTTCATCCAGTCAGGTATAGAAACCAACTGCTGCTCAGGCAGTAGGTAAGCAGATGGCAAGCACCAAGCAAAAATGAAACTGTGAAACGATGCACCACTGATGAGGAGTCAGAAGAAGCACAGTTATGTGTGCTTCCACCAGTGCTGGCTGCATAGGTTCCTTAAACAAACTGCTTCAAACTTGCAGAACATCAAAAGCCAGATGGGTCTTCCTGAATGAATCCGCAGGCAAGGAGCCAGGATTCCCGTTTGCTGCAGAAATATGCCTGGACTTGATTTGAGTCTTCTTAGCTTTGACAGGCTGGAGACTGGCAGAACTCCCAATCCAAAATAAAACAGCATTCAAGTGAGACTGGGCTCTAACTAACAGTAATAATAATGATAATAAAATTTCAAATCATTCTTATTAGCTTTAAAATGCATTTCTCTTTACAGTGCAGTGTTCACCTTCTACACTTCTGTTCTCTGGTTTGGGTATTTAAATAAATGCCCTATTCAAACAAAAGCTAAGAAAACAGTGAGAAGCAATTTGCAGTACCACAAATTTTTCAGCCTAACATCATTTCACCATCTAACCTATCCTGCTGTGTATAACAAGCCAAATAATTTCTTGTTTTCCATTGACACATGTAAAACTTGACTTTCCTTTAAAGCGCACAAAGCTCTGATCCTACCAAATAAAGTGTTGTAAATCCTATTTTAGCCATCACCCATCAGACACTTTAAAAGAACACTACAGGTAGGAAACGCATCTTATAGTTATGTATATGTCATACATCAGGAATGATTCACCCAGCAACACAATCCTCTACCAACCTTTATCTTTTTTGGCTTGGAACTTATATTTAAAACCAGAAGAAAGCATAGACTATTACATCAAAGTTTAAATCAGCTGCATTATAATTATCATGCTGATACCTCAATAAACACTGGGTGTTGGCTGGCCAGGATTGCCAAAAAAGATAGAGGTCCTGCCCTTATTTGCTGTCTTTGACAATGTATGTAATCACATCAAAGGAAAGTTTTCTGCATCATAGCTAACAGAAAAAAAAATCTGTATGTTCTCTTTCCTAGAGTAAAATGATAAATTTTTTTCATAACAAGAAAATTTAAATTTTGCCTTTAACAAAAAATAATTATAATGTAAAGCCCCTTCAGGCTTGCAGGACTTGCAGTACCCACTGAAATCACTGGAGGTATTTTCATGAAGTTGAACAGGAGCTAGATAGGCTAAGATTAAATCTGAATTTACAAAGATGAAAATGATAACAACAAAAAAACCCCCAACCCAGATAATTCAAAATTACACTGAAGACACTTCAAGTTTGGGAAATTTCTGTGTGCATGTTTTATCTTTTTGGGTCTTAAGATCTATCTGGGGGTAGAGGAGCATGCAAAACTGTTTTTTGTTCTGCCATTTTGTTTTCATGGCTTTCAGAAACATACTGAGCTCAATATACTGCTTTCTCAAAGTCTGCCCACTCTTCAGTATTGGGACTTTTTTCCCCCCGTTTAGGCAACAGGAGTGAAAATTGCAAAATCTTTGTTTTAAATACACCTTTGAGTTTCTATCAGTGAAAACTTAAGGTGAGGAGAACCTGGAGGGAAAGACTCTGGATGCAGGGAGGGCTGGGGTCCACTGTCCAGGATGCTCTCCGTAGATGATTCCCCATTTCTCCCTGTGCCCTGCCAAACCTGTCCGGCCTTATCTGGGACATTTCTGAAATGTGACGTGACAGGCAGGTTCGAAAGCTAAACGTTGGATAATGGTGGGCAAACAAAGGACATCGGTTTTTGCATTATTTCTTTAATTACTTTAACCCTTGTTCGAACAGAAAGCATAAGGCCAGAGTAATTCAGCTTCCTCTTTTGTCATTTGCCTGCCATAAATATGCACCAGTCTGCATTTGAAAAGCTCAAGGAGGCTGCAAGCTTGCTGGACATTTATCATGCTCTGTTCCCTGTTAACAAGCAAATACTTTAGTTGAATGGCCCATTAGCAATCATTGTCAAATGCAGAATGCAAGGTGCTTGAATGTGACCGGCCTGTAAATTAGATGAGGTTGCCCCTGAGCTTTAGAGAATTTCAGCAAATGAATTGGATCTTTTGCTATAGATTTGTGAAGGTTAAGTTTCAAGACAGGAAACCCATCTGAGCACTTCAGGTCCTGTATATTCCGCCAATCCGTCCGGCTCCCCATATGCACTTGTTTATTTTTCATTTGTTAAATCACATCAGCATCAGCGGCCTGACAGTTTGGGGTCTGGAGCTCTCTTTTCAGTCAGAATTGTGAAGATTTCCAGCATATTATGGGATAGGGTAAGAACGATAAATTCAAGCATGTAATTAACATATTTATATAAAAAGTGGAATAATAATAATAAAAAAACCCAACACAAAAAAACCTCCAATCCACTTTAAAAGTGTCCGAGCCACTGCCAAACAAACAGCATGAATTCCATTTTGCCGAGCTCATCCCAGGCTCATTCCCAGTAAAGAAAGACACAACTGTTATTGTAGGTTTCGGTGTTTTTTCCCCTTGTGTCTAGACTGCGCTTAACAAATGCAGAGTGCTTTCTTCTCCCCCCTTCGCAGACAAATGAACAGGCAATAAAGTAGATATTTCTCATTTGAATCGTACCCCTGATTTGCAATGTAATGCTGACTTTAAGTTGTGGGCGTTCAGGGTTGTCAGTTGGGTAGAGAAGCGAGTATTAACTATTTAAAGGCTCCTTATTAAAAAGCACGAAAAAACATCCAAGTAGCTGCACTAGGAGAGGTATTTTACTACCTTTACAGCTGCAGATCACTTAAAATAAATGATGAAACAATAGCTATATTGTCTGCCGGCTAAACTCAAGGGGCTGACAGCAAACTCATCCTAGTGATTGTAAGCTGGCCGGGGAGGAGGGGAATGGAGGGAGGCAGATGCTTATCTCATTCATTCCTAGATTTCAGCCAGCCTTTCGGAAATAAACACCACCTAGAGACTGAGCCAGAGACATTTGGTTATCTGCAGTTTGACTGGTAAATAGGAATGGATGCTGGTTTGTTTGTGGTTGTTCGCTTTTTTTTTTTTTTTCCCTTTCTTTTATATTTTTGCAGGATGGGAAACACAAGAGATGCTGAAGTATCACCTGGCCTAGGCACAGACAATGCAGCATGTTTATCTTTGCTGCTCCCATGGAGTGTGAGACAAACTAAAACACAGCTGAAATCAAAAGCTCTCTGTTTTCCTTCCAGATAACCCCAATACTACCTCTCCCCTCTGTTCTCTGTGCCTTGCCAGCATGCTCCTGCCCGAAGCCCAAATAGACTAAGGCAACAAATCCCAAGTGCAGCCAATTCTTCGGAAGGGCTGCTGCTAGGGCAGGAGTTAAAAAGGAGAATCTTCCACACCTCACAATTGCAGCCATCTCGAGTTTTAATCGGCCCCCATCTCGGCAAAAAAGAAGTAAATGAAATCTATCTTTACCATATTATACACCACCAATGAGCAAGAACTGAGCAGCTTTTCTTCACCGCTCCAACCACCCCAAGCCACATGTAGGCCTTTCATAGTTCCTAATCCCGGCTCCCAAGTTTTGTGCGGTTCTCACATAATACCTTACAGCCCGGAGCAAGGCCCTTAGTTTATAACACCCCTTTCAGAGACGTGTCATTTCTAACATCAAGCTAATCTATATGTTGCCATGGCATCACCCTTTATCTGCCTTTACATCTTATGAACTGCATGGATTTACCACATTATTTTTATCTGAAAGACAGAAAATGGTGGTTTTATTGCCATACAATCAGATTACTGCTGCTAGTTTCTCTATGCCTTTTTACCATACTTCAATCAAAAGGGATCAGTTTCTTTATACTCTGCCCTTGATTTACATTACATCTGTAAAGACCTAGTCTGGGTTGTAATCCCCTTATTAACTATGACCAGGGTTGATTTGCCTAAAAATAAAAGCAAATTGTGTCAGACCTTTTCACTTTGTTTTTGATTCGGAACTACAAAATGGATTACTAAAGAAATCTTCAGAGTTCACACGGCTGGTATAGTACTGAATTTAAAATGAGAATTAAACAAGTTAAACATGGGAGCTGTGTCAACGGTTTACATTTTCCATCATGGGAGAAAGGCTGAACTGCATTTGTCTTTGTGTTCTCTGGCTTTAAGGAGACAATGAAGCCACAGGAGTTTTTTCCAAGCTCTTCTAACACTGTCCATTTGCCATCCTCCCTTCCTCTGCTTTTTCATGCAACTCCCCCATAAACTCTTCTCCGTTGCTGCTCCCTTCCCTACCCCCCCCAAAAAAACTTCCCCTCCCTCAAGACAACAGTGTTAGTTAAAAGTCTCCATACTGTGGCACTCAGTATTTTAATCAAAATATTTCATGCAGTTTAACATTCCTATGTAAGTTTCCACAACGCCTCACAAAGAATGAGCTCATAAGCAAATCCATGTAGATGTATGATAAATGACCAGAAAAACAGGTTTCTTTATGTCAGCAGCCAAGGCAGACAGACATTAGGCACACATGAATAACATTTTAATCACTATTTTTTTTTCTCAGAAGAACACTTTCTTCTCATTTGCAACAAGCAATTTCAAGTACTGCAGGTTTGCACGATGCATGAAGACCAGATCATAAAGAAAAAGAAGGTCCCAAAGGAGGCGCGCCTGTGGCGGCTGCGCAGGGCTGAAAGGCCTGTCCCTCTCTGCCAGCGTGTCAGAGCAGTCACCTCAGCTCCTCTGCTCCCGATTTCCCATGCCAGGAACCTTGGCCGAATTTGAGAGGATCCAGAGTATCACACCTCAAGCAATGTGATCTCCTTACAATAAAACAGGGCAGAGGGGAAAAAAAAAAAAGAGAGGAAGGCATTCTTGCGTGTGGGAAGAGGGAGAATTTAAGTGATTTTAGCATGACTTTTAGTCACCGCCTTTCTAAAGGCAATTACTTCATTAAACAAAGTGAAATAATGTAGCACAGCTTACAGATAGCATGCTTTAAGACAATTACTATAAATAATATAGCAATAATACTCTACATATAAAAGGCTGGCGAAAATAACCAGCTCAAGAAATAGGCCTTAAGTTTATTCTGAATTCATTTTGTTAATTCACTTGTGCTTCTGAGACCTGGCTACAAATGCTGGAACTATCAAATGGACTGACTGGAAGCTGCCACTCGCTCCATCTATTAGCACGCGAGGTGTCAACAGCTATTTTTTGGGTACAATTTAGGAGCATGTGTTTAAAACATTTTAACCTTCCACTCCTGTTTCTTCAGCTTGAAGCTGTAATTGCTTAGGTTAGGAAGTGCAGTCCCACAGCACAGGACTCCCAAATAAATTCTTGTCTAGCTGAGAGCCTCCCAAACATGTTGTGAGACATCGTTTTAGCAAGCTCTTTGTGCTCTGGCTGGCTTGCCTGTCCTGTGAAACAAGGGCTGTCCATTACCTACAGTTTATCATCCTGACAAAATGTGAGGAATGTGGATGTGAAAGCACTAACAATTCCACCCCTGGTGCTTTCTCCTTTTTTCCCCTCTGTATTAAAACCGACAAGATTAACCCAAACGCAAACTGCAGAGCATAGTTCAAGGGGCTATTCAATCGGTAGTGAATGTGCATTTGTTTACCTACAAAAATAAGAATTTCAGATACAATGAGAAGCAGACTAGTCTATATGCTACTGAATAGAACATTTAACAGGGTCATCAATTGTAGTTTATTTTATCAGTTTCTGACATGTTAGCATTCATTCAGAGGCAGGCTGTGAAATATCCCATATATAACTGGTTATCAGAGGGAGAGAAAAACAGCTATGTAATCTAACTTAATCAGTGTCAAAGGCACCACTTATGAGGATAACCTTCCACATGTCACTAAGGAGAACCGCCTTGCTTGCTGGCCTGGCCTATAGCACACAGGGAAATAGCGACGCTTAGACATAAGAGATGGTTTTTTGAATGAGATTTCTCTACTGCTTCACTAAAAGGCGCCCCAGAACATTACGTGTGGTCCTGAGCGTCAAAGGCAGTGCTGAGCCCTTGTGAGGTGAAACTGAGGTAATCCATGCTATCTGCATACATTGTTTGGCTTGGCAGAAACAACGGAGGCGGAAAGTCTCCCATTAAAAAGTGTCAACAGGAGTAAAATCTAGAGTAATTTTTCCTTTGTGTTTTCAAGATCAGGTGATCTAAAGTTCTTCAGATGATAAGTCTACAAAGTTTGCTAAGACCATCTACAACAACGATGTTTAACCTCCCAAGCAATAAAGTCACAGGTATAATTATTTTATGGAGGTCACTTCAATCTCGTGATTTGGTCAAGGCAATAAAGCACATCTCTAAAAAGGTAAGGGGGCAACACAGAGGGGAGCTCTGTGTTCAAACAGCTACTGTGTGCTCTCGATCCCAGCCACCTGCTAGAAATTATAACCTCTAGGCTTCAGTGCAAAACCAATTCAGTTTATACCTTCATCCTAGCTTAAAAATTATTATTTCATACTTTATGTTAACCTAACAACTCCCATTTTAATTGCCTACCTGTTCAGCAGATTTATGTCTTGAGACTTTCAAGAGAGTTAAATGCACAGCTTTCCTGAATAAATTAACCAGCACCGAAGATAGTTATTATTTCAAACCTAGAAAGGAGCTTTATTATTATACCATGCCAAGATCTATTCAACAGCTTTACTTTCCAGGCTAACATTCAGCTTGAATCCAGAGTGAGGACAACCTTATCTAAGGACCAATTATTCAGGATCCTTCAGGCAAACAAGTGTGAGAAGAATTAGTAAGAAATTCTGCTGGGAGAAGTAGAGCTGCCTCACCAGCAGCAGTATCAGGAATGCATTTGCAAGCCTCCTCAAACTCCAGGCCTCCAAGAGGCCTATAAATCACTAGCCCCAGCAATTGAAAAGACTAATTTTAATAGTGTACTTCTTCACTGTGGTGATTAAGCCTCAATGAATCACTCAAGAAAATTCAATTACATCAGCAACACAACCTATTTTTAAGCGTGCATTTAAGTTGAAAAAGTAATTAGATATTATCATTAGATCTACCATTAACAACATTCAAACCTTTTTTTGTAATCAAACAGTTTAGAATTAACTAAATGGAAACACAAATCGTATTTGACAAAAGAAGCATATCCCCAGGCTCTGTGAGATAGGCTGAATTCAGCTGCTCGGATGCTTTCGTTTTACTGATGGCTAATAAAAGCGATCAAGGTAAGTTAAAAAAAAAAAAAAAAAAAAAAAAAAAAAAAAAAAAAAAAAAAAGCGAAAGCAGGTTGGGGCTGGCAGCGGAGAGTCCCGAGCAGCCGGCTCTTCTGCTTTGGAAGAGTGACCTCTGTAGGCATAAAACCAGCGAGGGCTGGGATGCAAAAGCATTCCCCTTGCTCCTAGGCCGAGGCAAGGCTGTTTTCCACCAGCACAGCAGGCCCACTCCTGCAATGCAACCCCTGCTCTCAGCCTTTGCCTTTCGAGAGCCTAAACAGCCTTATAAAGCCTGCTTTATCACCGGCCAGGCCGCTTTACCCTCTGATGTGATGCCGTGCCTTTCTTAAGCCAAAGAAAGGAGAAAGACTTCAGCTATGCAGCATCATGAAGTGCTGAGCCAGTGACTGGAGGTAAATTTTAACAGGCTTCCCACCTGGTGCATATGAAAACACGCATTTGTCACTCGCTATTACAAATAAACATTCTGAATTGAGCCCCGCGCTCCTGCCAGTTTTTGTTTGTTTGGTTTTTTGTTTGTTTGGTTTTTTTTTTTAGTTCTTTTTCTTTAAGAAAGATCAGGAAACTTCTTGGTGAAGAGCAACAGAACAGGTATTAAAAATAATACAGGCAGAAATCTATAGTGATTTTTTCCTTTAGTGAAAGCAACAACAGATGATGACTGTAAGGCAAGGTTACTTGGTAAACTTGAGATGGTACTCCTAACTCAAACTTTGAAATCTTCACCAAACTCCTAGAGATCCCGACACCTGTGCAGGATTAATCCCTGATCCAGGAAATACTTCATTCATACTTGTCTCATCACCACCTAACATTTCCTCTACGAACTCCCCCGGGAAAACAAGACATGTACTTACTGGAGTTAATGGGAAATGCTAAATTCAATTAACACATTGCATATGATTTAATTTTAAATATATATAACCGAAGATGAAGAATGCATATAAAAATATTTTAAACCATTTCTGCTTTAAAATTCCCTTAACTCATTAGAGTCTACTTCTTATCATGATTTTTGCTCTCCAAACTAGTGATTCTAATCACAAAAGTTCAGAGGCTCTCACAAGTGAACAAAGCCAACTTCCATTTTGTATGTTAAAAATCCAAGGAGACAAAAGAGAAGTGTAAGTAGCTTTACATCACTGCCTCAGACTTTTCTTTAGACAGACAGCCCACTTTTCAAAAAGTTCCTCTTTCTAACAGCAATAATTTTGTACGTTTGATATAGAAGTTGCTTCATTTTTAAGATAATGCATCTGTTCTAAGAGTGAGCTTTAAAAGTGAGGTCCTGGGAACGCATGTACATTTTTGCTTGGGTTTGTTAATGAAGAATGACACTAAATGGTTGTGTGATGGGTAATGCTTAGTTCATTACTCACTGACATGTGCCTTGATACCATCAACTCCACAACCAAATTTAGCCCTGTTATAAGCAGATGTAACTTCGCTGGAGTCAATGGGATGAGTTTGCATCTGCAGACGGAGAAGTTGGATAATATCACCCTTTCCTGGCAACTCAGCGCAGCCCGGCTCCTCCGCTGCTCCAGCCCGGGCGACCCCGGACCTCTGCCCGCAGGTTTTATCCTGCTACCGCCGCACCACTTCCCAGCCCACTCCCGGTCCGGCCCGGCCTCCCCTCCCTCCCGAGACCCTCCTGCCGGGGCCAAGGGGCGACGGGGCAGCTCCGCCGTCACACGGAACGCCCGCCCCGGGAAGGGCCGGACCTCGCTGCCAGCCACGGCCGGAGCCGCCGCCGCCGCTCACCGCTAGCGCACTCCGCCCCGTCCCCGTGTCTCACGGCGGCCGCGGCCGACCTGCGGCACCGTCCCGTCCCTCCCCCGCGCAAGGAGGACAGCGCCGGTCCCCGGGGAGACGGCGGGAGGCAGCGGAATGGAAACTTACTTGGGGTTAGAGGAATTCCAATATATAGGGTCTAAAACGATGGAGCGCGCCAGTGCAGTTCTGCATAAAACCATCACGGCTCCCCAGCAGTACTTCCAGGCGGAGGCTTCTCGCCTCCGCGCTGCCATGGTCGCAGGCGGCACCGAGTCCCTCCCCGGAGCCTCAGCAACTCCGCCGTGCGCCTTCCCACGCACCTGAGCAGCAACAGCAGGGTGGGTGCCCGGTATCCCAACAGCCGGGATGATTGATAAGGGAAAAAGAATAATTAAAAAAATAAAGAAAAAAAAATCACACAGTAAGAGTCGACGATGGACTTGGCGAGAGCTGCAAGCAGATCTACTGAGTCATGTATGCCACTCGCATGTAGAAATATCTCCTCTGAGGTCAGATCCAAGCTACCTCCGAAGTAACAGCAGTAGCAAAAAAAGAAAAAAAAAAACAACAAACGCCTCAGTCCTTCCTGTTAGTGGGGGTCTCCCGGCTGCTTTGGAAGATGCCACTCAAACTGCCAACTCCCATTTGGATCCAGAGCGCCATACGCGTTCACAGTGTCTAAGGCCCGCGTGAAAAGGAGTAAAACAAAAAAATAAATTAAAAAAAAAACATAAAATAAAGGGTGGCGGGAGAAATAAAAGGGTCGGGGGGAAAACGACACAGCCTCGGCGGGCGGCTCCTCCTGTATGTCTCTCACTGCTCCCCGCAGTTTTCAATCCGCACGGGCACCAGCCCGGGCTGTTTCGGGCAGCTCGGAAGCAACCGCGAGTCAATAAATCCACTCCGAGTCAGCTCCCCCAGTCCCGGGGAGGCGCATCCGCAGGGCTCCGGCTTCCCCGAGGGGCACTGCTGTCCTTGTCGCCGGCAAAGACCACGGAGCGGAGCAAGAAAGGAAAGAGGGGCGGACAACAACGATTACAAAAATAAAAATTAAAATAAACCAAAACGGGGGACGGAGGGGTCGCAGCGTCAAATCGTCCCTCTCCCTTCGCGCGATCTGCAGTGCGCGCCGCGGCAGCCGACCAAGGAGGAACGGCGGGCGCGGGACTTGCTCCGACGCGCAACCCACCGCGGAGGAGAAGGAATGGAGCGAGGGAAGAGGAGCGGCGCCAGCCACTGTCGTTCCCACCGCGGCGCTTCCAACCCCCGACGCCGCCGCTGCGAGTCCCCGGCGCAGGAGCGCGGCCGGCGGCAGCGCGCTGCCGTAGCCATATAAGCGCGGCCCCGCTGCCCCGCCGCCGCCGCTCATAGGGCCGCCGGCGGGCCGCCGCGCTGGTTGGGCGCCGCGCCTGTCACTTACCGCCGAGCGGCGGGCGGGGCTGTGCCGAGCCCAGCCGAGCGGGCCGGCAGGTAACACCCCCCGGCCCTCCGCGCCGCGCCGCGGGCGGCCGCTGCCCGGCGTGCTCGTAGAGTTCCCTCGCTCTGACTCACACCGGGGCTGTGCGTGAGGCGCGGCGGGCTCAGATGGAGCGAAATCAGGGGGAAAAAAATGAAATTTAATAAACATTTAAACCCAGCCTTTGCTAAATCTGTTTCCCGAGTACACTGCCGTTCAAAGAGCGGGGAGCAACGGCAGGGCCGGGAAGCGCGGGGCTCCCCCGCACCCTGCCCGCTGCTGCGAGCGCAGCACCCCGGGGAGCCCGGCTGCAGGCGCTGCGCGGCAGCGGCCACCTCCGCGCCGTGGAGCGGGAAAGGACCAGGCCGGGCTGCCACTGGCGCGGAGCTCCGTGCACAACTTTCTGCGGGTTTCCTGCCGGGAAGGAGGCCTGGGGGTGATTCCGCGCTAGGTTCCCACTGGCTCTTCCCACGGGTTCTGTGAGTTTTCGAAGTTTATCTGGTTGCGCGACAATTAGCCACGGGCCATCACTGAATACAGAAGAGTCGGACATGCAGAGCCCTTCAGAGGGATGCAGAACGGTGGGCAGTGAGGGGTCAGGGGCCGGCTGCG